>CM043715.1:31989373-32589373 GCA_023969325.1 Oryzias curvinotus | reverse complement strand
AACTTGGAACATTCAGACTTTCTTTGTGTTCCAGCTCACATCTGCTGTCATAAACTCTTTAGCATGACTCTCTGCTGTCATCTTTCTGTTCCTTTTCCAGTTAATGTCCCTATTTTCCCTGCTTGCTCGCTCGTCATCCCTTTAAACTGCTGCTGGGCTTAAGCCACTGAATGCATGACGCTGCTCTGCTTTCAGAAGAAACCTGCATCATTAAAAGAAACAGCAGCATTGAGTGTGATCTTCCTCCTCCTCTTCGTCAGCCCTGTCGCTGACTGACTTATCGGTGGCCGGCCGGCGGTCGGGGGCTTCCCCTGACTGTCCCTCGTTGTGAACTGATGCTGTGGGAGTGGGAGGGGGGCAGCAGCAGCTGTAAACACAGCAGATGGATGACTGTGGCGTTTCCGGCAGCCTCCGCAGGCCTCGCAGCGGCGCCGGACCAGCATGGAGGAAGACCACTCCAGCACAGCATCTGCGTGCTGCACGCGCACGTCGCCGCTCCACAAGCAGACGCAGGAAGCAAAGCGAAAGTGACACTAACTCATAAGCGGCCGCTGCCCCAAAGCACTTAAGAGCGCAGCAGGAGGACGCCGGCAGCCCCCCCGAGGAGCCGTGGTAATCCTCGCAGCATCCCTCCCACAGAGTTCATCTCGCCGGGGGCCGCAGATGTGACCCGCGGTCTGATCCAGAAGTGTTTTATCACGAATCTCCGCGCTGGCTCTTCATCCTGCAGCAGATTAGATAAAAGCAGATCCATTTTCTTTCTGCCTGCAGGGAAATTCATCTCCAGCGTGAGGGCTGTTACAGCAAGCAGGATGTGACAGAAAGCCGTAAAGCAGCAGGCAGGATGGAAGTCATGGCAGCCTGTTGTGGTCTGCTTTCACAAATCACAGAGGCAGCTTCTGCACACAAAGAAACGATTGGAGATTTGAAAGGAAACCTACTTTTATTCTTATTTCAAATTGTCTATTTTTGTTATTCTTTTCTCACCGCATTTCTCCCTGAACTAAAGGAAGTGATTTGGTTTAAATGCGGCGCTATTTAGGACTTCTTCTCAAAATAGAGGATAGAACTGACTGCAGGAATAACTGGAGAACTCAATGATGTGGATTTAAAGGGAAAGTGCTCCAAAAAGCCTGGAAGTCATGTAGAAAAACAAAAAAAAAATGAAATCCAGATTTGACGACACAAAAAGGCACGAGGATGAGGCAGCTGGAAT
This sequence comes from Oryzias curvinotus, assembly GCA_023969325.1. NCBI lineage: Eukaryota > Metazoa > Chordata > Actinopteri > Beloniformes > Adrianichthyidae > Oryzias > Oryzias curvinotus. Next base: position 32,588,157 of record CM043715.1, on the reverse strand, counting down.
TAAACCCTGAATAAACATGAAGGTAAAACAAGAACAAAACGGCTAAATCACCGCACACTTTTGCTTAGAGCCTTGCAGGACTAAATATCTAGAGTTGCCTCTGATGGAATTAAGCTTCCTGTGAGTCTTGCATTAATTTGAGTGAATTATTGTTTGCTTTCATCTGGTGGTATCGCGTTCGGTTTCATCCCCGTCAGAGCGTTGCTTGTATTCGTTGCTTTTTTCACTGATGTTTGCAGAGGAAATACACTTGTTCCTCAGCATGTGATTAATTAAATCCAGCCATGTTCATTTGCAGAGCAGCGAAAAAGCCTTCGCAGATCTTCTTGTTGCTGAAAAAGAGCCGTGTCTATTTTTCTCCTCTTGTCTGTGAGGCGTTGTGTGGGAGACGCAGAAAAAGATCTGATGTTTCAGCACGGATAAGGCGCGATGCAGCGAGCACAAACTCAAAGCCTGACAGGAACCAGAAGGACACAGTTCCACCAGCTAGTGTCGGTACTCCTTCAGGGTTTCCATTCTGTTTGACTCCAGTCAGTTTATCTTTTTTATGATTTAGATGATTATTTTTTTTATGTTCTGATGAGGACGTTTTCTTCCAAGATTTTCCTGCAGAACCAAATTCATGATTCCAGCAGCCCCACAGCATCATTCCACCACCACCATGCCTGGTTTTAGTTTCATCCCAGATCTGTTCCTCTTCAGTCTTTTTACTCCACAGAATATTTGTGCAGAGATTTGGTCCTCATTTTTTCACTCTGAGATGCGAGTCAGAGCCTGAGTCTTAGTCACAACTGTGGATGCAACAGTTAACTTTCTCCATGATTTAGTTCAAACTTTGACTTTTACGTTTTTATTTATTTTTATTTATTAACAATGAATAAAAAAACTGGTTTATACTAAGCCTGATCTAATGTAAGACAACAAGAACACATTTAGGGCAACAATTGTTCATCGTAAACATACCAGGATGCAGTAGGGCTGCAACGATTCACTTTCCCCACGATTTGGTTCAGTGGTGTAGCGTACGCTTTAGCTTTACACAGACTGATTAAACAATTGTGGCATCCGTAGTCACAACTGCCCTGACAGGTGGATAACCCACACAAAATATCAAGGTTGTGGAGCGCTCATGTAGCCGGTAGAGTGAAGATTTTAACTTGCAGAGTGCAAGGGCCTAGTGGTGCTGTTCATGTGACTACTGTGCACTCCTCGCTGCAACCTGATTATTAGAAATGAGGAAATTAGTGCACAGTGTGGACGCCCTACGGGCACTGATGTATCCCGTGCACACCCCGTGCGTGCAGCCCTTGTGTGCGGGCGGTCAGTACTCGCATCTAACAAACATCTAGAGTGGTGTAAGGGCACTGGACTACAGCATCGCCCATCCGTCATAAGTGCATGGATCTTCCATTAGCCTTATAAATTCTTCACGATACACTTACCACATGCACGACAATAGTACGTTCCATTGCCATGACGGCATTCCTCCATGATCACTTTTTTTTGTTTGAGATCTATCATAAGAAAGAACTGAGGAGTTTTGAATTCTTATTTTTCAGCAGGAGTTTAGTAATCAGGGCGTGGAAACTAATATAATAATATGCAATAATGTTGTTACATAAGCGGCCTTTTGTTCAGTCCCTTCCCGAACTCCTGCCTGCAGCTTCTCTCGTCCGTCCTGCGTGGATTTGTGCTGGACTCGGTTTAAACGCCATGCTTGCTGCACTTTCTCTTCCGTGTGTGATTACAGAGCTTCATTACATTTCATTACAGCAGCCGCCGCTCTCCACAGTACATTAAAAACCCAAGCAGCCTCAACTTTTCAGGATGTAGAATATTAGCTGTGACGGCCGTCTCCACATCTCCATCCACGAGCTGCTTTTATTGTCTATATTGTCAATTACAGCAGCGCTGCATGTGTTCCTCTCAGCTTTATGGCCGTCTCAAAGCTCTGGATCAGTTAGTCCGGCTGGCTCTGCTGTGAATTATGGGTCTAATATTGAAAGAATTTTTAGTTTCCTTTGGGGAGTAGTTTCAATCAGCCTGCAGCGGCTGAGTGTCATCAGACTCAACAGCAGAATTACAGTTCCACAGTGTGATGTATGAGCGCGGCCGCCGTGTTTACAGCCTCCAGCAGTTTGTTTCAGGTTGTAAGGATGATCTGCTGCGTCTGCCTTCATCAGGCCACTGATAAAGACCACCTACTGTTCCCACGCTCCTACAGGGGAGCTAATGAGGTTCTCCTGTTTGTTTGTATGCATTCATTCAGTTTTAAACAAAGCAACATGGAGGACTTTATCTGCAGGCGTGTTTGCTTTGCAAGCCACCGTGTAGTTCCTTAAATGCCCACTGGGGGCTTAAAAAACAAATGTGCAGTCATGATCTGCCTCCTCCCAAAGTTCCTGAGATGGAGTGTGGACTTTCAATAAGCTGCCTGGCATCATGGATTCAGACAAACTCCGGTGAGAGCCCTCACACCTACAAAAGTCAAACATCATGACAGAGGAAAGCTCTGCAGTGAGGACGGTAGAGCATCCCAGAGCATTTATCCCACAAACTGACAGAAGGAAAGGCTCTGCACCCCCATGGTCGGCCAAGTGTTTCCTTAGAACCTAAAAGGACAGGAGCTTGTGTCTTCTGCAGAAGCCTGATGCTTCAGGCCGCTTCATGTTGAGTCTGAGGGGAAACAAAAGACAGAAAAAAACTAAAAGCAGGGTTGGTGAGAGCTGGACTCCGCCTGTGTCACAGCTGTTCTACCAGAGCAAACCCTGAACCCTGCAGCCACGTTTCTCCTGTTCATGAATCACATAAATGTGAATCTTTCAGAGAAAAGGATGGATTTCATGGAAACCAGGAGACGTGCTCTGTTGACTCAGCCTGCCTGTACACCGCCTGTTTTAGCCTCAGTGACAACGTGCTAATAGAGGTCAGGCAGCATTAGACAGAAAAAGAGTAAAAGGTTTCCTTTTTAGTCTGAAGTGACACAGAGGAGGAGTTTCCATCAGATGAAGGTCTTTTTTGAAGCAGTCCCACAAGGAGAGGCAGAAAGTTTACCCTCCGGTTCTACCAAGACCATGAACCGGGGATCACATCACATCTGAGCCGAGGGGGGTCCGTGTCCCTGTGGTGCAGGTTATGGTCCTTGCCCACGAGTGCGGACCCCCTCCAAAATTCCAGTTGTGTGTGTGTGACCCCAGTTGGGCCATTTTTACTACACTCTTCAGGGACTCTTGGACGTCCTCTTCAAGGTCAGAGGTGGGCGGCCCCTGTCTTGCTCTCTCCCCGACCTCCCGCTGGGTGGGCAGGTGCTTGCCGGATTTGTATTTAGGTCCTGTCTTCCCGTCCTCCTGTGCTGATCCATAGTCTGATGTTAGGTTGATGGTTCCGACTTCTTGTGTGTTAAGGTTTTTTTTTTCCAAGTCTCAAGTTGCATGCTGCAGTGGAGTTTTGTTTGGTTTTGGACTTTTTAGTTAATACCCACTTGTGATCCTGGAACCTCCTGCCTCCTCATCCTCTCCTCTCTGCGCCTGGGTGCTCCCCCACCCCCCGCCGTAACCCTGCTAGCTTGGTCTGGGTGTCTGGCTGGACTGCACGGTGGGTAGATGCCCTCTATCTGCTACACCGGGCCGGTGTCTGGGGATGTTTGAATATGAAAGCATCTCAAAGATGTTTTTGCAGACTCCAGAGAACCACTGAGAGATCCTTCATCTGCCCATGGAGAAGACTGAACAGAAGAGAACCATCACTGGAGCCAGCGACCACGAGAGAAGTCCAAGATCACAAGGAAGACTCATCAAGCTCCGCGTCATGAAACTGCAAAGGAGGAAGAGGACAAAACTCGTATTCAAAAAATCCTTTAGGGGAAAAACGTTATCATGTTCCTATTTCTAGGTGTTCTTTGTGAGAGTTCTGCAGAAAAAACTTTACGTTCTTTGCACCCGGATCACGCTGAAACTTCTCAGACAATCCTCTCCTGAACGGACTTAGAAGGCGTATCATCCTCATCAAACGTCCAGTTGGAGAAGAAGTCAGATATGAAGATGAGGTGAAAGCTTCGGCCTCTGGAGATGATCTTTTTGCCCCCTGAGACCCCCCCTTCCTCCCACAGCGCCCTGGAGCTCCTCAGCCGCCATGTGGGGAATCAAACGCCGTGACGCTCCGGTGGGTTCTGCTAAGTCATGCGGGAGGGAGGAGAAGAGCTGTCATTCTCCCCTCATCTTCTGTGAGAACGCTCTCCCCCGAGGCCGTACAACGTCCTGGGGGGGGCAAAATAATGAAGTCAAGTCAACAGGCTTTAAAAGGAGTGGAGGACTTTTGGAAAGACATTTAAGTTTACCAATAAAACAACTATTTCTCCACAAATACTGATGTTTTTGTCTGAACATTTGGTATTCAGGTGGAATAGATCAAATCATGTATCTTCAATCCTTAAAGCATCTTCTAGTAAAACTTTTCCTGATTCTGAGTCTAAAGTTTACCTCGTCGGGGTCTTCCACTCATGTTCTCCAAACCTGAATTTCTTCAACATCAACCTGTATGACCTTTAGGGGGAGGAGTCAGACACGTTTTAGTCACACAACGAGCAGAACGTCGTTGAGATCTTGGCCTCCATTAAAGGTTCCTACACCTGTGTGGTGGTGCCACCAGGAGCTGGATGGAGGTTTTTATGTAGCCTTGACACAAGTAAACGAACACGGAACGTCCTCTGAGGAAGATTCCAGGTTTGCTTCACATTTACAGACATAAAGTGGGGGGGCTTGGTAGGCCAGGTTTAGTAGGATGTGATATATTTTAAGAATGCACAAAACATGGCCAAACCACATACAAGCATCCAACCGGTCTATCCAGCAGGACTTTAAAGCCAACACTGCCCCAGATCCGCTCCTCCATGGGGAACCCGTGTCCATCATGACGGGTGCATCAAGCTGTTTGCATTGATGCTTTCTGGTACCGTCTTCAAACAAAAACGCCACTGAAATCATTTTGTTTTAAGGGTTAATCTTTTGAAAGTTTGCCTTTCGTGCAGAGGTTTTGTTCAGAGATAGTTAGTGGAGAAAAGCTGTGGAAGTTTTGCATTTATTCAGAGTTATTCTGTTCCACAGTCTGAACGCTCCTCCGGATCGCCACACTTTATCGTACAGATGGAGCGACCGGTTGATTCCCCAGAGCCCAAGTGGTTATTTCATTTTCCATTGCACAGCGTCTTGTTGAGCAGCCAGTGTGAAGCACAGCTCAAGCAGAAACATTACTTTTAAGGGTAGAAGAGATCGGAGCATCCTTCATGCTGACAGACAAAGTGGAGCTAATGAAAGGCAACAGGAGTGTAATGCCGTGTGACTGATACTGGGCTCGCTGTCGGCCTGATTCAACTGGGAGAAGTGGGATGATGACAGATGAATTAGAGTGCCGACAGTCGCCGTGGAGGGACGTGTGATTGTTGCTGAGAGACGCAGAGTCTTTTCTGCGAGACGAAACAAATCAATCAGAGTTCACGGTGGCTCCGACGTGCGTGAAGCCAACCGTCTCCGTGTTAACGGCGCCGCAGGAGTCACGCCTGTTCGGGGGACTTTTTACAGCAGAGGTTGTCACGGGTGATGCAAGGAGGGGGAATCGTGATCAGACAGGTTGTGTTGTCTGATTCAAAGTGCAGGAGTGACCCCAGCAAACATCATTAAGCGTCTTAAAGAAGCTCCTTTGAGGGAAAACTGCTTCTTGTGCTCCAGTCTTGATGATCTTTTTCTCTTTGGTTTCCACACTTTTTTCTGCCATTCTTGAAGAAATGTCAAACTTTAGCCTTCGTTCTAACTGCTGTGACAGGTGGACACGGGCTGTCTGCAGGTGATCACTGTGCAAACCTGTAGACCGCTCAGTAAACCCGTAAAGACAACATTTTTAGACACATTTTGTCCGCGGCATCCTCAAGGACCTCAGAAGGCTACTGAGGAGAAAGTAAGAGGCTACCACTGCCAGTAACGGCCCAGTAGCATCGGCTGAGGGGGTCTGGGGGGACTCCTACAGCAAAAGTCTGAAAACTAGGGTACCGGGGTATCTGTGGTATTATTTCAGCTGATTGAAAGTGGTAGAATAGGATTTAGGACTTAACGTCTGCTCTGTCACTGTTGACAACTATCATTTCCCACAACCTGTTTTCCTGTGACTGATTGTCTTCTACACAACAAGCGTTTTTTATTTCCATTGTCAGTGAACAAAACAGTTTCACAGACTAGGAATTTGTGCCACAGACAACACTTAAGAATAAAAATGAACAATAGTTAGCAAAATCCAAAATAACAGAATGGTCAGAGCAAAAAATAGAAATAAATAGTGCAGGAGGAAATAAACTTACTAGTGACATTCAAATAAGGTAGTACTTTACAGACTAGTGTTCTTTTCACATTGACTTTTAAACGTTCCAGATTGGAAAAAACTTCTTCCCATGTTTGTCGAGTTGTCTTTATTGTGGTCCTTCGACAACACACTTTAAGAGAAGGAAAGCATCTTGATGTAGTTTTATGAAAGTAATGTTTTTAAACTCTAACAAAAATAGATGGTTAAAAGATCGGATGTTGAAAGGATGTGGGAACTATTGTTTCCATATGGAATAGTTTGACTAAGTAAAGTGTGTATTCATGCTGCCAGAACTTTACTTTTTAGTGAGGAGCTTCCAGAACTTACAGGTTCAATACGGACATTTTTAGATCACAGCTGACATGCTTTAATAGTCGCAGAGGAACCGGAAAAGCAGCAGACTGAGTCCCAGCAGCCTTTAAACCGCATGGTGTGGAATTACTGTGAAACCTGGACGGACAGATGGAACATGAACGCACCATCAGAACACACACTTTTCCAAACTCTGGGACGTTGCATGGGAGAATGGGAGGGGGGGTCTGGTATTTAGGGAGATGTTTGCATTTTTCTCAGGTTTTGTTCCAAAACCAGCCAATCAGCTCCAAATCTGTCATCAGACTGTTAGACCATCTTTGGGCCAATCAGTGTTTGCTTTCTGGATCACAACAATAAAAAAAAAAAAGATTTGTGTATGAATAAAAGTGTGTACCTTTCTTCATCTGTTCATCCGTTACCCGTCTATGTCCACCGGTTAGGGCCGTAAGGGGTAACTGAAGACTTGACTGGTACATGTTGTCAAAATCAATTTTGACTTGAGATCACAGTTGGGTCCTGTAAAGAGTCCGGACACTCTGCAATAATATTTATGGACATTTCCAATGTTGATTACATCTTGGTTTGGCATAAGGCTCGTCAATTCATGGAAGATTCCTGCGGTAACAAACCCCCCCTTTACGGAGCCACAGGTGGAATGGGAGGAGGTGGGGAGATGGCGTGAAGGAAAGAAAGAGAAGAAGCCTGAGACTGGCTTAAAAGAGCTGAGCAGGTGAGTTAATGATGACCGCCTCGGGTATAGCGTAAAACTGCTACGAGTATGCACGAACACGATAAAATGTCATGTAGTAAAACTCCAGTAGGAATAGTTGCACTACAAGCAGATAAGGAAGGTAGTTGAACTAAAGTACGAATGCACTGTACAAAAATGAACATATCTTCAAAGTAAAATGTCGATGAAGGTTCTGATTTTCAAAATAAGAGTATGAAGTGTTTTTGGTAGATGAAAAAAATGACTTTAGTTCAGTTTACTGAAAGGAGTTATGAAAAAACAAATTTGTTTAAAACTGAGTATGAAATTAAAAATATTACTAAATTATGCTAGCGGTTATTTCAGTTTTTGTTTGTTTGGAATGGGACTTTGGGCAGTTTTTTCATTGTTTTAGTGCTACGGTAATTTGATTCAGCCGACCTTAGCATCCTTCATCATATGTACCTTTTTCCAGAATAGATTTTCTCTGCTGGTCTCAAACATATTTCCTGTATTTTTTACTGAAGTTCCTGAATTTTCTGACATTTAAAGCTCAAGTTTCTACAGAAAACTTGCATCTCAGTTTTTAGTAAATTATATATTAGAGGGAAAAAAGGGCTTTGTCTTTGAGGAAGCAGCTTTTTCTCCCAAAGATGGAGAGTCGGCTCAAAACAAACGCAAAAAGCTCACAGCTGATTCGTCTGCGAGGGGCGCGTCCCGGATGGTGTCGGGGGACTCTGAGCATCTCTGATCTCCAGTCTGATTCCAGATCCCTCATCTTCATCTGTCCGCTGCATCTCACTCCAAGTTCGCCGTAATCTCTCTGTGGCTCCCATTATGCTTATTCCTCATTAAAATTTTATCAGCCATGGCAAATTGCAAAGATTAGAGAGGGAGGGAGGAAGCTTTTGGGGCTCTCCAGCCTGTTCACAGATTTCTTTATTGTTGCGGATCATCCGGGATTATCTGCTCCCCAAAGCAAAGACCAGTTCCCATCGGATGGGGGGGTGTCATGAAATCTGATCTTGTAGCATTTATAAAGCCAGCGAGGAGGAGGAAGTGGAGGAGGAGCATTTAGTCTCAGCGTGTTCTCGCCCACATATTAATATTGTAATACTTTGACATCATAAAGTTTTGTTCTGCCCTATTGATTTCTCTGAGATGCTCATGAATGTTAATGATGCTAAACGCAGCTCGCCAGCTTTGAGTCAGCGATGCTTCTGCCCATCAGAGGCGCCTCCTTCCTGTCAGGTTCACCGGGGGCACGAAGCTTCTTTGAACGCTGAGGAGAGCAGATGAAGGAGCAACAGGTGATGTTTTGAAGCTCCACCCCACACGGGTGGAGGTTGATGGAACCGTCTCAGAAGTGACCTGCAGCAGAAGAGAGTCTGCCACATACAGTACAGACCAAGACACACCTTCATTCATTTGAATGAGAAGGTGTGTCCAAACTTTTGTTCTGTACTGTACATGATTAGTTATTAGTTCAATAAATGTCATAGTGTCTGTATGTGTTAACTGACTTCTTAGGCTCTTCTATTATCAGATACGGATGTGTTCGTCAGAGTGACAAAGATGGAAGACATCCGTCTAAACATGTCAGGTATGTGAAAACCACAACCATGTCTGATAATAGAAGAACCTGAGAAGTCATGATTAGTTATTGCTGCACAGTAGAAAGGCAAATAGCCAGCCATGTTCCTGCAAACAGAACAGATCATTCCTCATGACTGTTTGACCTGATGGACGACACATCATATTAGTCACTATGGTACATGGTTATGGTACATGCCGTATACTTTACGTTATACTATAACCCTGAGTTAAGGTGGGGTTCTGTGTCTCGCCCAAGGAGACTTTGACATATGGGCAGGAATCGAAACCTGCAATCTTCTGATCAGAGGTCGACCGCCCTACCACTGCACCGTTTGGTTTCAGATCTTAGGAGGATGTTGGATCTGCCTTTAGATGAGGTACTAGTTGAGTGGCAGACCTTCTGCAGACGTGAGGATGAACTGAGCACGATGCAGTTTTCTCGCTGCAAAAATAGTACACTGTACTTTAGTACACTGTATTTATCCCAGGCACCCTCACTGGGTGATGTTAATTGCTCGCCATTGATATGGTAATCGCTCCCAGTACCATTGCTCAATCCCCTCCAGGAATCGAACCCTGGTTTCCTGCATGGTACCTTCCCACCTTACCAACTGACATACCCAGCCGCATTTTAATAATATACCTCCAATGAAGACCCACAGAGCGGCGTTCTGCTGCTTCCTGCTTTCCCTGCTTCTTGTCGGAAGCGAAAGCTGAAGGAAACTGTTTTTTTTTAATTAAAATAGGAAAATAGGAAAAGAACAATAACCTTTATACAAAAATCACTACAAGGTAGGAAAACGACCTCATCAAAGCTTATCAAACATGCAGCTCAGTCCAGGTGAGACGACCAGCAAAAAGAAACTAAAGCTTTCTTGCTAGTTCTAATGTGATGGTTTTATATTTTATGAGTATTTATTTACTTTAATTGTAGTTCATTTCGATTAGTGACATAAACTAGTGTAATAAGTGGAAATGACTCATTTTAGAACAAAATGTGAACAAAATGAAAATCTCACTACAATTTGGCTCATCTTAATAAATCCTCCTAGAATCTGAAACGAGAAGTTATTCTTGGAACATAAATCTAAAGTCTTGCTTCCAAAATAATGACGTTGATGCAGATTCTGAGAACAGCTTCAAAAGCTGAAGAGCAAAGATGAAAGAAAACAAAAAAACATCTTGACTCTCTAAAAACAGGGGTTAAAATCCATCCTAGCAGGTTTCAGAAGGTTGTAAAATCAGAATTCAATAAAAATGTTTCTTTCCGAGAAATGAAAAAGCTAAAACATTTTCTCCAACAAAGCTGAGCTCTTCCTTTAATGGACCTGAAGCTGTAATGAGATTGTCCTTTGCTTGTCTTTGCCATGGCAACCTCTCAGTCAGTTGCAGTTGCTGCAGAAATGTGTGCTGGTTGCTCTAAATCTCACCTTGGTTGCTTATATCTGTACATTTATGCTTCAGTTGGTTCCATCTTGAGACATTATTACTGAAAGAAGAATGACATTGAGCACCAGCACAGACTTTCACTCTGAGTTCTTTAGTTTTTGAGCAAAATATCTTCCTATAAGACTATCTTAACAGTAAACAAGTTCAACCATAAAAATCTGAGCTAACCTCTGAAAATGTCACAGAAAACAAATGACAACCCAGAGGCAGGAAGACTCGCACTCAAGGCTAAAGCTGGTTCTTATGACGAAAAACACAACCAAACAAACATTCACTAAGTGAACCAGCCTGCACCGAAAACACAAAGGTTGAGCAAAAAAAAAAGACTCACAACAGCTGGAGTCAGGCTGGTCTTTGTCTGCATACGAGGATCAGTCAGTTTTTGTTGGGTAAAAACAAGTTGTTTCCAAATATATCAATACTAGGCAGCAGTGGATGCAGTTTATTGTTTGTTTTTTCTTCTGTTTCAGGTGGGGCACCATTTCTGACTCTTTGTAACCTGAATGTTCTGCTCTTGGCTCCTTAACAGTTCAGACTGAGATTCATGTTCTACATCATCTGAACTGCATTAACAACAAACTGCTGGTGTTTGGCTTTACAATTCATCATCAGGATTTTACCCCAAAACAGTTCCACAACAGTGCAGGAGGCATTTATGTTAGAAGTTCGATTCCAAGTATAAATTTCATTTAAAATGTTTGACTGGATTTTTTTTTAACCAATAAATCTCCACATCAGGAAAACAATTTGTCTGTTTTTGTTGTTTTTTTTTCACCTCTAATAAATCAGCTTGTATCTTTTTAAATCTTATGGATTTACAAAACTCCCTACTATGTGTTATTTCTTTAAAACATGCTCCATTGTTTGCTTAATGATTGTTTTTTTACATAAACTAAAGTTTTTAGAGGGTTCTTTGGGGTCTTGGAGCAAATTTCTTCATGTTAAATACAGCGTTTTCAGGGTACAAACGCTACATTTCTAGCCTGCCGATGAAATCCATCAGACAGCATCTTTGAGTAAGAATTTGATCAAATTTAATCTTCCCAAAGGATGAACTCCACTTAAAACAGTTTGTGTATGAGCAGCAGATAAAGACATTGAAAGTTTTCTGATCTTTTCTGACAAATGCAGTTGTCCCGCTCATTCTGAGGCAAATAAATCACACCATAATTAAAACTCCCTGGGGTTTCTCCAGCCAGGAGAGAGTGGAAAAGCACTCCTTTGATGTTTTATTAATTCTCTCTTAATGGATTCATGTCAGGCTTCATTTTAAAAACTGTCCTACAGGATAACAGTCACTCCCTAACAAGACTCTGCATTGAAGTAGGACACAGTTGGAGATTCAAGGATGAAGGGAAATTTCAAGAAAGGAAAGGAATGAGTGTTGTAGCCCAATTTAAGCCCTATTTAAGTGGATCCTGTGTGTTTGTGTCATTTAGTTTAAATATGATGTAAGGGTCAAAAGTTTTAGAACAACATCCAACCTATCTGACTATTTTTTTCCAGTTCAAAATGACAAATTCCAGCATACAGCTTAAAATGGTGTGATAGTAATTTGTACGTTTAAAATGTTAGTTACCTGTGCAGTGGGGGCTGATCAAACCTTAAAGGTCATTTCTGCAGGTCCTTGATGACCTCTGACCTTCTGTCTGCGTCGGAGCCGAGCTGGAACACACGGTGGTACCACACCCTCCTAGCTGGGAATAGTGTGCAGTCTCCAAAAAGACAGAAGAGAGACAGACCATCATAAAACTGGAAGATCTTTCTCACAAGCAAAAAAGTGTCAGAAGAGTTTCTTTCAGGGTCAAAAGTAGAACCAAAGTATCACCTGAACCAGAGGGCAAGTTTCTGTGAGTGAACTCCTGCATGATGGACGTCTTCCAGGACATCAGCTCCTCCGTAGTCGCTGTGATCCAGTCTCAGTTTGAACGGTGAAGACTTGGAGCTTCCGGCTGACAGAACGAGTCTTTGTTAGGATGTCAGAATGAGACAAAGAGCCTCATCTGGACCAAAGAAGACTGGAAGAAGCTGTTATGGACCCATCAACCAACATCTGAAACCTTTGGTTTGATATTACATCAAAAAGGGGAAAGCATGGCTCCACAGTGTGACGTCAACTGTCAAACATGGAGGTGGAAGTGTGATAGTATGGTTGCAGTACAGAGTGAGAGCTTTCTGCAGGAACATGCAGGCTCCTCTGCTGCTCAGAACTTCATCCTAAAAGTAAAGATAAAGTCACAGAACACAAACCCAAGTTCTACCAGAACCACCTGAGGACAGAAGACGGTGAACCTGAAAAGAGAGCAGTCAGAATAAACTGATTGATCCAGTTTGGATGAACGGAACAGAAGAGTGAAAGCAAAGAAACCAAAAAGGTTCAAACATTTATTGCAGCTTTTGCAGGTAAAAAAAGGAGAGAATTTCATTTCTGTTGTAGAGAAAATACAGCAGCTGTGTTCAGACGTTACATCTGTAAAGGTAAACATCCTTCATTTTTATACAAACCAAGCATAAAGATTAGGCATAAATCCATGAGTTTTTGGATTTTAAACTTTTAATTCATTTTTTGTTTACTTTTTAAAATCCCCTTGTTGTGGATTAAAACTGCAGTTTATACTTAGATATTTTATATCTTACATAATCTTATTTGGATCTGAAGACTAAATCCTTATACTGATGATACTAAAAAGAATTTTTCACTACAAAACAGTAAAAACTAAATAGATATTAGTGGTTGAGTGTTTCTGCAGACATTTATATGAGTTGAAGCAAAAGCCCCTTTGATCTCCTGATTATTCAGTCTGATGACCAACAGCCATACAGAACCTGACACTCATGTGGAAAGAGCCTTTTTCCCATGACTACAGAACAATAAAAGTCTGTATTTTTGTCTGAGTTTGGCGAAAATAAAAAAAATAAAAAAAACAAAAAAACCTGATGCTGACATGCAGGTTTGGGTGGATCATCCTAAGGGGGTCCCTCTGGATCACTCTGTGTAGATCTGTATCACCGATCAATATCGCCCTCCAGTCAGTCTGATGTGGTCCCAGCGCCCTCCTTGCCCCTCCCCTTCCCATGATGCCTCCTGGACTGCAAATCCAATTAAGCACTGAAAACAAAAACATTTTCCAGAAGGGGGGGGTGGAGTGGCTGCATTATTTATGTTTGTCCTGTTTTTTTATCTCTTTGAATGGGTCGAATAAAACCAACATCCATTCAATAATGCATGACCTGCGGTTTTGTTAATAGGCTTTGTAGTGGCAGTAATGTACTTCCTTACATGGCTGATGGAGATTATGGCCCACCCCCCCATCGTCTGCCAGATATCGATTGGGCATAATGCCCCCAGTGTCCCTTCAGCCCACACCTCGACCCTGAAACCACACAAACAGGATCTGTGTGCCAGCAGGAAGGAATCAAACCTCATCAAACATGCAGTTCAGTCCAGGTAAGACGACCGGCGCCGACACCTGCAGTCATTTTTGGGTCTGACTGATCCAGAAACGGCTGATACTTTCCTCCGGCTTCATTCCACGTGCTGCTGGAAGGCGGCGCCCGTGTGCCGCTTCCTTACTGGAAACTGTGCTCACTTTTGCATTTATAGGAATAGGGGAAAACATTAAAAACCCAAAATGGCAGCTCTTTATTCTTGTACAACCAGCTTTTGACTGCATGTTGATGTCATTTAATCAGTTGTGGCCTCTGGAACACAGCAAAAAGCCATTTTAGCAGGTTATCAGTACACGTTTACTATAGGTAGCAGTTAAAAAAAAAAAGGCAACTTTCTACTGGAACGAGGATTTTCTCTCTTCAATCCTCAGTTTTTTATCCGAGTGAGGAAAAGCAGATAACTTTGTAAAAGCTGAACCACCAGGTTTTAGACTTGCAACAGTCCTTTTCTCTCTTTTTTTACTACCCACCCCCACCCACAAATAAGTAAAGTTAACAACATTAATACAGACTCCCTCTGATTTTATGCAGATGACTCTCTGTTTAATCTAAGCATAAAGGCTTGATAACAGAGGTGAGTTCCTGAAGGTATGGGTGACCTGTTCTGCTGCTCAGCTCAGATCTTCTCCCTCTGGTGACCTCTGACTTTTCTTTTACCTAAAACATGGCTGTGAGAAATCATGGCTTTACATGTTCCATCAGCAAGACATCACTAATAACTTTTCCCAAAATAAATGCCTAATTTTTGATCACTTTTGCGTCTTTATTCTGTTATTTTGAAAAAACAAAGACAAATCGAGCACATTCCTAAAATCCTAAATAATCATTGGATACATTGTTATCCTTGTGTCTGGTTCATGGTTTTGTTGGAATGCGAGTATAAAAGTTCATGTTATAAGCACAAAAAATGGGCGAAGAGGAAAAAAAATTGATCCTCTGTAAGGAACTGAAGAAGTCACAGCATCACCATTTGTTGCGTCTGGTTCTGTTCCTTTCATGCTGATCCCTGTCTTCTGCTTATAGCTGAACAAATGAGAATGTAATCGTCAAAATGATGGAAAGTGTCTGATAAATCGCATTATCTTTCACAGAACAAGGAAGCACTCTGGGGAGCTGGCAGAGACGTGTGGTTCTACAGGCAGCGTTCTTCTAGGGAACCAACAGTCTGGCCGCAGATGTAGATGTTACTGATGTGTACCCAAGTATTGATTCAAACACCCTGACAGTATTCCCGAAAGACATTGGAATTATTCACCATTTTTATTTATGAATCACAATTTTTCAATAAAGAAGCTACTTCCATATGGAGTCCTATACTATTCATAATTAAATAAAAAAATATTTAATTCAATAAATAAATATGACCTCATGCAAATAAACAATCAACCAATAAATCTCTCATAAATATATAAAAAGATCATGAAATGGTGAAAAACCTGCACACAGATTTTAAATTAGCCATCATATTATTCAATATATTTCATTTTGCTTTAAAAACCTGTTCATTATTTTAAAACAGCATTTTAAAATATTTATTTTTAATCATGTTGAATATTATTATAATTCTGTCTTTTTTCAGAAGCTCGTATTTCAAAATCAATATTTTCCAAAGTAGCTTTGTTTTTATTTCATGTTGCTGTTTTTCACAATGACTGATTTATTTCATGAAGAGCTTTTTCAGGAGAATGACTCTGTCTGTCAATCAGTGAAAGTGGGCGGGATCTAAACGCTCATTGGCTCATCCATGGAAATCGACTCATATTCCTCGATACCCGCTCTGCGGTGAGCCAGTCAGAGAGACGACATATTTCAGCGACATCTGCACGGCTTTGCTGACATTAGAGATCAAATAGAGACAAACTGTCTGCAGCAGAAGATGCAATCATGGACGACTCTGTTTTTGTAGTTTGAGGGTTTGTGTGGACCAAACCACAGAGGAGCTCCGGTCGTCCACATGAAGTCGTCCGTTGAAACACTCATTCTCACGTCATTCACTCAGAGCTCACATCGTGCCTCATGTCGGCTCGCAGGAGGCGAGCTGGCGGACCGACAGAGTCAGACCAGGCAGCTGCAGAAAGCGGAACCAGCCTGCTCGGCCTCCTGAACCTTATGATATTTTTCTATTTTCATTGAGACCATGATTATAATCAGGTCCTCTGGTTTTATTTTTCCCTCCCGGGAAAATGTTGAACCTTTCCTGCGATGACGTTTCTGACCGTGGTCGGAAAACGCAGTGAAGATCCGGGATTGATTGAGGAATTCTGCAGCCAGGGCTGACCCCAAGAATCGGGCTCTGTACTTTGGAGGAAACCTTTTTTTATCATTACTTTTCCGGGGAACTGAGCAACAGACCCTTAACTAAAGACCCTTAAGACGACTGTTGTTGTGATTTTGGGCTATACAAATAAAATTGAATTGAATTGAATTAACTTGCGCTCACACACACACTTGCTGGGCGCTCTGATTTACACGTAATTTAGATGTGCTTTGACTGCAGGAGCTGAAGCAGAGACTCTCTGATGATGTCATGAACTCAAACATGGACACATTGTTATCATGTGGAACTATTCAAAACAAATGAACCTGATCTCTCAACATTCTCCGTCTGCATTGTGCATCCATGCATTGTTACTAAGATAGGCACAGACACCGCTCCGTGTGGCTATCAGGCTAAAAACATTAGCGGTAGCTCCTCCCACATGCGGCATGGTGGGTTTATGGAACTCCAGGTCATAGAAGCTTAGTGGAACTCCAACAGCCACCCAGCCTAACTAAGGCCACTACTAGATGTTCATGAGAAGATGGAAATTGCCGAACTGTTCGCTCACGTTCGCTGAAGCATCTTCCATCGATGTAGTCAGGGTGCTGCTGCTCATGTCTGAGTAAAGGAGTAGCCAATCACAAAAGTGTCCCCGCCTTGTCTAGTTTGATTGACAGACAGAGTCATTCTCCTGAAAAAGCTCTTCATGAAATAAATCAGTCATTGTGAAAAACAGCAACATGAAATAAAAACAAAGCTACTTTGGAAAATATTGATTTTGAAATACGAGCTTCTGAAAAAAGACAGAATTATAATAATATTCAACATGATTAAAAATAAATATTTTAAAATGCTGTTTTAAAATAATGAACAGGTTTTTAAAGCAAAATGAAATGTATTGAATAATATAATGGCTAATTTAAAATCTGTGTGCAGGTTTTTCACCATTTCATGATCTTTTTATATATTTATGAGAGATTTATTGGTTGATTGTGTATTTGCATGAGGCCATATTTATTTATTGAATTAAATATTTATTTATTTAATTATGAACAGTATAGGACTGCATACTTCCAAAGTTGGATCATCTTATCGTTCAGATGTTTTTATGTCATCAAGTGAGCTTTTTCTTCTCAGCAGCTTCTTCCAGATTCCGATTCTTCCAGACATTTCCAACACACATGTACTCGACATAAGTCTGTAAGAAAAATGTCTGCTTTTGCTATTAAAGTGGAAAACATCTATGCTTGTGATGCAAAAAGGTTTTCAATCTGTTTTTCCTAGAATTCTCCCATCTCTTTTACTATGAAACTTTGATTTGCTGACAGTTTCTGCTGTTTTTAGCTTCATTGACAATTCAAACCATCCAGTTTGACTCTGGACCCACTGCAGAGCGTCGTAGTTAAGCCTCCTCTTCTATTCTCTGTGCATGCATAAGAAATATTGTTTGGTCATCTCTCCTGTGGAGTTTTTCCACTTCCACTAAAAACAGGAGTTTTTCTTATCCTAAAGAATCATCATCCTCGTGATCCAAATACCCATCATCTCTTTTCTGATTTCCTGTCTCAACACAAGTTGATGCTGCTCAGGTCAACGAACATCTGTCCAATAATTCGCTTTAGGAACAGTTTCTATATGCTTTTAAGTCTCTCAGGACTGAGGCTGTTAGGATAGAAATGACTGATAGAAGCAGATTCTGGTCTTTTGTCCAAACTTGTCCTGCTTGAATTTCACATACACCAACACAACCCTCCCCTGGTTTTATTCACGTCTCTTCCACAACTGCTTTGGTCCATACATTGGTAATTTTCAGTACAATAACCCCTTGCTTTTTGGTTTCCCATGTAAGTCCATCAAAAAGCTTCAGTTAGTTTATAACTGCGTGAAACCAGCTCCGTTTCACGCAGCTTCAGCCTCAGTAGAGTCCAAATCTTAACGGGTCAGGGCAGTTTTGGGAGAACAAGTTGGATCAAGTGCTTTTCTAATGTATTTTTTCTATTGATTTTAAGAAGAAAAGGGCAGAATTTTGATTTGAAGTGCCCAAAGACATCTGCTTCTGTGAATTTTCCAAAGATATCTCATCACATGGAGTTCAAAATAATTTAGCTCCCGAGAAATAAAATAATATCTAATGATAATTTAGCTTTTTCTTACATTTGTGATCTTTACATTAAACTAATATTTGTCGAATATTTCCCAGATTAAACAAGTCGGGACTTTTTTTTTTTCTCATTCCAGTTGTAAAACATGGTGGTGGGGGGTTCATGAGCAGTTCACATGTTAAATCTTCTTTACCTGAGTGGCTGCTCATCCCACAGAGTTGTAAGCAACTGTGCAGAAACTTGAATAAACATCAGAAAATCTTTCTTTATCAGTTTTGTATTCACTCCTAACTGTCATAATACACATTAGAGAGTTTTTCTTCTTTTTTCAGAGACATTGCTTCAAAGCTTCATACCAATAAAACTAATTAAATCAAAGTACAAAGAGAACAAAGTGAAATGGATAGTGAAGAGTAAATGGTTTGTTTTAGAGGATCGCCTTAGCTAATCCAATAACCCAAGCCTTTCCTTTCCTTCAATGTGATTATTCTGATAATTAAGAGAAACTGCTGGAGCATGGCTACAATGCAGCTTTACAAATTCATCAGCTGAAAAGAAGCACTGAAATGTTTCCAAACCACAGCTTCTCTGACCGCTGTGGAGAGCTGACCTCAACCCAGCGTCTGCTGACTGAAACAAATATAGGAAGGATTATAGGAAGACCGTTATTTCCTACAGGATTCATGCACAGATAAACCAAAACTATGACCCAGGGCTTTAGCTGCAGTGTTCGGTCCGTTGTGGTGAAGAGAGAGCTGAGCCAAAGCAAAGCTCTCAATTTAGCGGTCAATGTTCGTTCCAATACTCCCCTATGGTCATGAGCCCTTAGAAATGGGGGGAGGAGCTCTGTCACCCATGGAGAACTTGGAGTACAACCTCCTTAAAACATTGAGAGGAACCAGATGAGGGATCTGGTCCGGATGCCTCCGGGACGCCTGTCTGGAGAGGTGTTCCGGGCATGTCCCACTGGGTGGAGGCCCCGGAGAAGACCCAGGACACGCTGGAGAGACTACATCTCTCAGCTGGCCTGGGAACGTCTCAGGGTCCCCCCAGAGGACGTGGACGAAGTGGCCGGGGTGAGGGAAGTCTGGGCATCTTTGCTTGGACTGCTGCCCTGTGACTGGATAGGCAGAAGAAGATGGAGGGAGGGAGGGAGGGAGGGAGGGATGGGGTGGGTGGATGTTCCAGTTGTTGGCATAAAGCAGGATTTCCATTTTTTAGTGTTTGTTTTGAATCACATTGTCTTGAATGCTGGTACAGTTTCCTGTTTTTTCTCTTCTATAAAAATGCCTATTTTCTGGATTTTCATTTTTATTTTTTCCCATAAAGCATATCTGTGATGGAGCCCTAGCAGCTTGATTTGCAATGAGCTTAATGATGAGCATCAGTAAAATATGTTGGTTATAATTTAATGATAACATTTTTAGATTTGACCAAAAGTGAACTCAGACGTAAACATTTTCTCCCATCTAATCAAATCTAACTTTATTCATATCACAAAAAATGCATCTGCTCACACCACTGACCAAAGAGCGTTCATGTTTAACATTACTAGTCAGCTTTCTCTGTCACTCTGAAGAGATGAAGACTTTCTTCTTCTTCACCTCCCAGATTACAGCATTGCAGACCCATCCGGATTGAAGATGTAAGAATGGTCTGTACTTTTGTACATCAACCTACTGGTAGATGTAAACATCCCTGAAGTCCAGCTCTGACAGGGCCTAACATTAAACCCTCCCCATCTTAAATCCCTGTTTCATCCTCCTGGTCTGCACGCTGTGACTGAATAACCATCAGTAAATCTGTACTGCGCTTTGCTAGAACTAACTTCTCTTCTTATTTGTCCCAAACCGGCTGTCCCGTTTACATCCTCCCATGACCTCCTCCTTCATGTCACCGATCTTTTGTTACACCTCAGGCCTGACCAACTGCTCTTTGTTGGCTCAAAACTGTGATGACTTTTGATTTGCGGGCTGTGTAGTGGTCATCCCTCCGTCCTCACACCAAGGGGGCCCTGGTACGAATCCCGGCTGGGTTCCGTCTGTGTGGGGGTTGCATGTTCCACTATTGCATGCGTGGTTTTGGACTGTGGGGGTGGCCGGAGCACCCCTGGGTGGGAATGTGGTAGTGTGACCCTGCAGTGGACCGACGGCCCGTCCAGGGTAACCCCACTTTCAGCTAACAGTAGCTGGGATGGGCTCCAGGGACCCCGTGACCCCGACGGGGATTAAACAGGTTTGGAAAATTGATGTTTGTCTTCGTGTAGAGACAGGGTGAAATAAACCCCCGCCGCCTGGTTGTTTTGGCTATTTTCTTTTAAGGATAATAAAGTTTTCTGTCTATTTACACCCTAATATAAGCTTGGTATTGATATCCCTTCAATAGACGCCCACTGTAAATTGAAATTTAGCAAAAATGCAGCTGTCTCTCAAGAGTTTATTTCCAACATATTGTTCCTTCTTCAATAAAGATAAACCTGCTATAAAGTGAAAATCAGCCTTCTTTTCCTATTGATATGAAAATGTAAAATTAAACAAAACAAGGCAGATGAGATTTTCTTCAGGGCTCAATCTAAACTTCACACAAGTTTCATTACACACACTAAACTGCTGAACGCAGGAGTCCTCTGTTCATTACTTCCTCTAAAGGATGTTTTCAGCTCTGGATCAACGGGAGCTGGAGGACGAGGAAGACGACGGAGAGAAAGGGGGAGATGTCAGTTCTGCAGATATTGCATCGTGGCCAAATGGCAGCAGCAGCGCTCTGCCTCACTGATTAGCAGCCGGCAGACAAAGAGCGTCCATGTTTCACTTGTTCATCACTTAAGAGCAGAGCCCAAGGTGGAGACTGGGAGATTTCCCCCGGGAAAATGTGCCGCTTCAAGATAAGGCCGAGGCCAGGATTGCTCTCCAGGGGGTGGCGAGGTACGACGAGGCAGCAGCAGGATCCAAACCTCTGAAGAAAACAAAGTGAAAGAGGAAAGAAAAGAGTCCATGGTGTGGAACGCAGACGGAAGGGAACAGCTCTGAGTTCAACTCTTAAACTTAAGTGAAAAGTTCTATTTTCCATTAACTCCAACTCTGGGGAGACAAAAGTCCACTCGCAAGTTTCTGAGCTGGAAGTTGTTCGCTTTGTTGGAGATCCTCCAGAGGCCTGCAGGATCTCCAGGAGAACAATGACTGTAATAATCTGCGCTCGGCCTCTGACCTCGTCCGCAGAAGTCTGTAATTAGGATCGTCTGCTGCTGAAGATTATTATTACCGCGGAGCTGACTCTCACTGAGGAAAAAAAAGAGCTGAACCTGGAACAGGTTAGCCTGGCCGGTAAAATGAAGGCCGAGTCAAAGGCAATGATTGGGAAGAAAGCGAGCTGTCAACGTGTTTGATTGCTGAGGGTCACGGCTCCTTTAACGATGATTTCTCTATTGTCAGGATGTCGATTCACACAAAAGGAAAAGTTAAGCGCTCAGCCTTTGTCCTCTAGATCATGTGTGTTGATGTCTGTTCCCAGGAACACGAGGTCATGTATGATACAATGATGACAAAACCCGGTCTGTTGGATATAAATTCCTCCATTTCTAGAGCGGTCAGACGAGGAAGATGATGAGGAAGATGATGGTTTCATTTAACTCCATTCATTTGTTAAACCGTCTTTGTTTTGATGAAGATTCTCCTTCATTAAGATGACAACATCTTGAAATTGATTGTTAATCAATTAAAACAAAGGAAGACGATAACAATATACAAATGACATTGATTAAAAATATTAATTTATGAATTGATTGGAAGACAAAAATGGAAAATGATGCTGTAGACTCATGTTCTGGACATTATAGTTGCTGCTAATCATAAATACACATTTACATACAGTACACATGTGACACCCTGATTCCATTAGATATATATTGATAGTCAAACAGAATTTAATTAATCGCTTTAAAGGAAGTGAGAAACAGTAAATGCATATTCCCGCCCCTATTGCATGATGGCATAGAGTTGCACTCATCGTGAGGCCTTGTCACATGCACCCTGGAACAATAAGTGCTGCCTTGTTGTCCGGGAGCAGGCTACATAGGGTTCATGGGCCCAGGTAACAATATATAAGCTCCTGAAGATTGGTACCTTAACCTCCATATTGTGATCCACTTTAGACGAAATGAATGTCAAATGCTCTGATTTAAAATCTGAAATCACATTTATAGAATTAAATATTAATAAATACAGACTTTAGCAGTAACTCCTTTATGCTGAATACAAAAACAAGATAGATTAAGAGTACCTAGATTACTAGAGTACTAGAGTACTAGAGTGTGGTGTGAACACCTGAACAGCACTGATGGGCTCTTTGAGAGGTTAAAAATATGAAAAATCCATACAACACGCATGCGTCTCACCTACCTCACCCTTATTTACCCCCAAGTGCTGTCCAAGTGTTCACTACGACCCGTTGCCACTCACCCATAGAAAAACTGTGGGGGTTCACTGAGTAGTCTTGATACTTTGGCCTGAAGAGCTTCATTAGAAATCGTCTGAAATCATCATTTGAAACAGTGACGGTTTGAATAAATGTGCTTTATTATTATTTTTCTGTTCAGACATCTGATCAGGCTTGTCTGAAACTTTTTTTTTTTTTGCATTTCAGTTCATTTCAAATCTCCTTGTAGAGAAATAAGCAGAAAATAGACCAGCTTCCCTTCAAAAGCAAAGCCAGAATCGGAGGCAGGAACTGTGCTGAGCCGGAATGAAATCATCCTGCAGTTAATATTCAGCAGATCTGAGCTCCATCTGTGAGGTAAACCCGTGTTTAGCGCCTGTTAAAAGCTGCTAATGGCGGTCTGTAGCAAAGGTTGAAGCTAAAAGGACGGACATTAGAGTTATTAAAGCATAGTGAGCAGGAGCCTCCTTCCAGCTACCCCACCCTGCTGACACATTACTCTGCTGGGGGCTCAGCGGCTCCTGAATAACGGAGCTATTTTAACACACACGTACACATGCTGAAAAAAGCCCTTTCAGACTGCAAGCAAGTCCTCTATTACTCAAAGTCGGCCAAGCACAAAATGAACAAAGTCAGCCGTTGTGTAGCATCAGGCGGAGATGTGAGGCAAGATTGCAGCTGAAATTGAAATTAATGGCTTTTCTAATTGGAGCGCATGTTCGTTAGAGTGACCGAGAGCCAGAGACGCAAACTACATCCGTCTAGCTGCCCCGCCGTCGCCCGCAGACTGGACGACAGCTTATGGTCGGGATCACACTCGCTGGTCCTCCACTCCTATTTGTTATTTTGTCTTCAAAGTTGGTGTCTGCGGCGGGAGGCGGGGTTATTTTTCACCTTGCAGATTGATGATAATCACCTTGTACCGTTCCTGCAGTAAACATGGGAACAGATTTATAGGATAATGACAACTGAAGGACGACATGGAGGAAAATTGGGCTTTCTTGTAAATGTGAGCTCATGGTGGTTTGCTACTGTTCAAGGGTGCTGACTGTTCCAGGATGGAAGTAGAAATCGGCTGCAAAAAAGCCTTTTTTTTTACCAAATGCTGTTGAACCTCTTTGCCTGATCTGTGGAGGTGAAGGGATGAAGACTGAGGAAAAGTGATGAAGACTGGGTTTTCATGGAGATGATTCTGGACCTGGATCTGCTGCTTTCATCAACAGAACCAGGCAGGTTTACCCTCAGGGGTGAAGTGAGCAGTTGAGAAACTAAATCCCCTGTATATAGTAAGTAGTAGGTTTAGGGGCTGTCATCTGGACTAGCTGGTAAACGACCCACCTGGGTGGTTAACCGCTGAAAGAGATGACCGGTTTGGGGAGGGAGTCACTGGCTCCCCAACCCCCAGCTGAGGACAAAGGACTCTTAACGACCCGAAACCATGTAGGCTAAGTGGACAATACCTTCCAGTTTCAGGTCTGACTCCTCCCTCATGAGCGCATATAAACCAGCTCTTCTACCAGCTCATTCAGAATTGGCAAAGCCTCTTGGATAAGAGGTGAAACATCTTCTAACTTTAAAAACTAAGTCCAGATGAAAACCCCTAAACCTACTACTGTGATGGAACTAACCTGGATGAAGGAGAGTCTTCATAGACATGAATGCCCTAACACTTCAGAGTCATCTTCAGCCCTCACAGAGAAGGAGAGCCAAACACAGACTAATATTTGTAAAATTCGCTTCATTAAAACAATAAATGTTCTGGAATTTATCTGACCGGGTCATAAGATGACTTCTAAACTGAACAGGGGGAGGTAAGGCGGGGGGAATCTGTGGCTTTTTGCATTGACAAACCAGGCAAAGTGCGGTCAGTGTGTTTGGTCCCGGACAAGCCCCCGCTGTCAGCTCCTGGATCTAAAGTCAAACAGGAAGTGACCATCATCAGACTGGAAGCAGGATTCAGAATGCAGCAAACTCTGAAAGACTCCCACGCTGAAAGGTCCAAACGTCTATTCGTTATGCTTTTTTATGTTCTTCAGTCTTTTAATAATGGCTGCATGATTGCGTAGTGGCTAGCACTCTTGCATCACAGCAAGAAGGTTCAAATCCCGACTGTCCCTTCTGTGTGGATCAACTTCAGTTTCCTCCCACAATCCCAAAACACATGGCTTTAAATTGTTTGTGCCTGTGGTTGTGACGCCTCATCCTTCCCATGATCCTCAGCGAGAACAACAGAACAACAGATAACAGTTTAGAAAATGTCCTTTAAATGTACAACTGAACATCTATCGGGCATGGCGGTGGTAGTTTCATGACATGGGCCTGAATCGACCATCATGTTGAACCTGAATGGAGATGGAACAGCCTCCAATGCCCAAAAGCACTTAGGTTCTTAGTTCAGCAGTGATCCAAGCACAAGAGCAGGTCCACCTGCTACCGAATCCTCCAGGTTCTGGACTTCAATGTGATTATGTTCCATGAAGAACCGATGATGCTGGGTCAGAATTTAAACTTAAATTCTGCAAAGACAGGAGCTGAATTCCTCCACAAAGTGGAGAAACATTTGTTCTGAATTTTGAAGGTTATTGGCACCTTTCTGTCACCAACACCAATGAGTCACGCAGAGGAAACTAGTTTCACTTTGATTCTTTTGTGCTTTCATCAAAGCTCAAGTGAAAACGGTAAATAAAGGTGTCTGGAAGTTGGGTCAAAGTTTGCTCCCCCAAATCCCATTTATCCTGGTGAAAAGCTTCAAGTATCTGACCAGAAAATATCCTGTTTCCGTTAACAGTTCCAGAAATGTAATTTAAAACTCCTGTGAAACCATTAAACAAACCTGATCAAAGGTTGGCTGTGCAGCTGCAGGAATCAGATTTTCAGCACAGGTTTGTTTCCATTCAGCTCGCGTCTGCCCTTTATCTGATTACAAGCCAGGCTGAGTGCTCACTGCAGGCTGCACAGGGGGAGCATCAGTCACCGGCCACCATTAGCCTTAGACTCGCTTGTCAGATTGAGTGCAATTAGACACACTGTGGGCTCGTGTCCCCGCAGCTCTGATGCAGCTCTGGAGGTCAGAATGTTGCCTTCAGGCGCTTTTGGTTTCTAGCCACTCTGGAGCTGAGACCCCTTCACCCAGGAAGCATTCTGGGAATCTTCTCCTGGATGGAACAGCAGAGACTTTATGAGCGTGTATGCTGATTACAGATGAACAACCCCTCACACTGCTGCCCCCTGGTGGCTTGGATCTCAATGCAGCCTATTTGTTTTTTTCAATTAACCCCTTTGCTACCAGAGTTCTAGTTCCCATGTTATCTCAACCGTTATTGCCTTTGTTCCAACTGCTCTACAGGTAAACGCGGGCGGTTATGGGCAGGTGAAAAATGGACCAACCTGCGCACGGCTCGCTGCTGGCACACAGGAAATATGAAGGTGGTAGAGAGAAAATGTTCATGCATTTTCTACGTGGATGCTGCAGGCGACAGGTGGTAGTGAACACCTATACAGCGTGTGAGGGGGAGGTAGGGGAGACGCAGGCGAGTCCTTTTTCTTCAACCCCCTGAATCCTACAAACTGTTCAAGGAGCCTGTTAGAGCTGTTCACGTGACACGTGCGCGCTCCTCGCTGCAGCCTGACTGTTAGAAATGAGGACATTGGACGATCAAAGTGAAGTTTGTGTGGACGTCCTTCGGGCATTTACGGATCACGTGCGCACCCCGTGCGTGCAGCATTTGCACGCGGTCAGTGAGGAGCCAGAGCTCACGCCTCACCACAGACCAGAGCGTGGTGGACGGACGCCGTACCACAGCATCACGTCGTAAGTGCGCGTAACTTCCTGACAAATACTTCACGATGCACAACCCAAAAACCTGTAGCACTTGTGCGAGTCATAGGGTTAAGGAATTTGCCTTAATTATGAAATATTTCTTTCCCAAATGGTGTAATTCAAATATTGGCTTCTTTTGTTTTCAAGCTTTACATTTGAAACTGTGAATAAATAACCTGAACGTCTTTATTCAAGGATGATGATGATGATGATGGAGGAAAATGTAAACTTCTTATGGAGGAAGATCATGATAGATTTAATTTAATGTTTACAAACAAATATTGTCAGAGCTTCAGGCAACAGCAACGACCTTTTGAAGCCGAGCGACTCCCAGAGGACTCCAACGCTAAAAATCATGAATAGCTTTACCTTTAATTAACTCGGACGACTCCAGCGAACGGTCTGTGCTTTCATGGGAAGCTGTTTTTGTTCTGCTTCAGTTCCATTTACCTAAACAAACACCAACAGCAGCCTCAGTGTTGGTGTTGGGTCTAAAAAGCCCTTTCAGAGGGTCATGAACCCATCAGACTTTTACTGACACCAAATCACAGCAACAACAAAACGTGATGTTTTCATTCAAGCTCAATTCTTTTTCATGTGTAAATGAAAATGTATTTTTCACCAGTTATGCTAATTTTGTTTGTGGCAGTGTCTTTATTTGACTTCATTCTTACAAATTATGAGTCAGTGAACCCCTTAAAGACCCACTCCTCAGAAAATGCTGTTTTTGGTGTTTTTAACTTGTTTTGTGGCACTTTTCTCCTGACTGAGATCGTTTTAAATCAGGAGCAGATGAAAAACTGCAGCTTGAAAAAGATCGTGTTTGTGACGTTGAAAATATGCTCCCTGCTCCATTCTGATCATCCGCCTGCAGACAAATAGATTCACGTTTGTCTGTGTTTTCCTGGTCTGAGCTGGAATCTGGATTCAAACTGGACGGATGGATAGCTGCCATATTTCTTGCCAAAGCTTTTGAAGCTGTAGCGTTAAGTTGGGGTTGTGAGGGGCTGTAAGCTAGCAGGAGAGCATGTTAACAGATGGATGATGGGAAGTAGG
Organism: Oryzias curvinotus; assembly: GCA_023969325.1. NCBI lineage: Eukaryota > Metazoa > Chordata > Actinopteri > Beloniformes > Adrianichthyidae > Oryzias > Oryzias curvinotus. The sequence continues at coordinate 32,560,618 of CM043715.1, read as the reverse complement.
GGTGGGCTTACTCTGCCCCAACAGTCCCGCCCACAACTCAGAAGTGAATTTCTAATGAATGCTCTGCAGAAACTATGTCCTAGGAAAACGACAGATTTTGAGATTTTGTCTAAAAACATCATCATCATCATTAAACGACCGCTTGGAAGAATTTGGAAACAGATCAGAAGATGATTGGAGTGAGTCTGCAAACACACATTTTTACATCTGCAGGAAGATTTTTGGTTTTCTCTAGAAAGTGCTGTGTGTGGGAAAAAAAAAAAAAACTTGATGGGGGGGGAGCATTTTACTCACGGTTTTAGGATTCTGTCCCACATTGAGAAATATTGAACTCACAACAGAAAAAAACCTCTCAGAAAAGAGGCTAAACATCATCAACATCAAAAACTAAAAGGCAGCTTGACGTTTAAAAAACCTTCTTTATTGGAACCTGAGCCGTTTGTCTGACTGGGTTTATGGAAAACTGATCTTTTGTGAAGTTCCTTTTGTTTGAAAAACAGCTTCAAACAGGAAGTAAATATGTTTTCTCTGGTTAAAGGACAACATGGATCGTGTGGCTGTCTCTCCTTGGTTGTAATATTCTCTATTCTGTCAGAGAATTCGTACCCAAAATAAATAAATACAAAATGCAGTTGACCTGCGTTGTGAAAGAACATATTCATAAACTTTTGATGGTTTTTTTAGGTTTCTGAATGTGAGTGTGTGTTCAAATCAAAGTAGGACTGAGTTTTACTTCAGGTTTTTGCTCAAACTCCATCCAGATGGACTCCAGCTTCTTCAGTAAAGCAGATTTTCATTTTTAATTGAGTCCAGTCTAATCTAGAAGGAAACTGAGACGACAATTGTGGATTTTTTTTCCACCATTATGCAAACAATTATCCAACAAATCAGCAAAATAAGCATTAATTGCTGGGCTAATTGGGGGCAGAGCGGCTCCATCCCAGTGTTTCTGCCTAAAAGCAGCAGAACTAACAGAAAATAAAACTCTCTAACCTGACACCTCTTCAGCCTGTCTCTCCCTCCCACTCTCTCTCTCTCTGCCTCTCTTGTCCATAACCCCCCCCTCCCCCCGTAACTGACAGGCTGCAGTCATGAAGGTGAGCAGCCATTTTAATACCATCAACGCCCACGTTCTGCCAATTAGAGCCGCTGGCAGCCTCTGATGATGGAGCTATTAAAAGAGAAGTCCAAGGTCTGTCTGACAGATGGATTCATGCCTCTGTCTCCAGAAGGCCCTCCCCCAGCTCCGCCCACAGCTGATACATGCCGCCTCGCTGTGGAAAATGGGGGGTGAGTCCTAAACTCTGGATCTTGGGCGTGATGCAGAGGGAGGCGGTCTTTTGGAGAGAACAACAGACTTCAAATGATGAATCCAGACCAGATGGAGGAGCTGAAGCTTTAGTGAAGAAACAGCGTGGAAGTGGAGGCTGGGGGGTCTGAGATGAAGCATAATGAAGGGACATCAGAGTGGTTAGGAACATGGTTTCTTTTACACATAGAACGGAAAGCTAAAGTCCAAGACCAACAGAAGGATTGAGGTAAATAAAAGCTATTGCTGTTCTATCAAACTTCTGCAGCAGCTGGAGCAGAAAGGCATGCTGGGAGTTGAGCTTCAGCTCTCTGGTGTTTGGATACAAGAGCCTCTGCTCTGTTGGACAGAGTGAGACAAGACAACTCTCACTGCACTCGGGTTTAACCTACCTTTTGCGGTTGATGACTTTGCTCCTCCACCTGCTGTCACCTCCACCCGTCTGGCTCCACGTGTTACACAAAACAAGCGCTCAGAAATGTCTACAGGCGCAGCTGTGGGGAGATCAGGATCTTAAAATGTACCTTTGGATTCATGTAAATAATCATGAGGTTTTAGCTGATATGTTGGTCATTTCAATCCATTTACAGGATTGATTTACATTTTTTTAATCAAATAAATCAAGCCTCTAAAATGTTTGAGCTTTCTGAACATCTAACATCTGCAAGAAAATGTAAATTCCTCCTTCAGAAAGACATCTTAGGATCTGATCCATCACTGAAACAAACAGTTCTCTCAATAAAAAAATCCTCCTGCTTGGACAGTTCAGCTCATTCTGGGGCAAACGTTTTATGTGCAGTTTCCTTCTCCAGCGCCCGCCGCAGCTCCCGGTGACAGACGACGGGATTCAAACCTTTTCTTCCCAATTCTTCGTGCTTCACGCTGGCCAGAAAGGTTTAACCCAGCAACCCAGGAAGGAGGGATCACACAGGAAAAGGGGATGCAGACTTCCTGTTTCCATCTTTCCATCTGCCAGCTGGATGTTTTACTGTTTGATAAGAATAGACCCAAACATAAATGTTATTGTTTAATTGCACATGAATAATTGGGCTTGTGGATAAATAACAGAAGCCTTAAATAAATCAAATGAGGATCTATTAAAGGAATATTGTTTAAACCAGTTGGTCATCCTATAAATTGTTTTATATTTCATAAATATAACCAGGTTTTTGTGGTTGTAGAGGCAAACCCAGATTAGAACCAGCTTTAAATCTAAGGTACGTTTTCTTCTCCTACTTTCATGCCAATCAAATGGATCACCTGGAAAACAACAACTTTCCTAGATTCTATTTTCTGTGTGAGAAGCTTTTGATCAATCGTCTAAAACCAAACCCACCAGTTCTCTGATTCCCCCACCTTCACCTGCAGCCTTTTTCATGCAGAACCAATAAAGTTATTTCACTTTTCACAGAATCCGCTCGTTCCCCGCAGATGAATCGCTGCTGACGGCGCTGTATCCCACTAAAAAACTCACCTGTACAGAGGCGGAGGCGCCTCGAGAAGGAAATGGGTGGAGGTTGAACCTTCAACCCTCCGTCTGAGTTCTGCAGGTCTCTCCCACTGCTGGTGTCATCCAGAAGCTCTGAGTTCAATGCTAGGCATTATTTACACAGAAGGAACATGAGGAGGAAGAACGTCTGGATGTTCAGTGGATGGAGATCCGGGGCCAGAGAGCGTCTGGAGACTCCTTCACCGTTTGCTGCTCGTTTCTGAACCCAAATGACTTTTGACCCTTAGGTTTTCAGCCGGCTGGTATTCATGGGAAACAATCCACTTCTGATTCAGTTTTTATGTCAAACATTGGAGAGCTTTTCTGAATTTCATTCTAGTCATTTATCTTCCTGCCTGAATGAAGTGGATTCCATCTGTCGGTTTGTTTTGGACCGACTTTGTGATCATTTCTGTTCAGCAGAAAAACAAACGGCAGCAGGATCTGCTTTTACTCCTCATGACTGAGAACAAATATGACTGTTCGCTCACCGACAGCTGTTCAGGCTCACTGGAAAATCCTCCCAACACGACCTGCTCGCTCAGCAGGCGGCTCTATGTCACTATCTCTACAACCACATCCAGAAGAAGAAATCTGTTGATGTTCTGAAGAAACGTTGCTCCTGTTGGCTTCATGTCTTTGATTGAGGAAACCTGACAGGAAAAGTGAGACCAGACTGGAAACAGAACATTCACCAACATTAAGCACTGCTGCTGCGGCAGGGGTCCAGGTGTGGGGACGACCGGGGACTCCCTCTCTATTTTTACATTCCATCATCCACCCCAGCAGAACATAAACCTCTGCACTAGTATCATGATAGTAATAATAGCATCATGTTGGCTTGTAGACATGAGGACAACAACCCAATAATTCTGACATTGTTCACTGGCTCTTTTTCTGTGAAAATGAAACCTGACTGACTAAAAACAGCATTTAGATGGAACAAAATAAAGTTTGAAACTCTGAGATTTGATTTAAATGATCTTTAAAAAGGAATGGCACATTCAGGGCTTCTGAAACACAATTGATTTTAAAATCAAAGTTGATTTTGTAATCTGGTAGTGAAGAAGAAATCACCCTCTTCTGCAACCTGCATCACTTCCTTTTTGATGAAGTCTGGAACTAAGGATGGGTACTGAAACTGGTACCGATACCAACGCATGCAGAACTAGCGGTACCGGATAAAAACGCAGATTTTTGGGTCTTCGTTTCAGATGTGTCTATCACTTGTGTTCTAGTCAGGTTTGCTGTACAATTCCAGACAATCAAATGACCTTTTTTGCAATTGTGGGTGGGCTCGTATTAGAATAAGGGTGGGCGGAGCTTCAGAAAAAATACCGCAGGCGAAGCGAGTGAATGTTTGTCTGTAATAGACAGCAAATTATTCTAATTCAGCGACCTGATGGATGGGAGTGAGGTGTGCAATGTGTGCAGTGTGCAATGCTGGTGTGCAATGTTTTTTCTTCAGTGATGAAATGTGATGATGATGAAATTTGAGTGATGAAATCCGCATTAACTTCCACATATATGAAAACGTAGATGCGGCGCTGCAGGACAGACTATCAGAAAGGAGGAAATAAACCATCTTAGACACAAGGTTTCTGGAAAATATTTGGCGTTTTTTTTTTTTCTCAAACATCGTCTAAGGACCAAAACTGTTTTAAAGGTACCGGTAAGTAAAAGTCCAGCCCTGCCTGGAAACTGACTTTGGAAGCATAAATCTTAGCATCTTTGACGCGATCGTTGCTAAACGACTTCATTTTTTGACCCAAAGTCTAAGTGATCCAGCAGCTCGTGTCCTTTTTCTGTTTCTCTACCAAAGTATCCAGATTCAGAGGAAAATAAAGGCCCAAAAGGAGCCAAACATGACCTCTTCTTGCCTTCAGAGCGGCGCCGGCATGGAGCTGCCCTCAGTTGTCAGTAATTAACTCGAGTGGAGTCTCTGAATGGAAGCCACAGAAATGCAGCGTTTCAACACAAAACCTCCACAGCTAAGTGTTAGAAAGTGTCGTCCCAAAGGTGACCCTGGTATTTTCACTGCTGTGCTCCACATAAACTGAATGTCCTTCATGCTTTGGCTTAGATTTATTTAAGAATGACTGATTTGTAATCTCTGTAAGTTCAGCCGTCCACAGAAACACTTCAAAACCGGTTGAGCTTCACAGGAACAACAAAAGCCTGAACCTTTTTCCCCCGTCTGCATCATCACTCTGAGGTCAAAGAAACATTTGTTTCTGCACGTGTGAACTTGAGCTGTACTCGTGTTTGAGCAGAAAAGCGCGTCGAGTGTTTGCAGAGCAGGCGGCTCTGCTGTGAAGTGCAGCCTCTCCAGGTTTCTGTCATCTGTTTGCTTGAATCAGCCCATTGACTCGCTGTTCCTCACCCCGTTCCCTCTCATTACAGCTATGAATATTTTTACATTCGTCGTGGGAGGCTGATAAAGTTGCATTGTTTGAAGAGAAGTTTTTGTTTGCGCATTCCGAGCCTGTGGGAGGATGGCATCTGTTTCCTCCTGAATGAAAAGCTCAGAGTGTTAAGAAAGAGTATCGCAAAAAAAAAACTGAAACAACAACACAGCGGAAGGAGGAATATTTAACAACTAAAAAAAAAAGAAAAAAAGGTGATTCAAAGCAGTGATTTAGCAAAATTGGAATCGAATGAAGGCAAATAATCCATCGGCTGTTTCTCAGCTGATCCTTTTCAGCAACTCTTCACAAGACTGCAGAAAAAAGACCTTTTTTCTCAGATTAGCTGTTCTGATTGGAAAATTCCTGCGCCACTAAGCAACTGTTTGACCCCCAACACATGCACGAAAACCCACTAACATTTGCAAATGAATTTTGGGCATAGTGAACGACGCCTCCCTAAGACGATGACATCACGGCGAGTGAAACTGTAAAGGGCCAAAAATCGCTTAGGGAGCCAAAAAAAAAGTAAAAATCCCCTCATAAAACCCAAATACATGTGTTGGGGATATCCAAAGGAAGTTTTGAAATATTTATTATGGAACATTATTTATTATTATTTAGTTTCAAAGTGTGAGATTTGGCGACTTTCTTGTTTTTCCACAACATGTCAAAATCACGCTTTTGTTAAAGCGATTTTCACAAGATTTCACACTCATATTCACACACCAGCTTACGTCTACAACCACCAAAGAAGTCTCATTGAACTTTGACCTTGTGAAGAGGTCGCCATCTTAAATTTAAAAAAATTCACCTGTAGTACCAGCTGCAAATGAATAATCGTCTCAGTGATTTCCACTGATCGTCTTGTAATTTCCCGGCCGTCATTGTGAACCTACTGTGTAAGAAATGTTGGAATCAGAAGTTGTAGATTTTTAACGGCGTGCATTTGGCGAGCTTGCAAAAGTGGCGTTCTGCTGTTACTCAAAAAAGTTTTACTGAATTACTGTGAAAATTCAATGCATGAATTCAATGCAAGAGTTAAACAAAAGGAAATCACATAGGATTGTTTTGATCAGCTAAAGTCCAGACTCTTGGGTCTACAACTTTGCTGGTTATTTTCTTTCATTTAAGTTTAAAAATTATCCCACAATGCATTTTGAACATAAAAAAATACAGAAAAACAAACCTGAAAATGTTCTTTTCCCCACAAATATTCATAAAAAAAAGTAACATTTTTCCTTTTAGCTTGTAACCCGTAAAGACAAATAGAAGACTCTAAAATTTCACACCCATCCATTCATCTTCTCCCGTTTATCCAGAACCGGGTTGTGGGGGGGCAGCAGAGTCTGTAGAGATGTCCAGACCTCTCTCCCCTCAGAAGGTTCCCGCTGCTCTGCTGGAGGTTCTGATTCAGGAGCTTTACACTTGACTGCAAACCGCCCCCGTGGACAGTGATGGTCAGGGTTTGATGAAGCCAACAGAACATCATCATCTGCATAGAGGAAATCCTGAGATCACAGAAGCGGTGATAGAACCAGTCATCTCTGCCTGAGTCCAACATCCACCAGGAACGGGTTTAACGTTCTGTCCCCTCGCTGTATCATGGTACACCAGAAAGTTTACCTCGCTGTTCTGTGGGTTTTTTCAGTTCAACTTTGATGCTCTTTTAATCTTTTTTAACAGGGTTCTGTGTTCTGCATCCTGGTTGGCTGTTGATCTCGTCAGTCAGTTTCTACCAGGTCTCCTGTAGAGGGCTGCGTGTGCAGTATGCCAGACTAGCAAAAATCTTCCCTGCAATTATATCATATTTATTTTCTTTTGTAATCCTGAACATATTTTTCTATAAAGGTTTGAGAGTTTAGACGAGAGAGAGATGTGTGAAAATGTTCACGTCTGTCTGAGAAACGTGTAGAAAGTATGTAATGAGGAATCCTACTTTGCAGATTTCACCTTTCCCAGGTTATTTATGGAACCTTTCCTCTTGTGATGAACGAGGGAACACTGAACACCAAACATTCACACTCTCTGAATGATGCAGAAACACTGAGAAGTGATTGAAACTGTAGGAGACGTAAAACCAGTCTGGAGTTTCAGTACCAAGCTCAACAGTACCTAGGTAGGCTCCAACAACAACAGCAGCTGCGTTTACATGGACAATAGTAATCGGAATAAACGCCTGATCAGAAGAAAAATGCATCATGTAAACGTGCCGTCCAGATTACTCTACCCAGATCTGCCCCAAAACTTCTTTCTGATGAAGATAGGTGGTTATGCTGATTCTTGATCCGATCGTGTTGCATAGAAACCGTTTATTCCGTATGTAAACATTTGTTATAACCGGATCAAGTTTTTCTGGGCCCATGTACACAGTTCAATTCTAATTCGATCTTTGATCCGAACAAAGATGTTTTTCACATGTAATCGCAGCTATTGACCCTCGACAGAAATCAATGAGCGTAGGAAAAGGAATGGATAAAACCAGAAACCTTCTCTCTCCGTTTCCAAAACTATGAGCTCTGAGAGAAAAGACAGAGCTTGAAGACTCAAAAGGTTCTGATTGGTCAGTGGATGACACTGTTTCTGTGATCTGATCCCGTCCACGGTGACATAAAACAGTTAAAAAGCCAAAGTGAAGCCAGCCTCACAGCCGCGGACGTTCTTCTGCCTCTGTTCACATCACGCTGGAACATCAGAGCAGACTGAAGGTGGTGAACAGCGTAAACCATGCTGCCGGTCCAGCTCCCTCCTTCATTTCATCGCCGCCGTCTTCCTCCTGATGATGTCTCATAGTGAAAGCACAATCTCAGAAAGCTCTGACCCAGATATTTTAATTGCTTCTCTCACTTTTGGTGAGTGTGCATCACAAACAGCAGTTGTTTTGCCGGCATAAAGGCCTATTTTTGAGCGGTGCACATCACACCAGGCTGCAGAGAGCGTGTTTGCTTTGGAGGAGGAGACGCGCTGCTCAGTAATGAGGAGCCTGTTTGCCGCCTGATTTCTGTTAGGACTCCTCAGTAATGAACAGTCAAACTTGTGTCTGGATCCCTGAAAAGCAAATTGGAGAATCTGGAGGTGAGGTGACAGGATGTCATCTCGGGCTCAGGCTCAGCTGTCTGTAAGGGGAACGGCATTTGAGCTGCTTCTGACTGATCACACTCAGCTTCAGAGGAGCCAGTTAGTCAGAATTCTTCTTCTTCAGTCGTTATTTATCATACTTTGAATCTTTTAAGCTTGGTCTTAGAGGAATGCTCAGAATGTTCCCTTTGGGGCTGAAATGGCGTCATAAAAACAGAAAACTGGAGGAAAGAGGACACAAACGTCATTCCTGTTTGTAACTTCAATGTGAAATGTGTGACTGCAGAGCCTTATGGACGGTCTTTAACAGATGGAGCTGCCCACATGAAGGTTTTTGTGCTGGAGCCCACAGTCCTGACCATGATGGACCGTGCCTCCACTCTGATGATGCTCAGAGACCTGGACAGACTTTAGTCTTTGGTGTTTGTGAAAATGAGTCTAATTCCTCACCCAAAGCTGTGAGTGGAGAACAAAGGAAAGGATCAGGCAGCGGGAAAGGAAGGGATTCCCTCTCGGGTTTGGCTGAGGTCTCCTTTAGAAGTGAGACAATCAGGGATCTGGGAAGACACCAGAACAGAGCTGCCAGTTCTCCACATGGAGTTAAGGACATGGCTCTGGTTTGCATGTCTCACCACAACCGCCTGCAGGCCTTCATGCTGACGGACATCAAACGGCAGGAGGAACCGGGACGTTCCAGAGATGATGCCGCTCTGCTGCCTCAGCGTCCTCCTGAAGGAGGTAGGAGACTGAAGTCTCTGCGTCTTCTCTGAGACTGGTGTCCACCGTCAGAACCCAGACGAGCGGAGCTGGCGGACAGACCGTGGTGATCTGGTTGTTGCCTCTGCCTCCTAACAGTTTCAATTCATCTGCATTCGAGTCTTTTGATGTGGAAAACATTGAAGTCGGTGTGTTTCTGCTTTCTCTGATGCAGTTGAGGCCCAATGATCTTGTTCCTCTGAAGTAAGGGGGGGGGGGGGGGGTAGCTTAGTCCTGACTGACCTTACAGGTGGATACGGGCTGTCTGGGGGTGAAAAATGGTCAAACCAATACGAGGCACACAGGTGACCTGCGCCAAATATCAAGGTGGTGGCCCGCTCAGTGACCCGTAGAGGAGAATGTTCATTATTTCTACGTCCATGCTGCTAGCGGCAGGTCATGGTGGCCCCCTGCAGTACCCGTAAGGGTAAATCCCCCCATCCTGCGGACTGTACAATGAGCCATTAACACTGTTCACGTGATCCGTGCACGCTCCTTGCTGCAGCCTGACTGTTAGGAATGTGGAAATTAGCTAGTTAGAGTGTAGTTTGTGTGGACATCCTACGGGCGTCTTCTGTATCACGTGCACACCCCATGTGCACAGTCAGTAAGAGGTCCAAACTCACACCGTCCTAATGACTAGAGTGTGGCGTAAGGACGCCGTACGACAGCATGACCCGTACGTCATGAGAAAGTAGAACTTCTGTTATCCGCATGTATATTTCAAAATACACTTACCACACACACAACAATGGTACGTTCCATTTTCATGACGTCGCTTGAGCCTCAGCGGAACTGATCTCCCCTGAAGATGCACCCGCTCCTCTCTACGACCCTCCATGCGCCTGGACCACCCACAGAACCTGTACGGATCAACCCCCCCCCCCATATGGTGCATGTGACTAAAGCTTAAAGGGAAGTTCTGATGTTTGGACCGACCCATTTGAAGGGAACAGCAGATCTAAACCAAAAAATGTTGTTGACTTTATGTCAGATTCCTGTTTTCCTCACATTTCTGAATCAGACTTTCTTTGTCAGAGTAAACAAATCTCAGTGTTTTACTCTGCATCTCTTAAATTCTCTTTTTTCCATTGCTTTGGCACATTGGACATTGTTTCAGCGGTTCTGCCTTTTTTGATTGACCGAACTAGTTTGTGTTGTGGAGCGATTATCCAAATAATTCAGATTCCAGTTTTGTTGTAAAGGCGGTGGATTACCTGCAGACAAATGCGCCAATTAAGCCAAAGACTAATCAGCTAAAGGAGCTGCTGCCTTTCTCCATCAAGTTTTCTCATTTCTCCTTTTTGACACCTTCTGTTAAGACCTTTTTTATTTTTTTAGTTTAATTTGTTGATATACAAATATATTTTAGATCACAGAAGGCCCAACATTTTAAAATGTTCCTCCCCTTGTGGGGAATGTACTCATTCAAATAACCATTTAGCTACAGAAGCTAAGCTAATTCCATTTAATCCTAATGTAAAAATAAACCAGGTACCCTGACAGGTCCACCTTTACCAGGAGAACACCGTCAAACCAGAAACATGCAGGAGATCACGGTTTGATTTCTGGATCAGAAACAGAAAATGGATGAAAGGTTTTTTTTTTTCTTTTGGTTCCAAGAAGCAAAGAGTGTGAGTGATTCAAAAACATGATCCACCACGAATGCCAACAGAATCTGGCTGCTTCAAGCCTTTGGTGCTCGCGGAAAAAGCAGCAGACAGAGGTGAAGCTGAAAAGAAACACGGTGAGCCTGAGGCTCTTCACCGCTGGAGGTTACAACCCAGCTCCACTTCACTTCAGTCAAAGCAAGGTTGCTCACAGAAACCAGATCCTTGTGCACGATCGTTTCAGGAGCGACTGCTGTCTGGAGAATCACTGAACGAGGTGCTGAAGGTTAATGCATGTTCTACAAACACATGTCTACACGGGAGCTTCATTAAAGCTGGCAGGAAGGTGGGCCGACAAATGAAGTGCTCTTAGCTCTGTTGTTCACGTTTACGCTGCATGTTAATGCTCTCCATCGCTGCAAAACAGCCTCCCACATCAGTTATTCAATGATTTTATTGATGAAGATTTCATCGACTGAAAGGGAAAGTTAACAGAAAAGATGAAGATAAGAAGCTAAATTTTCCTGCAAACATTCAGACTCAATGTCACTTTTTTTTCATCTGAAGTGGCGAACGAATCAAGTTCGCTTCATTATTGTCTTTTCAGAGACAATTAATCACCATTTCTGAGAAAAAAAACAAAAAAAACGGTTAGAATTATCCAGAAGGTTGAATCCCTATAAAAGTAGCAAAAACCAAGTCTGATTATCTTCTGATCTATTCTCTAAGGGTTTTCAGTGATCTTTTGTTGCCATTTCTTGCCAAAAACTAAAAATGTGTGGTATTTTAGGACATCGTGTCTGCAGAGCAGCAGGAGTTCACCTCTGAGTTTTGACTGTAGAGACACCATCCCCGGAAACGCAGCAGATTATGGATGGATATTAACTGTGTTTGTAACAGCTTCTGCTTGAGACGTTTTGTTCATATAAGCAGAGAAACACCAACTGCCAGCATCTATTTGCTAACGACAGTGACGTCCAGTTTAAGCAGGAGAGTATCAGCCCATTCCATATTTCAGCGTAACACGGCGGGCACTAACATCTTCCTGCTACGCAAGAACTATTAAGATAGTAGTTACTTTTATTGTACTAATACCATTGCAAAGAGCATTTCTGTTGAGTAGAACAACTCTTATTTTCCTCCATCGACAAATGACCTCATCAAGCTGCATAAAGTCAGTTTCCTTCAAACGTTGCATAACACATAGTTATCTGCAAAAATAAGATTTTCCATGATTCTTCTGATGCTCAACGGTAATTTCCTAAAACATTTTGGCAAAGTTTCCAGTTGACTTTCAGCTTCCTGATGTTGCTGTTTTATTGGGACGGTGGTTCTGGACTGCAGGTCCACACTGCAAAGAACATCCAGACCCAGCAGGGACTTTCTTCCAACACAAAGTTCATTCAGCCCCCGAATTCAACCCCCCACCCACCCACCCAGCCACCCACTCCCAAGGAAAAGCTGCTCCTCTAACATCAACTCAGAAAACGGCTCTCCGCTCGCTGCACACAGCCTCCCTGTAGCGCCATTAATCATCAAGCCCCCACCTCTGAAATGTTACATATACATCCATTAAAAGAAGGTCAAAAACACAATGTATATACACATATGTTTGACTGGATGATATTTTTAATATCTGATGTTAAATTAATGAGCTTCACGCGGTGGAAGTCCTACAGAACCTGCAGTTCACGCCACCAATTAACCAACTGGACCCCCCACACACACACACACACACCTCCAGTCAGTGTGGGGTTCTTTCAGCAGAAACTGAGCGATGCAGCGCAGCATCCCTGCACAATCATTCACCTGAAACCAGCTCCATGGAGCTCTGGATGAGTGGGAGCGCACGCTGAAGCATGATCAAGAACTGCAGCTCCATAAATCTAAAGGTGGCGTTGAAAAATGGGGATGTTTTCACTATTTATTCTGTGTCCAAACACTTTGCTGTTGTTGAGTAAACGGGTTAAAAAACTGCCGACTGAATAAATGAGAAGATTTCAAGCTTCTTTTTTTTTTTGGACACTCAGAGTCAAAGTCACAATGAGAAGAGTAGAAATGATTTAATTGCTAATACCCCAAACATTGGAGAGCCTCGCCGGTCTCTGAGCTGCTGTGGTTCAGTGGATTTTTGGGAGAGTAGAAGGTTCCAAGGCTGCAGCAGAACTCATCAGTTTCTGCCTGTGCTGCACTTTACAGAACCCAAACCACACCTGAACATCCTTTCACCTGCGCACAAACGCATTCTGCTCTCCCTGAACCAGGGCAGAAGTGGAGGGGCTTGGATCACCGGATGACCCTCACACAAATCTCACAACCGGGAGGCCTTGTTGACCCAAACCGATTTTTATTTAAAGAAACACCAAAAACAGAACCGTCAGGTTCTAAATGTTTTCCAAACCTCCATCTTTTGAATCCAGATGGTTCTGTTTGGACCTATCTGGTGCAGAACCAGTACTTTTGAAAGGGTTCCAGTCCCTAAGCAGTGCTCAAACCGCTGCTTCAAAAATGAAAAAACAACTGAAGTGTGATGAAGCAGCGTGACAGGATGAAGGAGAACGCCTGAATGTTCCTACGATGCTTTATTTCCTTCTTTCTGACAGTCTGAGCCGCAGCACCGCTTTCACACACGCTGCGACGACGCCACGTCGCCATGACGACGGTCTTTATTTGGAGTATTGTACATGTTACTCTGATCCATTAGGTCACTGAATCGGAAGCATTTGCTGTAACAACTTCTGCTGTTTGTTACAGCAGACATTTTCCTGACTGCATTTTTACTGAAGCTCCGCCCACCCCCACAATCTCACCCATTTTGATATGAACCGGCCCACAATTGCTAATAAGGGAAAACTATTGGATAGAATCATACAGCAAAGCTCCAAAATGAAGCACGGAAATCCAGACTTTTATATGTTACCGTAGTCGTCGGTACCGGTACCAACTTGGGTCTGAGTTTCAGTATCTTCTCTAATCATGAATGCTCTCTCACTTTTACACTGTTCCAATTCTGTTTCTATTTAAATCAGTCTGACACTTGGTTTTGTTTGGTTGGAAATTGGTGCTGAAAAAACAGACACCAAATTCTTCTGAGGTGATTGTGTCTCATGTCTGCATCTCTGGCTTTACTGGATGAACAACAGTCGTCCTCTTGATGTGTTTTATACATTTATTTTGCTGTTATGATGACAAACATCAACTTTGAAGCAGCTTAGAGATTTTCATCTTGGCTAAATCTGATATGTTTGCTTTGTTCAGGGTAGTGAAGTCACTGTTGAGATCATCAAACAGAAAACTTCCCAGATCAAAGTTGAAATCAACAAATAATGGCAGGATGTATATTAATGGAATAATCTTTTGTTACTTTCTGCCTAAAATCCCTTTATTTCTATTTTTATAGAACGGTTTCATTGGCTGAGCTCCAGAAATGGTTCCCTTTCAATCCCAAATTGAATGCAAAGAAGGAAACTGTCCATACAAATGTCTGGAAATATATATATTTCTGCTCCAGCGGCGTCAGACGCCTCAGAGGGATTGTAATCCCGCGTGGGCCGCGGCTTTGTGGAGCCTCTGTAGAAATTTTGTTTCTCAGCCTCAAAGTGAAGGAAGGCCTGCTTCCAGCCAGAGAGGGATTTCATCCATTCCAACTTTTTTCTTCTTTCACATAAAGCAAACACAGCTCTGCTCTTCTGAGCCGCAGCCGCATCCCGAACGGTCTGCCGCTGCGTTTCCATGGTAACCGTATCCACACAGGGCCTTATGGGAGAGAACAGAGAGGGAGGGAGCTCAGAAAAGTTTGTTCCCTCCATAGAGTGGATGCTGACCGACATTAGTGTCAGACGTGGGTTTTGTTTCCGCCAGGTTGCCATGACAACCGCATCATTTGTGCCGATCCACAAGCTGTTCTGATCAATACGAACAAGGAAACTCTGCTTCCAGAGATTGAAGGATCAAACCTGCAGATTCTCCTCTGGATGTTTTGAGTCAGAGATGGGAAATCTGTGTGATCTACATCTATAGAGACTCAGAAGACGTCCCACTAGAGAAACGCGTCTGTTCTCAACAAGCTGGACGTTTTAAGTATTAGCAACTACTCAAATCCTTACCTGCAAGTAATCCCCTGATTTTCTGCCTAATTTAATTTAAAAAAAGAAAAGAAAAGTGTTTGAATCCAAACTTGTCATTTGAAAAAAAAAAAAAAATGCTGATAGATCTGGTCTCCAAAGCACCATCAGAGTTTAGTAATCATTGCTGAGCCAGATTTGAACATCATTATTGTTTATTCAATATCTAGAACCAACAAATGTTTGTTCTGGTCTCAGAGAACAGCAGAACAGGTTCTGGTTCTGTTAGAAAAGTTCCTGTTAGAGAAGAACCGATTCCACAATAATCAACCAAACATCCCTGGTTTCCCAATGTGGTGGTCCGTTTGTGTTTGACTGAAATAAAAACATAAACATTTATCATAACTTCCCTCCATATTTACAGCGGTATCTAGTCCCATTCAACTCTCAACACAGCCTCCATCACACCCATCAAATGCATTTTCTTTTCTCCAGATTTAATAGAAAACCAGGAAAATGTGTCTTTTGTGTCGGAGCCCCCAGCGAATGGAATAACCTTCCCTGTTCCATACGCTCTTATACATCTTTAAAATTATTCAAGAGAGCTCTCTCAACGCATTTACAAGATATTTGCACTTGTTTTCATCACTATGAATTATTGCAGATGTGTTTTGTTTCTTTGGTTTTGTCTTTGTCACTAATGTCTGTGCTCCGTGCTTTGACTGAATTGGTTTTTGGAAATGCTTTGTGAGAAGGAGGGAAAAGTTGAGAGCTTCTCTACCGGCTCCATCAGTGGAAAATCACAGGATTTAACAAGGTCCAGCTGTTATGTGAACACAAAGAAAAGTAAGACCAGAAAATCAATAACCGGCAGAACATAATGAAAGAAAAAAACCAGATCAAATGCTGATCATGTTTCAACATGCAAACATGTGAAAAATTCATGCTTCTTTTACCAGAACTACTGAACTGTTCAGACCCAAACATACAGAGAACACGGCTGATCTACAATTTAGAGGAGACTGTTGTAGCTTCATGTTTCATTGATCCACAGTTTGTTGTAGAAAAAACAGATCTGTGCAAATCTTTATCCATTGGAGGTACGAGGAGGAGGAAGATGTCTGCATCTATTTTCAAAGTGTTCCCAGAGGTCTTTTCATTATGATGATGCTGTTTTTAGACAAACCCATTAAAAAAACGGTCGTTTTCTAGGACATAGTTTCTGCATAGCAGCAGCAGTTCATCAGAAATTCACTTTTGAGTTTGAGTGTAGATCTGAGAGTTCTCTGTTTACACTCTCTGCCGCTAGCTTACACCCCCACACCCCATCCTAACATTAGCGGAGCTACAAAAACGCAGCAACATCAGATCCATCCAGCCGTCCAGTTTAGATCCAGAGACGTTCATGGATCTGTTTGTCTGCAGGTGGAGGATCAGAAAGGGGCAGGAGCAGAAGGACTGTGGCCCCGCCCAGAATATTTTCTATGTCACAAATACTATCTCTTTCCAACTGCATTTTTTTGTCTGCTCCTGATTCACAATTTGGAAAAGAGATACTCAGAAATGAAAATATAAGCTAAACTTTCCTTATCAATGTCCTCCGTCATCAGAAAAATGCTATTTGAACAGGTTAAAAACGACAGAAACACCTTTTATATCGGAGCGGATCTTTAAATAAACTCAAAAACTTGGTTTGATTTATAATTGACATCACCGCATACACAAACCACACAATATATGTTCAATGCACCTTCCAAAGCTGCAGAAGCTGTTTCCCAAAATGCATTTAACACAAATTGCAAAATTATTTAATGACTGGTAGTCATTCCACCTCCCAGATGCCGTCTCCATGGCAACCTACAGAAGTTAGATTCAACTGAGCTGGAGAGGTTTTTGCTTTAGCTTAAAAATCACAGCAACTGGCTCACACATTTGTTTCATTGACACACAATAAGTCAATGGAGACATGACCTCTGACCTTTACACAGATCTAGACTTAAGGTAGGAGGATGTTTCCCACTAGGAAAGGCTGATGATTTCATCCAGACGAAATAAACAAACATACATCTGCCTCAAGCAGAATTTTATAAAGAATAAAACTTTAAGTTTGAATTTGTTTCTCTCATTTTTTTCATCTAAGAAAGGATTCATCTTAAAAAAAAGTTCATCACTTTGTGCATTGAAAGTACAGAGACCATAAAACTGCACCCAAGATCATAAAAGACACATCAGTTTCTGTTTGTGTTTAAATAGTTTCTCATAAATCTTGAGACTTGAACCTCCATGATCTCATCAAGATCATCGACGTTCTCCTCTCTTAAAGGGCAAATTCTCACCAGCAGAAAGAGGAAGTAAGTCTTTACCCCGACTGACCCGAGCGCCACAAATCAATTACATATCATAATAGAAGAGCGCAGGTATAGTTCAGGGATAATCACTTGATTCAAAGGAACACGATTCTCGGACCGCAGCAGAGAAGCTGATGCCCTGAATGTCAAATCCTCCAAGCGGCAAACATCAGTAAATCTTTTAATAGCTGACGTTGAGAAGCGGCTTTGAAGCTGCAGGTTCCTGCATCAGCTTCACAGAGATGCTGCTGCTGCTTTAATCTTCTACATTTCCTGTTTTTTTTTATCTCACTTCTGTTCTGTGCATTATCCTACTTTGATTGTGACAACAACTGCAGCTCATCGCTGTCTTCTTTAAGTCTTTCACAGTAAGAGGATGAAACAGAGCGGCCCGAAAACGTCAGACGCTGCCCCCCCCCCCCCCCCCAGGGTTAAAGTTCAGCTCTCACTGTCCCGTCTTTTTCTGATATACAGAGAAGGTGATCAAGGAAAAGTCCTCTTTGTCATCAATCATTTCAAGTATTTTTAGGTCACATGAGTTCTAGAAATGTGGGATGTAGATGGTAGGAGTTTGGGGATTTTTTTTGCTATGAAGGTTTACGTCAACAGTCGCTGGATCATTTAAACATCCAGCATTTATTCATCCCTTTTCTTAAGCTCCTGAACAGCCAAAGACTGAGATGTTCCACAAAACTCCTAACCTTTTATACCATCCTTATGGGAAATGGCCCAGAGTTGTCAGGATGTGTTTAAATCTAATTAGGATATGATTAAAGCATCCCACATAATCAGCACTCACTTTCCCTCCATCACACAAACTGCTGCTTTCACACCCACACCTTCCTCTTGTGCAGGGAAACACATGACACTGCAGATTCACACTCCTAAGTACGCCCAAGAAGCGGGGATGTAAATCTCCCACAATGCACGGGGCAAAGCCTCTTTCATGTGAGGTCAGTAAACACTGTCTAAAGTGGAGGGAATTACTGTTATCTGTCAAATGCAGATCCTTTGATGGAGGGTCTAAGTGCTCCTCGGATCTGAAGGAGCTTTAAGCGCGAATGCAGATGAGAGCAGCTAAAACAGTCAAGCAGCACAAAGATGAAATGCAGGCTGCTCATTGGTCACGTCTGAGTAAACGGGAACAGACTCCATTTATTCTGATTTGGACCCTGTGTGTGTTTGCGGAGGTGTGTGTGTGTGTGTGTGAGACTCACATTTGCAGCTCTTAATGTGCACTCAGAGCCGTTTTCTGTTTGCTCTGTCATCTTTTAATGTTTCCAAAGGTCCCTTTGACGGTCACATGGTCTGTTTCAGGTGTGAACGAAACACAAACTGACAAATTTTCATCCACGGACAGAAAACACAAGATGGAATAATGATTTACTAAACAACAAGTGTTAGTTTTAGTTAGTTTCAGCAAAATAATGCTAAATAAGTGGTTCCAGAATGTGATGAGGATGGATGTTCCAGGCAGTCGTGTTCCAATTACAACTGGTTTATTTTCTCCAAAATTCCCCCCACTAAACAATCCTCTGTGACTTTTCTATACATAGACCCAACAGAATACAGGAGGGAAGCTCATTCCTGTCCTCCTTCACTGCCTCCGCAGCAACTAACCTCTTCCTCTCATATACCCTAAGCCCCTCCCATTAGGCTGAATTCTCAATCGTCTCCTGATTAGACATTTTCTTTGTCATTCTGGCCATTTCTACCAACCATTTACAAAGAAAAAAAAAAGAGAAAAGAAACATAATAATTTCACACCATTTAGGAATAAATCCCTCCATCCCAAAATCAAACAATAACGCAGAATATTTACATGAATAATTAGTTTTTCCCACACCCTTGTTTGATGACGTCATTTCCGCCCACTGATCCCGTCGCGTCTTAACACAACTGACCAGGCGTCGCCTCTGTTTGAAACTCTCTGTTCTGAACAGCTCCTGGTAAAGAGCATTGAGCGTGCACCCGCAACACAACCCACCCAAGGAGCGCCCGCCTCGCAACACAATGAGGTGAGAGGTTAAAATGCATAAAAAAGCTGTGTGTGCGCGCATGCGTGTGTGTGTGTGTAGGTGGCTGCATCTAGAGGCGCTCCGTCACTCAGAAAAAACAACAAATAAATAAAGTTTAAGCTGAAAGGATGCAGCCCAAGCTGAAAGACAAAAATGTATAAAGTACTCGAAGACGTGACAGGTAGGTGTGGAGCGGTCGACCTCTGAGCTGCCTTGCCCCACCCGTGTGTCAAAGTGTCCTTGGGCAAAACCCTGAAGTCCTCATTACTCCTGGTGGTCATAGGTCGGCTCCATCAGTGTGTGAATGATGTGTGAACAGGACTGTGACTGTAAAGTGCTATATTAGTGTATACGCCATTTACCATTTATTTAAGTGAAAGTACCTGATCCAGGTTAGTTTTTGCAGGTTTTATCAGCTTACTTCAGGGAAATGTCATTACTTTAAATATTTCATTTTAAGGCATGCTGAAAGTAAAAATAGGGAGGGGCCAGAGAGCCTACAAAAAGTGATTTGTTTTCACTTTACAAGATGAAAATTATAGGAGGAAACAGGATTTTAAGCTTCACGTTTCTCACACTGCTTCAAAGCGAATATGTTTGTCTGTTGTAACAGTTGTAAAAATTGAGAAAAGTCGCACATCAGGACAGAGAGGTGGAGTTTAAAGGGGGCGTGGCCCACTTCTTTCTGTTTTTCATTAAATGCCTCCACAAAAACAATCAGGATCTTGGATTTTGTTGGATGGCTTCACATCAAAGTCAATGATGATTGGCAACAGTCCTAATTTTGGGCGGCCATGGTGCAGAGGGGGAGTGGTCAACCTTTCATTGGAAGCGGGTTCCGAACAGCTGTTGTCCATTTTCTGCATTCCTTTCTTGGATTGACTGACTGACTGACTGACTGACTGACTGACTGACTGACTGACTGACTGACTGACTGACTGCTCCCTCATTCAGCAGCAAAGACTGAATTCTGGGCAGGTCTGTCAGATAACTTTAGTAGGAACTTTAGAGCAGAGTTTGGGGAAACATCAACCAGCATAAAACCTTCCAGACTTGCTGATTCTAACAGGAGCTCAACACAGTTTCTCCTAAAATAGTAGCAGGTGTTGTGGGTGAGTCAAATGTCTCTTTATATCTATAAGAGAGAAACGTTTAAGACGATCCCCCGGTGAGCTATGATGTGTAAAAGAACAGTTCAGTCAGAATTCAAGTGACATTTCTTGCTCATTTGAGTATTTGCTTGCAATTTTGCAACTTTACAAGATGTTACAACTTGTCATACAACTGCGATAAAAGCCAGATGGAAAGCTAGTATAAACTTTGCAATAGTTTCATTGAGAAGAGAAAAAAAAACTATAGAGTTTGACATAAAAATAAAACAAAAAGTTTACTGTAGCTGTCTCTTGTATATAATATGTAGAATTAATACTTATTATAAGACATTTAATTGAAAACAATATAAGTTTTGCAAAAAAAGGTTTTTTTAACATTGGTTGCAGACTGGAACACATTCCTTTCTGTTTTATTTCTCAGTAACATAGATGAGTGTGTCATCAGTGTACAGCTAAACAAATCCACTACAAAATAAAACTAGAAAAGCTTTTTAATGGAAGGTGGCCTACAAAAGAGACATAGTGAACCCCAACATCCTATCACAATGTGTGTCACAAGTATATTTTCCTGTTACAGTGATTTGTCCTCTGATTAAAGAAAATCCCTTTAGAAGTAGTATTCAACCTTTATACATGAACATGTAAGTCAGTTAAGGACCTTTTTCTCATTTACAATGATGATCTGGACCTTTGACGCATGATAGGACAAATGAGTGATGAGGAATGAAATCAGCAGAGAAATAAACGTGATGTTGTTCATGTTTTAGCTGGAATAACTATGACGTAGTATTAGGGCCACATTAATGAACATATGAGAAAAAGTCACAAATTTATGAGATTAATGTTGTAAAATCATAAGAATAAAGTCCTAAAACTATGAGAGTAAAGTCTTACATTTGTTGAATTATGAGAGTCAAAATCTTATGAGAATAAAAATGTACATTTAAGAACAATTTAAAAAAGGACAGCACCGTTTAAAAAGAAAAACTGTTAATCTAATCAGATTCATTGAGATTCTTCAGCCGTGTGATGTACATCTAATATTTCTGAATTGTCTGCAACATCAAAATAAATTGGGAAATTTCAACTGAATTTGTTGAAATATTTTAAAAGCTACAAGTAAAAAAAGCTTTACTTTACTTTTAAAATTACAACTTTTTGAAGAATAAAATTTGTGACTTTATTTTCAGAAATAGGTTTTCTTTTCTTTTTTTCAATAATTGTGTAACTTAATTCCTGTAAAATTTTATCTTTTTACCCATAATTTTAGGACTTAATTCTCATGTCTGTTTATTTTTGTCTTTTATAGTGGCTCTAATACTCTGAAACACTGAGAAAAGTCAACAATATTTAAAATTCTAATTGGAACAATAGATCCAGACACAAACTTCTTTTATTTCTCATCAGTTCATCTGAAGCTGCTATAAATCATCCACATGACTGATCAGAATAATGCTCACGGTGTTCTCACATCTGAATCCTTTTTTAAATCTGTGCAATAACAAATGCAAGTCAGGCAGCGGGTGACGCTGGCTCGGCCTCTGAGCTCCTCTCATCTTTTAAACTCTGACAGCAGATAAAACAATCAAACGGATAATCATCCACTCTGGATCTGTGCGCAGATACTGCAGGATGAGTGTGCACGGATTTCAAAATTCAGCCAAGCGTCACCTCATAAAAACAATGCAGAAAATAGATTTGATGCTTCACCTGATAAGTTCCAAGAGTCTGTTGACCCTGAGATAAGCACCTTGTTTTTCTGCATTAGTTGGAAAATGAAATCGCCACATTAAATGTGACAGCTCTCCAATCCCTTCTAATTAAAGATATGATCCCAGTCTCCTCTGAAAGCTGACTTGTTGACCTCCAAGTGAATATTCTCTCCTGATCTTCGGGTCCAAGAGTTTCATTTAGGAGCTGATGAGAACCTTTTGTTTGTAAAGCCTGAGTAAAACTCAACAGCCTATTGGAAAATAAAACCCTAAAATTAAAAACCTTCATTTTGGTGATTGGTTCATTTGGTTCCGTGTGTGTAGGGGCCCCTTCTGGTCATAAACGAGACACTTCAAGCTTCAAACAAGTGCGTACTTTCTTGGTCTTTGACACAACCATCCATAGCACCACGTGTACTCATGCACTCTGAAAACTAAAGAAAATACAATACGGAAATTGAAGTTTCACTTAGAACAAAGTTTTGGGAAAAAATTAGTTCTTTTTCTTTATTTAATTTTTCTAACTTGTCCTGTCCAACAGCTGGGCAAACAGATGAGAGCTGAAGGCCTCTTGTGTTGGACATATTTTACTTTAACAACAGGGGTTATTAATCTTCAGACAAACCAGAGGAATGTCTGAATAAACCCCTTTTGGAATCCAGGACAAACTTTATTCATTTCAATCATATTTGAGAATCTTTGGTGTTGGACCGGACCGGAGGGAAGAAGAGAGAGGGATGTTAGAGAGGGGGATAGAAGGGTGACCATGGGGGGAGGGGGTAAAACCATGAAGCAGTCTAAAGCAACAACTTTGGATGGATGTTTATCATTACGGTGAGGTTCAGATATAATACAAATCTCAAAGGGCGGGGCCTGTCCACACACACACTCAGATGTTATAAACACCTTTTGGCTGCAAAAATGTCCATATGTCAACATGAACACAATACAGATAGTGTTTACACAAAATAAGAATAGATTACATCATTGATGATGTTTTAACCCCCTAGGAGTAGCATCAGTTTATGAACTGGTCGTTTACCAACTGCAGGTCTAGAAGCAGTTTTGCTTTCATTTTTAAGCTGTACTTTGACTCTTCACACTAAGCCACCACTATCTTTGACAGTGTCAATGCCTCTAACTAACTGCCACTGGTTTCGTGGAAGGCTGTTATCATGATGTTGACGATGTCATCTGCCTCCAGATTGGGTTTGGGTTTGTGTCATTTCTGCCCTTGTTGCCATATCCACAAGATACTCCTCCTTCCATGGACTCCAACACTGCTCCACTGGGATCTGGACTCTCCTCCACCTCTTGGTTGCATACAAACCCTCTTTAACAAATATTCCAGGGGTCAGACAGCAACCTTTGATTTCCTCGTGATTAGATGATTGGGAGTTAACGGTTCTAGTGCAGTTTGATCACTGATCCCATCCACTGTTAAAGGATGGCTGTTTACGACAGCATGTTGAGTGAAGCATCATCAAGTCGACCACAATGGTCAGGTCTGTGACAGTCGCCATCTTTGTTCTGAAACGGGTTTCTCACTTTGTAGCCAAACTCTTTTTGGTTCGTTTGTTTTGCTCTCATGTTATCTGTAGAGTTTGAGGTCTCAGTTCATCCTCTTGAAGCCCATCGAGACGACTGTTGTAAATGTGGGCTATACAAATAAAATTGAATTGAATTCTTCTGGAGAGTTTCAGTTTTTGGTAACTTTTCTGTTTTGTTTTCCCAAATGACTGTTGTCTCATCAATGACTGTTGATGAGAGGAACAGGACGAAGGGATGGAGACCGGGCAACCTAACAAAACTTCACTTCGTTTATTCTTCTGATTTGTTTTATTCCGTTTGTATATAATAAACTCCAAAATAATAAAATAAAATTAAAAAAAGTCAAAGAAAGATGTCTGCAGAGGCAGGAAGCAACAAACAGGAAAAAACTTTCTCTATTTTCTACATTAAAATAACATAAAATAAAGCAGTTATGAGACATTCTGATGTTCTGAACATTTCCGTCGACCGTTTCTCTTCCACTTGAACTAATAACAGCAGATAAAGTGACGTGTGTTTAAAAGGTGGGAGTGTAAAGGATCAGCAGAAAGAAGCGTGTGCAGACGGAGGAAACCGTTTGACTTTTCTTCTAAGCAGCTGCTGTAATTACATCCCCTCATGCTGAGCTGGAGCTGAAGACTGTCAGAAAGGAAGTTCTGTCTCTGAAATGCTGCTTCTTTGCAGCATCACACCTGTAACTTCACCACACAAAAACTCATTATCAAACAGACAAAGATCACATTTGGTTTGATTTAGACTCATAGAGGAAACATTCAAATGCAAAGTTGATGCTTTTCTCCTCAAAGCTCGTGTGAATAGTTCCTTAGAGGGAAATGTTGGTCACCAACCTAAACGACAGAATCTGGACCCTTTTTTATTTCACAGCATTAAGTTATTATAATAAAATAATATTAAAAAAATGCTTAATCAATTATTGAAGATGGTTAAATTGATTTATTTGTAATGATATGACTTCACTTAATCCAAAAATTGATTCATGATTTTTCCTAATGAAACATAATTTGCAAATATTTTTAACTTTTGATACTTGATCAATTTCTGCTATGAAGTTTTTTAAAACAGTGTTATGTCTATTTTACTGATATAGTATTATGTTTTAATCATATACATGTTTTTTCTAATTAACATAATCTGCATATATTTTAGATGACTGATCTGCTTTCTGATGTCTAAACTAGAGTTCTGTCTATTTATACATAATTATTAAGTAATCCATCGTTGTCATGAGATTTATTGATACTTAGGGATTTTTAGTTCTGTCTGATAAACGTTATGAACCGGATAATGATAAATCATGGAATATGGTTACAGTGGGATTACATAAATTCACTTCCTTCCATTCCCTTTCAAGCAATCTTTGATTTAATGTCTAATAATCAGAAGTTTGATACGTCATTGTATGAATCTATAGATTGTAATGTTTTTTGTGTATTATTCTTATTTGGTTGCTTGACTTAAACCATTTCAAATCGAAACCAAACCAAGACTTTAACAGTCTTTTTTAAAGTCTCTCATTCTGGTTTATTGGAATAATCTGAACTGGATTTGATCTTAAACTGAATTCGGCTTCGTCTTTGTATTTCCTTGTCTTTAACAAAGCTGCAGTTATAAATTAGCTTTGTATAAATGAAAGGAATTAGACTAAATTATAATTATTAGTGATGAAATGTGTAATTGTTTGTGGTTAAATAGATGAGAAGTGTGAGAGGAATAACAATAAACGAAATCATGTTTATCGACTCGTCTGCTAAAGAAAATATGAAGATCAAACAATGACAGAAAGTTAAAGGTTTTGCTAAATGATGCACTAATTAATAAACTAAAACAATTTCAAATTCAAAATTAAACATTTCAGGAAGTTTTGTATTGTTCTTGTTATTTGTTTTTCATGTTGTTTTTATAGTGAGATACTTTTATCTACAATTTGTTTTGTGTTTTTGTGTCAAATGAACTTTTGGAGGAAGTTCACTCCAAAGGTTTTTAAGCTTTTCAAGGCATTTTCATTACAAATGTGGATTAATATAATTTTTCTTGGAAACTCTTATTTCAAAAAGTAATTCTGAAGGAAACATTTCCTAATTAAGACAAAGACAAAGATCATTTGTATTTGATTTGGTTGATTTCAATTCAAACAAAAACCCAAGAGGAGCACATAACCATATATATATATACATATACATCCACGTACACATGCAAATATTCTAATTACTTTAAATCACAACTAGACATTTTTATACATGCAGAAAGTGACACATGGAATCCATTAAATATAAAATAATAGTTTGATCAGACTGTGATTAATTAGTCACATCTATTTAATGATTGCAGCTTAATTGGAGTTATTTGGAATATTAAAAAGTGTGAAATCTCTTGTGTTTTGCTGCAGCTGAAGTTGGAACAAACATCTTGAGAGCTTTAAAAATAAAATAAAAGACACTGGAGCATAAAGAAAAGAGGATTTTCTGTTTTATGAACAGAACCATTTTTTTCTATGAAGGTTCCTTTTAATGGAAACAAACAGAATCGGGTCTCCTGTAATATTTTTCTGCACACATGATGTAAACTTCATTAGTTTGACTTCCTCCAGTTGTGTGTTGGAAGATGAAGCCGTGCAGACGTGAGCAGACGTTCTGAGGATCCCCTGGGCGAGGCTCAGCGGCTTCATTTGGTGTTTCCTGATGAAGATCAGACTCAGACACAAAAAGGATCAAACTCTGCATGAAGAAGTGGTGAGGAGCCATCAAGCTGGAGGCTTTCGGTCCCAGCAGCCTGTTGAAATCAGAAAAATCAGCATCTTCTTCATTTTTCTCCCACTTCCTCCCATCAAAAAGCTGCTGGAGTCTTCCCCCTCGTCGAGTCGGCTTCTCTTCGGCGGGGAGCCCAGCGCCGCAGCTGTCAATCAACACAAACACCCACCCAGCAGCAGACTCCTGAGCCGTCTGCCACCAGGCTGGGGGGAGATTGCCCTCTTATGCTTACAGTCAGGACTGCAAGCCAGAGCTGGAGGGATGGAGGCTCCACCCTCTCATGCAAAGCAACAAACGGGTAGAAGCATCTAAGATGATCAACAGATGCGGTTCCTGCATCTGTTGATCACCTTTGAAGGTCTTCATGAAGAGCAAATCTATGAAACCTGGACAGTCCGATTAGCCTTCACCCTCAGGTCAGTGTTGGCGTTAACCTCACCTCTGATGTCCACACGAGGAGCAGCACCGCCTGCCATTTTTTAGAGTCCAAACAAGTGAAAGTTTCCTGAGGAAGAGATTCACTGGCGCCTCTGTAGCCGACCTTCCTCATTCCTGCCACTCGTTGATGTTGCTGCAGTTCCCTGTCATGTTTAACAGAACTTTCCAGAGATGCTGCTTGTTTCTGGTTTGGAGTTCCAACATCCACACCTCACCTTCAATCCAGCAGGATTTCTTCAAAGTTGTAAAAAATGGACTCAAAGTTTTTGGAGGTCACATAAAAACAGCTCAAATCCATCCACCCATCCACCCATCCACCCATCCATCCATCCATCCATCCATCCATCCATCCACCCATCCACCCATCCACCCATCCATCCATCCATCCACCCATCCATCCACCCATCCATCCATCCATCCACCCATCCATCCACCCATCCATCCACCCATCCACCCATCCATCATCCATCCATCCACCCATCCATCCATCCATCCATCCACCCATCCATCCATCCATCCATCCACCCATCCATCCATCCATCCACCCATCCACCCATCCATCCATCCATCCACCCATCCATCCACCCATCCATCCATCCACCCAACCATCCATCCATCCATCCATCCATCCATCCATCCATCCATCCACCCATGCATCTTCTGAACCCACAGAATCCCTTTTGGGGTCACATGGCTACTGGTCCCAACCCAGCTGCTGTTGGGTGAAGGCGGGGTTCACCCTGAACAGGTGTGTTGCAGGGCCACACACTCACCTGCACACTTTAGAGACTCTGGTTAACCTATGACCTGCGTTTTTGAACAGTAGCATGAAAGCAGAAAACCCAGAGAAAAGCTGTGCGTGTATGAGAACCCCTTAGGAAGAAGCGAAGAATTCTGACCTCATGATCAGATTAGATTTACAAAAGCAAAGGAAATCTGCCAACCAGGTAAGGAAAACAGTCCCAATCAGAATTATTTTGAATGAAAACAATTCAGATCACGAAGACGTGTCTTCTCAAACTAAGATTATTTTACTGTTTTTGTCTCTACCCGGCGGGTGGAGGCGGGCGGCGAGGGCTGCTTCAAGGTAGCGCCTGTGGGCCATATAACGCTGCTAGTGGCTTTAATATTTATTTGGTACTGACCAAGTCTTGGTAACAATACAAAAAAAAACATGATTTGGTTTATGTAAAAAATAACAAAATAAATATGTTAAATTTAGCACCACACATGTATGACGACATAAACATACTGGTATCCAGAAGAAAGCAATGATTCACTTTCCCTGCGACTCTTCCAGCTCCGTTTGCTTCCTTATTTCATGTTTACTGTACAGCATGATCCGTGACGAAACATCAAAGATGGACACAAAACTGAGATCTCTCACAGAAGCACACCACCACTCCTGTGGTATTAACTTTTGTGGCGTTTGACACCTCCAGGCTGCCGTAGTTCTAACTTCAGTGTCCATGGTCAGAGAAAAGCTCCTACGTTCACATCATGCATGTGAGCCGCGTTCAAGAACGTTTCAGCATACTGTTTTCACGCTGGACTGTCACTACCCGGTAACAGCGCACCTACCTAGTCGGCGGCGTCTTGGTGCTACATGTGGAAGCGGATGAATCTGGTGAATCTCACTCCAGGCTTTTTCTTTCACAGCTCCGTTCCCACATATGAAAGACTCGGTGTCACAGAATTCTGGACGGGCACAAACCATGATTAATCATTTCTCCTCCATCATCAGTCGGCACTTCTGTGACTTAAAATGGACGCCATCCAATTGTCACGACCAAATCCGGGTCCCTGCAGGGTCAAAGTTCAACTGGTTTAATGGCTGTGCATTTTGAATGAATAGAGCTGGAAAACACCTTCAAACATGCATCGCGATGCGTGAACAAGAACATTTTAAACACATAAAGCCAGAACGTACATGTACACGTGTTTACAGAGACTATATATTAGAAGTGGGCGTTTGAACAGGCGTTCCTGAGGCCGGTGTGAACGTAGCAGAACTCTCCCCATACGTCCGTCGTCTCCTGATGCTTCTGTCAGACTCCTGCGGGAGGCGGATCTAACATCCTGAACACGCTCGCCTCACCACAACTGCATCTTTTCTCAGAGAAAACATAAAAAAACAAACATTGACAAGAACTCCTGCACGTCTCTCAGTTTTTCCTGTCTTCTCTTCTTGGAGTCATTGATGTTGAGAGCGCAGGAGTAGCACTCCGGGAGCGTCATGGCTGTTTTCTAGCCCCCCCCTCGCTCTCTGCATCAACACAAAGAAGGCTTTCAATATTTAATGCGCCCGGCTCTGAGAGAGGAGGCGGCAAACAGGAGGGGAGAGCGGGACGATGGGCGACAGGTCGCGCTTCGCTCAAAATAACCCCAGGACTGCAGGAGACGCAGGACTTATTGCAACATTCTGAATATTTGCTCTAAAAAGCTCAAAGCTTTGCTTGTTTTTCGGGTCGTTTACACGCCCGTCACGTGTTTCTTCTTCTACGGCGTCACGCTGTCGTCCATAATACCCTGTGTTGTCCCCCTTTGATCCTCCCCCCTCGCAGAGACTCTCCAGGCCGCTCGATCGGAGCCAGAGATGGATGTGAGGCTCTTACATCATGTCGCTAAGTGTGGAGCCTCCTCTGCAGCTCCCGTAACTCGCTGCAATCTCTCATTCTGCCTTTTTGTGGAAATCAACTCTTCTCCCTTCGGGGAACATTTCCCTAAAAAGGCGGCCTGCGTCTCAAACCTCAGAGTCTGACTCCTTTCAAAGAAGATTCGCAATTATGAGAAAAACTACAAAGACGTTTTCTGAGAGGAGCTGCAGCTTTTGGCTGAATTTTCTCATGTTTCTCTTAAATGAAGGGAGATCCACATCTGTGAAGGGTTTTTATGAGCTGGAACCACAATTTATGTAAAAAGAAACAAATAAATGTTTGAAATGGTTTAAACAGTCGGCCCTGAGTCTGTGTTCTATGAAAGTTTAATGTTCTGAATGGAATTATGGAGATGAATACACACTTTTTCTTGATATTCTACTTTTTTGAAAAGGCTCTGTATACACTTTTTTAGTGATAAAGATTTTAAATCCTAATTACATTTCACAAAATGACTTTTATATTTGAAGGCCACATTGCATCAAAAGAGCTTTAAAAAAGCAACTTCCTACGAGTTTTGATCGCTCAGAACGTCGTGAAAGAAAACACAGAATTAGGCTTTTCGATTGAAAACAAATATCAGTAAATTCATGGAGAAGAGCACAATATTAAGGGTTTCAGGAGCAAAAACATTCTTTCTAACTGTGTGTGAGACTAAATACCGAACTGGGAAGAGCAGCTGCAGTCTGGTTTCTGACCCAAAGGCAGAAGACTGGTCCCCTAAAAGACAATCCAGTGCTGGGTTGTCCAGGCTCCTGGATCCAATGGAATAAAGACAGACGTTCACTATTTAAAATTGATTTTAAAGCCAAATATGACAGAACCTGTTTTTCAAAGTACAAACTTAAAAAAGGGGGATATTTCAATGTTTATGAATCCACTCTTTTTTAATATTTGAATTAAATAATATAATAAAATACATATAAACACTTTTTTTCAAATGACAAATCATTCAAGCGCAGTGCATTGTGGTCCATATTCAACAATCTATTGGCCGGTGATGCACTCTGGTTTTGGATTTGTAGATTCGGACAAAAATGGCAAACGCCTGATATGGTGCACTAAGTAGTGGGGGGGTTTGGACAGATAGGAAAACAAAATGTAAATTCAGGAAACACGTTCAGCACAGAGAAACCCCAGCGTGTTCCTGATGGAAGGCACGTCCTCTTTTACTGCCTTTGTCCCAGTTTCCTGCAGAAAGCTGGCTTTTGCGAGAACGTCCCGCTTCGTGGCAGGTACCGGCCCCCGGCCCCCGTCAGCAAACGAGACGAGGACAGAAGGTCACGGCGCCGCCCTCCTCGTCTGCGGGAAACAGCCATCCGACTGGACCCGGACGGCTAATGTTGGACTAAATTCTGCTGACTTCCTGTGAGGATCTGACAGCGGATCCAAAGCCCGACACCAACAGATTAAAGATGCTTCAGAAAAAAACGAATGCGATGAAATATGATTTAAGTTTTCTTCAAAAAGAGACGTCGGGTTGCATAATCAGAATGTTGCACCATCACATTAAATATCCTTAAGAAGTCCCTTTTTAGGGAGTTTTTTTTTTAGGTTTGATTCTTATTTTTTTAATATTGAATCAGTCAAAATGTTTGATGTTTTTATGGAGAAAAGCAAAGACATTAGGAGGAGAAGTAAAGAGCAATCCAAGAGAACGGGGAATATTTTCATTTATCACATGTAGTTTTTGACATAAACGTTGGTTAAGTGTAACTTATAAAACTTTCAATGAAATCATAAAAATCTGTTAATTTCTAGAGCAACAGATTATCTGAAGGCATGGAAAGATCAGATGTTGTAATCCAGGTCATCACAGACAGCAGATTATTATAATCCCATTCAGATTATTGAAAATGAAGCTATATTGTCATAATTGGGTTACAATTGTGACCTGCAGAGGCGACAGATGACATTAGAGAGTTTTGGTTTCTTAAATTATTGTATTTAATTTCAGAATAACTTTATTTAAAACTGTTCTCTTCAGTTTATTGTAAAACTGAAACTTTTATAAAGTTTTATAAGAAATATTCCATTTGTTTTATTTTTGTTAATAAATGAAGTTTCTTTGCACAGTTGATGGAATTCAGCAAACAGCATCACCATGGCAACCGTTCAACTCAGTCCCAACCACTGATTTAGAGTGAGAACTGGACTGACTGAGAGTGACGTCAATCATAGAAAATGGTTTATTCCGGCTCCAACCAAATGAAGTCCTTTCAACACCACCATGTTGGAGCCAGAGGTCGGTCTACGTCCGCGTTTCTATGGCAACCACTCTCATCAATCAGGAGTGAGCATGTTGGAAGGCCACACCCCTACCACTTGAAAGCACTACATGAAATCTGTCACTCAAACTGTGACATGTCCTCAAACTTTTGATCTCAACGCTTCATGGCTTCAGCTGCTCCAGTCTGGATCTTTACCACAACTAAATGCTTTTGTTTCACCCAAACCAATTCAATCCAATTTTATTTATAAAGCCCAATTTTACAACACAGTTATCGAAACCAGTTTTTTCAACCGGTGTGCTGTGGGAAATTGCCCTCATTCACTGATCTAACAACATTTCCATCTCCAGGATTTCAGCTCTGTGTTCATCCAAACATCCTGATAAAACACTGAGTAGTTAGGAATATAAAAGATGATGAAATACTTTTTTCTTTGTGTTTATTTGATTCTATTAAAGACACTTTGATCAGAATGACGGTACCGCTATTTAGCCGTAGTTTCAGCTGTTTTTGGAAAAGTCCCGCCCCTTTAACTGTCTCCACCAATCATTCTTGGAGGCTTAATCACATGTCATCAGTCTGACCAATCAGAAGTGGTTAAAGTCTTCACTTCCTTGTTCTGATTCTGCTCATAAAGTCTCTCAGTTCCAATAAAATTACCAGCTAAAGCTCGTCTTTAGCGGTGTAGCTTTCCACAGAATCCGGTGTCAGACCGTGGAACAAGAGAACAAAACAATGAAGCTCAGAGAAGAGAGTCTGTCTGCATCACTACATCTCCCATGATGCATTGTGTTAAAGTGACAGCATCTCAGCGTACAATGAGTCTTCCCTGTTAAACGTTTTGAAACCACAATGAACACACATGAAACAGTTTTTCCATCTTCTTGATGAAGTCAGAGGTCAACAGTTTATTCTCCTTCCAGGTTTGTGTTTATTAACAGCCAAACATCCCAGAGTTTGGTCCAAGTCATCTTTCTAACTGAAACACTTTTCTAATGATGTCTGGATTATTTAGATGTTAAACTGAAGAATTATCTAAAAAGAAATAAAACCTTTTTGTTAAAGTTTTCAAAGACTTCATCTTTGATTCAGACAAAAGAAAAACTAATAAAACTTCAACATCTTCACTTTTTGTGTAGCTACAAAAAACATACATATAATGTTGGTCTTTTTGTGTAAATTTATCAAACATATTGTTATCATATTTTTGAAAAATTACAGTTGCCTTTGAACCAACATTTAAATAAATATTTCAAAAAAATAAATCACTATTTAAAAAGAATATATTTGTTTTTC
Organism: Oryzias curvinotus; assembly: GCA_023969325.1. Lineage (NCBI taxonomy): Eukaryota > Metazoa > Chordata > Actinopteri > Beloniformes > Adrianichthyidae > Oryzias > Oryzias curvinotus. The sequence goes on along the minus strand of CM043715.1, from coordinate 32,527,776 downwards.
TGAGAGGTTACATAAAATTTCATGTTAATAAACTGGAGGGAAAAACAACTACCAGGTAAAATGTCAAATAATTTATTTGAAAATTACTGAAAACTAACTTAACTTTTAGTACAACTTTTAGAAAAAGCATTGCAGAGGGATTGTACATCGATCTAGACTATAAAGTGTCTCCTTTTTTAATTGTTGGATGCTGGTGTGCCGCAGAATTTTTGTCAAGGAGAAAGTTGGCCAGAAAAGGTTGAAAAACACTGATGTAAACTGGCTTCAGGAATTGTACAAATCAGTCATAGAATTCAATAGGTAATGCCTACACTAAACTAAACTGCCCTTAGACCCTCCTTCTCCCTAACAAAAACCCCTGAAAAAAAATGTTCTGGAAAAAAGCAGAAACCTCAGGGGGGTCCACATGAAGGAGGGGTCCTCCCCCAGGACGGACAGGCGATGTACCAGAACTCATAGAGAAGAATTAACTTATCTAACTCTACATCTACATATTTAAAGTCCAGCAGACGAGCTTCATCCAGATGGGTGGGGGGACGGCTGGGGGCACCAGACGAGCCGGAGACAGGAACCACAGCCAGGGACACCGACAAGCCAACTGTAATCCAGATTTCACTCCTGCTCCCCCGGAGGGGAGACGGAAAGAGGGACAGTACATGAATCACTGCACCAAACAGAGGCATGGAGAACTAAATGATGGATAATGATCAAGAATAGAGAAGAGAAGGAGATGAGAAAAGAGGACAGAACCCCAGTGCACCATAGTTACCCCAGCTTCAACTTCTAGCAGCCTAAAAACAACTAAATGTTTTTTTATTGTGGTCTGCATGAGCAACAGTACGTCCCTCATCTGTGATGAACAGCTGAGGTCTGAGCTGATCTCATCCATGTGTAATGGTGAATTACAGAAAAGCTTTGAAACATGCGTGATGTGGAGCCTCAAAAGGTTCTTCAGACATGAAGAGAGCCGGTTGTTCTGGACCTTCATGGAACCACAGGTTACAGTCCACTGTGTGTCACAGCTCTCTGCGGGTTTCCTGAATGAGCTCCAGTTTTAGAACTGACACTTTAAATGACTAACAGTTGAAAATTGGCATTCCTGCCTGAAAACTGCGCCTGATAACCTTCTATTGCTGTGGAAAATTGCGAGGGGGTGCAGCACAATTGCATGCTCGGGTGGACGCTAACACAGTTACACATAATTGTGGGCCAAAGTAGAGACGCTCGCCGGGCAGTCGGAGCCCTGCCGTGATTTCCCCCACCCCAAAGCCTCCCCCCAAACACCAGAAAGTTAGCGAATGCTGTGCTTTTCAGAATAGAAACCGGGGGGGTTGGGGGGGTTATGCCAGGTTAAATCAAAAGCACTCAGGCAAACCGTAAGAGAAGCAAATCCAGTTTAGCATGGGATAAAAGTCAAGCACAACAGGGATAAAGAGGCGCCTTTACAGAGCTGTTTGTCCAAAAGGCTTTCAGACGCTGATCTAACTGACAGACTGATGCTTCATCTCCCAGGACACCCACATCTTCATCTTCTGTCCGTCAGGCTGACGGAGAGGATCTGACTGCAGCTCAGAGGTGGGCGGCCTGTTTCTCTGCAGCATGGAGGCGATGGCGGATCAGAGCAGGAGATCCCAGCATCCCAGACCCCAGGCCGCTTTCAGCAGAGACCATGACGCCATTCTCTAACTGGATGTTTGTTGTGGTTTTTTTACTTCTATTTCATATTCGTCCCTCTGGTCTTTAAGGAACTTTGATTATCTTTGAAAAGTGGAGTAATTTTGAGTGCAGTTTCAGAATAAGACTTCATTTATAGTGAATTACAGGAGAACCGGGTCTGTCTGACCCAACAGGAACAATGAAGGAAGTCTTCAGACACATTTGAGGGTTTTCCAGCAGAAACAACTGTGTAGGACCTAAAACTTGTCGCTCACATTCAGACTGACAAAAATGTTCATTTGCGTGTGAGGGGCTTCAGCGGTCCTGCAGCGTGATCTGAAAGCGGCAACACATTTGACACATTTGCAGATTTGTGTCGTGTCAACCAATCAGAACCACAGCTTTGGCCTGTGGGTGGAGTCCAAAAACAACACGGGGGGGGAGCTGAGTGTTGTCGTTTGTTCTCCTGAACTTGATATTTTTCTCATTTGTATTGAGAAAATAATTTTTTTGAAAAGCCTGATCCATCCATCCATCCATCTTCCTCCGCTTATCCGGAACCGGGTCGCGGGGGCAGCAGACTGAGCAGAGATGCCCAGACTTCCCTCCCCCCAGCCACTTCCTCCAGCTTCTCTGGGGGGACCCCGAGACGTTCCCAGGCCAGCCGAGAGACGTAGTCTCTCCAGCGTGTCCTGGGTCTTCCCCGGGGCCTCCGCCCAGTGGGACATGCCCAGAACACCTCTCCAGGGAGGCGTCCAGGGGGCATCCGGACTAGATGCCCGAGCCACCTCAGCTGGCTCCTTTCGATGTGGAGGAGAAGCGGTTCTACTCCGAGCTCTCCGCGGGTGACCGAGCTCCTCACCCTATCTCTAAGGGAGCGCCCAGCCACCCTGCGGAGGAAGCTCATTTCAGCCGCTTGTATTCGGGACCTCATTCTTTCGGTCATGACCCATAGCTCATGACCATAGGTGAGTACTGGAACGTAGATCGACTGGTAAATTGAGAGCTTTGCTTTTCGGCTCAGCTCTCTCTTCACCACGACGGACCGATAGAGCGACCGCATAACTACGGACGCCGCTCCGATCCGCCTGTCAATCTCACGCTCCGATCTTCCCTCACTCGTGAACAAGACCCCAAGGTATTTAAACTCCTCCACCTGGGGCAAGGACACTCCACCCACCGAGAGATGGCAGACTACCTTTCTCCGGTCAAGGACCATGGCCTCAGATTTAGCGGTGCTGACCCTCATCCCAGCCGCTTCACACTCGGCCGCAAACCGCCCCAATGCCCGCTGGAGGTCCCGGTCCGAGGAAGCCAACAGGACAACATCATCTGCAAAAAGCAGAGAGGAAATCCTGTGGTCCCCAAACCAGATCCCTTCCGGCCCCTGGCTGCGCCTAGAAATTCTGTCCATAAAAACTATGAACAGAACCGGTGATAAAGGGCAGCCCTGCCGGAGTCCAACGTGGACCGGGAACAGGTCTGACTTACTGCCGGCTATGCGAACCAAACTCCTACTCCGGTCATACAGAGACCGGACAGCCCTCAGTAAGGCTCCCCGGACCCCATACTCCCTGATCTTCCATCATCATCTGTGTCTATCATGTAGCGATGAGGCTAAATCCTTTTGACAGTAGCTCCTCCCACACACAACAGGAGCAGCAGAACAGACTCGGTGTGAACGCAGCATAAAAGCTTCAGAAACGTCTGTTTTGAATGTTTCAGACTGAAAGATGACAGATTCAGTCGATGACGCTTTGGTAGATCTGACCTGATCACAGTGAGCGCGGCTTGACCATTGACTGAATCTGAGAACTGGACTGAATGGCTCCTCCCCCCTGGCGTTCCAAACAGGAAGTGGCTCCAAGAAGCCAAAATCCCACAGACTTCTACATAGAGATGAGCAGCTGTTCCTCAGTGATGCTATTGGTCAGAAGAACTGTTCTGGATCTGAAACCTTTCTTTTTTAAGATCTTCTTGATAATCTTCATTTTTTATCATGATCATTTTTCTCTAGTTCAAGTTTTTCAGGTTATAAACTGACCAATCAGATAGAAGTGGGTGGAGCCTGCTGGCCCCAACATTCAAAACATTTGACAGATGTCACGTAGCCTGCGTTCAAGTGGAAGGGGTGCGGCCTTCCAACAAGCTTACAATTTAAGATTGTTCAGAGTGGTTGCCATAGAAACGATGACTCAGACCAATGCCGTCTGGGTCCAATATGGCGGCGTCCGTGAGGTGTAAAAATGATGTCTGAATACACAAACTTTGGTTGGATGGAAGTTCAGCATTTGTGTTTTGTATTTCCTATTCACATTTGAAAAGGTTTTGTCATTTTTTTTAGCTAAAATAACATTTTTGATCATTTCAGTGCAGTCCAGATGACCAATTAGCTTTAACTCTTCAGCTTTCAAATGTTTACACAGTTAACATGATTCCAATGAGCTTTCCACAGTTCAGCATTCATTCAATATTCTGTCTTTTTATTCATTTGGTTTATCTTTTATTGTTATCACAGATGACCAGCAACTATTCATGATGCCATCGAGTGATAGTAATGTCCAGGTTTGAAGACAAATGTAGGATAGGGAGACGCCGTGGGGGTAGGGAAGCTATTCAGGTTCGGCTACTCAGTCCAGTCCTCACATACAGTCAGAGGTTTTTGTATTCTATGTGGGGGCGGAGTCTTTGGACAGATTTCCAGTCTCTAAAGCTTTGCATTTGTTCCTGTTTCATTTGTTTGACATCCCAGGGTTTAAAGTCATGAGTGAAAGCAGAAAGAATTCAGAAGCGTCTGTATGTTTTCTGTGTTCATCATCTGCACATTATTCCTCACAGCACGGATCCAACAAACAAAATCCTGTTTAAAGATGCAGTCTTTTTTTTTTGAAGCAGGAAGCAGAAACGGCGTCTGAGGATTCAGCCCCAGAGACTGACCGAAGACTGAATTTTATCACATTTTCTGGAGGAGCTGGGCCTCCCCAGAGGAGCAGAAAGTCCTTCAAAGCTGAGCAGAAGGAAGACATGCAGCAGGCGTACGCAGAGCACCGCGGCGGCGGCGGCGGCCCGCTGCAGCACGGCTGGGTTTATGCTTTACATTGGCTTGCATGATCAAATCCAACTGTGTCACAAGCGGCCCCGCCGCTCCAGCTTCTCTCTGCTCGCCGTTCCCTTCGGACCCAAACGGGTCACTGAAGAGGACCTCAAAGCCAGAGCCCAACCAAAATATTTGAAAGCTTTTCCTCTGAAAGGGACGGATGCAGAGATTTATTCCAGCTTTTTGTCAGTCTGTCATATTTCTGTGAGCCGGGCCCGCTGGGAGCCCCGCCGGTGTGGCTGCGGTCCGAGTTGCCCAGACAACAAAGGCAGAGTCTTTACTTTTCATCCGTCCTGGCCGGGCGCTCCCAGGGGTCAGGATGACCATCGATCGTGTGTGCTGTTGGCACAAAGAGCTGCTGCTGGAGACTCACACCAAGTAGTCCGCCTCTGCTTGTCAATTACCCGTTAAAACCCTCGGTTTGTGTCTCGGTTTGTGTCTCGGTTTGTGCCTCGGTCTGTGTCTTGGTTTGTGTCTCGGTCTGTGTCTCGGTCTGTGTCTCGGTCTGTGTCTCGGTCTGTGTCTCGGTTTCTGTCTCTGTTTGTGTCTCGGTTTGTGCCTCGGTTTGTGTCTCGGTTTGTGCCTCGGTTTGTGTCTCGGTTTGTGTCTCGGTCTGTGTCTCGGTCTGTGTCTCGGTCTGTGTCTCGGTTTGTGTCTCGGTTTGTGTCTTGGTTAGTGTCTCGGTTTGTGTCTCGGTCTGTGTCTCGGTCTGTGTCTCGGTCTGTGTCTCGGTCTGTGTCTCGGTTTGTGTTTCGGTTTGTGTCTCGGTTTGTGTCTCGGTCTGTGTCTCGGTCTGTGTCTCGGTCTGTGTCTCGGTCTGTGTCTCGGTCTGTGTCTTGGTTAGTGTCTCGGTTTGTGTCTCAGTTTGTGTCTCGGTTTGTGCCTCGGTCTGTGTCTTGGTTAGTGTCTCGGTTTGTGTCTCAGTTTGTGTCTCGGTTTCTGTCTCGGTTTCTGTCTCGGTTTCTGTCTCGGTTTGTGTCTCGGTTTGTGTCTCTGTTTGTGTCTCTGTTTCTCTCTCGGTTTGTGTCTCGGTTTGTGTCTCTGTTTGTGTCTCTGTTTCTCTCTCGGTTTGTGTCTCTGTTTCTCTCTCGGTCTGTGCCTCGGTTTGTGTCTCTGTTTGTGTCTCGGTCTGTGTCTCGGTTTGTGTCTCGGTTTGTGTCTCGGTTTGTGTCTCTCCGGCGCTGAAGGCCTCGCTCTGCATCAGTTTCAGGACTGAAACGCATCGCGGTTCCTCCCGTCAGGGACATTCTCTGCATCAAAAGAACTTTTCCACGGCTTGCACCAGAACTTTCTCCTTGTTGCTCCTCTGCCACCCACTCTCCTCAGGGGAGCGTGCTCTTGACCCCCCGCCCCCTCCGGATCGGCCCTTCAGCGGAGATCACATGCTTGCAAATGGGCCCCGGGCTGAGCAGCCTCTGCCGCTTGGAGGGCTCCCCGGTGGATCCACCAATTAGCCCCGGCTCCTGGCCTCAGAGAAGTGGAGCGCGTCCAGAGGAGTGGCGAACGCCGGCACCCCCAGAGTTTCCCCTTAACGGGTGACTGCTGGAGATGGGCCGAGGGGGGAAGGGGGGGTGAAGCAGGGATAATATATGACCCCTTTGTCTGTGTTTCCACTGTGGATTTGAATCAATTGCAGCTTGAATTTCTAGCCGGAGCCTCGTGGCTTCAGCCTGGGGGGTCAGGTGGAAAATGCTCAACTGCTGCAGTGGGAGAATAAACACGGATGTTCTCAAACAGGAGAAGCTTCATTAAGATGCAGCTTTGTGACACGGACGCGTCCCATCAGCTGAGAGCCAAATTCCTCCCTGAAACGCAGAACTTTGAATGCTCACCTGTTCCACCGTTCACAGAATACATCCGTCCTACGATGTCTCCATGACAACTGGATATAATGCTACATCCTCAAAGTCCACAGAGCTCTAACTGCGGCTGTGAAGTTCTCTGACACGGCCTCTGACCTCTGACCTCTGTGGATCGAACCATCTCTTGAAGTTGACCTTTGGTCAGATGACTCTTTCATCTGATTTTTTTAACATTTACGAAAATTTTCACCTCACAGAAATGTTTTTCCCATGATGCTTTGCAAAGACATTCAGCTCAGGAAGAGGAGAGCGTGGAGTCGGAGTCTGAGGTGAGAGTTGACCTGCAGGGAGATGAGGAGAAAGGCGGAGAAGTGAGGAGGATGCAGCTCCTGAGAGGAGGGACTGAGCAGCTGGCTGGGACAGATACGGACCCCCCCCCCCCTCATCCCCCTGGCGCTCGCCGTGATTTATGGCGCCCGTCACTGACCGGATGGCCATTATTGCGTGTGAAAGAGGCGCCGCGTCATCCGTGGAGCTGCTGCCTTTCACGGGAGCGGGGCTCTTTGTCGGGCTGGCATCTCTGCGCTTCCAGCGGCCGACGGCTGATATGAGCGCGCGCCGTAAATCACCTGGCAGACGCGTCTGTGCGCGTCCACAGCCAGACTGCGCGGTGATTCATCATCACACTCAAGGAAGGGGGGGGGGGTACATTTACAGCTTCAATTAACAAGCTTTATCACTGCGGGGGGGGTCGCAAAAACAACTGCTGCTCAATGTGAGGCCGGACTTGAACCTTTGACCCCGTCTCTTTATGAAACGACATCAGTGAGTCTCTCATTCAGGAGGTCACTAATGACTCCAAAGGGCTTAACGGTGGAGCCGAACAGGAAAACACTGTAAATAAGGGAGTTGTCTCCCCCCACCCCCACCCTGATGAAGGGGGGTGGGGGGGGACAACTCCGGAGACTGATTTACTGAGGAAAAGACCAGAAAGAAGAAATTATGAGAAACAGATTAAAACCACGGAGCGTGAGTCCTGAAGGCTGAAGAGCGCTCCAGAAAAACTTTCATTCATTCCAGTCAAAGTCCAAGAACCTTCTGGAGTCCAGAACCCGTCCTCAGTCAGAACTTCAATGGAGTTCTTGGAAACTATGTCAGAAAAAGGCTTCATTTTTCAGCAGATTAGGAAAAATTAGGAGAAATCTTCAGCATCAGAGCTGTGGAGCTGTTCTCTGAGATGTTCGTCAAAGTGACTCTGTGTGTTCTAAATGTACATATTTGCTGTTGTGGCAGGTTGTTTAGCACAGACGAGGGTTTCAAACCATCAACTCGTCTGCAGACACCACACTGCTCAAGTGTTCAGACTCAGCTTTTTGGTTTGTTCCGTGTTGACGATTTCCATCTCCGTGTGACTTTTGATGTTTATTTTTAACTTGTATGTTGAGCTTTTTTGGCACATGTTTTAGCAGGTTCCACCTTGGCGTAGCTCCTGCTTGCAGATTTTCTGTGACTGATTGTTTGGATCAAAAAAGTGATGAAAAAGAAAGCGTCTGAAAGCATCTGGGTGTTTACGTCCTCCTTTGTGTGGTATTGATAAAAACATGCTGCCTGCTGCCCTTCCAGCTTCTGATAACCTCCCTCCTGAATGAAAACGGATCACAGCGTCCGTGGAGCACGGCGACAGCGGCGTCCTGAGAAGCTCGATGGTCATCAGGGCGACCTCCCCTTTGGAGAGGATAACCATCCTCTGATGGAGAGATAAGACACTCGCATCCTGCTGTCGCTACAATAAAAGTCCACCCAGCTCCCATTCATCACCTTTAGATCAGTATTGATCAGCTGGAGGAGCGGAGGCGGCGAGATTCACGCCGGCCTTTTCGCCGTGACGACAGGCCCCCTTTGACCCAGGCGGCGTCTAAGAGCCTCTCAGCTCGCCGGCGGTTCTATCATCTCCATCACGGAGGCCCGATGGCTGATGAAATACCTGATCAATCCCAGTCCTCTGGTTTTTAGAGGGTTCTGTAGGGGAGGGGGGCATCAACGTGTGATCAGAGGCTGGACATCAAAGGGTTCCAGAGAAGAACCAGGTCTTAATGACAGGATTTATGGACCCCAGCCTCCTCTTTAATCAGCGGTGGGGAGTCAGCGCCAAGCTTAATGGGCCGCGGTGAATCACTGAGGGTCTGATGTGGATCAGAGGTCCTGCTGCCGCCGCCACCTTTATCACCACGATGAATGTTGGCGAGGATGATGGCTAATGAGATGAAGGACAACATGGTGGAGGAGGAGTCCAAGCAGGAACTCAGCTGATGGAGTTTAAGGTGGTTGCACCACTGTAAGGAACGTTTCACTGGGGGGCGGGGGGCATTCATTTATTCATTCATTTTCTATTCCGTTTGTCCCTTTCGGGTCACGGGGCTGCTGGAGCCTAGCCCGGCCACTTGTGGGCAAAGGCAGGGGACGCCTTGGACAGGTCGCCAGGCTGTTGCAGGGTAGAATGTCTACAATCACACACCCATTCACTCTCACACTCACACCTATGGACAATTTAGATTGAGTAAGTATGTTTATGGACGGTGGGAGGAAGCCGGAGTCCCACACAGAAAGGTCCCCCATTGATGTTCTGTTTTCATGTCCCCCAGCTGGGACTTGAAAAACTTGCTGTGAGGCAAGAGCGCTAACCACTGCACCACCAGGCAGGTTTTTGGGAAATAAAAGTTGAGTTTATTTCACTCATAGCTTGTAAATATCTGTTAAAAGAGCAGGAAAACTAATGAACTGTAATATTATCTCAGTTTTCAGGAGTTAAATGACTGAAAACGGATGATATCATCATGTATGAGCTCCTTTATTTATTTTCATTTCATATTTTTACTAACTAGACTGGATGCAGGCGGATCATGACTCCTCCCTCGCAGTCTGGGCTCACCTGTAGCCTCAGGTTGGGCTCTTTGGAGGTTTTTGGAGTCAATCAACATGATGAGGAGAATGGTTTTTCAAAGCCGCAAGCTGAAAGTAAGTGAGTAAAAACACTTTGGATCCAGAAGCCAATGAGTATTTGATACTGATGCAGTTGGAGCCCACCCTCCTCCCACAACAGCTATGGTAGCCATAACAGCAGCAGAAAACATCAAAAACTATCAAATGCAGACAAAAACCAAATGAATGATAAATTGAATGAACAAAAAGACAGAATTAATTAGAATTCATGCTGAACTGTGGAGATACATACCCTGAAATTGAGCTAAAGATGCTAAATAAGAGACTAATCCTTCAATGGCAAAGCTTAAAATAACAAGCACTCTTTGAACTACCGTAATTCATTGACCGTTTATCCAATCCACATCATTCACACCCTTTACCTCAATTAGCTGTTGCATATCAGAACAAAGCTCATTGGAATTACGTTAACTGTGTAAACATTCAAGAAATACAAAACACAAATGCTAAATTTGGTAAATAGAGACTAAAATGAAGATTTAAGATGTCAGATAAACATTTGAAGATGCTGAACAAAGCTTTATATGATGTCAAAAACAAGCTAAGTTAATAATACCATACATTTTATGAGGAACTTAAGATACAGGTTGATAGAAATAGAGAAATGCTGAGTATAGAGTTTACGCCTACATTTTTAAAATAGAAAAAAAAAAAAAGAAAAGAAAAATGAGCCGAAATTTTAAAAAACTGCAGAAAAGTAGACAAACAATGAAGGATGCTAGAGGAAATGTTAAGAAACCTCAAATAAATAACACCATCATCCATCCATCCATCTTCTAAACCCTCTGAATCTCTTTTGGGAGTCACACGTTGCTGGAGCCTATCCCAGCTCCTGTTGGGTGAAGGTGAAGTTTACCCTTAACAACTGCAGTCTGTTGCAGGGCATTTATGTAAATTCTGCGGCAAACTGTCGACAGTTAGGGTCCAACAGGAGGTGGAATAGGCTCCAGCAACTCTGTGATACCCAAAAGGGATTCATTGGGTTTAGAAGATGGATGGATGGATGGACGGACGGACGGACGGACGGACGGACGGACATGCAAATATTAATCTGATCTAGTCTGATATAATCTGATTTTGGCATTTGTCTAGCAAACTTCAGTGAAAACGTATCTGAACTCTACAAAAAACATCAATTTTCTTCAGATTTTTCCAGAAACCTCTAGAGAACATGTGTCAAACTCAAGGCCCACGGGCGAAATGTGGCCCGCCATGTCATTTTATGTGGCCCGCGTGTAGGGCTGTGACGATGACCTCATCACCGTATCACCGCACTTTTTTTTTTTTTCAAGTTCAGCATGTGGTGCGTGATTGGAACTATAATAAACACATTAAACACATTCATCTTTGCTGATAATTAACTTTTCCTGCTAGTCCTGTGTTCAGACTTTCTTTCTTTCAGACTGTTCTCTCCTTCTCTCCCACCGCGCCTGTCACTCTCTCTTGTCGGCGTGCGCTCTCAGTGTCTGCGTCCGCACTGCACGCGGCTCCCTTTACACACAGGCGCACGCTTTCAGAAGCACACATCCTCATTCTACAACAGAAGTTTCCATCTGGCGAGGAAATACCACAAATTTACTGCGATCTAATTATTAATTTCCATTGTATTCATTTCCATTACAAGCTGTGTGCGTTCTTAAGCGCGCGACACAGCGGCCCACCGGTTAACCGCGACACTGCGCCCCCTGGTGGTTCATCACCGCAGTGATAAAAAAATCCGACACCATCACAGCTCTACCCAGCAGAGCATAAAAGTTTTTAATTTCTTAAAATAAAATTGGTGTGTATTTATTCATATCTAGGGGGAATCTGACTTGAAACCTGACAGAATCAAATGTAAAAGGATTTATTTTAGAATAACAAGCAAACATATGTTTTCTATGAAACTGTAATTGTCACTTTAAAAAGTTATAATAAATAAACAAATGAGTTATTTAATATTGAGGAGTAGTTACATTTATTTTTCATTACATGTAGTTACATGTATAAGTTATATCTGGCCCTTTGAGGACAGCCGCTATGCTGATGTGGCCCTCAGTGAAAATGAGTTTGACCCCCCTGGTCTAAATGTTTGTTTAAATATCAGACTCTCACAGACTCACACTCAAAAGAGAAAACTCTCCAATGATGCTTTTATCACCTGCATCTTCTATCGCTCCCCTGTGTCACATGTTTTAAAAGTCTTCTGTCGTTTAGTCTCTTGTGAGTCTTCATCGTATTCATTGCCGTCATCTTCATCGAGCAGCTTGCTGTTTTTTGCTGCTTCTCTTGCTTCCTGGCTTCCTCGGCTCCTGGATCTCACTTTGTGTCCAGTTTAGACTTTAATTGGAACTGGATTTTTGTTTCCAACACTTTGATCTGTCTGACATATGCAGATCCTCCGTTCAATTAAACTCCCACATTGAGAAAAATCTCCATTCCTGGAGCAGCTCATGTGGTTTTGACTGGTTTCCATTTCTAACGTTCTGCATCCGAGCCTGGAAAAGTGTCACAGAACAGATCACCAGAGTGATGGGATAAGAAACGCCACTGGTGAAGTGTTTCTCTTTACTTTTTTAGCTATAGGTAGGGTGAAAGTCGTTTTTGACACAGTTGTCTCCGAGCTCGCTGCTTTGCCTTTTCCTGCCATCTGACGCGTGTTTGTTTGCTCTCAGAGGTGATGCTGGAGCTCACTCTGTGACTCACTTCCAGCTCCGACAGCCAAACTCTTCGTCAGTTTGCCTGCTTGGATTCGTCTGCCGAGTGTCTGTGTGCGGAGAGCCGGCTGCTCGTCAGGAGCTTGGTGAGATGGAGGTGGGCGGACTGTCGCCGCGTGCTTCTACTGCGAGCGCTTCATTCAGTTTGTGATTGCTGTTCTGGGCTGCAGGGACAGTGAGAGCGCGGCTCTCTCAGTTCAGGAGGAAGCAGGAGTGTAAATCAGGGAGGTGTTTGTGTGAGGACGCGTCTAACGAGCACAACTTCAGCTTCTGAGGAACAAAAGCCTCTTTCTGTTGGAGACCAAACGCTTTGAAATTTGGAAAATGTACAAATTCAACACAAAAACATCTACCAAAACATTTTCTATCTGAGGATGAGATCAACAAAAGTCAATTCATTTGGTTTAAAAACATTCTGAAGCTGTTGATCGACTGACTTCTGCCTCATAATTACAGAGATGTCCCACTCTGTGGTCTCCAGATCTGTGAGTTGAGATGAGATGAGTTTTTAATGGACTCATAGTTCTCTACATTCATCAAGTCATTGACCCCCACCCCGCACCCCATATGAAAAAAAGACAGATCTGTAGGACAGGCAGCCAACCAATGATTGGACAACCAAACAGCCTCATTATGTTGTGGTTTCAGTCCTAAGAATCCAATAAATTCATGGATTCACCAAACTAAACCTGGAACATTCATTGTGTCATTTAAATCAGACGTTAAAACAGGGTTCAAGTTAGAGAAGTTAGTCTTTCTGTTGTGTTCCCCTGGTTTTTTCAATAAATTTACTGTAGAAAATGTTTGTCACACAAACATAGTGAAGTCTGTTGGTTCTTCTAACCTTCAGCTACAAAGAGATGTCTCTCAGGCAGAGCCAGAAAGAAACAAGATTCAGCACCAAGGACAGATCCAGAGCTGGGAACCAGCACCACCTACAGAAGGACAGCTCCCCACTGAAGGAAGACTTTCTAGAGACCAGTTTCTGCATCTGGATGAGTCTCTGAGGTATTTCCAACCGTCAACGCTACAGGACGGATGGATGGGCATTTAAATAATGTGCTAACATTTAATAAATCCTTGCTTATTGGCATAAAAAACAAAGAAGCACAAAGAGAAAAAAGCATTTTTTTCTAAATATGATTTTGTTTTTTAAAGACACAAATGAGTTTCTCTAAAACACAAACAAGAAAAAGACATTTTTCTCACTATACTTTTAACCTACTGTGGCGATTTGTCATCCTTTTCTCTACCTGAATATAAACAGGACTTTACTGCTTTATTATCCAATAAAAAAAGTATATAAACGATGTAAGAATATATATTTTTATCTTTTCAGAAACTGAGCAATGCGGTGCAGCTTATGATAAATGGACTTTAAACTTATCCTAATAATAAACAGACCTTACAGAAACTTTTTACCAGCATTCAAGTTTTGGAAATGGTCCATTCTGGTGAAGCACACAAAGCCTCAGCAGTGATGTGAAAAACCATAAATTCATTTTGTTAAAAATTATGAAAAATCTCAATGTAAAACTGAAGTGAGCCCTGTTTTTCTATCATTTCATTTTCCCTCTGCCTCTTTAGAAGAGAAAAGAGCTGCATGCTCTCCGCAGCCTCAGGTTCCAGACCCCCCTGAATGGAGGTGTTTACATTCTGAAATACCCCCAGATTAAATCCTCTGCCCCCGCCTTGTCTGGGATTTAATCCTCCTTCCAGGTTCCTTTGAGATGAGCCTGGAGCGCGCATGTGCACGCCGAAACTGCCTTTGTTCTGGTCCAGTCCAGTGCAGCTGAACTGCATGTTGTTTATTGCAGCACTTCAGTGACCACAGCACAGAAGCGGCGCTGACAGCAGCGAGGGGGCCCCCGGGGGCCTGCAGGCTGAATGACGGCTCTCTTATGGTTGTGACAATGTTTCCCAACCCTGGAAGCTTGTTAGAGGAAAGTCTGACCGTGTGCTTTGAGTGCGTGTGTGCACGTGCACGTGAACCTAGTTAACCTCTCCTTCCTGGCTTTTCTGTTTCTGCACATGTGAGTCCTGCTTTAGCAGGAAGCAGCGGCTCTGCTCTGCTGGTCGCCCACACTGCTCTGCCTTCATGTATTCAGCAGGTTTTCTGCTCGCTAATCAGCTACACAAACCTCCTGCCGGGAAATGAGAGCCGAGTCTGCCCCAGGAAAACAATTCAGCCATCATGCCAGCATTACAGGCCACGGCCACAGCCCTAATTTATCTGCAGTCTGCTGGTTATTCGTCCTCCCTTGTCCTGGAGGAGGTTTCCCAGCAGCTCTTAATACTCCTTGGTGCCTCTGACACTGCAAACAAATGAGGACAGCAAATCTTTACTGCCAAGTAGATTTACCTTCACCCGCCGCACCACCTCACCGCCCAACAACTCATAAGGTTGGGGAGGCGGAGCCGCAGAGCTGGACCGGTCCTGTCCGCTCGGACGATGCCGTCCGGCTCCTCGGTTTCCCGTTTTTGAACAAAGCTTCCTTCTGCTCCTGAACCACGAGCGGGCAAATGGAGGGAGGGGGAAGAAGGCACGAGGTCAACCGTCTCCGCTCACTTTACAAACATGAGACAAGTGTGGTGATGAGTCAACAGAAGGAAAACAGAAAATCCTGATCTGTAGTCTGAACTCATCTGTAAAACTGTCTGAAGATCCACAACAAAGACAGTTTCTGAGTCTTTTCCCCTCTGCTCGTCTGCTGCAGCTGATTGCTGTCAAAGTGACAATAAACCTTTGGAAATAATATGACAATTAATGTGTGAATATAAATAGACAGTGAACCTTTCAGGTTCTGCTTCAATCTACATCTGAAAAGGGTGCAAAACCAAAGCTTGTCATATTGTGGAGTATCCACTGCAGTGCTGACCTCTCTTCCTGCTCTATGATGTTTAGAGCTAACATTTCACAATAAATGTCCTGCAAATTTTCAATTTATTTTAATTTATTTAATTTAATTTAATTTAATTTTAAAAATACTGAGACTAACACACCAAATCATCAAAACATGCAAGTAAAAAAAATGTTAAAAGAAAAAACTGAAGACGGAGTTGCTGATCAAAAACATTAAACATGGCTGAACACTGTAAAAAAATCATGTAAATGTTAATTTTAGAAAAGGGAAAATCGAATGAAGTACTTTAAATGACTAGAAATGATGGACATGAATTTACTGTGACAGAAACTAAAAACTGTTTCCTAAAATGAAAATGTGAAAAAACAAAATTAGTTTAGCCAAATGCAATAATATTAAATCAGCTAAAGAAACAAGAAGGGGCTTAAAAACCTGGAAATTATATAAAATAATTCGGTTTAATACTCTATTTTTGAAAATGTTAGATTTTAGTTAAAAAAAACTACGACAAAAGGTATCTCCACACAAAAGCAGTCGAAGGCTGAAGAACTGGAACACTATAAAAATCCTAAATTAACTAAATTAAAAACAATAATTTTAGATCACATCTGAAACAATTAGCAAACCAGAAAGAAAAAACAGAAAAGGACGAAGTGAAATGTCTCCCTGCTAACATGGTATTAACTGAAAAGAAAGTAAACGCTAAATTAAAATCACAATTTAGGTGAATAAAGAGTAGGAAATGTTTAAATAGAAGCTAAAAGTTGCTTCAAACATGTCCATATTTGCTGATTATGCAGTGGTGTAAAATGTCCTTTTAAAATGTTTAAAAATTAAACAAAAATGTAAATATTTATTATTAAAAACAGAAATACCAGAGAAGCAGCAAACTGTTTTTAACTTAGCACTTTAAAAGATTCACTTTTTAGAATTTTGTGTAAATTTCTAAAAAGTTTTGCTCCTTTTCATCAATAAAAAGGTGGGAAAATAGGAAACATCTTCTTTTCCTATTCTGGTTTCTCTTCTTTGTTCCCCTTAAAGAGCCTTTCAGGTTCAGGACTGTTGGTGATTCACCTGCAGGATAAATGTGGGGCTTGAACCGTGAACCCCTCAGACTGACGAAGATCCTTGGATGAGTGGAGAAACATTTCCAGAAAGGAGATTTGAAGAGCAGATGCCGTGACTCTCCTGCAAACGTCACCAGGAGAAACATGAAACATGTTTTCTACATTTATTTAAGTGAATCTTCCAAAGTAAACAAGTTTTTCAGCTCACAAATGACTGAAAACTAAAACGTCTGTAAAGAATCGGACGGTTTGGGGGCGACAGGTTACCAGTAGTGGCCTTACCCCCCCTCCCCTTTTTGAAACAGGTGGGGTCAGCTGTCTGGAAATGAAGCCATTTCAAAGGTCCATAATGTATTTATGTTTCCATCGTCCCGTTTTGTCCGCTGGATTGATCCAAAGCTGCTTTTCTTCAGGCTTTATCGTGGAAGCCAGAGGGTGGGGGGAGGAGGGAGGGGGGCAATCTAATTCCACTCTCCAGCAATATTCCACAAAGCAATATAACCAGGCTGCGATCATATCACATCCAAAGGGGAAGAGCAATATTTTCCCATCATTCTCTCCTCTGTCTTCCAGTCTCCTCCTCACGCCGGTCTTTTATTGGACGGAACAAAAGGACTTCAGTGGAGAGGCTGACGCCGCGAGGCCGGCGGCATCAGAAACGTCCTGCGGGGGGAAATAGTTCCTTCACACCATCTGTCACATAATTTGATTAATTAGCCGTTGGTACTACTGTTGCCCCCCACGGTGGGACCGAGGGTCGGCACTCGTCCATCTCGCCATCCTCCCGTCTGCCACCGTTTCTTGGATGCTGCTGATCAGCTTCTGACGGAACTCCAAAGAGACACATTTCTTCTCTGTTTTGGCTGCACAGATATCTCACATTTCCACCCGTCAAAACGATCCGTCACAAGCGGACGCCTGACGGGGGGGAAGAATGCGTGGCACCGGAAAACCGTTTAGACTCGTCTTTGAGTTGAAGAACACGGATGTTCCACAGCGTCTTCCGTGTTCCTGCATCCCTTTAAAGCTTTTCTCACACTCCGCTTGTGAAGCACGGCGGTGGAAGCATCATGGTACACAAAGAGTACGATCAGATTACACAATGTTCCGCCAGAGTCGTGTGACTGGATCAGAGTTTGCTGGAGACCCGGAGGCTCCGCCCACTCAGGATTGAATACAGCGCCTCCTCTCTTCCCGTGGAAGGTTCCTCTGCATGAATACAGCTTTTATTTTGGTGGACAAATCCCACCTCTCCTCCCTACAGGAACGGGTTGGCGCTCTCCACGCCGGTGTCTGTGAAACACGGCACATTTTCCATTAACAGGATTACGGTCCAATAATAAAAATACAGACAAATCTGTGTGAGTGTTGTGTCACGCAGGCTGCCAGGAAATTTAATCACTATCTACCCCTTTTTTTAATTTCTCCCTTTAAACCACCAAGACGTGAAAGCCAATCAGCCTACACCAATATGTGCACCGTCTCCGTGCCAAAGCGGATGGAGGAAGGCTCTGGCAGCCGGCGGCGCGAGGGCGGAGGCTTTGTTTTCCTGCTTCAAGTAATTCAGCATCTTATCCTGCAGAAAGACCTGAAACTGTGAGAAAACACGCCGCTCAACCAGCAAAACTCCAAACTGCAGAACCCTTTCCAACCAGGCGGCGTGGAACATCACAGCGGAAACGCCTGAGAATGCAAAGCCTTCGCAGTTGACACCATGGCGGCACGACTCCGGTCAGTTTTCACCTTCAAATAAATTCCATTTTCTCGACTTTATCTTCACGTCCGCCCAAACAGATGTGGAGCTTCCTGTTCTCTGCTGCTTTTCCACCAAACCCTCCCGTCTTCCTGCCATGTGTCTCTGTGGTAAAAGAGGCGTGGCTCTGCCGTCACGATGTGAGAGCAGCTCACAATGACCTTTAAATAAATGCAACCATGTCAGTCACTGAAACAAGATCTTAAACAGGAGAGAGACCATAGAACATAAACAGTGATGCAGAACCGAAAAATAAATGTTAAGTACATGAAATCCATTAATTAAAGTCAGTCATGAACCAAATCAATGAGTCAGAGGATTGTCAATAAAATAAAGATCTAGTCCTGAATGTAAAAAGCTGAAAAGGTTGATCATGTGACCTGAAGCTGAAGGTCGGTTCTCTCCTGTCTGTCAGAGAACCGAACATTGAGGTGGTTTAATTTCAAACAGAAATCTCTGTAACACCCTTTCTGGATTAAAAACCTGAACTGGAAGAATGTAAACCACGAGTGACAGAAAGTTTATTGCACAGTGAAACGCAGCAGAAGTCGTTTCTGGTCCCGGAGGCTAAACACATCAAACCAGCTGCGTGGGGGAAATGCCTCTAGGGGGCAGATTAGAGGAAATATCAGCAACGCACAGACGACGTTTCCCATCATGTGACAGAAAAAACTGTGATTCTGCAAAAACTCTTGAAGGCATTAAGAGTGCAAACACAGCAGCTGTGAGGCGGCGATGCGCGGCGCTTTCTGAGGTTTTTCACAACACAACATAAAGCTGAAGACGCTGCAGCGGAGCAGCCAGATGTTGTGGGAACAAAACAGAACCGTCATCAGAGGCTAAGGAGACAGGCCCGGTTCTGCTTTGAGTGACAGATTCATTTTGGGGAGCCTGCTCCTGCATCTGCCTGCAGGATGGCGGCTTTCTAACCACGCCGCTTCTGATCTGAGCCTGCGGCGGTCTGTCAAAGATGGATGAGCTGTTATTTATTGTACTTTTGATTTATCTTGCAATTCTGGCTTTATTACATGAGGATATGATGGGCTGAGGCCCAGCAGGACCGCATGTGGACGATGGTGATCGGTGCCAAAGACAAAAATTTATAATGAGGATGTCATCTCTAAACTGTCTCTAAACTTTATTTTAGTTTTCACCCCAAACTTTGTTTTAACATCGGAAAACTGATAACAACAAAAACAAAAATCAAACCCCGTCAGGATTAAAGGCCAACCAGGAAGTATTACTGCTGCAGTTCCTCTTTTGGCCACTAGAGGTTGGTGTCAGAAGGAAAGCATTTCTCATTGATTTCCATGATAAAGGTTCAACAAAACATCTGGGTGGTGGTAGTGGTTGGGGAATTGTTTTAGAGCTCAAATGAGTGACTTATTTAGGGGGAGGGGTTACCAGCAGGTGGGTGGAGCCAGGGGCGGGGTCAACAATCCTTGGACTTAATTTTGTTTCTTTCAGAACATTGAGTTCCTTTACAGTTTTAGCGCCTGAACCCTGTGTTTGCATTTTCCACAGTAACCACTGCTGACGCATGCCCCGCCCACAATGTCAAGACCATGTCCCTGCAGAGACAAAGAAGGAGGAGCTTCTCTGCCTCCGATATTTTGTTGGTAAAAATAAGAGCAGAATTTAGTCTTGAATCCCATAACTGAAGCGTGAGGTGCACTTCGCGTGACAGAATGTTTGAGCATTTTCTGAACACAAACTGCCCTTTTGTTGGTTTCATCGCCATAGCAACCATTCCATTTTGTGAGCGTATGGAGGCAACAAACTACGTCATTTTTAGAAGAATCGTCAAAAGGAAATTTTTTTATTTCCTTGGCAACGAAGGCTTTCTGTTAACCACGCCCACATTTCTAATATGTTCATATCATTTTGTTCAGCTCAAGCAAAAGGGATTCATGTAAGAAATCTTCACGATATTCTGGTAAAAAATGTCAAAATGTCACTCATGCTACCTGGCCGTGCTGATGCAGTTCCAAATCCTACGTTTTTTCCCAAGTGGCTTCCCAAAGTTAGGCCTTGGATCGAAATTCCTAGCAGGGTCGTTCATGATGACCTAGGTTCATTTTCACCAGTAGTCAGTGTGTGCAAATATTGGTGAGTGTTTGAGTTTGAGGTGGGGGTCACAGTTTTGCTTAAAGGTACAGAAAGAAAGAAGGGAGGATTGGGAAAATAATCTGGTCCCTCAGTGCAGGACAGCTGCTGCCGCCGCCACCGCCACCGCTGAGTAAACGGTTGGAGTTTGAAGCCTTTTTTCAGATCTGAAGAGTTTCAGGAGTCGTAATCGTTTATGAACATGTTTTCCATCCAAACCTCTGTGGTCTGAACTGAAGCTGCAGTTTTCGGTCTGTCATCAGATCTGAACCTTCAGGCGGCCTCAGCAGTGACGGCTGAACAAAAGACCTTCCCTGAAAGTTGATATTTAAATAATCTTCTGGGAAACAGTTCAGACAGAAGAACATTCTGGGGTTTTCCAGCTTCTGCAGCAGCTGAGAGGAGGAAGATGGTTTCTCTGCAGCTCGGAGCGTTTCCATGTGGACGTTAACCTTGTTAGTGTTTTCTGTAGTGCAGCCTCTTCCTCCTTAATGAGATCATCTGTTAGCTCTGGAAATGGACCTGTTCAGAAAGCTTTTACCTCCTAAAGGAGGTGTTCCTGGAGCTCTCAGACCGGGTCGTCTCCTTCAGGATGAGGAGAATTTGGGTTCTTCTGAAGTCAAAACCCGCCTCCAGATGTCAGCGCCTTCCGCCAGCCTCAAGATTGTTTTCCTTTTTCAAAGAAGCCAAAAAGCAGGTTTAGGACTCCTCCTCCTCCTCCTCCTCCTCCTCCTCCAGAGAGCTCTTTGTCAAAAGACGCGACTGAAGATGTTGCAGCAGTTTCTTCTATTCCCTAAGAACGACGAATGTTGTGACAAAACGAACAAACAGCAGAACAAATATTATTTTGTTTTCCCGCTACGTGACGACAAATCACATCGCCGGCGGTGAAACCGCCTTCAGGGGAGGAGGGGGGTCGTCCTCTTCATGAAGGACAGACAGGTCTGAGGGGAAGGCGAGGGGGGCGCTGACAGGGACAAATAGGATGAGAGAGATAACGGGGGCAAAAATTAACAGCAGAGTGATGTAAAGTGAAGCGTGGGGGTCCAGCACCTGTCACCACTGTTCAAACCTTCTCACCAAACCTTATCAGAGCCGCTCAGGAAACCAGACGGCCGCCATCCCTCACTTGTTGCTGTCAGAGCGTCCGGCCCGGTGTCAGGCCGACGGCCCGTCGTGAATTAAAGACGGCTGAGAAACAGGAAATGTTCCTGTGAGGGGAAAGTCCTCTTCACTCTGCAGAGGCAGCAGGTGCCCCCAGAGGGAAGTGGACCTTCCTGTTTCACCAGTTTTCACCTCTTTAGTTTGTTGTTTTTGACCTCCATAACGCCACAATGCAGTTTGAATCCAGAAGCCTGGATCTTCTGGTTCCTATAAACTGACAAAACATTTGTTGAACTATCTACACCAGAGTGATTCTTTTTATGAAGTTATGGTTTTGTTTTTGTTTAAAAGAAAATGAAAACCATGATGGCAGTTTTTTGTAAACAAAGTGAAGATCGATTTGATTCGCTGATACGTTTGTCTCCAGACGTTTATTAGAAACTGACAGAAGACAAAGCAAACATACGAATGACTGAAGTTTAGGGGTTGAAGTGAACGTGTGAGAAATAGTAAATATTAAATAGTGAAACTGCTTCATAGTAAAGCCGTCCGTGAAGCAGAATTGCCTCTTCTCTGCCGTAAACTGCATCCACGCAAACAGAAACTTTGG
Organism: Oryzias curvinotus; assembly: GCA_023969325.1. Lineage (NCBI taxonomy): Eukaryota > Metazoa > Chordata > Actinopteri > Beloniformes > Adrianichthyidae > Oryzias > Oryzias curvinotus. The sequence continues at coordinate 32,506,021 of CM043715.1, read as the reverse complement.
AAAGTTCAGTTTCTTCCAAACCCACTTTGTGTTTTCAATCAGCCTTTTGTGGCAGATCCATGTGGATCCAATGAGGATTATGTTATCCAATCAGCATGGAGACACCAAGAAATCAGTCACAGTGGGGTGTGACAGTCCGCATCCATCAGACCAAGGCTGTGACAGTTTCTGACAATTCCAACAAAAGTTCCTCATTTATCTGCAGCTCATCTCGCTGATGCAACCAGCAGAAAGCAGACTTCAAAGGACGGCGACGCCGCTCAGGTTTACGCCGACGCCCCTCTTGTTTTTCTCATTAATCTCACTCAGTTGAAGTCCAGGAGTTCAGCCTGGAAGCATGGAGGTGAAGTGACAGCAGATCACAGATTCCTGCTAAAATGCATGAAGTGGAACACGGCAGTTTCATGTGATGAAACCACGGCGAAGTCAGAAATGTTTCTCTGATGGCGTCTTTTCCCCCGCATGTTTGTCACATTGAGCAGTTTCTGATCATCACAAACAGGAAAACAAAAGCACACATACCATAATAACTTCACTTTTTTCAGAGATAAAAGCCGCTGACATCTCCACCTTCACCCACAAACTGCTGGTTTCATGTTTAGCCAAAACTTCAAAAGTAAAGTTTATTTTGAAGAAGTTCCGTTTTTTGGGAGTCTGTGGAGGATTTCCAGACACAGTCAGTCTAGAACCTCCGTTCTGCAGCAGAACCCAACATGAACCCAAGATCGAATGGATTTCTGCAAGAACAGAACTCAAAGAAGCTTCGGTAAAGGCCCACACCATTACACTCCCACATCCGTGTCTGACTCTGGGTTTAGTCCAGATTTGTGTGGACGTGCTCCTTCCAGGAAGTTCCTACAACTCCCCCATGTTAGTGTCTTTCTGACTGTTGGAAGACGACCTCTGACCTGAATTGAGTCCAGTGAGGTCTGACCTTCTTTCCATCTTTGCTTTGTTCAGGACCTCCTGGGTGCGTCCTCTTCGTGTTCTTGGACTCCTTTTGGTCGCTCGCTCGAGTTCAGGTTCCCCTCTGTTCACAGTTTTTCCTCGCACGTGGACAATTGAACGTCTGTGACTCCTTCAGACTTAAACGTGGCCTCCTGAAGAAGGGAGGTCAGAACTTCTTTAAACATTTACTGTCACAAACCAAAGACTTCCAGAAGAGGAAAATTCTAACAGATGAGAAAACCAGTCAGATTAAATTAGCACCAGAACAAAAACTGATTTTATTACAAATCCAATATTGTAAGATTATGACCCGGTGCTGTTGTGTATGTGGGGCCCGGGACCCTGCGCTCAGTCCAACCCAGCAGCTTTAATTTCCCCGGGGGGCGTCAGACCCGCGTCCGCTTCCCAAAAGTCATCAGAAAACAAACTCCCATCATCACCAGGAGGATTAAACAGCTGATCCAGATTCAATACTTAATCCAGCCGCTCTGAATGTACAGAGCATGAAAAACATCGTCCTCTGCTGTTCCTGGAGCTCTGACCCGTTTCATTAGCATCTACAGAAATATTAATAACACAGCCGGGACGCCGCGGCGGATCGATATGCGGGCCGGCACTGATTAAAGCTGTAATGAGAGGAAAGCCGCGGCACGGAAAGGTCACGGAAACATTTAACTGCAGAAACATCAGTGGCTGAGATGATCCAGGAGAAACGCCACTAAAGCCGTTTGTTTCTCTGCCGATCATTAAAACACATTTACTGTGGTTAGATGTCTCCATGTTTACAGAGAAGGCTGTGCTCACCTCCAACATTCTACAAGTTCTTTATTAAAGCTGGTGAATGTAAAAAACAGAAATATTAAAGAGATGCAGCCAAAGCAATTCAGCAAAGCATCCTCAGAAAGTCTTTCAGTTCAGCCGTCCTCAGACTGAAACAACGGAACATGAAAAATGAGAGAAAAGACAAACTAAAGACGTAAAGACGTCTGCTCATCTGAGGAAGATGAGGAGCTTCAGGTTCTGAAGAGCTAATCCAGCAAACGACAGAAGCAGGTCAACCTCCTCATGTGGGGATCACTTTACATCATCGGAAATAAAAACTAAAACTGGAACGTTTACACTGTGGCAACATGGGAAATGTGAGAGAGTACGGTGGCCCTGAAGCTCAAATCACATCAACAGATCAACACAGAAACGTGCTGATAAAACAAACAATAAAAGAATGAAGCTAAATAAATAAGCAAATAATTCCCAGAAATAAAAAAGAAAAGAAAATCAGAAACCGGGACAGATAGTTGTTATGGGACATCCCTGCGTGGATGATGCCATCTGTTCACCTTTACAACTGGAAGTTAATTAGCCACTTCTGGCCACGCCCACTTCCCCATGTTCAGTCGACTCTTCACCACAGGTCGGGGGGGGGGAAACTTCTGCGCCATTCTTCTGCTTCAAACCTCATGATCCAATCAGTCATATCCCATAATACCAACCTTCTTTTTTATTTTATTTTTCAGTTTGATATCTTGAAATTACTTTTGTTTTCCCAAATGTTATTTTTTTTATTTTCACATTTTGGTTTCTGTACTTTTGTTTTGATTTCTAAAATGTAATTCTGCCTTTTTATTGTTTGTGTGTTTTTTTAATTGTTGTGATCTTTAATGTGTTTTTGCATTGAGTGATTTGTGGATGTGAATTGACCTTCAGGGCCACCGTACAAATGTGATCGTAGAATCATTCAGGTAAACTGATGTGCATCACAGTTTCAATCAAAAACTTCAGTTTTGATTCCTCAAATTAATCGTTTCTATATTTTTTTTAATGCAAGTAAAAACAAAGTCATGCAAAATCTGTAAAATCACAGCAACGTTTTAAACTCAACTTTATTGTCCATTTTAAACACAACGTCAGATGAAAATGGTGTTTTGGGAGTTTTTAACATTTTCTGATGATGGAGGACATTTATAAAGAAAATTAAGATTAAACAGCATTTCTGAGGATTTCTTTATTAGAATTGTTGTGAATGAGCAGAAAATGCTGTTGGAAGAAGATCATACTTGTCCCGTAGAAAATATGCTGGGCGGGGCTATGAGCTCTATCCTCCGCCCCGTTCTGATCATCCACTTGCAGACAAATAGATCCATGACCATCTTAGTTTTCCTCGTCTGATAAACTCCTGCTATGCCCTAAAAAACGGCACAGATTGTTTAGATTTTTGCCAAAAAATGACCTGAATATAATTAACAGACCACCGGGAACACTTTGAAAAATGATCAATAGATGAACTGCTATGACGATTTCAATCGTGTTTCGGGCAGATACTCGTAGCAGTGTTTACAGCTAATACCCTAGGGCGGTTCAGTCAATTAACTCACCTGCTCAGCGTCCTATTTAAGCCCAGGTGCGCAGGCGTTCATTCTCTTTCTTACCTTTAGCGCTCATTCTTCGCCCCACCCTCGTCCCCAGCTTCCACCTGTGGGCTCCGTAAAGGGGGGGTTTTGTTACCCGAAAGTTTTATGGAAATCTCTCATGGAATTGAACGGAGCCTTATGCCAAACCAAAAGATGTGAATGCCAACTAATGTGGAAAATGTCAAATAAATATTTCTTACTGCAAGAGTTGTCTGACTGAAGCAGTGTTTAAACACACATGATGACTTAAGTACAGTCAGACTGTTTTACCGTCTACAGTCGATCTTTCATTCAAGTCCTTTTTTATATTTTTGCAAAAACAGCTTTAAATATATTTAAATGCAAACAGCGTCTGAGGTCACAAAACAAAAACTCGTTCTCTTTACTATTTTTAGATTTTTGCCTAAAACAACCTAATTATAATTAAAAAAACCACTGGGAACCCTTTGAAAGCAGATCAAAAGATGATCAGAGTGGGACTTTAAACAGTATCAGCACAGAAAAAAGGGGGCGGGCTCAGAAAAGAGCAGATAAATCTGATTACTTGTGACGTTTTCTGATTCTACTTTGCAGTTTATGATCAAAAATTCTTTGCAGAAAATTCAAACAGCAGCTGTCTGTAACATGTGACATGTAGTTTCCATGGAGGAAACGTGAGACCGAGTCGTCTCTGAAAGACGACATGGACGGTGGAGGAGGAGCTGCTCCCTGCACATATGTCCTTGCTGGAGGTGTGGATCTCCTGAAACACCACTGAAGCATGGGGTGGGGGAGGTTTTTAGTAATCCATGTGTCAGGGAGCAGCAGCCTGTGGGGCTAAATGAAATCATTCCATACTGCCAATGTTTAATCTTTGCATTAATTGAGTTATCAGAGACAAAAACCCACAACTTCTGACATTTGTCACATTGATTTATTGATGAGTGAAACACAAAGTCTTTTCTCTTCGTCTCTCTGCTGCCGCTCTAACCCAACACAAAGACCTGCGAGGATCCAAACACCACATAGATTCTGAAGACAAATCTACAGTCTGGAAGCTTTTATCAGAATTGTATTTCTTTTCTAATGTTTTTTAGTAAAATTCTCTCAAAATTAATAAATTATCAGTAAAATAAGTAAGTAAGAAACACGAAGGAACATAGAGGTTAAGGAGAAATCCAGACTCTGCAGTTTGCTTTGATGAGACAGGAATCTCTGACCTTCAGTCGGTGTCCCACTGTCTTCAGCTGCAGATTTCTCAGCTGTGTTCTGACTGATGTTAGACAGGTTGGACATCAAAGTTACACATCAAAGACAAAGAACATTTCCAACCGGAACCCACATTGAGAACATCTCTGGAAAAGACTAGGAACGTCTCTGGGATGGACTGGGAACGTCTCTTGGGTGGACTGGGAACGTCTCTAGGATGGACTGGGAACGCCTCTGGGAAAGACTGGGAACGTCTCTGGAAAAGACTAGGAATGTCTCTGGGATGGACTGGGAACGTTTCTGGGATGGACTAGGAACGTCTCTGGGAAGGACTGGGAACGTCTCTGGAAAAGATTAGGAACGTCTCTGGGATGGACTGGAAACGTCTCTAGGATGGACTGGGAATGTCTTTGGGATGGACTAGGAACGTCTCTGGAAAAGACTGGGAACATCTCTGGGATTGACTTGGAACATCTCTGGGATGGACTGGGAACATCTCTTGGATGGACTGGGAACGTCTCTAGGATGGACTTGGGACATCTCTGGAAAAGACTAGGAATGTCTCTGGGATGGACTGGGAACGTCTCTGGGAAGGACTTGGAATGTCTCTGGGATCGACTGGGAACGTCTCTGGGATGGACTAGGAACGTCTCTGGAATGGACTGGGAACATCTCTGGAAAAGACTAGGAACGTCTCTGGGATGGAATGGGAACGTCTCTGGGATGGACAGGGAACGTCTCTGGGATGGATTTGGAACGTCTCTGGGATGGACTGGGAACGTCTCTAGGATGGACTGGGAATATCTCTGGGAAGGACTGGGAATGTCTCTGGGTTGGACTAGGAACGTCTCTAGGATGGACTGGGAACGTCTCTGGGATGGACTTGGAATGTCTCTGGGAAGGACTGGGAATGTCTATGGGTTGGACTAGGAACGTCTCTAGGATGGACTGGGAAAATCTCTGGGATAGACTTGGAACATCTCTGGGATGGACTGGGAACGTCTCTGGAAAAGACTAGGAACGTCTTTGGGATGGAATGGGAACGTCTCTAGGATGGACTGCGAACATCTCTGGGATGGAATGGGAACGTCTCTGGAAAAGACTGGGAACATCTCTGGGATTGACTTGGAACATCTCTGGGATGGACTGGGAATGTCTTTGGGATGGACTAGGAACGTCTCTGGAAAAGACTGGGAAAGTCTCTGGGATGGTTTTGGAACGTCTCTGGGATGGACTAGGAATGTCTCTAGGATGGACTGGGAATGTCTCTGGAAAAGACTAGGAACGTCTCTGGGATGGACTGGGAATGTCTTGGGGTTGGACTAGGAACGTCTCTAGGATGGACTGGGAACGTCTCTGGGATGGACTTGGAATGTCTCTGGGAAGGACTGGGAATGTCTCTGGGTTGGACTAGGAACGTCTCTAGGATGGACTGGGAAAGTCTCTGGGATAGACTTGGAACATCTCTGGGATGGACTGGGAACGTCTCTGGAAAAGACTAGGAACGTCTCTGGGATGGAATGGGAACGTCTCTAGGATGGACTGCGAACATCTCTGGGATGGAATGGGAACGTCTCTGGAAAAGACTGGGAACATCTCTGGGATTGACTTGGAACATCTCTGGGATGGACTGGGAATGTCTTTGGGATGGACTAGGAACGTCTCTGGAAAAGACTGGGAAAGTCTCTGGGATGGTTTTGGAACGTCTCTAGGATGGACTAGGAATGTCTCTAGGATGGACTGGGAATGTCTCTGGAAAAGACTAGGAACGTCTCTGGGATGGACTGGGAATGTCTTGGGGGTGGACTAGGAACGTCTCTGGGATGGAATGGGAACGTCTCTGGGATGGACTGGGAACATCTCTGGGATGGACTGGGAACGTCTCTAGGATGGACTGGGAACGCCTCTGGGAAAGACTGGGAACGTCTCTGGAAAAGACTAGGAATGTCTCTGGGATGGACTGGGAACGTTTCTGGGATGGACTAGGAACGTCTCTGGGAAGGACTGGGAACGTCTCTGGAAAAGATTAGGAACGTCTCTGGGATGGACTGGAAACGTCTCTAGGATGGACTGGGAATGTCTTTGGGATGGACTAGGAACGTCTCTGGAAAAGACTGGGAACATCTCTGGGATTGACTTGGAACATCTCTGGGATGGACTGGGAACATCTCTTGGATGGACTGGGAACGTCTCTAGGATGGACTTGGGACATCTCTGGAAAAGACTAGGAATGTCTCTGGGATGGACTGGGAACGTCTCTGGCAAGGACTTGGAATGTCTCTGGGATTGACTGGGAACGTCTCTGGGATGGACTAGGAACGTCTCTGGAATGGACTGGGAACATCTCTGGAAAAGACTAGGAACGTCTCTGGGATGGACTTGGAACGTCTCTGGGATGGACTAGGAACGTCTCTGGGATGGACAGGGAACGTCTCTTGGATGGATTTGGAACGTCTCTGGGATGGACTGGGAACGTCTCTAGGATGGACTGGGAATGTCTCTGGGAAGGACTGGGAATGTCTCTGGGTTGGACTAGGAACGTCTCTAGGATGGACTGGGAACGTCTCTGGGATGGACTTGGAATGTCTCTGGGAAGGACTGGGAATGTCTCTGGGTTGGACTAGGAACGTCTCTAGGATGGACTGGGAAAGTCTCTGGGATAGACTTGGAACATCTCTGGGATGGACTGGGAACGTCTCTGGAAAAGACTAGGAACGTCTCTGGGATGGAATGGGAACGTCTCTAGGATGGACTGCGAACATCTCTGGGATGGACTGGGAACGTCTCTGGGATGGACTAGGAACGTCTCTGGGATGGACAGGGAACGTCTCTGGGATGGATTTGGAACGTCTCTGGGATGGACTGGGAACGTCTCTAGGATGGACTGGGAATGTCTCTGGGAAGGACTGGGAATGTCTCTGGGTTGGACTAGGAACGTCTCTAGGATGGACTGGGAACGTCTCTGGGATGGACTTGGAATGTCTCTGGGAAGGACTGGGAATGTCTCTGGGTTGGACTAGGAACGTCTCTAGGATGGACTGGGAAAGTCTCTGGGATAGACTTGGAACATCTCTGGGATGGACTGGGAACGTCTCTAGGATGGACTTGGGACATCTCTGGAAAAGACTAGGAATGTCTCTGGGATGGACTGGGAACGTCTCTGGGAAGGACTTGGAATGTCTCTGGGATCGACTGGGAACGTCTCTGGGATGGACTAGGAACGTCTCTGGAATGGACTGGGAACATCTCTGGAAAAGACTAGGAACGTCTCTGGGATGGAATGGGAACGTCTCTGGGATGGACAGGGAACGTCTCTGGGATGGACTAGGAATGTCTCTAGGATGGACTGGGAATGTCTCTGGAAAAGACTAGGAACGTCTCTGGGATGGACTGGGAATGTCTTGGGGTTGGACTAGGAACGTCTCTAGGATGGACTGGGAACGTCTCTGGGATGGACTTGAAATGTCTCTGGGAAGGACTGGGAATGTCTCTGGGTTGGACTAGGAACGTCTCTAGGATGGACTGGGAAAGTCTCTGGGATAGACTTGGAACATCTCTGGGATGGACTGGGAACGTCTCTGGAAAAGACTAGGAACGTCTCTGGGATGGAATGGGAACGTCTCTAGGATGGACTGCGAACATCTCTGGGATGGAATGGGAACGTCTCTGGAAAAGACTGGGAACATCTCTGGGATTGACTTGGAACATCTCTGGGATGGACTGGGAATGTCTTTGGGATGGACTAGGAACGTCTCTGGAAAAGACTGGGAAAGTCTCTGGGATGGTTTTGGAACGTCTCTAGGATGGACTAGGAATGTCTCTAGGATGGACTGGGAATGTCTCTGGAAAAGACTAGGAACGTCTCTGGGATGGACTGGGAATGTCTTGGGGGTGGACTAGGAACGTCTCTGGGATGGAATGGGAACGTCTCTGGGATGGACTGGGAACATCTCTTGGATGGACTGGGAACGTCTCTAGGATGGACTGGGAACGCCTCTGGGAAAGACTGGGAACGTCTCTGGAAAAGACTAGGAATGTCTCTGGGATGGACTGGGAACGTTTCTGGGATGGACTAGGAACGTCTCTGGGAAGGACTGGGAACGTCTCTGGAAAAGATTAGGAACGTCTCTGGGATGGACTGGAAACGTCTCTAGGATGGACTGGGAATGTCTTTGGGATGGACTAGGAACGTCTCTGGAAAAGACTGGGAACATCTCTGGGATGGACTAGGAACGTCTCTGGGATGGACAGGGAACATCTCTTGGATGGACTGGGAACATCTCTAGGATGGACTTGGGACATCTCTGGAAAAGACTAGGAATGTCTCTGGGATGGACTGGGAACGTCTCTGGGAAGGACTTGGAATGTCTCTGGGATTGACTGGGAACGTCTCTGGGATGGACTAGGAACGTCTCTGGAATGGACTGGGAACATCTCTGGAAAAGACTAGGAACGTCTCTGGGATGGACTTGGAACGTCTCTGGGATGGACTAGGAACGTCTCTGGGATGGACAGGGAACGTCTCTTGGATGGATTTGGAACGTCTCTGGGATGGACTGGGAACGTCTCTAGGATGGACTGGGAATGTCTCTGGGAAGGACTGGGAATGTCTCTGGGTTGGACTAGGAACGTCTCTAGGATGGACTGGGAACGTCTCTGGGATGGACTTGGAATGTCTCTGGGAAGGACTGGGAATGTCTCTGGGTTGGACTAGGAACGTCTCTAGGATGGACTGGGAACGTCTCTGGGATGGACTTGGAATGTCTCTGGGAAGGACTGGGAATGTCTCTGGGTTGGACTAGGAACGTCTCTAGGATGGACTGGGAAATTCTCTGGGATAGACTTGGAACATCTCTGGGATGGACTGGGAACGTCTCTGGAAAAGACTAGGAACGTCTCTGGGATGGAATGGGAACGTCTCTAGGATGGACTGCGAACATCTCTGGGATGGACTGGGAACGTCTCTGGGATGGACTAGGAACGTCTCTGGGATGGACAGGGAACGTCTCTTGGATGGATTTGGAACGTCTCTGGGATGGACTGGGAACGTCTCTAGGATGGACTGGGAATGTCTCTGGGAAGGACTGGGAATGTCTCTGGGTTGGACTAGGAACGTCTCTAGGATGGACTGGGAACGTCTCTGGGATGGACTTGGAATGTCTCTGGGAAGGACTGGGAATGTCTCTGGGTTGGACTAGGAACGTCTCTAGGATGGACTGGGAAAGTCTCTGGGATAGACTTGGAACATCTCTGGGATGGACTGGGAACGTCTCTGGAAAAGACTAGGAACGTCTCTGGGATGGAATGGGAACGTCTCTAGGATGGACTGCGAACATCTCTGGGATGGAATAGGAACGTCTCTGGAAAAGACTGGGAACATCTCTGGGATTGACTTGGAACATCTCTGGGATGGACTGGGAATGTCTTTGGGATGGACTAGGAACGTCTCTGGAAAAGACTAGGAACGTCTCTGGGAGGGTTTTGGAACGTCTCTGGGATGGACTAGGAATGTCACTAGGATGGACTGGGAATGTCTCTGGAAAAGACTAGGAACGTCTCTGGGATGGACTGGGAACATCTCTTGGATGGACTGGGAACGTCTCTAGGATGGACTGAGAACGCCTCTGGGAAAGACTGGGAACGTCTCTGGAAAAGACTAGGAATGTCTCTGGGATGGACTGGGAACGTTTCTGGGATGGACTAGGAACGTCTCTGGGAAAGACTGGGAACGTCTCTGGAAAAGATTAGGAACGTCTCTGGGATGGACTGGAAACGTCTCTAGGATGGACTGGGAATGTCTTTGGGATGGACTAGGAACGTCTCTGGAAAAGACTGGGAACATCTCTGGGATTGACTTGGAACATCTCTGGGATGGACTGGGAACATCTCTTGGATGGACTGGGAACGTCTCTAGCATGGACTTGGGACATCTCTGGAAAAGACTAGGAATGTCTCTGGGATGGACTGGGAACGTCTCTGGGAAGGACTTGGAATGTCTCTGGGATTGACTGGGAACGTCTCTGGGATGGACTAGGAACGTCTCTGGAATGGACTGGGAACATCTCTGGAAAAGACTAGGAACGTCTCTGGGATGGACTTGGAACGTCTCTGGGATGGACTAGGAACGTCTCTGGGATGGACAGGGAACGTCTCTTGGATGGATTTGGAACGTCTCTGGGATGGACTGGGAACGTCTCTAGGATGGACTGGGAATGTCTCTGGGAAGGACTGGGAATGTCTCTGGGTTGGACTAGGAACGTCTCTAGGATGGACTGGGAACGTCTCTGGGATGGACTTGGAATGTCTCTGGGAAGGACTGGGAATGTCTCTGGGTTGGACTAGGAACGTCTCTAGGATGGACTGGGAAAGTCTCTGGGATAGACTTGGAACATCTCTGGGATGGACTGGGAACGTCTCTGGAAAAGACTAGGAACGTCTCTGGGATGGAATGGGAACGTCTCTAGGATGGACTGCGAACATCTCTGGGATGGACTGGGAACGTCTCTGGGATGGACTAGGAACGTCTCTGGGATGGACAGGGAACGTCTCTGGGATGGATTTGGAACGTCTCTGGGATGGACTGGGAACGTCTCTAGGATGGACTGGGAATGTCTCTGGGAAGGACTGGGAATGTCTCTGGGTTGGACTAGGAACGTCTCTAGGATGGACTGGGAACGTCTCTGGGATGGACTTGGAATGTCTCTGGGAAGGACTGGGAACGTCTCTGGGATGGACTAGGAACGTCTCTGGAATGGACTGGGAACATCTCTGGAAAAGACTAGGAACGTCTCTGGGATGGACTTGGAACGTCTCTGGGATGGACTAGGAACGTCTCTGGGATGGACAGGGAACGTCTCTTGGATGGATTTGGAACGTCTCTGGGATGGACTGGGAACGTCTCTAGGATGGACTGGGAATGTCTCTGGGAAGGACTGGGAATGTCTCTGGGTTGGACTAGGAACGTCTCTAGGATGGACTGGGAACGTCTCTGGGATGGACTTGGAATGTCTCTGGGAAGGACTGGGAATGTCTCTGGGTTGGACTAGGAACGTCTCTAGGATGGACTGGGAAAGTCTCTGGGATAGACTTGGAACATCTCTGGGATGGACTGGGAACGTCTCTGGAAAAGACTAGGAACGTCTCTGGGATGGAATGGGAACGTCTCTAGGATGGACTGCGAACATCTCTGGGATGGACTGGGAACGTCTCTGGGATGGACTAGGAACGTCTCTGGGATGGACAGGGAACGTCTCTGGGATGGATTTGGAACGTCTCTGGGATGGACTGGGAACGTCTCTAGGATGGACTGGGAATGTCTCTGGGAAGGACTGGGAATGTCTCTGGGTTGGACTAGGAACGTCTCTAGGATGGACTGGGAACGTCTCTGGGATGGACTTGGAATGTCTCTGGGAAGGACTGGGAATGTCTCTGGGTTGGACTAGGAACGTCTCTAGGATGGACTGGGAAAGTCTCTGGGATAGACTTGGAACATCTCTGGGATGGACTGGGAACGTCTCTAGGATGGACTTGGGACATCTCTGGAAAAGACTAGGAATGTCTCTGGGATGGACTGGGAACGTCTCTGGGAAGGACTTGGAATGTCTCTGGGATCGACTGGGAACGTCTCTGGGATGGACTAGGAACGTCTCTGGAATGGACTGGGAACATCTCTGGAAAAGACTAGGAACGTCTCTGGGATGGAATGGGAACGTCTCTGGGATGGACAGGGAACGTCTCTGGGATGGACTAGGAATGTCTCTAGGATGGACTGGGAATGTCTCTGGAAAAGACTAGGAACGTCTCTGGGATGGACTGGGAATGTCTTGGGGTTGGACTAGGAACGTCTCTAGGATGGACTGGGAACGTCTCTGGGATGGACTTGAAATGTCTCTGGGAAGGACTGGGAATGTCTCTGGGTTGGACTAGGAACGTCTCTAGGATGGACTGGGAAAGTCTCTGGGATAGACTTGGAACATCTCTGGGATGGACTGGGAACGTCTCTGGAAAAGACTAGGAACGTCTCTGGGATGGAATGGGAACGTCTCTAGGATGGACTGCGAACATCTCTGGGATGGACTGGGAACGTCTCTGGGATGGACTAGGAACGTCTCTGGGATGGACAGGGAACGTCTCTTGGATGGATTTGGAACGTCTCTGGGATGGACTGGGAACGTGTCTAGGATGGACTGGGAATGTCTCTGGGAAGGACTGGGAATGTCTCTGGGTTGGACTAGGAACGTCTCTAGGATGGACTGGGAACGTCTCTGGGATGGACTTGGAATGTCTCTGGGAAGGACTGGGAATGTCTCTGGGTTGGACTAGGAACGTCTCTAGGATGGACTGGGAAAGTCTCTGGGATAGACTTGGAACATCTCTGGGATGGACTGGGAACGTCTCTGGGATGGAATGGGAACGTCTCTAGGATGGACTGCGAACATCTCTGGGATGGACTGGGAACGTCTCTGGGATGGACTAGGAACGTCTCTGGGATGGACAGGGAACGTCTCTGGGATGGATTTGGAACGTCTCTGGGATGGACTGGGAACGTCTCTAGGATGGACTGGGAATGTCTCTGGGAAGGACTGGGAATGTCTCTGGGTTGGACTAGGAACGTCTCTAGGATGGACTGGGAACGTCTCTGGGATGGACTTGGAATGTCTCTGGGAAGGACTGGGAATGTCTCTGGGTTGGACTAGGAACGTCTCTAGGATGGACTGGGAAAGTCTCTGGGATAGACTTGGAACATCTCTGGGATGGACTGGGAACGTCTCTGGAAAAGACTAGGAACGTCTCTGGGATGGAATGGGAACGTCTCTAGGATGGACTGCGAACATCTCTGGGATGGACTGGGAACGTCTCTGGGATGGACTAGGAACGTCTCTGGGATGGACAGGGAACGTCTCTGGGATGGATTTGGAACGTCTCTGGGATGGACTGGGAACGTCTCTAGGATGGACTGGGAATGTCTCTGGGAAGGACTGGGAATGTCTCTGGGTTGGACTAGGAACGTCTCTAGGATGGACTGGGAACGTCTCTGGGATGGACTTGGAATGTCTCTGGGAAGGACTGGGAATGTCTCTGGGTTGGACTAGGAACGTCTCTAGGATGGACTGGGAAAGTCTCTGGGATAGACTTGGAACATCTCTGGGATGGACTGGGAACGTCTCTAGGATGGACTTGGGACATCTCTGGAAAAGACTAGGAATGTCTCTGGGATGGACTGGGAACGTCTCTGGGAAGGACTTGGAATGTCTCTGGGATCGACTGGGAACGTCTCTGGGATGGACTAGGAATGTCTCTGGAATGGACTGGGAACATCTCTGGAAAAGACTAGGAACGTCTCTGGGATGGAATGGGAACGTCTCTGGGATGGACAGGGAACGTCTCTGGGATGGACTAGGAATGTCTCTAGGATGGACTGGGAATGTCTCTGGAAAAGACTAGGAACGTCTCTGGGATGGACTGGGAATGTCTTGGGGTTGGACTAGGAACGTCTCTAGGATGGACTGGGAACGTCTCTGGGATGGACTTGAAATGTCTCTGGGAAGGACTGGGAATGTCTCTGGGTTGGACTAGGAACGTCTCTAGGATGGACTGGGAAAGTCTCTGGGATAGACTTGGAACATCTCTGGGATGGACTGGGAACGTCTCTGGAAAAGACTAGGAACGTCTCTGGGATGGAATGGGAACGTCTCTAGGATGGACTGCGAACATCTCTGGGATGGACTGGGAACGTCTCTGGGATGGACTAGGAACGTCTCTGGGATGGACAGGGAACGTCTCTTGGATGGATTTGGAACGTCTCTGGGATGGACTGGGAACGTCTCTAGGATGGACTGGGAATGTCTCTGGGAAGGACTGGGAATGTCTCTGGGTTGGACTAGGAACGTCTCTAGGATGGACTGGGAACGTCTCTGGGATGGACTTGGAATGTCTCTGGGAAGGACTGGGAATGTCTCTGGGTTGGACTAGGAACGTCTCTAGGATGGACTGGGAAAGTCTCTGGGATAGACTTGGAACATCTCTGGGATGGACTGGGAACGTCTCTGGAAAAGACTAGGAACGTCTCTGGGATGGAATGGGAACGTCTCTAGGATGGACTGCGAACATCTCTGGGATGGACTAGGAACGTCTCTGGGATGGACTAGGAACGTCTCTGGGATGGACAGGGAACGTCTCTGGGATGGATTTGGAACGTCTCTGGGATGGACTGGGAACGTCTCTAGGATGGACTGGGAATGTCTCTGGGAAGGACTGGGAATGTCCTCTGGGTTGGACTAGGAACGTCTCTAGGATGGACTGGGAACGTCTCTGGGATGGACTTGGAATGTCTCTGGGAAGGACTGGGAATGTCTCTGGGTTGGACTAGGAACGTCTCTAGGATGGACTGGGAAAGTCTCTGGGATAGAGTTGGAACATCTCTGGGATGGACTGGGAACGTCTCTGGAAAAGACTAGGAACGTCTCTGGGATGGAATGGGAACGTCTCTAGGATGGACTGCGAACATCTCTGGGATGGAATAGGAACGTCTCTGGAAAAGACTGGGAACATCTCTGGGATTGACTTGGAACATCTCTGGGATGGACTGGGAATGTCTTTGGGATGGACTAGGAACGTCTCTGGAAAAGACTAGGAACGTCTCTGGGAGGGTTTTGGAACGTCTCTGGGATGGACTAGGAATGTCACTAGGATGGACTGGGAATGTCTCTGGAAAAGACTAGGAACGTCTCTGGGATGGACTGGGAACATCTCTTGGATGGACTGGGAACGTCTCTAGGATGGACTGAGAACGCCTCTGGGAAAGACTGGGAACGTCTCTGGAAAAGACTAGGAATGTCTCTGGGATGGACTGGGAACGTTTCTGGGATGGACTAGGAACGTCTCTGGGAAAGACTGGGAACGTCTCTGGAAAAGATTAGGAACGTCTCTGGGATGGACTGGAAACGTCTCTAGGATGGACTGGGAATGTCTTTGGGATGGACTAGGAACGTCTCTGGAAAAGACTGGGAACATCTCTGGGATTGACTTGGAACATCTCTGGGATGGACTGGGAACATCTCTTGGATGGACTGGGAACGTCTCTAGGATGGACTTGGGACATCTCTGGAAAAGACTAGGAATGTCTCTGGGATGGACTGGGAACGTCTCTGGGAAGGACTTGGAATGTCTCTGGGATTGACTGGGAACGTCTCTGGGATGGACTAGGAACGTCTCTGGAATGGACTGGGAACATCTCTGGAAAAGACTAGGAACGTCTCTGGGATGGACTTGGAACGTCTCTGGGATGGACTAGGAACGTCTCTGGGATGGACAGGGAACGTCTCTTGGATGGATTTGGAACGTCTCTGGGATGGACTGGGAACGTCTCTAGGATGGACTGGGAATGTCTCTGGGAAGGACTGGGAATGTCTCTGGGTTGGACTAGGAACGTCTCTAGGATGGACTGGGAACGTCTCTGGGATGGACTTGGAATGTCTCTGGGAAGGACTGGGAATGTCTCTGGGTTGGACTAGGAACGTCTCTAGGATGGACTGGGAAAGTCTCTGGGATAGACTTGGAACATCTCTGGGATGGACTGGGAACGTCTCTGGAAAAGACTAGGAACGTCTCTGGGATGGAATGGGAACGTCTCTAGGATGGACTGCGAACATCTCTGGGATGGACTGGGAACGTCTCTGGGATGGACTAGGAACGTCTCTGGGATGGACAGGGAACGTCTCTGGGATGGATTTGGAACGTCTCTGGGATGGACTGGGAACGTCTCTAGGATGGACTGGGAATGTCTCTGGGAAGGACTGGGAATGTCTCTGGGTTGGACTAGGAACGTCTCTAGGATGGACTGGGAACGTCTCTGGGATGGACTTGGAATGTCTCTGGGAAGGACTGGGAATGTCTCTGGGTTGGACTAGGAACGTCTCTAGGATGGACTGGGAACGTCTCTAGGATGGACTGCGAACATCACTGGGATGGACTGGGAACGTCTCTGGGATGGACTAGGAACGTCTCTGGGATGGACAGGGAACGTCTCTGGGATGGATTTGGAACGTCTCTGGGATGGACTGGGAACGTCTCTAGGATGGACTGGGAATGTCTCTGGGAAGGACTGGGAATATCTCTGGGTTGGACTAGGAACGTCTCTAGGATGGACTGGGAACGTCTCTGGGATGGACTTGGAATGTCTCTGGGAAGGACTGGGAATGTCTCTGGGTTGGACTAGGAACGTCTCTAGGATGGACTGGGAAAGTCTCTGGGATAGACTTGGAACATCTCTGGGATGGACTGGGAACGTCTCTGGAAAAGACTAGGAACGTCTCTGGGATGGAATGGGAACGTCTCTAGGATGGACTGCGAACATCTCTGGGATGGAATGGGAACGTCTCTGGAAAAGACTGGGAACATCTCTGGGATTGACTTGGAACATCTCTGGGATGGACTGGGAATGTCTTTGGGATGGACTAGGAACGTCTCTGGAAAAGACTGGGAACGTCTCTGGGAGGGTTTTGGAACGTCTCTGGGATGGACTAGGAATGTCTCTAGGATGGACTGGGAATGTCTCTGGAAAAGACTAGGAACGTCTCTGGGATGGACTGGGAATGTCTTGGGGGTGGACTAGGAACGTCTCTGGAAAAGACTGGGAACATCTCTGGGATGGAATGGGAACGTCTCTGGAAAAGACTTGGAACATCTCTGGGATGGACTGGGACCATCTCTAAGATGGACTGGGAATGTCTTTGGGATGGACTGGGAACGTCTCTGGAAAAGACTGGGAACATTTCTGGGATGGACTGGGAACGTCTCTGGGATGGACTTGGAATGTCTCTGGGATCGACTGGGAACATCTCTGGAAAAGACTGGGAACGTCTCTGGGATGGACTGGGAACATCAGGATTCTCACTGAGTAGCAGAAGGAAGAGGGAAGTCTGGAAGTCTTCGCTCAGACTGCTGCTCCCAGAACAGATGAGCAGAAGTAAGTGATGATCTCTGACGATTTCTGTCCACAGTCTCACAGATCCCTCCTGGCTTTCATCAAGTTTTCCCTCTCGGTCGTAAAAACAAACACGTCATGTGTTCAGCTGCTCTCCGCTCTCCTGGCCTGCTGGTTTCAAACTTTAGAAGAGCTCATCCTGAAGAGGAGCGACGGTGAAGTAGACCTGGCCTCCTGCGTCAAAGGTTCCCTGCAGCAGCAGGAACAGACCAGGAAGGTTTGTTTATCGTCATCTAGGTCACGTCGGCTTTCTCTGGGGTGTTCATTATGGTGGGAACGCAGCAGGAGAACAAGAAGCTGATGGGGGAAAAAACTTCTTTTGATTCATCCGGAACAAAGCGGAGTCCTTTGAAGACTTGGTTTTGTTATCTGATCATCTGATCATCTCCTTCATGCGCTCCTCCACGCTGAGCTCCGGCTGTAAACACGCAACAAATCTCCTTTTTCAGGACTTCCGTGTGGATTTGATCTTCTAGAACACAAAGAGAAAAATTGGTCTGAATCAGAGAACACTTCAAGAACTCTTCGTGTTCAAACAGTTCAGAGTTGTGAATTATTAACGCTGTGCTCCACAGTCTGGGACTGAATGTTTAAACTGGTAAAAATAATAGCATGTTTTTTGTTTTCAAAGTTTAATAAAACTCACTTCCATCTTCTGCTCTCAAAGAAGAAAGCGTCTTCTCTGCAGGTGGAAGAAACATGCTGTCTGTGTTCAGGAGAAGCTTTTTAAGTGTGTGAGCAGATGCTGGAACCCAGGTCTGTGCACGAAAACCCCCCAGCAGAGGCAGCGTTCGCGTCACCAACAGCGCCCCCTGGAGGCCACCTGCAGTTTGAATTCTGTTAATGCGCCACAGTTTGAGTCAAAGACCGTAATTATGCATGATAGATCATCACAACGTAAAGGTACAACCGTTAAATTAAATAATGATATTAAAGCCTAGAGTGGCGTTGTATGACCCAGAGGCGCTGCCCTCTCCCGCCTCCTTCTGGCCCCGCCCCTCACGGGCAGAGCAGCTGCCCCTCACTCTCACCTCTTCCTCTGCAGGTCAGAGCATCACATGAAAAATTCATTTTTAAAAAATTATCAACTATTTTTTGTCTTAGTCGTCTGGGGGTGATGAACAGTTCGGTGGAATTTTTAGTAGAATTGGCAAAAGTACATTTTCCTGATTTCATTGCCAATGAAAGATTTTTGTGAACCCCACCCACATGCCTAATATGACCATATTCTTTTGCTCACCTTGAGCCAACAATTCATGTACTAAATTTTCACAATTTTCCGGTCAGTAATGTGCATGCAACGGGCGAACGTCCCATGCGAGCCCCCGCCCCCCCCAATGCTGTTCAAAATTTACAAACATTAAAACCAATATTTTTGCCCAGGAGATTCCTGATGGAAAAAGATCCAAATCCCTGGGAAGGTTTAAACTTCTAGGATGTATTCTTAGGAAAATCCAAGGTGGTGGCGTCTTTCCCGAGGTCAAGACTTAACTTGGCGTCATGTGTGTGAAATTTCCTGATGATCACTCAAATAAAAGTGTTTTGTTTTCCCCACCAGGTCCTGTGGCCATCCCATAATAATTTCAAAACTACTTATGGATGTCCTCAAAACATGTGTTTTGATTTAATCTGGTTTTGAAATACATTTGAGCCCCAAAGGAGGTTTTTGCCTATTTATTCTGTAGACGGGTTCTCCTGCTGTGATGTAATTTGTTTTTTGCTTTTTTTTAACACGTATGAGGTTATCCATGTCATTTTGGCGGGTTTTTAAGGATGTGATGGGGGTGAAATTCTGAATTAAAGGTGCCGTAAGAAAGACGAAAACAATCTGGTCCTTCAGTCCAGGACGGGATGATGCTGCAAAAAAACTAAATTTACATTTTCATGTGAAATTTCAAACTGAGCATCAGTCAGACGATGTCATGAGTTTTCTTTTGTGTTGATGAGTTAAAGTTCTCATGTTGTGTTGTAATTTTCTTTAAGTTCTGGCCGTGGTACGGTCCAGACCAGAAGGAGAACTCAGCTCCTCACCTGGACCAGCTTCCTCTTTCTTTCTGCTGCCTTTGTTTTGAAACCCGGCGCTGTTTCATTTAAGCGTCTTCATTTATCACTCCTTTTATTTACCTTTTATTAGTCTGTTTATTTTTCATTTTCCTGAGTGTCATCAGTCGTTTCTGTGAAGGACGTTGATGTTCTTAAGGTGTATAAATGAAGTCGCCTTGCTTGTGCAGAAGTTAATAATAAAAAATCATAAAATCATAGCCCTCCACCGAAAGAAAGGAACCCGTTTTTTCTTCAATTATTCTCAGGCATTAACTGGTTGACTAACCGTTTGTGTAGAAGTGTTTTATTTAACAGACAATGCATCTAATCAGATTTCTGGAGCCTCTTTGGGGGGGTATTACCCTGCTGGGAGCCTGCAGGGGGGCTGTGGGAATGTCTGTCTGCACGCAGCCTTACATGCTCGGGACACGTCTAAGCAAATATCCAAAATCGATGTTGGAGCCCGACGTTTCCCGTGATCCTGGCTGTCCTCTTTACCTGCTGTTACCGTGACGCTGGAGGATGACCAGGACCCTATCAGCTTCATCATGCAGTGTGTGAGTTTAGGATTAAAGAAAAAACATGTCTGCATCCATCCATGAAGGAAAGACAAAAGCAGCAAAAACACAGAGGCTCTCAGAAAAGAACTCTTCCACTTCCTCCTCTGACCTTTGACCCCAGCCTTTTGCGTGGCGAGGGGATCTTTTTTCCGGCTGTGAGCATGTTCTCTGCAAAGACCTGCAGGCGTGCGCCTGCGATCAAGGTCAGCAGGGAGCTGGGGACTGTAAACTCATGATCCACATGCAGCATGCCCCCTCCCCACCCACCCCCACCCCGCCGGCGGGGCTTGATCACAGCATAAATGCCTCACAAGCAGCTACGCTGTTTAGGTCACCATCAGCAAGTTTACAATCAGCTTACATCAGATTAACAGGAGGGTGGCTCGTTTGCCCTGCTCTTTGTCTGCAGGCAGCCTATAAGCCTCTGGAGCTACCACCCCCCCATGTTTACCATTACACCCTTCCCCTGTCACATCAGGGGAGTCCACTTTCTACTCGACCAAACTCACCTGGACAGGGAACCAGCAGCAGGTGATTTAAAATATCTCAGTCTCCACCCTTCTGCCTGAAATGTGGTTTGAAACGTTTATTTACTTCCAGAAAAGCAACTGATTCCCTTCATTCACAATCATTCTCCCCCATGATCCATCACCATCAGCCCAGACCGGAAAAGTAAACTTGTTTACGCCCAGTCATGTGACTTGGATTCAGTGTCAAACACCTGAAACTTGATCTGGACTCTCAAAAACCCACAGGATAGAGGAACAGAAATGGAGTCCTCAATGTGGAGAACTGAAAGCTGAGGCCGTCTTCTGTTCCTCTTGTTATGGACCAGGCTCTCCAAGCGCACAAACGCAAACTGATGATGTTCTTAGAGAACGGTGAAATGTAGAGGAGCCCGTATGGGGTTTCTTTTGTGCCTAAAATGTCCACTGCCTATGTCTTTGGTCCATTGTCTATGTCCACTAAACGAGTTCACTGAACATTGGTTTATGTTTTATGTTTAAAACTTTGTTTTTGTTGTTTCCCCATGTCGTCACGAAGGTCCTTAGCAACCGTTGCTAAGGACGTCAGGTACGTGGTTTCCTCATGTCGTGTCGTTAGATCCGGAAAAGTCCTTTGTCCGGCTGGTAAATTATATGCTGTGCTACCACGGAAAGAAAAAAGAATATGTTTATTAAAGCTGGCGCTAGTGTTAAACATGACAAACACGGTTTGTTTTTAAAGTAATGCGCATTGCCAGAAGGGGGGGGTATGTGTACAACGGATTCAGGTTCCAAAAGCGACTCTAACCAATTGGTTTAAGTTATTTAGAGGACGGCTCCAATTATACCGGGTTCTGTTTGTGCCAAAAATATGTTTTTTTGCATCCCCTGTAACCCAATCTCCTTCACTCTGTACGGTTCCTTACTCAGTTTTTTCTGTTCTACTCGATTTATGTAAATCCAGCCGTGTTGCTGTTGTTGTTGTTGTTGTTGTTGGTGTTGTTTTTGTTGTTGTTGCTGTTGTTGCTGTTGTTGTTGCTGTTGCTGTTGTTGCTGTTGCTGTTGCTGCTGTTGTTGTTGCTGTTGTTGCTGTTGCTGTTGTTGTTGTTGCTGTTGTTGCTGTTGCTGTTGTTGTTGTTGTTGTTCCTGTTGCTGTTGCTGTTGCTGTTGCTGTTGTTGTTGCTGTTGTTGCTGTTGCTGTTGCTGCTGTTGTTGTTGCTGTTGTTGCTGTTGCTGTTGTTGCTGTTGCTGTTGCTGTTGTTGCTGTTGCTGTTGCTGCTGTTGTTGTTGCTGTTGTTGTTGTTGTTGTTGTTGTTGTTGTTGTTGCTGTTGTTGTTGCTGTTGTTGTTGTTGTTGTTGCTGTTGCTGTTGCTGTTGTTGCTGTTGTTGCTGTTGCTGTTGTTGTTGCTGTTGCTGTTGTTGCTGTTGTTGCTGTTGTTGTTGTTGTTGCTGTTGCTGTTGCTGTTGTTGCTGTTGTTGTTGTGTTTGTTGTTGCTGTTGCTGTTGTTGTTGTTTTTGTTGTTGTTGTTGTTGCTGTTGCTGTTATTGTTGCTGTTGTTGTTGTTTTTGTTGTTGTTGCTGTTGCTGTTATTGCTGGCGTGGACTCATAACGAGCGGCGTCGCCTCATTTCAGGTTTCAGTCAGAAGTGGAATTGCGCTCTTCCCTCCAGGTTAATGATGCTCGGCAGGTAGCTTGTAAACAGAGGTGTTTGTTTGCAGCGAGGAAACGCAGAGAAACACGTGGAGGTCAAGCAGATGTTAGGAAGGAACCCCCCACCCCCCATCTGTGAAATTAGCACGCGACCTTTGAAAGGATGCTAAATTAGCAAAGCTGTCCTCCTCAGAAAGCCTCGGTGTCAGCACGGTAAGATTCACGGCTCCGCTGTTGGGGGGAGAGGTGGAGGGGGGGCAGGGTGGAGCTTTATTTAGCAAGAGCAGTTTGTTACCCGTCATCACCCCCCCCTCCTCATTTCTAAGAGAAGGTGCTGACGCTGTAGAAGCAGGACCCAGACCCAAATGATTCGGCTGCGTCTCCCCAGGCGGCAGACATTTTTCAGGACGCTAGCTCCTCACCTGCGGTGAGCTCTGCAGGGGTCAGCAGAGCCCCACCCTGTGCCTTTTGGAGAACAGGACGTCCCCTCTGGTCGTTGGGGGGGGGGGATCTCACAGAGCGCGCTCACATCCAGCAGCTGCTGCAGTGGCGACGATGGAGAGCTCTCTGCATGGTTTCTGGAGGCTGGACCTGAAGTCCCGCCTCCTGGACCTGAAGTCCCGCCCCCTGGACATGAAGTCCCGCCCCCTGCATGTTTTTACCTGTTCTTCTGCTCCAGCACGCCGGATCCGCCTCATCAACTCTGCGCTCAGTGAGTCACCTGCAGGCCCGTATCCACCTGTAAGGACGACTGGGACTCAACTCAACGAGCAAAAGCAGAATCCTGGTCAAAAGAAGGGTTCGATCATGAATGAATAATAAATCCAAACGGGGCTGGAGTGAGTGTTTCTAATCCCGGTTGGATTACAGGGCTTCCCCCGTGTCGTCTGGGACAGTCACATGGGCGAGCTCTAGTCATTTCCCGCCTCTGGGCAGCAGAACTGCCATGAAACCTGTTAGCGTTTGTATGCAAAGCCGGTCTCTCATTCCGTCTCTGGGTTACACTGAGAGACACGGAGGTTGGAGTGCAGAATGGTCCGTTACATTTCCATTTTACACTCGGATGGGTTTACCTCTCACACTCTGCAAGAAGCTTAAATTTAGGATTGGCAGGCGTGAGGCGACCAGCTGTAACGTGAAGACAGGAGCCGAGGCGCCGCCGCCTGGAGACCAGCAGGGAATAATATTACTATAATCACCATGTGTTAGAGGATAATTACGGTTTATTACAAGTCATAAAAAAGCCACTTTTATTTTAGTGGCTTCATGTTCGTAATACTAACCACATTAGAGTGTGATTAGCTTGGCTGTTAAAGTGTGAGATTGTTGCCCAAAACTCAGCCACAATAGAGCTGAACATGCCAGGAAAAACAAAGCCATCCGATGAAGACGAACAAAATTTAATAAACTTAAAACTTCTGTTGGAACCAGAACTGACAGATTCCTCCCATCCGGCGCTGGCGGTTCTGGGGTTTTAGTGCCGTCCGTGATTTTCATCGTCACAGATCTGAGACTCAGGAGGAACAATGGGAGCTCATGTCTCCAACATTTTGCCAGCCTGTAGATCCTTCAGGGGGGGAATCTGTAGAAGACTTTTGACATTGTCTCATGGATTTTTGGCTGTTGTTTCTTTCCATGAAGCCATCATCCTCCTGCTTTCATGACGCCATCAACATGAGGTGTTTGCCCCCATCCAACACTGATAGGGATCCCTCGTTAATCGCAGGAGTAACGTCCTAAAATCAACGCGTGATAGCCACAGACCATCATGTAATCATCCTTGTTGTTACATTATTCTGGATGTTTTAAGGCCGTAAAACTCCTCACTTTCTGCACATTTCTCAAACAGCCATGAACATTTTTAGCCTTGTGTTTTTTCTCTTAAAGTTCAAACCTTCCAAGAAAATAAGTAGTAATGGAATAAAACCACAGATCTGATCAAAGATTTATGTAACTCCAGCAAGCTGAGCACATTCTGCACAGGAGACACAGCAAGGAGGAGATGATTGACATGGTCTACCACCAATCAGGACACAGAACACAATGCACTGTGGGGAAAAAAAACATGTATGGGACCACTGCTTTACCCTTTCTGCATTTCCCCACATTTAAAGTTCCCCTCTGATCATCTTTAGATCTGTTTTCAGTTATGATGATGTCGTGTGTCGTTCTCTAGTTTCTGCAGAGTTCATCAGAAATTCACCTCTGAATTGTGGGCGGGACTGTTAGTGTGCGGTAAGCCCACCCTGACTTCCTTACTTGTCCATGTTTGTATTCTCTGCTAGCTTACAGCCCCTCCCACCCCCAACCTAACACTAGTAGTGCAAAAGAATGGCAGCAGTATCAGATCCATCCATCCGTCCAGTTCTGATCCAGATTCCAGCTCAGACCAGGAAAACAAAGACGTTCATGGATCTGTTGGTCTGCAGGTGGATGATCAGAAAGGGGCGGGGCAGGGAGCTTGTGGCCCCTCCCAGTGTATTTTCTATGTCAAAAAATACTTTTTCCAGCTGCATTTCTTTCTTCTGCTCCTGATTCACAACGATTTGAACACAGAAATATTCAAAAGTGCCATTTTTAGCTTCATTTTCTTTACATATGTCCTCCATCATGAACAAAATGACACAGGAACATGTTCAAAACACCAAAAACACTGTCATGATTGGGGTTTTTGCCTGAGTTCTGCTTCCTGTTTTATTTTGAAGGTTTCCTGCCTGTGTTACTTTTGAGTTTGCCTTCCCTGGTCCCAATCTCCCCTGATTGTTTTCACCTGTGTCGTCAGTCCTGTTTGTCTATCAGTCTTGTCTCTGCCTTCCTCTGTGATGGTCCATGTGGTCTTCTTCCTGTCTACCTGGTCACACCGGCAGTTGCTTTTGTTTGTTTGAAGTTAGAATGAAAACCGGTTTCAAATCTGGACCAAAGAGGTTTACAGTTACATGCAGTGAGGAGTGGCCGTGTCCCGCTCTGACCAGACCGGTTCACCTTTGGGTCTTTAGTGCGCTGGAGTCGTGGGAGAGGCCCGTGGCAGCCTCTGCCTCCATTTCCTCTACAAGAAGCCAGAAGTCAGAACGACCACATTCCCAAAAAACTGCAGTAAATGTGGAGGCAGAGCGGCAGATGCACCAACACCAAACATCTCTGGACATTAGTTTGGTCTGTAAGAGCAAACATGAAAGCGAGAGGACATTTTCACAGCAGATTTCTTTCATGTGCTGAAGATTCATTAGTGAAGCGTCGGTTTTTGCAGCTCGTCTAAAGTTCAGATGGGGTTGTTACTCCTCTAATGGGCCTCCTGCAGCTCCTTAACTGCAGTTTGTTCTTCGTCATATCAGCATTTCACTCGTGTTCCTTTTAACCGAAGCTTTCCTTCGGCTCTCACCTTGAAGAATTCCCAAAACATGGTCGGCTTTGTTCGTCAGATCACCGAGCTCTCTTTCTGTTTTCCTCCTTTTTTTGTGATTTAATTATGTTCTGCAAAGTACCCGAGGCAAAGGAATTTTTATTTTTATCCGTACACGAGAGCGCACAAAAGCCGCCATTGTTGGGAGTCAAATGGGAATGTTAAGTAGGACCCGGCAGAGCTGCCTTTTATCTCGGGTATTTACAACTCTGTCACAACCAGCAGGAATTTGGAAGCCTCCTTTTTTCTTCTTCTTTAAATCTCTGCCCGAATGCATCGCCTTTCATCTGCTCCAAAACACCAACGGCCTGCTGTTTGTGGAGGGAGGAATGAAATCAAAGTCAATAATTACAACAGAATATTTGCAGAGTTTTTCTTTCCTTTTTTATTATTTATTTATTTATTTATTTATTGGGGGTGGGGGCAATAACAACATAAAGAGAACGAGGAAGGGGAGAATGTTGGCGTCTCCAAAAAGCTGTTGACTGGTTGTTCTCTGCAGGAGTTTTAGCCTCCAGTGGCTCTTTCTCATCCTCATGCAGAACAGTACCCCCCCCCCATCTTCTGTTAGCATGTGTAACGGGCCTTTAGCTGTGCTGTTTCTTCAAAGCCTGAGCGTCATCTGATATCAGCCGTGTTTAACGCACACCGACTGCAGGGAGATGTCATTCTGGCTGCAAACATGCAGCTGAACAGGAAGAAGCTATAAAAATAAGATTGGATTGATCTGCATTTCCAGACCCTCAAAGTGCTTCCAGTGTGTCCATCATTCATTCATACTTGGTGATGGTAGCTACTGATGTAGCCTCAGCTGCCCTGGGGCAGACTGACAGAGGCGTGGCTGCCAGTTCGCGCCCCCTCTGACCATCACCGGGACATTCGTGCACATCCATACACCAGTGGAGCCACACTGGAGGCAAGGGAGGGTGAAGTGTCTAGCCCAAGGACACAAAGACAGTTGGCTGGGGGGAGCGGGGATCGAACCACCGACCCTTCGATCATTGGATGACCTGCTCAACCGCCTGAGCTACTGCTGCCCAGAAGAGCAGATCAACACTTTTCTGAGCTCCACTCCAAAGCCGGTTCCTGCTTCAGCGTCAAACTGCCTTAAACTGATGGAAGTTTGGTGTCTTTGGTCTTAAACTCACCTAAAAACGTTAGTTGGCGGATAACTTGTGACAAACACCTCCACCTTCTTGCGGGTCACTGTGGGTCACTTTATTGATCCTGCGAGGAGGTTCACCACATGAAACCCCCCAAAGCTGCTTTTTATTACCCTTTAGAGGTCAGTACAGATGTTTAGAAAAGGGACAACATATTCTTAGGGGACCAATAGATGACACCAAGGATCTTCCCCATACTGAGGTTCTAACTGAGTGACTGGTGGAAGTTCACCTTCAGGTTCTCGTTTCTTGTTGGTCACATGATTTTCTTGCAGCTCTTAACCTACAATGTGATTCTGATTTGTGTCTCAGTGGAAACACACTTCTGTCGACTCCAACGGTTCAGAGAACCAGTTTTGATAACAAGATTAAAGCTTATTTCAGTTGCTCCCTTTAATGGTTTCCATCTCATTCTCCCCTCACGTCCTCCTCCTCTAGCTCCATCCTCAGCATCCATTCATCACCATCATCATCATCATCACTGTTCCTCCTCTGAAACCGTCTCCATCTGCTTCCCTGCATGGATCTCCAGAACGTCTATGATCTGTTCCTGTGATGGATTCATTTCTGAGTGTCACTCTAAAATGATTGTGACATTTTTATGTAGCGTAAAACATATTGTTGCTTTTCTTTCGGTAAACACGCGTCCCGTCTGGTGCTGCTGTGACGTTCTTCTTCTCTTCTTTCATTTCTCGTTCTGGTTTCGGCGGGGGAATCATCTGAAGGCATCCGAGACGTTTTCCAGCTGCAATCTGAGGATCACAGCCGGAAGTGATACTTGCAGCTCGCTGGCGTTGAGTCCTGTTGTTGCAGATAACACAGAATTACACGGCCGGGTTTATCGGGCCGTCCTGGGGGGAGGGGGGGGAGGGGAGTTCTCAGTAAAAGTCAATGGGGAGCTTTAAAGGAGGCTACTGGAGGTGGACAGGAGGAGAAGGCAGATCAGGAGGTCAGAGATGAATGTGTGAGGTTCACTTACAGAGAAAAGAGGTGCAACGCGATGAAGAAGAGGAGGAGGAGGAGGAGGAAGAGTAGCAGGGCTCCCCTTGATGCTAATCCTCTGAAAGCTGTTTTCTAGCGAGGATTAGTGCCAGTGAGAACAAGGCTTAGAGCTACGCGCCGCGTCGAGATGAGAAATCGAATACAGGTGCTTGTAGGTGGCTGAGCCCCCATGACTTTGCTGTGTGCAATATCATATGGGGGGGGGGACTCTCAGC
Source organism: Oryzias curvinotus (assembly GCA_023969325.1). Classification (NCBI taxonomy): domain Eukaryota; kingdom Metazoa; phylum Chordata; class Actinopteri; order Beloniformes; family Adrianichthyidae; genus Oryzias; species Oryzias curvinotus. Next base: position 32,477,973 of record CM043715.1, on the reverse strand, counting down.
GCACCAGCTGGTATTACATCCTTCAGGGTGATATTGTTGGAATTCAGGCCAATGCTGACTCGTGCAGAACAGAGAAAATAAGCCTCTGAAGCTCAATGGATCCTCCAACCCAGAAATCCAACCCCCCCAAAAAACACACACATAGACACACATAGACACACTCAGAGTGAGGTTGCTCTGTTTTTGTGAGGCTGCATACAAAGGTTATTAAAATTACACACAAACGAGGTGAAGTTCAGAAAGTGAGATTCAGCAGTTTTTCAGTAACGAGTGAAAAAGGAAATCGAGTTTATTCAAAGTGTTTCTGCTCTTTTATGCTCTTTGTGTTTTACTGACATCATCGTCTTCATGATTGTTTTATTCTTGATACTTTTTTATTGGTTGAATACTATAAAGCCTTCAACCCATTGTTTTCCTGTTTCTCTTTCTTTATTCTAGTATCTTCCTCCGATTGTTTTGCAGCTTAACTCCTCCTACAATGTTTCATCTATTTCATCCATTCAACTACTAAAATGTTTCAGCTCTTTCAGCTTTTTCCAGTTTTGACTTTTGGTCCTTCAAATCCTTGAACTTTTCCAGATATTCCAGGAATTTCTGCCTCAATTGAACTAAATGGGAATCCTTGGTGCTGAAAGTCACTGGTTCGATACCCGGCATTTTTCGCAAACATATCTTTTTTTGTTATTGTGCTGTTTTCACTTTATTTATGGTCAACTTTGATAATTTCTTAATTTTTTTTGGGGCCAATTATTACCCTTTAGGTTTCATTTTCGTTCAGTACTAAAACATTCAATCCTGCATGTTCTTCTGGAAATGCAGCTTCTTCTAGTTAGATTTTACATTTGAACAGAAAACAAACAAACCCTTTTATAAATACATATTTTATTTATGGAATGGAGTTCAAGTCTGTCAGTCCACTCACAAAAATCCATCACTTTTGTTCAGAGAAAGGTTTAAAATTGAGCTTTCATGATGTTTTCTGTTCGACATCGGGTTAAACCACTGACTGTAGAGGGTTTACTTCCAAAAAATGAGTTTTACTTGTGGAGTCCCTCAGGGATCCATTCCTGAGCCCCCCTTTTTTAAGCTCCCACATTGGATTTGTTCTCTGAAAGCTGGGCTGCAGATGTTTCTCAGCGATCCATCGCAGTTTTGATGGAACATGAACCGGCATCGAAGGATTCACCTGGAGTTCATAAGTGTTACCTTTACCAGTGTTTTTTTCTTCCTACTGAACCAACTTTGATTGTAAATCAGAATTCATGTAAAAGTGAATTAAACTAAATTAGAGTCCCACGTACAAAGATCTCAATAGAAACAGTAGAATCACAGGTTTGAAGCTACAGAGAAAGGTTCACTTTTCTAGACGCCCGTCTGACGGCCTGCTGTGACGGCCGCGCTCTGCTGCATGTCACTGCTTTGAGAATAAAGTTGGCTTGGCGTTGAAGAAAGACTGACGCCGGTGTTTGTCCCCCCCCCCCCGGATGAATCCGAGGATGTGCTCAGGTTGCATCTCTCGGTGAGGCAGCAGCTAATGAGGCTGATCTGCTTACTCCAGGATGATGTTCCGTTTTGGACCTGAGGCAGCAGAAATGCGTCTGCGCAGCACGCCGTACATCCAGCTCGCAGAACAAACATGTGCTCGGCTGTTTGCTGGAATTATGTTCCGTCAGATTGGTGGAGGGGTTTTTTTTAGGCAGCCAGCTGCTGCGCTGCTGCTGGAGGCGTGTGCACGTTGGTGCACGTGTCGTCTCCGGGGATGGGGGGGCTCGCGCTTGAAGCACATGGCTTGGACAGAGGAGATGTATGGCCTCCATTGTTGAGCCCATAAGACAGATGAGGAGGGAAACAGCATCATCGGCGCTCCTGGAGGTGACCCAGCTCTGTGCTGCAGCCTGACCTACTGAAGGGTCGCTGCTGCCTTTAAGCAAGGCACCGACAAACTGCAGCAGCTCCCACACTGCCTCTGGGGACAAAACATTACACTGAAACTGTGAAACCTTTTTACCAAGAGGGTCACACTCTATTTTTATCAGTCCTTTTTCTCTTCAGAGCAGCTTCATCCTCACTTTGTAACCATAATCCTGATCATGTGACTCTTTGAAGCTGAACATGAGAAACGGCGGTAACAAAAGGAGAACTTGAAGTTTTTTAACTAAAAACTTTACATTTTTACTAGCTGATGAATTCTGAAGACAAAGTTTTTATTTAAGCTGAAGGAACAAAATTACAGTTAGTCAGAAGGCCCGTTTGAAGGTTAAAGACGAGCTCCTCAGACGGCAGTCGGACCCTGACAGAACCTCAGGTCCGGTTCCTGTTGGTCCCTGTCCACAGAGTTCGGCTGAAAGGTCCAGCAGAACCTCTCTGGCTGACAGAGTGGGTCTGGGGGGGTTTGAAAGCCTCAGAAACCCGACTGTCCTCCACCGACAGCCCTTCATTCGATGAACTGAAAGTCCAATAGCATCACTGAATCTCCAGCTGTTCTTCAACTTTGCAATTAGTGGAGACCTGTTGGTCACCCCCCCCCCCATCCCCACATCCTTACTGCCAATCAAACGTCTTCTCTCCTCTCTGCCTCCTGCAGCAGACACGAGCTCGCCACTCGTTACCAAGCAGTGGGCGGTGCCTAATGTCCTCATTAATGAACAGCAGGACCTCTCATGTGTGACGTGTGACGAGAAGTGGCCTGTTGCTGTTTTTCTGAACATTTCAAAAATAACAAAGAACATTTGAAATTAAAAGCCTTTTCTGAGACTCCAGACAGAAGTTTGACGAAAGACGGAAACTTGGTCAGCAATGGGGCTCATGATAACCAAAACAGGAGATACCAGAGACGTGGTCATGGGTGAAGCTGGGTCAGAAATGGAAACATGACAGAACCTGAAGATCACTGAACGAGTGAACAAACCACTGTACCTGATCGTGTTTAAGGAGAGATGGCAGGTTTGAACGACAATGTTGGCAGATGCCATCTACCAAACAACCAGCTCGTCTCCAACCTGTTCCTCCAGCTTGTTCAGAACGCAGCAGCTAGATTATTAGCAGGAACTAGCAGAAGAGATCACATCACTCCTGTGTTAGTTTCACTTCACTGGATCCCAGTTGATTCTAGAATCCAGTTCAAGACCTGTTATCCTCCTGTTAACCTATAAGACTGAAAACATTCCTCTGTGGACAGACTTATTGTCAGACTAGTTAGTATTCAGAGATTATTTAACTTAATGTTAATGTGTTTAAATTAAACTTAATAACAATAACTATTAGTTGTTAGTAGCTACTAGAAGTTGAAGCTGGGGTAACTATGGTGCTCTGGGGCTCTGTCCTCTATCTGTCCTCTTTCTCATCCACTTCTAGTCTTCTATTCTGGATCATTTATTTATCATTTAGTTGTCTGTGCCTCTGTTTGGTGCAGTGTGGTTCACTGGTCCATCCGTGCTCCTGTTCCTGACTGTGTACCTCCTCTCTGCTCCTGCTCCTACACCTGGCTGTGGGTCCTGTCTCTGGCTCGTCTCACACCCCCAGCCGTCCCCAACTCCATCTGGATGAAGCTCGTCTGCTGGACAATTTAAATATGTAGTTGTAGAGTTAGATAAGCTCTCTCTAAGAGTTCTGGTACATCGCCTGTCCGTCCTGGGGGAGGATCCCTCTTTCTTGTGGACACCCCTGAGGTCTCTTCTTTTTTCTGGAATCCGTGTTTTTTAGGAGTTTACTGGTACGAAACCTGTTAAGATAACTGTTGTTGTGATTTTGGCCTATATAAATTAAATTGAATTAAACCACATAATTCTGAGGTTTTTTAGGGTTTTTTCTGAGCCAGCTGTGGATCAACCTCTGCTCCTGGGGTGAACTTCAACCAAAGTCAAGTCAAGTCAAGTCAGCTTTATTCATAAAGTGCTTTTAAAACAGCAGAAGCTGACCAAAGTGCAAAACAACAAACTAAAACAAACAGCATAAAATCAATAAATTAAATAAAAATAAATAAAACCATAAAAAACATCAACACTGAGTTAAAAGCCATGGAGAAAAGGTGAGTTTTTAACCTGGATTTAAAATCATTCAGCCTAACCTGCATAGGGAGTGCATTCCACAAGCTGGGGCCAGCAAAGCTTTAGAAGGAGCCATCATCATGATGGGACTGCACTCATCGACACCAAAGATTCTTTGAGATTTTCCAACTTCCAAATACTTTTAGTGGGACGATCCTGATTTCCAAAAATCATCTTTGTGGGTAGACAAGGAAGCATCGTTCAAGATTCTCCACTGTGTCTAAATTCAGACAATTCTGCAAAAGCAGAGATTTTAACTCATCCACAGGCAGGAGAAATGCTCATTGGCAGGTATGATAAACACGCGATCACTGCTGCCGACTGGACCAGAGAATGACCTCTCTACCAACAGTTGGTCAGAATCTGCATCCAGCATTTGTTCTGGTTACATTCTGTTCCACCAACAGGGCAGGTTTCCTATAACGGCAGTCAGAGGTCAAGTAAGTCAAAGCTGTCGGATCCTCAGTTTCTGCTTCATCCCTGACAGATGAAATGTCTCTGAAGACATTTGGTGCTTTTTTCTGTGACACTTACTGAGCCAAAGCGCCGCTGCCGGAGTGAATCTGCGTCAGTCGGCCCCCTCTCTCCATTTCAACCGCCTCGACTCTTCAGGCGGCTGAAAGAAAGAGGAAGAAAAGAGAAGCGGTGGAGAGGAATGCTTCAGACCGTCGGGCAGCGCTGGCCGTTTGTCCTGCGCTCCAGCGGGCACGCCGCCATGAATAAGGGAGACAGAAAAGAATAGAAAGAAAGAAACCAATCCCATTTCATCTCTGCGGGAACATGACAAAGGAATAAAAGCAATACTAAAGTTCAATGGGCCCTGCAGATTTCCTTCCACGTGCAATTTTTCACAAGCAGAGAGGTCCATCCATTGGTGGCGGCGGTCCTGGAGCTTCACTAACGCCGTGTTGTCAGAAGAGGCACACATGCAGCTGGGTTTGATGTGTGTTCTTTGTTATCCTTCAGGGACAAAATCCTGTTTAACATCCATTCTGCACCAACCAGCAGCCTGGAAGCCTGCAAGAAAACGGAAACCAGTGCATGATAATCACTTTCTGGGGGAGTCCTTTGTGCTGATGGCTTTCATTTTCTACATTTTGGCAAATAAATGTCTCTGCAGCACTTCTAGTATCACATAAAGATGTGGTATACTGTGGTTGTGTAGGTAATGTGGGTGAAAGATGAGGCTTTTTCTGTATTACATCTTGACTTTGACAAACTCACCTGCTCAGTTTCCACTTATTTCATCGAGTTTTGAAGTTTTTTTGTGAAAACACAAAGTCTGTCACAGTCTCGGTTCATTAAAGCATCTTCCTGTAACGGTGGGGTCGGTGGGATTTCTGAGCTTTAACATGGACAGTCTGCTCTTCTAACACTGTAAAATAATCCTTTAAGCGTGACAAGATTCTTGTGTCACCAAATGACAAATTCTTCGACTTTTGGGTTGAAAAGCCCATTGGAAGGCAAAAGTAACTGGAACCAGGCGCAGTTCACCAAGTAACCGCTACATGTACCTGAACCTGTATTTAGGGCTAACCCCTGGACAGGTGCTGTGCGTTTTTGGGTTGTAGAGAGGAGGGTTGTCATAAAAATGGAGCGTACCATTGTTGTGCTTGTGTTAAATGTATCATTTAGTATTAGAAAGGCTAATGGAAGCTACACACATTTATAACGTACAGGTATCACAAGTGAATGTGATACAGAAGGACACAAACTACACTCTGATTGTCTAATTTCCTCATTTTTAACAGTCAGGCTGCAGGAAAGAGCGTGCACGTATCACGTGAACAGCACTATCAGGTTCCTTGTGCCGTGTGCAGGGTTTGGGGGGGGAGGGGGGGTGAAAAAATCAAAAATGAAAATGTGCATTATCTCTCTACAGGTTCACAGAGCGGTCAACAACCTTTTGGGTCATTTGCATGACACGTGCAGCTTTGACCATTTCTCATCTGAAGACAGCCCTCTCCGGAAATGTTGCTGACCAACTTTGGAGTAAAATCCATGGACCATCGGAAACAGGTCCGGTCTTTCCAGGTTCCGAGTTCAGAACCTGGAAAAAGAAATGGGGCAGCAGTAGGTTGTAATTGATCCAATCAAATAAAAACCAATGGAGGCGGTCAGCGGAGAAGTGAGTGATAATGTGGAAAACAGGAACAGGAGGAGCTTCAAACAAGAGCCTGAAAGTAGAAGAAGTGCAGCAGAAACCATGACGAGTGCAGAGTGTCAGGCTGTCGGCTGAATGTGTCAGAAACCCCAAAGAGAAGCATCCAAAAACTGTCCGACACCTTTGAAAAGGATCCAAACTGAAGCATAAACAGTAAATCTCTGAGGGGAACAGCTGATGTGTTTGTTCAGGCTTTACAATAGCCTGCACAATCAGACCCCCCCCCCCCCCTTCATCCTCTCTGTGTCTCCCTCTTCCTATCTATAGCACAAGTGCTGATTAACTCCCCATGGGGCTGAAGTCTTGAACAGTGCTGGGGCCTTCAAATTAAAGAGCCTCTTCCTGTGTAATCAGCAGCCTCTTCCTGCTCCTCACTGGTGATGCCGAGCCTCCTCTGAGGAGAAGCTGCTTCTTTTTCATGGAAGTTTCATCAGTGCGGTGAAGGTGGTGTTGGCGCGTCCCCCACCCCTGCAGATGGCAGGAGGACCTACATTCACATCCAGGTTGCGCGCTCTCCTGTGTATTTCCTGAGCGGCGAGGATGTGGTGGCCTTCAAAGCTCTGCAGCTTCCCAGCGAGGTCATGCAGCCCCTCCAGTCCGAGTCAGGGTACGCTCTGTTTGCACCGGCTGCAGAAAATGCTGGAGCGCCGTCCAGATTTAGAACAATTATTTGTGTTTTCAGCAGAAAACATTCATTTACAGAACAAAAGTTTGAGGTTGAAAGGACGGAGTCAAACGGAAAGTTTGAGCTGCTGCGGATGGGTTCAGGTGTCCCTCACATCGGCTCTCTGTGTCCTTAAAAAACACGACTTTTCTGCTTCACCTTCAGCAGAAAAAACTCTTCAGCAGTTTCAGTTACAGATACAGGAAGTCACACAAAGCATCTTCAAAATAAAATCTGTTTTTATTTGTTAGAATTGAATCCACCAGAAGAAAACAAGACGCAAGACTCTCATGTTCAGCTTTTTTATTTAGTTTAGCATTTTCAGTGCAGAAAACTTACATGACTCAGCTTTTATTTAGACTCTTTTACTAAGACTTACAAAAGGTTCAGATGCAAAATGAAACGTGGAGCTATTTTTACTGGTTAGCTCTGCTTTCTTTATCTGACTGGTAAAATGAGCGACTTGTGCCAAAGTACACCAGGAAAGGATCTTTCAGTTTCCAGTTATTGACGTTGACATGCAGAAAAATGGCATCTAGATGAGTTATTATCGATGAGATCGTCTGAAGTGGGTGGGGCCCACTGACCTGAATTTATTTTTGTTAATTTATTTGACATATCATGCTGCCAATGCACCAGAGTTAGCTACAAAGCTATTTCTCATCAGCTGGCCCTGAACTGATGATAAAATTAAACATAAAATTAGAAACAAAATGCAAGTAAAAAGAACAGTTAATCTTTTGCCATTTATTCCCTTTTGGGGTCACAGGGCTGCTGGAGCCTATCCCAGCCACTTGTGGACAGGTCTGTCGTAGAGTGTCCACATTCACACAATTTAGAGCAATTAACTTATGAAGCATGTTTTTGGACAGTGGGAGGAAGCCCGAGTCCCCGGAGAAAACCCACGCATGCACGGGGAGAACATGCAAACTCCACACAGAGAGGCCCCCCATTGGTGTTCTGGTTCAGGTCCCCCCAGCCGGGACTTGAACCAGGGGCCTTCTTGCTGTGAAGCAAGAGCCCGGTTAATGAGCAGTAAAAAAGTCACCGTGACAATGAAATGTGAGCACCAGTGAACTGTTGACGATAACCTTGTGAAAATGTAAACAAATGGACGTCAGTAAACATGCAGGCATTTAAGAGGCATGATTAAATTCAGGGTTTTAAAAGGTTCCATATGCTGACATCATCACTAAGATGTTTTTTAGACAAACCTTCTTAGTCCAGTTCTCTGAGGCAGGCAAGGATCTTTGCCCCCCCCTCCCCAGAGAACAGTCGGAGTATCATCTAAATGGCGTTGAATGTATTTGTCCATGTGTGGTCAACAGAGGACGCGTGTGTGGGTGTTTTCCTGTTTGAAACATTTCAAAGGCAGTAAAAATGTATTTTTAGTCGAGTCTTGATATATTGAACATCCACAGTGTGTGTTGTGACTGTATGCAATCTTGACTGTTAAATGCACTATTATGTTGCTATGGAAACAGGATGGCAGTGGTAGGATGGTAGTTACAGTCATTTCAGGAGTGAAATGTGTTCCTTCTTAAATATTTAGAACGTTTGATGGATTTTGTACGCACTCTGGGCTCTTTTCTTTCCTTTTTGGGCTTCTTTCTGGAAAATATGGTTATTTTCTTAATTAATCTTTCAATCTTTGAACACTTCTATATGTTGAAAATGTTACTAGTACTCTTTTGTTCTAAAAAAACATTTAAAAGTATCCAGTTATAATGTCCTGACACTGTCATTTGCGTTAATTTAAGAGGAACTCTGAAACCTGATGAGTTTGTTTTTCATCCTAAAGTTTCCATTTTCCTTCTGAATGCTTTCAGGGACACTCAAGTATTTACATGGAGGGATTAGGACAGACCTTTAGACATTTACCAAAGCAAAGAACATGAATGCAGGGCTGTTTTTCCAGTCCTTTGCTGTCAGATTCTTCACTCTTTCAGGTTAAGTTTAGCCCTTTCTCCCGTTTGTTGCTGCGCTCTGGCTGCTGACATCGACCTCTATCTGTTGACTCTGCTGTTACATTTTGAAGCCCATCAAGATGGGCGGAAAAGTGCTTTAACGCGTTAGGCCGCCCACCGCCGTAAACTCCTGCCCCTCAGAGGGATTTGTGGGCTGGCGAGCCGCTGCCGTAGCGTTCGTTGACCTCTGACCTCTGCTCGGAGCTGCCGGGCTGTGTGGGTTCGTTTCTGCAGCTGCAAACCTTCTCACGCTTTTCTTTTTTCCCCTGTTCTGCTTGACTCACTCGTCAGTTTTACGGCGGCGGATTGTAGCGCTGCAGTGAGGAGAAACAGAGGACCCTGAGGTTGCGCCAGTCTGAAGGTGGAACGCCTTTGATTATCCAATCTAATCCTCACTGCAACATGCCTGCTGGCCAGGCAGGCGTGGGCGGCAGGCGGCGGCGGCGATGGCGGCGGCGGCAGTGCTGGTTGAGTTGGGGGGGGGGGTTTGCTGTTGGATGTTGCTCTCACACATCCCTCTGACACAGGTAGGCGATCCAAACCCGGCTGGAAGAGCTCCAGGCCAGAGTGGCGAGGGTGAATCACATCAATCTGAATTTTTGAGTTGGATTTTCCAAGCACCACTCGGTGTTCTCTGGAACGCCGCTGTGCTTTGGCTCTGAACACGGTGGAATGTGTGCACGCTTTAATCCCCTGCTACCCAAAGACCTTTCTTGTGAAGGGAGTCTTTCTGTGCTGCTTTTCCGGACGCCCACCGCCGCACAGGGTTCTGTCCAATCTCTGTTTACGACACAAACACAGCTGACTCTGGTTTAATCTCATATTTCAATTATACATCCCTCTGGTGAAAAGCATTTACAATTCACTCTGGCAGAATTGGAGTGTGCAATTTCCCCGTGTGCGCGGTACAGCTGGGCTGTCTTTAAAAAACACTTGTTATCTCTAATAAGAGCGTAATGTCGCTTCCTCCCGATGGAGCCAAATAAACAGAGGCTTATCTGCAACGTTGACACCGCTATCCGTCTCTGACACGGACAGGACAAACACGCTGAGCTGATGCAGACCGGGCACACATGCACAAACAAACGTCCCTTTCACTTAGTGAGCGTTTGAAGTCTGATTTGTCCAACCGTCACTTTGGGCTGCAGTGGAGGGCAAACTGATTGGAGCACATTGGATGGTTGCTTGAACGACGGGCCGGCCAGACCAAAGCACATTTAAACAATTCTAGCCTTGAATAAAAATCGTCATGGGAAATCAAAGGGATTTCTCTTTACTGAGCCGCTGATTCTGGAGACATTTTTAGAAAACCAATGGATAAAAAATATCGTTATTAACTATTTTGCTGATTTTAGTCCTTTAGCCTCTTTAAAATGGGGGGATTTTGAGTCCCTGGCCTCATCACCTCTGACTGGAGCTGCAGGACAACTTGCCGGGGGACAAGTGTTGGAGACAGAAGTTCTCCAACAGGAAGAAACCTCCAGGACAGCTGGACTGAGGAGCAGAGATCTGAGAGCACAGGTAAGAGACAAAACACCTGCAGCAGAGAGAAAAGGAAGGATCTGATTCAAGCAGAGCCATGCAGTCCATACGATGAGGAGCAGTAAAGTGAGTTTTGCTGTCAATTCACACCATTAGTGTGTTTTAAGTTTTAAGTCTTCGTCCCAAATGTCCTTTATGGGTGGATACGGCCTGTCTGCAGGTGAAAAATGGTCAGACCTGTACAGGTGACCCGCACAAAGTGTTATGGTCATTACTTACACGTGAATGTAAGTAACGGGGAAGTATTTCATATTTCATGTCCTGCAGACTGTGCAAGGAACCCTTACTGCTGTTCATGTGATACGTGCGTGCTCCCAGCGTTTGTGTGCGGTCAGTAAAGGAGCCAGGAATCACACCGTAATAACGGCTAAGGTGTGGCGTAAGGACGACAGCGTCACCTGTACGTCATAAGTGCGTGGGACTTCCATCATCCTTATGAATACTTCAAGATACACTTACCACACACGACAATCGTACGATCCAGGAACTCTGGAACACTGATGGCTTCTGGGTAATGTAGTTATAATTTTAGTTGAGTTACATTTTAGGCATATTATCAGAAAACTACAAAATGGTACCGCCTTTACTTTGTTTGTATCATCGTTCCCATTGGTTGTAGTAATAGGAATTCTGTCTCTTTTTAGGGATCAGTGTCAGGACCAGGTTTTGAGGACCAACAAAATATGACAGACCCAGGAGTAAGAACTTGAGAGTTTATTTGAGGATCAGAGCAGGCAGGATGATGGCTGGAGACTTGTGGGTGATGAGGAATGAGAGGAGGAGGGGAACAGAGCAGAGTCCATAGCCGGTATTGGAATGAGGAAGTCCGTGAACACAGAGTTTGTAGAAGAGGAAAGTCTTACTGCTTGGTATCTCGAGAGAGGACTTGGCAATGTGTGAATGGAGGTCACAGGCAGGTAAGTTGATACTTGGAATTAAGGATAGAGTAGAGAGGCTGGGAAATCGGCAGGCAGGCAGGCAGGCAGGCAGGCAGGCAGGCAGGCAGGCAGGCAGGCAGGCAGGCAGGCTGAAGGTCTGAGAGCTTGAGAGCATGGAGCAAAAGGCAGGCTTGCAGACAGGCTGAAGACTGTAAACACAGAGTATGAGTACGCTGGGAATCAGGCAAAAGACTTGACGTTCCAGCAGTGAGTGGAATGGCAGTGATACATACTCCGGCAAACAGGTGGAGTGAATCAGAGGTGACGAGCAGCCGCAGGAGGGCGAGGCGGCTGCTGTCATGACAATCAGGGTCTTTTGCATCAGCTGACTGAAAAGAACCGGCTCTTTCAGCTCCCAAATGGCTCTTTAGAATGTTTTGTTGCTTTACTCAATTTATTATTAAACACTATTCGTATATTAACGAATGTAAAAAATGTATCACTTTAAGTGCATAATACCTATGTGCTGTTATTTATTCCTTAAAGATAAAAAGTACAAAATAAAGGATAAAAACAAAACCAGCTATTTACAAGTCAACTTTTAAGTATATACGCTTTTGTTTTTTTCCTTTTAAACAATTTTGAATCAAAACAACACAAAACACAAATTAAAATGTGAAAACCAGGAAAAAAGACTTTTACTCACAGTAAACACTGGCTTTTAGAAATACAGTTTAGAAGAAGGCTGTCTCAGTTCTCAGGTTGGTTGTGGAGCCGGTTCCTGCAGACTCAACACTCCTCCTTTGTATCAATAAAAGTGAAAAGTTCTTGATTTTGCTCCTTTTCCTGCTGTCACATCATGTTCATGTTTTTGTGTTGCTTTAGTTTGTTGTTGTCGCACCTGCCGCTCTCTCTCTCTCTCTTGATCATACTCTGTTATTACACACTCTGTAACGCCACCCCCCCCAAGCTCAGCGCAAACACCCCTCTGCAAACGCGCGCTCAGCGCACACCGTAGGCGTATGTATTGAATAATCACGTGCAGCTTAAAGAGCAAAAAGAGAAAATTGAGAACACAACTGCTATCAGTAAGGACCATCTCTTGTCATTCACTTTAAAGGGCCGGGCTGAGACTCTGAGGCTGAGAGCCGCTTCATTGGTTGGTTCCAGCTCCCATGTGCCGTCCCGGTCCTGTGACTAGTGGCAGAGATGACTCCCATTCCACAGGAATCTGTGGGAAACATGTCATCCTCTACCTTTGAGGTGGAACGTACAAGCTTCACAGGAACTGCAGACACACCTGCGCTCCCCGTAAGAAGCAGCCGCTCCTCTCTGTGACCCTCCATGGACCTGGACAACCCAAAAACCCACAGAACCTGTACGGGTCAACCCCTCTGTATGTGACTGAGGCTTCAGAGACACCAGCATCAGTAAGGTCCATAGAGAAGTCTGGTGTTTTGATTGCTAAAGGGATTGTGTTTGCACATTCATGCTTTAAAATATCTTCTGGGCGAAACCACATGCATTGTCACCTCAGGTAACAAGCGGACACGCATCACCCTGGAACATCACCTTTAAAGGCACCAAAGAAGAACAACACATCATGATGAGAGTTGATGTCAAATGAAGGTTTGATGATTTTAAATGATATAGCATCATGAAAGCGTGAAACAACTTGGATGACACTCTATAGGGCTGGGGACCAGATCACTCACTGCAGAGTGCGTCTCTCTGATACTGGAGGATGGAAATGTATTTTAGTGTGTGTTTAATTTGAGCGCAGGGCTGCCATGCAAATAAAAAAACCTGACTGTAATGGAGGAGGTGGCGGCGACCAGGAAGCTGAGTGGAGAGTTTCGGCGGCGACTGTCAGTGGATGACAGAGAGCAGAAAGACACTTAAGATAATTGGCTCGCATCCCTCCTGCCGTCACCTGCGGTAAGGAATTAAAATAAGAAATGGAGGAAAATCATTCTAAGCGCTCACAGCTTGGCGCTGAATCATAAATCAGCCATCAGTCATTGCTGGGGGAGAGCAGCTCGGATGAATCATCTCCTGTCAACTTCCCTTTTCTCTTTTTAAAGCCCAGCCGTCTCAGTCATTAGCTCGGCTGGCCTTATGAGAGTTGTTTAAGTGTGTGTGTGAGGGAGAAAAAGATAGCGGGAACACATGCCAGAATGATCCCTAACTGTAATAGATGTCAGATGAGCCAGATGGTGAGAGCACCGTCAACCAGAGGAGAGGAGTGTACCACATTCTCAGGGGCGTGTTGATGGGAGAGGGGGCGGTTGCGGGTCTTGACAGGGCCTCAGCTAATGTTTAATATGCTCCCGGTGTATCTGATGAGGTGGTGGGAAGGCAGATCTCTGCTGTCAATGAGCGAGGGAGTGATGAAGACTGATACCAGCCAGAAACCCTGCAGTTTGTGTTTCAAGCAAAACCCAAACCGCCAAAAAGCCTCGGTATTTGGATAAAACGTTGGTCCGTGAAGTCAGGATGAGCTTCACTGCTTTGTCTTTTATGTGGAAATGAAAAGACTAATGCGAATAAAGGTTTCTTCTTTTCATCTTTGAGACTTTTAACTGCAGGAGTCTTCCACAGAGGAAGTGTTTTAGGTCCAGTCGAAGTGTTTAAGTGGCAGATGTCTGGGGATTCAACTGACCTCAGGACAAATCCGTGGGAGGCTTTGACAGATGGCAGAGAAGGAAACAGTTTTAAAGACTCAAAAGTTTTTTGTTTCTAATACAAGCAACAAAATTTAAACACAAAAAACACACTCAAGCTGCATGAATAAGCATGTGACCTGAGGGGTCAGAAAGAAATGTCTCTTTGAAGGTTCATAGAAATCAGTTTTCTTTCTGAATGAGGTTTGATATTTTCAGGTTTAAATAAACTTTTCAATTTTCGTGTTTTCCAGTTTTCATTTGGAACTGGAACTGATATTCATGTGGTCCACAGCTGTGCCAATGAAGTCACACTAGCAAATGACCTGAATGTGTGTCTGAATTCAGGTTTAACCGGTACCGTTTTCCCTCATCGCTGCCTGAATGTGAACACTCTGCCTGCACAGCAAGTTTGGTGTTGAAGGATAAATGGAAAAAAATGTTTGAGTGAATTGAAAATAGTCATAATATTTATAATGGGTCATGTGTGAATTTGACTGACCAAAGGACAAGTCTGGAGGTGTTTTTCTCCTGGATGTGTTTGCCAAAGTTTCAGGAAAATGAAAGCATATATTGGCTATAAAGTCATAATTTAACTGACGGAGGAGCTTCACAAATGTCTGGGAAACATGTTTCTCTGTGTGATTTTTTTGTGTCCTGACACAGGCTTTTTTTAAATTAAACTTTATGGTTTTAGATTTTTAGAAAGTATTGCTTTTCCCATTCCCAACATGACCTGGTTGCCACGGTTATGACAAGTAACTAGTGTAGTCATTGACCACCTTTACCATTGTTTATAACAGTGCTGTTTATGTTATTTTTTCAGCAACAAAGTAGTTTAATTAGATTTTTTATTTTATTCTGGCGTTACATGTTAAACTTGGTTTCGTGATCTAAATGTTTGCTTTGAACTAAAAACCTGGAAGTTCAGGCTGATTCCTTTTCCAGTTGCCTCAGGTTGTTAGAGTTTGATGTATTTTATAAAAACCTTAGATGTTTCCTTACATTACAAATATAATAGCTGAAGTTCAGAGTGGCTGTGGTGCCGGGGTGGAGCAGCCGATCTCTGATTGCAGGTTCGGTTTTTCCTCTGAAAAAGAAAAGCTATAAAGGATCTCTCTGGCAGGAGCAGGGAGCCTGACACTGGCTGGCCAAAGTGTAGATTTGATGAAGATGAAGGTATGAAGGACCATGGGGGGCTGGGGTTCTTCTGTTCTGCCAGACACTGGCCTGAAGCCCCACAGGGCCCGCCATCGGGGGACATATCTGCGGAGTCCATTTTCCAGGGATTTGTCTGTCATGGTACGATCCAGAATTCTCTGCACAACTTTGATTCAACTTTTATTGACTTAAATCCAGTGTTTTAGTTTTTTGGTCGCTTTCTTCCTCATCACCAAAGACGCACAGGTTAGTGGGTGCAACCTCACACATTGAAAAGTTATTTTGTAAAACACAAAACCATAAACATACCAATGTCAATGAATTCTATCAATTGCGATATAAAAAAACAATAAAAGAGAAATGTTATGTTAGGGGAAATAAAGCACAATCAGGTCATGATTAGAATAAACGTAAACCATACATTAATATAAATGTATTCCTGTAACTCATTAACAGTTAGTTACATAAATGTGTTCATTGGGACAGACACAAAATCCATTCATTTTAAAGAATAAGTTAAAAAACAGTTGACAGACACAATTGTGTCACTTTTAATGAACTGAGTTTTAAATATTCTTACTGAATTCTCTGGAAACTGTTGGCTGTATTTTTAGGTTTCCTAGACTGAAAAAAGTTCCAGACACTTTCTTGGTGAAGCTGTAACACAGAAAAAAACTCAGATTCTGCATTTGAGTGAAATTTAACTTTTAATGTTTACATTTGAAAAAAGGACTATTGAATTAAGTGACTCTCCTTCAGTAACAGCATAACAGACCAGCAGTCACCCTTTTTTAAATTATGTGTGCTTTTAAAATACATTTTAAGCAGAAATTTTCCCCAAATAAAATATTAAAATAAATGATACCACAAATGATTGTTTGTTTTTGAGGAATTATCCTTAAATTTACAAAGTCTGGATGTTTGACTTCCGGGATAGTTTTTTCCCTCCAATGAGCATTCGAGAAAATGATTGACAGATTATTGAACGAATTATCCTCTGTTATTAGCAGTTAAGTCCCGCCCCCAAATAGAAGGAGGCGCAGCTGCCCGGCCCGCTTCGTCTAGTCATTTGGAGGAAACTTCCAGACGTTTTCAGGGTTTTACGAAACCAAAAAGTCCTGACGAAACTGAACAAACTTATAAAAGATAAATGAACGTTTCTTCAAATAAACATCTTACTGCTGCTCAATAGGACCCTTTCTAGACGGCATTTCCGGTGAGTTTTAGTTCGCTAGCGCTAAATGCTAATGCTAGCTCGTTTTTTTTTTCTTACACGCTAAAGAGAAATGTTTGTATTAAAACACTCAGAAAAGTTGTGTAGTTTTTAGTTTGTAACCAGAGTTCTTCTTGTGTGTTAACCTGTATTGTTACACCATTGTTACCATTTACCATTTACACATTTGAAAACATTAGCTTTAATAAATGTTTAAAACTTTAACTTATTTTCAAGATTACACAGAAATGTTGGGGTAAGAAATATAAAACGAGCTGAGTAATAATGTAATTAATTTCCTGTCATATTTGACAAAATCTGGGTAATTTTTGTTTATTAATTTTGAACTTCTGTTTTTGGATTACAGGTGAAAAAAATCATCTAGGACTTCTTGACTGGACAGTGTGACCGGCTTGCAGCCTCACATAAGTGTGACCTATGACCTGTGTGACAGGTCAAAACTGCAGTAGGCCTGAGGATCAGTGCGATGTCCAAAGTAAGGTGTGCCATGGAACTGAGCAGATGTAGCACCGCTGCATGATGGGAGTACAGTTCAGATGATTCTGTGGAATGAAGATGGTGCGATGCTGAAGATGGTCGGGAGGAAATCCAGACTTGTGTGGAGTTCTGTGGTCAAGGTGCAGGTCCCAAAGGACATGGAGGACTGTGAGCATCTTCAGGTATCTTAAAAACACTGAGGTGAGTCCGCTGTTTGAGGCCCCACACTGTGAGAATGAATACGCTCCACAAAACTAATATTTGTAAAACTAACAGCCAAAATGAGTAAATATTGTCCCTTAAACTGTTATGCAGGAGAAACTAGAGACAGGACAGTTGAAGATTCAAATATGGTTTTTGTGACATGTAGTCAAAACTTTGGTGCGAGGCATAAAATGCTGCTGGAAGGGAGCCTGAAGGTGTTTCAGGTGTGTGAGAAAACTTCCCCAGAGTTTACATCATCTGGAGGAGCTAAGAAAGCTGAGACTCCCAGGAGCAGGTGGGTTGCAACACGGTTTTAGGAGTGACAGCTGAGTGATTGTGGACACAAAACAGACTTAATTGCTCAGAGGTTGTTCACAGAAAGTTGAAAAGAGATTGAGTTACTGAAATTTGAAAAACGACTATTTTCAGTCCTGTTAATAATGTGTTCCATATTTTGGTTTTTCTTTGTCTCCCATTTCTATATTTTCTTTACCTTTGGTACTTTTATCTTATTGTTGTGTTAATTTGTAAAACAGACTGCAGAAGATACAGTAGTAACTTGCCAATAATGTTCTTTTGGAGATTATTATAAAGGAGATCTATTTGTGATTTGTGTTTTATAGCAGACATGAGACTGGAGGCTTATTGTATGAATGTGGAGAGGCAGATCAGTGATACACAAGTCGTTCTGAGTAAACATCTGCTGAGTCATTGTTTTCTTTTTCATTTGTTTGGTCATGGTTAGCAGCTCTTGACTGCTGTGGACTGAATAATGACTGCCAATTCACAGCCACACTTCCAGTTATTCTCCTTTTTATGGTCAAATTTAGACATTCATTAAAACTACTTCCTGTACGTTGGTCAGAGTAAATCTAGCCACTGAGACCAAAGCTGCATTTTAAAATCAGATTTTACCATTTGTTGTGAGTTTCAACATTAGAGTGAACAAACACTGACTCACTTTTCAGCATCAAGTGGTCCTTTCTGGTACTGCAATGTATCATGGTTCAAAAACTTAAATTTCCACTTGGATCATACACTGACCAAAAATATAAACGCAACACTTTTGTTATTGCTCCCATTTTTATGGTCTGAACTCAAAGATGTGAAACATTTTCCACATACACAAAATAAGCAGTTCTCTGAAATATTGTTCACTAATCTGGCTAAATCTGTGATAGTGAGCACTTCTCCTTTGCCAAGACAATCCATCCCACCTCACAGGTGTGCCATATCAAGATGCTGATTAGACAGCATGATTATTGCACAGGTGTGCCTTAGACTGGCCACAAGAAAAGGCCACTCTGAAATCTTCAGCACAATGCCACAGATGTCGCAAGTTTTGAGGGAGCGTGCAGTTGGCGTGCTGATAGCAGGAATGTCCACCAGAGCTGTTGCTAGGGAATTGAATGTGCGTTTCTCCACCATAAGCCGTCTCCAAAGGCGTTTCCGAGAATTTGGGCGCACAACCAACCGGCCTCACAACCGCAGACCACATGTAACCACACCAGCCCCAGACCTCCACATCCAGCATGTTCACCTCCAAGATGGTCTGAGACCAGCCACTCGGACAGCTGCTGAAACAATCGGTTTGCATAACCACAGAATTTCTGCACAAACTGTCAGAAACCGTCTCAGGGAAGCTCATCTGCATGCTCGTCGTCCTCATCGAGGTCTCGACCTCACTCCAGTTCGTCGTCGTAACCAACTTGAGTGGGCAAATACTCACATGCGATGGCGTCTGGCACATTGGAGAGGTGTTCTCTCAACGGATGAATCCCGGTTTATTCAGGGCAGATGGCAGACAGCGTGTGTGGTGTCGTGTGGGTGAGCGGTTTTCTGATGTCAAAGTTGTGGATCGAGTAGCCCATGGTGGTGGTGGGGTTATGGTATGGGCAGGCATATGGTATGGGCGAAGAACACAGGCGCATTTCATTGATACCGTGACGAGATCCTGGGGCCCATTGTTGTGCCGTACATCCAACAACATCACCTCATGTTGCAGCATGATAATGCACGGCCCCATGTTGCAAGGATCTGTACACAATTCTTGGAAGCTGAAAACATCCCAGTTCTTGCATGGCCAGCATACTCACCGGACATGTCACCCATTGAGCATGTTTGGGATGCTCTGGATCGGCGTATACGACGGCGTGTTCCAGTTCCTGCCAATATCCAGCAACTTGGCACAGCCATTGAAGAAGAGTGGACCAACATTCCACAGGCCACAATAGACAACCTGATCAACTCTATGGAAGGAGATGTGTCGCACTTAATGAGGCAAATAGTTATTGAGTGTATGTGAAAAATGTTTCACATCTTTGAGTTCATACCATAACAAATGGGAGCAATTACAAAAGTGTTGCATTTATGTTTTTGGTCAGTGTATGTTGATCTACCTTCAACGTGTTCCCAGTGGTCTTTTAGTTGTGGTTATGTTGTTATTAGCCACAATCTCAAAATCTGTGTCGCTTTCTTGGACATAGTTTCTGCAGAGCAGCAGGAATTCATTAGAAATTTACTTCTTAGTTGTGGGTAGAACCAGTGGTGCGGAGCAACCATTCCCCCACTTCCAATCACCCATCTGTTTACACACTCCCACTAGCTCACAGCCCCTCACATCCTCAACCTGACATTAGCTCAGACGAGGAAGACAAAGACGTTAATCGATCTGTTTGTCTGCAAACGGAGAGGAAGTCGCCCCCAACAGTGACTCTGTAATGTGTGCAACCAGCTTTGTTCAAGTGTTATTTGTGTTTTGTGAGTCTGTTGTTCTGGGTTCAGATGGCTGCTCTGTATGAGAGATGAATCAGATTGGATGAGTGTGGGTGGGGTTGGAGGAACGAGTGAATATAAGTTCATTAGAATGCAATGAAGCATTAAAAACGTTGTTCTGCTGTATCTGGAAAATGTTTAAGCTGCACTCAAAGGTTTCATAGTCAGAAAAGGTCGTCTCTGACTTTCATTACATCTAGCCTGACTTTACAGCATTTGTTAGGGGTGTAACGATTCGCTAAAATCTCAATTCAGTTTGGTTCAGAATTTTATAGAGGTCGGTTTTGTACTTTTCAGTTTGGTACTGCTGTTTAACAAATCTGTCTGATATGAACTGCTATTTTATGAACTATTATTTTATTGGTATTAATTGTGTTTATGAGTGTGTTCTACTGCAGGAAACCTGAATTTCTCCCTTGGGAGATTAGTAAAGTTTTTATCCATCTATCTATTTTCTGTATTTTTTCGGTACAAAAAGCTAAGGCAGAAAAAAATTACTTAAAAAAATGTATTTATTGATTTTACGTAACAATGCATAAAGTTGACCTATGTAGGTGATCTGCTTAGTAAAATAAAAAAACTATTAGATGCCAGGAACCAAAAACTTTGGATACTTAACGCTGGCCTGAAATAAGCGTTTGAACTTGCACATTTTTTTTCTCGTTGACCCGATTGTTACAGTCAGTGATGCCGTTTTTAGTTGGTTAACAGATTGGATGTGTTACTGTGGCATACGCTATCTTTGTGTAGCAATGTCACCACACAGCATTCCACTTATCCAATTGTCTTTTCCCTTCAGGGATGCTGACAACAAAGCCAAAGAGTTCTCCCCACACGGGAGAGCGTAAGGAGATGGGGGGTCCTCATCTCTGGCGTCGTGTCTGCATCAGCCATATGTTGACATGCTTACTGTCCGTCACCTAATACCGTCTCGGAGGAAAATCACGGCTAACATTACTTTAATACAGTTTTTGTTCTTTAATATACCGGGGGGTTAGCCCCGCCTATAGCTGCTAAGACTCATGGGAAGTGTGAAATCTTGTGTGTTGAATTCTTCACCATCACTGAGAGAACCATGGAGAGAAGTGAGGTTCATGTTGTTACGGTGTTCATGTATGTTCATAATAGGTGGGTTTTAATGCCGGACAGGAGATGGAGTAATCTATTTCTCCGTCTACTCTCTCGCTTGGACTGTTTGAGGGCGAGTGGAGTATGGGGCAGGCACAGTCAACACAGATGGTTAACTGGCAGCTCAGCTCTCGTTTCCCCACTACGAGTGACAAAGCAGCTGGGTCATTACAAAAAAGAAAAAAACGTATCGAAACGGTACAGAAGGGAACCAAACCGAAGCTGCAGTACCGAAACATGTCGGTTCAACTACGTGTATCGTTACACCCCTAGTATTTGGTGTCCGGTCTGTGGAAAATATTGTCGGACATTAAAGCGATCAATGTGTTGCCAGCTAATTAGCTAAGCATCAGGATCCTAGAGTAGTCAGTGTCTAACCGCACCTGCGGCTCCAAATCAACACTTTTATTGAACTTCCTGGTTTCTGCTGGAAGTCCAGCAGCTTTATTTTCCAATTCTGTCTGGAGCCCTTTAAATATTGTGGTATGTACCCACTGTTTCATCAGTCAAATGCTACATGAATGAACAGTAGTGACTCGCACTTGTGTGTGTGTGTGTGTGTGGGGGGGTTCTTGTATTGTGTACGCTTGTGTATCTAGCATGTAGACTGTAGATTCACCAAAAGGAGCGGGGTCTTTCTCCAAGTGATCATGAATTTATTATTGCATTATACAGATTATTTGCTGCTCAGTACTAAATTAAACTTGTATTCGTTGTCAAAAAGACGACTACTTTACTTACAGGCGGCAAATGCTTTGTGTGAGGCCCTTGGGATGCATCAGAATGGAGCAGAGTGGGGAGCTTGTGGCCCCGCCCAGTGTATTTTATACAACACAAATTGGGTCTTTTTAAAAAATGTTGTCTGCCCCTGATTCACTACCATTTCAATGAAGAAATACTTAGAAATGCAATTTTGAGCTAAATTTCTGTCTATGTCAACAGAAAAATGCACGAGAACATGTTAAGTGCACCAATCAGAGTGGGTCTTTAGTAGACTTCAGCGATGTGGGAGAAAGCCACATGACTTTCAACATGTCTCAGTATCTTCACCTAACTCGTTCTTGTTCTAAATGGACCTTCTCCTCTGAACATGCATGCTCTTCCTGATGCTGCTTTTTTAGCGTCACTTTCACTGTTCAAGAGGTTCAAAGGCCCTAATGCTCCTTCAACTTTACACATGCTTGTAAAATTCACTGCATACGTTTTCTTTCAAAATAATCACCACCTCAGTCTTTTCTCAACTCGATATAAAATGTAAAAAACATTTTACGTCTTTTGAAAGTTTGTGCTTTTTTTAAAATGCTTTACGTTGGATACGTTTTCTCTTCCTCCCTTTCTGCAACCCCCCCCCTTTCTGCAACCCCCCCCTAACCAGTGTCAGACGTTACAGTTAACTGACTTTATGGTCAGCAATCTCTTTGACAGTCAGTGTTTGTTTTCTGGTACCTGACAGTATTTAAAATCTTCAGTGTGTGAGCAAAGTGAGCAGCAAAAACATGTTGGTAAAGATGTTTTGAAATGGACCGAGAGGCAGAATGACAGTGTGGGCGGGGTTAGTGTGTCTGAGCATGTGTGTCTTCTGACCTCCTGCCTTTTATTTAAGTGCTGAAGGAGGCAATTTTCCTGCAGTCCGTGTGTGTTCTGTCTGAAGTCATCTGCCATTTCAGCCGCATTTTTACTTGATTGTTTTGTCAGAGATGAGGCGGCAGCGAGGTCACACACTCCGATTGGAATGTAGATGCAGTGTTGGCAGATTGAAAATGAGAAGTGGCTGAAACGCCAAAAAAGAGAAAGCGTGTCTGAGCAGCGGATGGAGGATCGGGTCTCTGAGAAGGTGGAGGTGCAATGCCCAGAAAACACATTCATGGGGTCTGCTCCCTTAAAACACCGTCATGGATTTATTTGTTTTACTCGTTCATTCATGTTAGAGTGAATGAAAGCTCAACAACCCGCCATCATGAAAGTCAGCGTTCGACATAAGCGGTTATCCGGTTGTCCGAGACAACCAGATTTCACGGAGGACAACCAAAATGAACCTGATGGTTGTTCGTGTGACAACCTGGTCTTTTATTCAACATTTTGGTATTTTTCCACTATTTTTCAAGTTTCAAGGGTTAGTTTTTGTCAACCTCTGAATTGAGACGTATGCAGCAAATTCTTTCCACTGATGAACGAAGTGCGTGCATGCTAGCCAATCCTTTCTGTTTTTACATGTGCACCTTTCAATGAAGATTATTCAAATAAAGGTGTTGAACAACAGTACCTGGCGCGGCCGCTAGAGGTCTCCAAAAACACCTAAACAGATTTAAAACATTCAGAAAACTATAACTTTCACTCAATAACAGAACAGACTGACATGAGCTTAAAAAAACTTTTTCCATGGGATTGATATGATATTTTAAATTTTTACAACAGTCTTTGTATTTTATATTCTTTAAGCAACAATTTTCAAAAGCAAAGAAAAAAAAAGAACCAATATATTCAAATCTGTGTAAAGATACTAGTTATAAAGATATTAGTCTCAAGTTTTTGGCAATACTTTGTGTAACCAGATGCTTCAATATTTTGTAAAATGTTTGTTTTTAATATTTAAAGAGTTTTTTAAAATGTCCATCATAAGAGGCAGTAGATATTAGATGTATAGAAGAAATAAAGATGCAAGTAGTGACATCTGAGTAGGTTTCATTGCTGTCTAATATTGGTATTGAAGGACAACCAAAAATTGGGGAGGACAACCAAGTTTACTTGCCGTTATTTTTTTGTCCTTATTTCTAACGCTGAAAGTCCCTTTTTAGTTTTGCATTTGAACAAAGATTCTGGACTAAATCTTTTCTTATGCACAATGGACCTGTTGCAGGATTGTAAAACACCCTGTATTTGCTTTAGGGGTTTAGATTCTTTGTTTCTGTCATTTCAAAAACTCCCAAGTTTTACTTCCAGATTCAGCGTAGGGCTGGACCACATGACCTAAAAATTAAAACCTCAGATTTTATCATTACTAATACGATTTCTAAGTGTAATCCAGGTTTTTTTCTCCAACCTTTTACTTTCTTTGAAAAAAAATTACAAATGACAGAATATACTTAACAACTACTATTTTATTTTATTATTTTTTTCTTCTTCTTTTGAACTTGTTCTGTCTAAAAACTGAGCAAACAGATGAGTGCTGAAGGCCTTTTGTGTTGGACAGGTTTCACTATCACACAAAGGGGTTTGGAATCTTCTGATAACCAGGGTGTAAATTTAGATGAACCCCTTTTTGTTTAGTTTTTTTATTTATTTGTTACATTTTCTGTTTTAAGTATATATACATATTCTGTTTATTAAGAGAGGAGGAATGTGTGTGTGTGTGGGGGGGGGGTGTAGAAGAAAAAGAAATAAAGAGGGAGGGGAGAAAATGAGGGGATACAATTGCCGATTTGCTAATTTGAATAAGTTATTATTTGAAGCTGTGAAACTTTTTCTGCTAGATCTGCAGAAAGACAAATATCACATCCAAACGTGGAATTCTGACACTAAGATAGGCAGATAGACATCTGTCCATCAGTCCACTGTGGGTTAGGAGGAGGGATGAAGCAGGTAGGGAGCAGTGTGCACGCATGCACGTGCACGTGGGGGTGGAGCTACATGCACGCTGCCAAAGTCAACCATGTGATCGTTAGGGGAACCAGATCCTCCCCAGCCAGACCAAGAGAGAGGGGGAGACCCCCGGACCAGGAGCGTCCCCAGCGATGGGACCCACCCAGCCAGGTACAGAGGAGGCCCCCCTACAGGGGCCCCTCCGGCACCGGAAGGCATAGGCGAGCCCAGGGTCAGGAGCCCCAGGCCACAGGACAGGCGCTCCGCCGTACCGGGCGGCCAAAAGCAGTAAAATGGTTGAAGTCACAACCCAACATTTCATTGATGTGTCAATAGCCAAATTGGCCGGTGGATAAAAAATAAATTTGTAATATTTCTTACCGGCCAATTTATTACATTATTTTACAAAGAAAAGCCACAGGTGTTATTTTGAAAAAAAAAAAGAAAAAGTTAAATGAAATTAGAAAGGAAGTCACAACATAATTAAAACAAAAGATATAAACAACAGAAAAAATATTTGAAAAAAAAAACAAACTAAGTGACTGCTTTATTAATTTCTATTCAATCTTTGCCTTTTTCTTTAACGTACTCACACTGTCAATAAGGTGTTTAATTTTCTATCACAACTGAGTCTCCCCCTGCACAGCAGCACAACACTGTCCTGAAATAACTCCCCATGAGGAGAGGGGTGTCAGTCTGTCACCTATAGTCTGAACCAGCTGTAGATCTTTTTTAATTTTAAGCAAATGAAATTGTATAAACATAATTCATAAATGGTGTGAAGACATCTTTAGTGTTTTACTGAGAAAACAAGAACAGATTTACTAGTGGGGGGCAGATTGACAGAAAATACACTCTTTCCCTAATTCTGCCTCCAGGTGATTAATTTTCATATGAAATCATAACAAAAACAGCTAGAAAACAGCCAGAATCTGTGAATATCTTGTTAACCTCACAGAATTGTTTTTGTGTGCTTTCTGCTCAAACGGCTGGCATATTCCTCTGCGCTTTACAGCAACAGCGTGTCATAATCCATTCATGATATGCAGACTTCTTGTAGGGCCTTTACGTGAAATAAGCTTGAAATATGCAGCTGTGATTAGAATAATAAAAAATATATATATCCGATCAGCGATCGGGAGACAGCATCCAATACACATCAAGTCTGAAGCTTTGTGATTGGGCCCGATCAAATCAGATGAAATGAAATCAAATCAAACCTTTTAAGTGCTTCTTATAAACTGCACAACTCGAAACTCTTTAACTTTTAAAATAAATCAAACAACAAAAAAACCCAACAAACACTATTACAGTAAAAACCCAACCCACCCGTCACCCTTCCCACTCCCCTCTGTTTACCATTATTACCCATGACCCCCAAACATAGTGAATACTGATAAAGGTAACTACTAAAAGAAATTTAAGGCTTGGCTCTGCTGTGAGGAGAGTATTAGTACAGTATTTGGGAATCTTTTGAGACATCTGTAGTTTGTACTGGAACAACTGCAAGCTTTTTAGATCTGCATTTGTTCATATAATCCTAACGTACTGCAATTTGAATAAAGAAATATCTAGAAATGCTATTTTAATTTTCTCTATATATGTCCTCCACCATGAGAGAAACGCTACAAGAACATGCTAAAACACCATTTTCATCTTTAAGTCGGACTATTTTCCAGTGGGCATCTATTATGATCCTATAAGCGGCAGTGGATCAGGCGGGTTGGGAGGGCGGCCTATGATCGAAGGGGCGGTGGTTCGATCCCCGCTCCCCCCAGTCAACTGTTGCTGTGTCCAAGAGACCTCATCCTCCCTGCCTCCAGCGTGGTGTACAAATATGAAAGTCCTGGTGATTCCACGCCACTGTCAGTCTGCCCCAGGGCATCTGTGGCTACATCAGTAGTTACCATCACCAAGTATGAAAGAATAATGGACACATTGGAATAACTTTGAGAAAACAAAATTTGAGAACTTTGGAAAAGTTATTTCATGGCAAAACAACACAAGAGTGATAAATCCAGATAAGTCCAGTCCATTATTATTATTGTAACCATTACTCTGCCTCCACCCGGTTAAAGTTTTACCTAAAAAGTCGCAGAGAAGAAGATTTTTGCAGACTTTGAAACAAATCTTTTTATCTTTGTCAGAAGTGGCTCAGTTTACATAGCTCTTTCTTTTTTCTTTTTTTTTTTAGTTTTGTGTCTTTTAAATAAGGTGTTTTACATAAGTACCTTGACAGTTGGTTAATTTTTTTAAAGTACAAAACGTCTGGTAGGGACAAAAGCCTTTTGCCAGCGCTGTCTGGATTTTTGCACAGCCTGTTGTGACCCTCGTTCTAACATGCTGATGAAAATGTGGATGCAGTCTGGTCAGCAGCTCTGTTTCCTGAGCTGTTCCCATGGTAATGTTCAACTGCTTTTGTGCAGTCACACAAAGAGAAAGCTATTAACGTGCAGCATATGAGGATGCACGTAAACAAAATGTCCCGCTCTTACCTGTAAGTGCAGGACATTTTGTTTACCTGTTAGGGATAGAAATAAAACATAGATGTTTGTCTGTTTAAGGTTATTTTCCACTCTTGTGTTGTTTTGCCATGAAATAAATAACCAACCGTCCTGAAGTCAACAAATTGGAAATCTGGGATGACACATTTGAGTCACAATCTCCATTATCCTTCATCAACATAATTCTGCTTCTGCTGCTTTTGTTTTGTGTCAACAGATTTCATCAGGAAATGTTTTAGGGACACCATATAAGAGTCACAGGGATTTATGCAAAATGAATTTTCCCTTTTTTGGCTTGAAGATCTCGAGCTGACTGAACAGCACAGCTAGTTTTTGGTGATTTTCCTCATCTTTAAAGTCACTTACCTTCCAGAAGTTTGATTTTGTACTCTAGTCAGGTAACGTGAAGTCAAAAACATCTGAGTAATTAGTTAATCTGTTCACATTCATCTACATTACTCCACGAAGCATCAAGACTGCGTTTTTCAATTACGACTCTAATCTGAGGCTTAATGTCTTACCTTGAAACGGGAAATCTGTTTTAGATTACATTGGCATCAACGTATTTTGAAGAAACGAGCTAAATGAGAAATTAGCGTGTTTACTTATTGTGTTGTAAAATGAAGGGTAATTTTCCACGCAGCGCAGTTTGATGTAATTCAATTAGCAGTCATAATATTAGCTCCCAGTCTGATTTAAATTTGCTTTCATATCTTAAATGGTGCCTGCACCTTTGTTACATGCAGTCCTTGAGAGAGCTCTCCACTTCAGCCTCACTCGGCATACACAATGAGATGAACCGTCCTCATTCCTGTCAGCTGATGCAGTCTTTGATCTGCCTGCTCATGTTTGAAAAGCTGCTCTGACCTCCGTAAACTCTGATGTGAGGCGGGAACGTGTTACAGCCCAATCCCTCTGAACCTCCCAGTCCCAATCGAGCCCCCTTGCTCAGTCCTGTGTCGTTGCTTTGGCCTTTAGGTGCTGAACCCTCAGCAGGTAAGAGGCCGCCTGTACTCCTGTTGCCTACAGAGCAGTCTGCTTGGACTAATGAGGTCCCTGGGTGCATGCGGCCCGCTGACTCAATCTGGTCTTTCTTGTGGTATGCTGTGATCTTGTGTTTGTTATGATGCAACTCCTTGGTTCTACAAGAACATGCTTCCCAGGTGGACTCAAGTGACCGAGGTACCTTAAAATAAAATTCGATGAAGTGATGATGAAGATAACGTAGCTTCGTTTTCTTTCTTCTTGCCTGACCTTCCTAAATCAAATAGAAAATCCCACAAAGTCGCTCTTGTCTGTGAAGTCTTCTGGTCCATCCACTTCCCCTCTTGAGTTTATGACCCAAACCTTGGTTCAGACTAAGGCTGCACCATAAACTTGCGATTTGCGATATTAGTGATCAATATTGTGATAACGATATAACTTGCAATACATGAACAAATAGCAAAACAACCAAAAACATTAATTACATTTTACTGCAACAGTCCACATAACTTAATCTATACTCCAAATGACCCTCGTCCACATAGGAGGCGAACATCTAACATAAAAGGGCTGCATCCAATTGAACGTGAAGGCGTCCATCTGATTGGTAAAGGCATAAATGGATTTATTTGGTTAAATACTTGTAGCTGCCATAAGATTGTTTGAGCTCATTTAAGGTAACCA
Source organism: Oryzias curvinotus (assembly GCA_023969325.1). Classification (NCBI taxonomy): domain Eukaryota; kingdom Metazoa; phylum Chordata; class Actinopteri; order Beloniformes; family Adrianichthyidae; genus Oryzias; species Oryzias curvinotus. The sequence continues at coordinate 32,449,319 of CM043715.1, read as the reverse complement.
TTTATCGCAATTTCACTGTCTTCTGCGATATGCGTATTGCTGGATATCGCGAAAATGGCAAATTTCTGATTTATTGTGCAGGCCTAGTTCAGACCATTAAACCCAGAGCTTTTGCTCCTCTGTTGACATTGTGTAAATGTCTCTAACTCTTCAAACATTTACACAACAAATGCAATTCCAATGGATTCTGAAGCCAAGAAAAGCATTTTTGTGCTGCTATGCAACAGACTATGGTTGTAGAGTGTTTCTGCAATTACTGTAAACCAACTGGTTCTGACGAGTAGAAAAGTAGCTATGCACCGACATGCAACACTTCACCACTGTAAAGTGTTGCAAATTGATGCAAAGCTGCTGCTTTTATCCACTGGAATGAACTTTAGCTGCGTAAACTGTTAAAGAATTGTGGTAATTCAAAAATATTGTGTGTTATTCGTTGTCATTGGAGACAGCTCAGTTATTAAAGTGTTTAACCTGTCAGTCCAGACATTTTTCTGACTCCTTTTGACCATCAGCTTTGGTTTTCAAATGAATGAATATCAGTGGAAGTCTTCCATTTTGTTTATGCTATGACACCTTTATATGAGGAAAGTTGAAATCTTACAAAATCTGTTCTAACAAAATCACATTATCCAAAAATCTGTTCTCCTATTAAACAAAAAATACATTGGAGCTGAAGCACAACAGTTTCATATGTTTATTTATTTTTTAACTTTTGCTGACAGAGCATTTGTTTAGAAAAGAAGCAAGCAAAGGAACATCACTGTCATCTTTTTAAATTTACTGGGGTTTTTTTACTGAACATTATCTTTTTTTTTGTATTTATACCTTTCCTTTTTTATACCTTTTTATATCTAAACTTAATTTAGTGTTATTGTGTCAGCAGTTGCTCTATGACCTTTTTTTTTATTTCTGTTAATACACTACATTTATGAAAACTTGACCCTTTTCTTTGCAGCGACCTTCAATAATCTCAGTAATCTGTAACCAACAGACTCTGGCAAATGACCACAGGTTCTGTGATTCACTGCAAACTACAACAATGGCTCCCTTTCTTCAGAACTAAAGGAGCTCTGTAAAAGGGTGAAGTGTCTTCCCAACAGATCCTGTTAAATGTGAATTAAATGTAGATTCTAATGGTAATGAATAGTCCTCCTGATCTAGTCTGTGTTTGGTGCAAAAAGCTCAGAGGAAGAAAAGCTTGAAAATGTTGGGGGCTGCTGACGATGGATGTTTGCATAAAACTGCCGGGGCTATTTTCTGATCAACACATCTTTAAAATGTTGACCTTTTCCAAAAAGCGCTCTCCCAACAGGGATTTCTGACGACACAAATGTCAGCTCGGTGACACAAAATGACGAGTACTCTTGCTCACTTCCTGCCTTTCAGCTCCTCGGGCGGTTTGTTTCGTCTGTTGCTCTGCAGCGTTTCGTATTTTTAGATGGAAACGGACAGCGGCGAGGGAGGGTCAACGCGAACACAAAGGTCACGGCTCACCTCATGCCCCGCGGCAAAGTGCCAAGAAAATGATGTTTCCGTTGCTGTCATTAATTCCCATGAAAATCACAGGTTGGCAGGGAGGCTGCCATTTTTGCCTCCCTCGCCCCCTCACCACAGACAATTACAGGTCATCCAGGCCCGCTGCCATGCTGCTGTTGTCTGTGGAAATTGCAAGCTGTTGCTTAAGAACCCAGGAGAGTGACTTTAATTAAAGGCTGCAGTGACCGACTGCTGCTGGCAATCAGCAGCCGCCTGCTCTGACTGCTGCCTCCGTCTGTCTGCTGTTTCCCCATCTCTCGTCTCCCCCAGGCTCCTCTCCACTTCTGATCTGTCGGTTCCTCTCTGTCCACTGCCTCAGCTCCAGGTTCACTCCTCACAGAGGTTATTTTGGGTTTCCACAGGCGGTTAGCAGCTGCTAAAGCTGCCACTTTTAGTTATTCACTTGGTTTGTTTAGGATTAGAAGATGTTGCCTCCTGACAGGTTTGACAATTTGTTTTTTCAAATTCATGCACACAGTACCAACATCTAACAGGCACAGTGGAAGCACAAGACACACAGAAACTCCAAATAATGTATTTTTAAATGACACTGTGTACCCATAAGCCATGGCTTAAATTTTAACACTGAGATCAAAATCTTGTAGAGAAAATGCTTCAGAGAAAAATCTTAAGGCTTGTTTGAAGCAAAATTGTTGAAGTGGATTTCTTTACATGTTTAAGACTTAGTTTGTCTTGTCTCCTAAAGCAGAAGATCTAAACAGACTTGTGACTCAGAAGTACTGACTTGACTCGAAGATTTGACTAAAGGCTTGAGATTAGACCTGGAATTCTAACCAGAAGTTTATAAACATTATTTGGAAACAATCAAGTGAAAATGAAAAAAAAAATCTAGCTAAATAAATTTAATTGATTTGGAAATAAGTCTCTGTTGAGTTGAACCTGTGGCCTGAACTTGTTTTTTTACTTGAATATAACATATATATAATATAACATAAGCCTGGAATATTGATTGATTGATTGATAGGACAGGGGTGGCGAACACGCGGCTCGCGAGCCGCATGTGGCTCTTGGCCAATGAGCGTGCGGCTCTTTGCGTCTCATCATATTTTCTATATACTTTGCCTCATTTCATAATTTTTTCCCTCTTAAACCACACTCAAACCATCAGAGGGTATTAAAAATAAATAATAATTAATAATAAAAGTAATTTGGCAGTGTGTGTGTGTGTGTGTTTGATGCTGCTCCCGACACATACGTGACCGCCAATCATTTGCACGGGTTACGCCCACTATCGGAACACACAGATATAGGTTAGATGTGCGTGCAGACTGTTACCCTCATGGTCAAAATAGAGTAATTCAGAGTATAAGATAAACACAGGACGTTTCTGGAAGAACAAGAAGATTCTTACTTTTTTACTGAACAGAATGGAAAGTCACGATGTTTATCATTATGAGCTTCTGGAAGCAGTAAAATAGTTAATGGCATAAAGAACTAAACGTATCCCGGAAAATATTAAAAACTCTTCCTGATCATCTGACACAAATTGTCTCTTTTATTAACAAGTTGAAGCTTTTCTAAGTCCACATTCAAAACGGCAATCATCCCACGTTCCTTCTTTGCGCAGCTCACAGCAGAAGCTGCAATTCAAACGAATGAAGCAGAACGTGACGCTGCTTGCGCAACTGAACGGAAACGACCGCAGATCACTTTTCTCATGGATCCTTTAATGCAGAGACTGACTGATGAGATCCCCGCTGGAGGCAGCGAGAGAACCGGAGCTGACTGAGCTGAAATCTCTCTGAAAGAATATGGAGTGATATTTATGCCACCATGTTGCACACAAAACTTTCTAAGTTTTTTGCTCAAAAATAGTTTTTTTTGCGTTCAAAAACATTTTTTGCGTTTGCAAAACACATTTTTTTTTTGCGTGCGTTGTGTCGAATCTCGCTTTTGTCTTGTCTTTGATTTTGCTGACTACTTTGAGCGCAACTTAGCGTGATATGACTGCCACTGGCATCACCAAAAAGAAATTCGCATGCGTTGTGTGTCATCTCACTTTTTTCCTATCTTTGCTGAGTTAAGTTTCTGTTTCACGTAACCAAGATAAAAGAAGGCCCTGTTACGTTTTGGAGAACGGAGGAATCCCCGTGTGTAAAAGGGCTGCTCTCAATCTGCTGTCCACGTTCTCCTCAATATGTGTCCTCCAGTCCCTGTTTATTATCTTGAAACACGTGACATCAAGGCATCGGTCCGTTCTGACTGACACTCACGTAAAGGAACTGATCAGAGAGGCTACCGGGAGTTAGCCCCGCCTTCAGCCCCTAAGACTCATGGGAAGGGGGGAATCTCAATTGTAAAACCATAAGTCAGGGACCTGTTTGCAGAACTGACTTAAATGCTGTTTCGCCGCGTGTGTGTGTTCAAGTCAATGGGCTCTTAATGTGTGCGGGGGGGAATAACGCAGCCAATTTAATGGTAATTCAGCTGATTAGTACTCTGAAGTATGAACTTAACTGTTGCAATGTAGTAACATTTAATATATTATTTGCTTTTGATGCAAAAAGTTAGTCATTCAATTTTATATAAAAACATGTAAAGGAAAGAAATTCTAATGAAGTTAAAATTATTTTATGCTCCACATATTTGGGCTATACAAATAAAATTGAGTTGAATTGTCCCCCAGTCAATTATAAATGTGGTTTTCATGTATGTTGTTGTGTTTTAGTGACCAGTGAAAAAGCGTTCAGCTTCCTCCAGCTCCTGTTTTTTGCGATCTTTTACTTTTATCTGTTTTTACCAGTTTTTTTTAAAACTATATTATGTACTATATGGTCTGTGGCCTTTTAGCAAGTCTCTATAAACATCTGCAAAAACTATTTGACTCCACCAAGTCTCCATATCAATCCACTGGAACCGGTTTCTCCAACTTTCTCTGTGCCTGGTGAACCTCAGTGGTGGCGCCGACCCTGACTTGCTGTGAGCTGGGCAGTCCTCTTCCAATACCAGCATCAAATCTCACTAATGATCATGTGCTAAAGATAACAGCCAAGTTTTAACATCTGGTGCATTGACCAAATCAGAGAATTGATACTTGAATTGCTGGCCTCTGCCAGTTCACCTCGGGTGTCTTCATCCTTTGTTTCAAAGTTTCACCACTTCCTCTTGGCGTGGATCTTCAGTTTGTGTAAACGTAAAGCCAAGTTCTGGATTTTTTTCTCATCCCTTCAGTCATGTTTGTATTTGTTTCCTTTGTGATGTTGTTTTTCTGACATCGGCACACGTGCTCTGTCTCTCCATCTTCCTTTTGGCCACATGTCTCATTTTCTTCTCATTCTTCATCTGTGTGTGTGCTGAATTGATTGTACTTCACATTCTGTCCACATTTCTTCTCTCTACGTCTGTGGAGTGCTGGCCGACCGTGGGCTATTACTGTCTCATTAAAGGGAGGCTGGGGAGACGCAGGCCTGATAAATCAATCAAACTTCCCCTCACTGTGCCAGAGGGGAGATGGATCGAAATGGATTTTGTCCCAGCGAGAGAGTCTCCCAGGGTGCATCTTCCAAATGGTGTCAGAGGATGTATATGCTGAGGCAGCACGCTGACTTCAACAATAGCTGAGCCTCCATTTTCATACATTTAGTGGGATTACATTGGCAGCGGAAGGATGGTCTGCGCTTTCAGTCCGTCTTATCACACGCGCTCAGTGTGCATCACGGTCAGCGAATCCTGGTAATTTGACAGAAATCAAACTTGGCATGCGAAGCGAGGTGACTGAGTCCTCCTGCAGACATTTAAACTTATTTCACTTTTCTATTACATCGGTTTATGCAACTGATGAGATTAATAATGTAAGAAGGACTGTTTATGATTCACTTTTCAGCTGAGTCTGGTGAACAGGCTCTACGCTACTGACCATCTTTAATCCTGTTTATACTGTAGTTGTCTAAAAATAGGATCTAGTTATGGAAAACCATTAACAAAAATCAAAGCAATGACAAAGCTTTAGTAAAGAAAAACCATAAAATTGCACATTTTATAAGTTATACCTGTTTTTAGTGGGATGATCTTTTACTGGCACTGTTGATGTTAACCTTATTGAATTAAAATATATACTACATTTGAAATGGCTAATCCAGAATGACTTTGTCAAACAGATAAATGTACTACACCTACATGTTTTCTATAACAGCTTCCAAAGATCTAAAATAACAAAAAATTGGCAGTAACCAGAAAAACGGTCATTATTTCATTCCTAAAATCTGCTAATGACCATCTGGGATAAGAAACTTGCAAGAAGGATCCAAATTAATAAATTTTCTTCCATTTGTTGTTGTTCAAATCAAACTCACAAAGTCTGGATTGATGGACGACTGGATGACATCATAGTAAAATGTATCTGAACCCGTGAACCATTTTGTGGCTTGTTGTACACTTACCCTATCACACCAACACATATAAAAACATGTGATGCTTGAACCAAACTCCAGCTGATGCCAGGCTAACTCCTGTCCTGTCCTGTCCTATATAATTGGAAGCCAGAAAGTTCTGCTCTTTCCAGACTGTAAGGGGTCTAAGACTACTCGTCTTAGACACACCAGTCGTCCCCCATTTGTACTACAATGCTACATGTGTCGAAAAAGAATCTGAACTGGGATTTTGTTTTTCTTGTTTCTATTGCTTTTAGTTGATCAAAAATAGCAGACAAATCTGTCTAAAATGTTTTTGATGTGAACAGCTTTTCATATCATTATGAATAGCTTTTATGTCAACATAATTGCTGCAAGGGAGGGTCACAACTTCCAACAAAGCTTATATCTGCAGCGAAGGTCAAAATCGTTAGCCTCTTGTGTCAAATAAAAACGGTGGCTCGCTGATGAAAATTACAGTGACCAAAAGTGTCTGTTTATTTGAAGAACAAAGCAAAGTCTCCATTAAAGTCATTAAACTTAATGAGGAGATTTTACTTGAACAAGACAACAGTTTAAAAGGCTAAAAAAATTACCTCACTGATATTTCTCAATGGTACAGTTTTTCTAACCTAAAGCTGCTTGCTGTCTCTTCTGATACTTGTTGAGATGGGAAATTATTTTGGGTAGAGGATGGCATCTTCTCCAAGCATCTACATGTACCTCGCAGCTAATAATCAGCATATGCCGTAGGGCTGGGTGATTAATCGATTAATTAGAATTTTTTATTTTAGACAAATTATTTTTGGGAAATGGAGGTTTTATATTCCCAGCTCTCTGCTCTCTTGTACGACGGAGTTTTAGGGCCACAAAAAAAAGAAAAAGTAAATATACAAGATTTGAAGTCGTAAATGTACGAGAAATAAAATCGTAAATTTACGACCAAAAAAACCTAATTTTACGAGATTAAAGTCGAAGTGAGCATACAGCAGTAGAGCAGAGCCACTAAACTTAGCTGAACAGGTGAGCTGAATGTTTACTGATAACGTTCCAAATGTTTGGAAGCTCCTTTGTTTGATTTATGATTTATTGTTTTATGTATTGATGGGTGGTTTGCAGGATCTCTGCAGCCGTTGATGAAGCCGTCGGTGTTCCTGCAGCTGTCCACTTCAATCCTTTATTCCTCCTCCAAAGACCAGATCTCTACGTTTGTGTGATGCTTCCGTCCAATGAGTTATAATTCAGTTATATCACGATATAATTCATTGCTTCCGTCTGAGGAGGAGCACTTTTTGGCATTTTCAACGTTTTAATGATGATGATGACAGGTTCATGACGTAAGGTGACAAATAAACTTCAGGGTTTGTGAATGAAAAGGAGAATAAAGGCTGCAGCGGTCCTCTACACCCAAACGTGTCTCTGAGCTCCTTATTTTGCAGATGAAACTCCGCTTTACTGACACCGAACCCCGGAAAGATGGCTACTCTGACAACAATCTGATTTAGAGTCGCCAAAAGGTTCAGAATTCTCTTTGGGAGAGAAGAATTGATTCATATCGAAAATCTAATTTGGTATGATACAATCTGAGATTCAATTTTTTGGCCATATTGCTCACCTGGATATTGTCAGATGCTATAATGCTATGATGCTATGCTAATGAGCTGTCCCATGTGTTGCCAGTGTGTGACCACAAACAGAAACAATTCATTTGTGATAGAAAACTAAACAGTGCATTGAAGGTGTTACAAGTAAGTTTACTTTAAAAACAATAATCCTTCAGGGCTCCTCCTCCAAAGTCTTGGAAGTTGAGAAGCAGATCAGCAGTCACAGGAAATCAGGTTGGGGGAACTCGTATCTGTCAACAGTGATAGAGGAGAAGCTCCAATATGGAAGAATCTGCAGGTTTTTCACAGCACAAACTCTGATGTTACACATGTATTCATTACACAAAGACTTCTATTCCATCAACACAACATGAAAATGCTATGGAAATCCCTGAACTTACCTACACTACAGACACCAATGGCCGCTTTTTACTCTCAGCTGTCCGGCCTGCTGTGTAGTGACTTTATACTGTTCTGTAGACAAACAGATTTTTTTGTCCACTTGATTGTGTTTGTGCTTCCTTAATGTTGCTATTGCGCCGTCTGCCTGTATTCTGAAGACGAGTTAACTTTACACTTATCTTCATAAAGTCAGAAGCATCTGTGACCTCTATAGGCCGTTTGTCTGATTAAATTAGAATCCATCCTCAACGGGTCTTTGGCGTATTCACACTGGTCCAGTCCTGGGACTAATCATTTTTGTGTTTGTTTAAACAAAAATGCTTTTCTTTGTTACTCAATATTTAGCTGATGAGTCTCGAAACATCCAAAACAGAGATGCATGAAACACTTGCACAAACCAAACTGACATAGCCTCCATTAAAACCTCCCTGATTTGTTTACAAACTAAAGTCCAACCATGTGCTTCAACATTAGACTCTTGTACTTTTGTGAAGCAGGCTTCCAAAATTTTGATGAAAATAAAACCGATTTTGGAGGAGAAAAAAAAAAAAGGAATATAAATGAAGCCTGCGCTCGCTCTCTGTCCATGGAGATATGAAATGTGTCGGATTCATCAAATCCAGAGGAAGGTTTCCCCTGTGAGCACTTCCTCGGCGGCTGTCCAGCTTCCTGTAAGGTTTTAACAGCTGATTGACAGGCTGCTGCTGAGTCGAATGGCTGCTGTCAAACTGCAAATGAGCAGAAGTCAACAGGTGAAAATGTGACAAACAGCAACAACCCAGAGAGAATACCTCCTTTCTCTTTTAGTCTGAAGCATCTTAAAAAGCTTTTTTATCCGCTCTCTTAGACCTGAAAAAAAAACTGGATAAACACAGCACCCCCTAAAGGTTCTTAGACAACAAAGTTACCCACAAAGCCGTTAAATATTTACTGTTGGTGCTAGTTAAAGTACTATTAGTTCTATTTATTAAAAAACATTCAATGACTCAAATCAGATTCAGCAAAACGATGTAGCTGATTAAAAAAAACTATATTTTAATGCTGATCCTGAAGAGACTTGAGCTTGAAGCTAAATATTTTCACTAGCCTGTTGTAAACCTTTACTTCAAGTAAAGTAAATGAACTGATGCTAATGCGAACTTCACTGGTGCTGCCTAAAGAAAACATCTGAACGTGTTCTGAGTGAGATGAGCCTCAAGGCTCAGGGGGCTTGTGTTAGTCTGATATTTTATTTGAGAGAAAACTAAAGCATATCTTTGGAAAATATCACCACCACAGGTATTAAAGGGCCTATATATTCCAATTTTTAAAAACTTTTAAGTGTTTTAAAATGCTCATTCATCATGGAAATAAACCCCAAAGCGGTATTTTAAACTATTAACACAATTCTGAGTATTCCTCTTAAAACCTGCGCTGGGAGCGCCAGCCCCTCCCAAGTGGTTTTTCCCATTTATACAAAGATAAGTGAGGAACAGCCCCTTCCAGGAAGAGTCTGTGCTGCCAGCTCCGCCCCCCAGGCTAGCACACACCCACTTTCTCCACGGAGCTAGCGGTGTTTGGTAAAACACTTTCATTTTAAGTGCAGAATACCAATACAATATCTTCAAATTGTGTCCTGTCTCCAATAAATGCCGGGTCCAACAGGTGTTGTTACTTAGATGCTCGTCTCTAATAGTGGGCGGGCTCCTTTAGGGCGTCATAAATGGGCAGACCCCACAAGGAGCGTAAGGCGGTGTCAGAGATCGAGTTGTCTTACTTCTGAGTAGGAAAAGAGTTCACGAAAATAACTATTTCATTCATAATACGTTCTTTAGCGTCCCATAGGTAATATGATCATATATATGGATATATTTTACTTTGAAAGGCTTAAGAAAAGCAGGATATAGGTCCTTTAAACTCTAGATTTTAGCAGAAATGTGTTAAACGTTTATTTTTATAACCAAAGGGCAGAAAGGATCAAGAAAAACCAAATAAAGTACGAAATCAACACAACTGAAGAAAAGGGAAAAATATTTTCTGGGTGTTCAGTAATGGAATTGTCTTTTTTGTGATTGTCTAAATAAAGATTTTAGATTTTTTTTTGTTAGTCTGCTGTTTCACTAAATGAAGGCAAGTAAAAGGAAATAACAAAACATTGAAAATGAACCAAAAGTCAAAGAGTTTTTTTCATTTTTGGGAACTGAACAAGGAGGCATTTGCTCATGTTGAAAATTAAAGCAAATTTGGTGAAACAAAAACAGAAGTCCTCCTACACAGAAAGCCAGCCGGAGAGACCTTAATTATCCGGCACAGCTCCTGCATCTAACCCTCCAACTGCCATTGATCCGCGCCGAGCACTCAGACACTCTCCTGCTAATGACCTCTGACAGCAGGGATGGTCGGATCACCACAGCTGTGACATTAATACAGCATGTGTGCTCTACATGTGTGTGTGTGTGTATTTACAGCTTAAAACAAAAGGAAAACCGTCTCAAAAGGCGGCGTTCCGTTTTCCATCCAATTACTCAGAGAGCAGCCTTCCTCTGCTTTCTTGGACCCGCTTCTGCTGCAGAAACAGAGCTGCTAAGCTCCGAGCTCTGCCTCGCCTGCTGCTAATTCAAGAGAAATTCTGATGTCTCCAGTCTTTTCAAACCCCAATTTGTCTTCTTTTTGTTCTTTTCCTGCATGACTGTTAAAATATGCTGATGAAAGGAGGCGAGTCTTCACAGGGAAACAACTGTGAACCGGTGTTTTTATACCCAGAGGAAACCTGCCGCCTTGTTAGGCTGCTTATCTGCCTGACGTGACACTTTTGCCGGATCAAACGTCTCATCACAGAATGCAACCAAACAAAAGTGCTTACCCATAATCCATCAGTGCAGGTACACTATGCAGAGGGCTCTGAAATGAACAGAGGAGTTTGTCGTTAATCCTTCAGACAAGCTTCTTTCTAATTAACAAGCTTGACTTTAGCAAAACAACAGAAAAGGAATTGTGTTTTCTTGACAAAATGTATTTGTGTGGTTCTCCTGCAGCCTCTGTTTTTGGCAGATTGCAGGAGAAGCTGCATCCATCAAAGGCGTTCAGCTAATTAGCAACATGATTTACTTTCTGCCCACAAGGCCCACTTTCTCCTTCTTTTCCTATTTTTTCTTCTACCCGTCTCCTGATTTGACCAACTTTTCTTGGGTTTGCAGATTGAGGCGCCATCATGCCTTTTTCTCATGAGACGTTCACCATTATTTGAGCGACTAAACTCATGCAGGTGAAAAAGAACTGGGTGACAATGCAGTCAAAGCAACATCTTTTTCTGTTGTAACGGAGGAGTAAATGTTATTTTTTTCAATTCAATTTTATTTGTATAGCCCAAATTCACAACAACAGTCGTCTCGATGGGCTTCGTGTCGGTAATAGAAAAAGTGAAGCATAAAATCAAAAGGATCATGAATACATAGAATTCAATTGGAAAATACTAAATTGAACTAACTAAACTGCTAACTAACTAACTAACTAACTAACTAACTAACTAACTAACTAACAGCCTACTAACAACTAATTGTTATTGTTATTAAGTTTAATTTAAACACATTAACATTAAGTTAAATAATCTCTGAATACTAACTAGTCTGACAATAAGCAACAATAGATGGACGTCTAATGTCAATACTTGATATTCAAACCATTGTTTTTAAATATTTCAGATATAACATAAGGTCTTCTCTATTTTAGAGTGAAAACACATGAACTCATTGTTGTTTTAGCCACTCATCACTGCAGATGTACATGTATGACCAACAGCAACTCTGCCCTTAGAGTCAAAGCAGAATCATATCAGAGTCTGTCATGTAGACGTTTTTATCTTTGCTGAAGTACATACCTGCCTTTTAATGCAACTGCTTTTCTGAATCATTTGTCTAATAATATTAAACAGCTGTAGTTTTTATAAATGTATACTCTTTTCCACCACCCAGATAATAAACTAACTTTGTGACACCTTTATGGGCAGTAATGGTGCAAAGTTGAGTCAAAGTGTCTTTGGGCAAGACACTGAACCCCACATTGCTTCTGGGCAAGGTTGGCGCCGGTGTTTGGAAGCAGAGTGGAAAATCAGTGTGGGATTGTGTGTTTGAATGGGATGGTGACTGCACTTTGGGCCTTCAAGGAAGATAGAAAAGAACATTATAAGTATACATCATTTACCATTATTCCTTTTACACCGGAGATGTTGACAACACCTAAAGAACACTTGAAAACTGTACTTTTTAAAAAACGGTTCTGTTTTTGTTATTTTGTTTTGCTTTTGTCCTCATTCAGTGATCTTGAGTCCGTAGAAAAGTGCCTGATAAATAAATGTATTATTATTAACAAACGCTCTATGAACTAACATAACTCTTCAACCGTTCGATGCAATCAATGTAAATCAGCTGATTCTGAAATGGAGAAAAAGGTTGTTGCAAAGCTGTGAAAAGCTGCTTTTATCAGCGTCAGAATCCTTTGGAAATGCATTAATAAATGGTCGAAGAGTAACAGTAACTGAAGGAACGTCACCTAGACCTAAAGCTCTGGTGTTAAAGGGCTGCACAGAAAAACTTAATACTTATCTGCTATTCAATTCGATTTTATTTGTATAGCCCAAAATCCCAACAACAGTCGTCTTAATGGGTTTTGTATCTGTAATTGTAAAGTAAACATAAGATCAAAAGGATCATAAATGCATAGAATTCGATAGAAACATTCTAAACTGAACTAACTTAGCAGACTAAACTAAACTGGACGTCCCTGCCTTTAGACCCTCCTTCTCGGTAAGGAAAAACTCCTAAAAACAAAAACGGATTCTGGAAAAAAGATGAAACCTCAGGGGTGTCCACATGTTGGAGGGATCCTTCCCCAAGACGGAAAGACAATGTTCCCATGTGCAAAAAACTCAAGTGTGAAATAAACCAATACTCAAGGATTTCCAATACACGCTAGCTGCTGCTTTTCAGACCCAAATTTAAAGGCAACCCAGTAGTACCAAAAATGCTCCACCTCCTAAAATGACCACTAGTGGCTGGTTTTAGAAAGACGAGATTCCCCTTTCACTCCAGTGGGGGCTCTGATTTGTACCTTAATGGTAGTGTATTTTTCTTTGTGGGCAGGCAGGTGGACCTGTGAATTGACTTAACAAACTTACCGACTTGGTCTCCCCCATTTTTGGAACATTGTAGAGTTAGTGGAGTAAACCTGAATCACGGCGGCCAACCCACTTAAGACGTCCTCTTCTGATGGTTAGAGTGCTTTCTTTCTCAGTTTTGGATCTTGGACCTGCAACAATGTCTCTGCGCCTCTACCAGGGTTATTCCAGAGGATCAAATCAAGAGTTCAAAATGAGCTCTGTGGCTGTGACACCCTGCATGTTGAAGCAAGCTGCAGCCACACTGTCTTGTCATAATCTAATGTATTTTGAAAAACTGTCCAGTCTCTCCTGTTGGGATGAAGTCTAAAACGAGCTGAGGAGTACGAAGCTGGAGTTTCTAAATCTGGCAGCAGAGAGTGGGAGCACCATTAAGTTTGCAGCTACAAAGATGGGGACATCAAACACGAGAGCAAAGGCTCACCTGATTGTTGCTGCACATGCTGCTGCAGAGAAACCTTTTGGGGGGGGGGGGGGGGGGTGAGTGGGACATATTAACACTCACCCAAACAGCCCAAGTTGCTCTTAATGGCCTTGCCAAAACTTTTCATTTCATAATTGGCAGGCAGCCGTTGAGAGATTGACAAATGAGTGTCGGCCATCAGCGTTTTTTTTTTTCCCTGAGCCAGGGATGCCAGAGATGGAGGAGCGGAAATCAAAATAATTAAAATAAATAAGGTGCCAAGTGATGGCAGTGCTCCCTCCAACATGGCAGATGAGAGCTGCCAGCGAGGAGGAGAAGCAGGGATGGCTGGAGTGTCAGTCTTCACCTCCTCTCAGAGACCTCTCACCACTAAACCGTTATTAGTGACAAAAATCTGCCAGCGAGTCAGTTGGCTGTGTGTAATTGTGCAAACGTGTGAGTATGTGTGTGTTGATTATCAGAGTGCACCAATGTGCCGATAATGAGAAGTTTACACTTCACCACAAGGTAATTTTCACTTCCTTTGTGCTTTTTTTTATGTCAGACAAAGGATCAAGTGTAACTGCTGCAAACATGAATGTTTCTTGTGACTCAACACACTTGAACGCAACTCAACTGTGTGTATATGGACTATATTTAAACACACAACTGCATGACTGAAAAGCTGACACTGACACAGGCGCAGGTCAAGAGAAACATTCAATCAAAGCTTTTGAAGAATTTCTTCTTTAGATGGATGAAGGTAAACGTTTCCCATTAAAGCTGTCGGTGGTGCTGCTGCTTTACATGTTTCCAATATGCATGAAATCCAGTTTCAACTTAAGATTTTGCTTTGATCCATAACTGCATTTTCAAATATCCTAAAGCATTTTTTAAAAGACAAAAAGGAAAATCTTTGTTTTAATGTGTTTTTTTAGGTTATTGTCTTATGGCTACAGCAGAACATACACTTTTACAGTCCTACTTTATTTATAAATGTTCGCCAACAGGCCAAGACCCCTTAACGCCCTTTAATAGGCCAGTTCACAGACTAATATACCAGTATAGCCTTAAACCAAAGACAATGCAGACCCAAATATAGCTGCTGCTTCTAAAGTATATTTTGATCCACATTCCAGCTCAGACCAGGAAAACAAAGATGGATCTGTTTGTCTGACGCAGTGGTTAGCCTCACAGCAAGACGGCCCCCGGTTCAAGTCCTGGCTGGGGGACCTGAAACAGACTGGGGGACCTTTCTGTGTGGAGTTTCTTCCCACCGTCCAAAAACATGCTTCATAGGTCAATTGGTTAATCTAAATCGTCCCTAGGTGTGAGAGTGAATGGGTGTGTGATTGTGGACGCTCTACCCTGTGACAGACTGGTGACCTGTCCAGGGAGCCCCCTGCCTTCGCCCACAAGCAGCCGGGATAGGCTCCAGCAGCCCTGTGACCCCGAAAGGGAATAAACGGAAGAAGATGAATGAATGATTTGAATAAAGAAATACTCAGAAATGCAGTTTTAGTCTTAAATTCTTTTAAATGTGTTTCCATCATGAGAAAAATGCTACACGAACATGTTAAAAACACCAAAAGCCTGAATTGTACTGGAGTGGGACTTTGAACACCTATTCTCTCTATAATTAATCCTTAATGTAGAGCTATGTTTCAAATAAAGAACTTTTTGTTTACCACTTTGTAAGTTAATCATTGTCAAGTCTGAAAGCTGACATTGACGGTGAAAGAAAAGGAAAGTGACCATGTAAACATGACATGGTTGAAAAGTTAGGCACACTGGTGCAACCAGTGGAACATTTTAGTCTGCAGCCCTGATAGCAGATGGAGGGAACCACGACTGCCGTCCAGACCAGAGCCAGCAGGACCGTCACAGAGGCCCCCAATGCCAGAGAGCAGGGAGAGCCTCACCCTTTCTGATGAGCCCACCCACAACGAATGGAAATGTAAAATGATCAGATAGAATCATACAGCAAATATACACATGAATGTAGTGCAGGAATGCATGCAAGCCCGCTAAAAATGTGAGTTTTCATGTAGAATGGCTCAGAACATTAAACTCATGACATCATTATTACATTACACTTAAAAGTTATCCCAAACGTAAGCTATAAAGGATCATCCTCCATTAGACTTTTATTTACCTAAATGTTAGTTTATTGTCCATGCATCCTATTTGCTGCGTGTGATACCATCCTGTGTGACTGTACGACTCCTGACACACCCATCCACACAAACCCATCTACACACAGACACACACGGCCATTGTCTGGTTTGTATTCCTGTTTCATCTCTCATTCCCCCTCTCTTCTTTCATTTTACTCGGCTCTCATTTTGTGTCTTTCACTGCGCTGTTATCTAATGGAGCTCTGCTGTGATGTGCGATGCTACGTGAGATGGCAGCAGAGCAGACAGGTGAAAGCCACTTTGTCATCACTAGAAACCACCTGCGAGCTTCCAGCGTGCTCATTAGCACCTTTTTTTTGCCTCTCCTCTGATCACTCGCCTGGCTGTTTTTACTGTCGCTAACACCCCGCTGGCTCCACGCTTTGTTCCAAATGTCAGATCGCCGTCCTGTCGCTGACAAACGATGACGCTGATTACAGAGCGAAGCTTGGACAAACGGTGCAGGAGGATGATGGGAGAAAAAGTTCCCTCCAGCGTCTTTGCCTATAATATCCACCCATGAGTCGCTAGACCCAAACCAAAGTCCCCTATTTCAGTCCTCTCTAAATGATAAGCTTTGCCCCCTCCCATTATTACATGTCTCGGCCCCCTCAGAAAGGCGAGCCATTAAAGCAGCAGGTGAAGATCTGTGTAATGGTTTCAGTGAGATACCTCCCTGGTGCTTGAGGCTGAATGCAGATTTCAGTTCAGTGCTGATTTCATGTATGAATGAGCATCCTGCAGTTCCACTCAGAAATGGGAGAAAAGCTTCACTTCAGGCAGACTTTGTAACATTTAAACCAACAGATATTTGTTTTTTTTTATGTTCTGTGTGACGGTTCTTTCAGAACGTCAAAGTGATGCTTGTTTCATTTGAGGTGCCACTCCTCTGCTCTTTAATCTAAGGTCAAATCAAATCAAGCTCATTTATTTAGCACTTCTCGTAGCACAAAGTGCTCTACAGCGGAATAAATAATTTACAACAAGTAAATTAATTTAAATAATGCAGCAGCCCCTTTAGTTGATGCAGATAAACATCGGGCATCAGGCTGGTAGGTGGAAATGCTAATAATTGGGACCTCTTCCTCTGGTGATAGGTGCATAGCCAGCCAGGAACAGCATCGTAGAGGGAACTGCTTTGGTTCCCCCTACGATGCTGCATAGGTGGTGAGGCAGGGCCCCCATCTAGATCTGCAGCAGAGAGGATCCAACCAAGGAAGCACTGGAAATAAAAACCATCATAAAAATCCACATATAGGCAATGAACACTGGAACATAAAAACATAAAAAATAAGGAATATTAAAACGAGTCATGAATAAACCAGTGTAAAATCTTAAATATAAAAAAAGTAAAAATAATAGAATTAGCTAAAAGCCAAGAGATGGGTCTTGAGACCTCTGCTGCAGACTCTTCCATAAACAAGGACCATGATGCAGAGAAGATGCCCTCCATAAGTTATGGTTTTGACATAGACTGCAAAAACAATGGACAGCTCAACTCCTCTCTTCTCATTTTCTCATTTAGGAATTACCATTGCTTCCTGATTCGGCTTCGCCATGTTGAGACCAGTTATCAGTGATTGGTCCGAGTTATCATATCTATGGCAGCGACATTGCCGCAAATACTATGGCTGATAGTGACTTGGACCAATCACTGTCGACTGGTCTCAACATGGCGGCGCCCTTATCAGGAAGCATCAGTGAGGGATTTGGCCTCGTTTTGCGAGAGCCGGAGGTACGGCATTTCCTGTGTTTTTACCGTCTGTGGGTTTTTCCCGTCAGAATGGTTGGCAGACCAGAGCTGGGGGACGTCAGGGTCCACGATGGTTCATGTTTTACTAAAAGATCTGAGAGAAAAGAAGATGCAAAACCGTTAAGACATTTAAAAATTGAAAAGTATCTAAGGCAGCAAAGGCAGATGCATAATGGGAAGACCTGTTTACTGTTTTTAGATGTTCTTATTTTTGTCCTAAGCTTCATAATTTGCTTGCTGTTGAACTCAGTTACATCATTTAATTAATAAACAACAAACATGCAAACTAACAGTTGAGACACCCCCTCAAAAGGACAACGAAACAAAATGACCAAAAAAGAAGATGGGACTGATGAACTCTGACACACTGTACTGCAATAGAACCAACCATCTAAAAAAATGTTGGAACAATCAAAGTCTCGACTAAGTTTCTGTCTGAAAAGCTCAGCTACATCGGAACCTCACTGAGGAACCTCACTGAGGAACCTCACTGAGGACCCTCACATGGACTCATCCTGGAGGTCCTGAAAGAGACAGAGGACGACGGACCTGAACTGGACTCACTGACTGACTTTCAGGTCAGAGTTCATGATACCACAGTCAGAAAGAGACTTTTGGAATCCAAATATTTAGTGTTCCTTCAGTGGATTGATCTTAGTTTAGTTAAACTGCATGTTAGGACTATTTCCAGAACAAATATATTGATTATCCTTCAACACTCAAATTGTTTGACCCAAATGACTAAACGTAGAGAATTTTAGGCGAATTGTACATATAATTCTTATTTCTTTTTACATTTGTTTTTCATGTTCATAAAGCCCAGAGGCTGAAATCCCTTTTATACCTCATTTCATGTCTTTGTTCATCTTTAATTAAAATGATTGTCTCCAGATTGAGTGAAAGCCCCTCGATTGGCCTCTTTGCAGACCTGGACAAGCTGGCTTTGACCTACAAAGCTGCCCAGATGAACAAAGAAAGAGTTGAAAAGAATACATCTGTCAATGAAAACACTGCTTTGAGTTTTCACTCTTTGCTTTCCTTTTATTCATCCTCCCAGAAATATACAGCAGCTGAATGCAGAGCAGCAGACGGCCCCGTCTCTTAGCAGAAAGAGCATTCAACAGGGAGCACAGAGTTGCTTTCTGCTTTATTTCCTTAGATATGAGCCTGAATAAGGTCAGAGAATAACCTTTGAAGTTGTGCACTGTAAACCACACAAGAGCCGACTGAGACAGAGACTGCGCGAGCTGTGACATTTCCTTCAATCCTCTAATTTGAAGGCGATCCACTTTAAAGACGTAGGAGGTGGAGGGACTTTAGTGATTCAGTGTTTTTAGAAGAGTTTATCATTTGTTGACCTTCTCCGCCACAAAAGCTGCCAACAAAAAAGAAGGAAAGAAAGGGATGGAGGAAACAGAAAGCTCCCGCTGCTTTCATTTATGCTCGATAAAGACGCTGGTTTGTGTCATCCAGCAGCGTGTGATCAAAGCCGGAGGAGGAAATCAGCCTCGATCCCGTTTTTAACAGTTTTATGTGAGCATTCAGCTTGGAAAATTATCTCCTGTTTGATTGAATGTTTTCTTACCCCCCAGGGAGTCTCTGCAGGGTGCAGAAGTGCAACAAAGCAGTGATCTAGTAAAAATTGTAAGCAGTTCTGGTCGTTTTGGAGGCTTGAATGAAAATGAGTTTTGACCCTAGCGAGGCCTAATTCCATGATTCCCGCTACAAAATGATTCGCTTACATCGATTTCAGCAACGGAAAGGTCTATTTCTTAGAAAATTTGTATCAAAACACAAGTTTATGACCAACAAATAAGAACAAGTGTGTACATACTTTATCAGGTAAAAAACCCCAACTTGTTAAGTTATATTAACATATTTTGTTGCGTTCATATCAAACATGATTTGTACGTGAATTTGCTGTTCAATGCTTGTCCAGTGTGTTCCTAAACCTGCCACTCCCACCACATGTGGGAGGAGCCAAAGTCAAACATTTTTAGCCTCTATGTCAAGTTAGTTTAGAGATCAGGTTGATTCATTTTGCTGAGCTCCATAAAAGCGTCACGTCTCCATGTCTTCGGGTTCCTGGCATCATCCAGAGACTGTCCCGGTACGGCCAGCTTCAGGAGCTGCTTCTGAATGATGGCGCTTTCACAGAGAGGCGGTACTTCTGCCTCATTTTTATGACCTGCTGTTCCACATTAGTCCAAGGAGGGAAACATATAAAATGGGATTTAAAATAAGAGGATCTCGTTATTATTGTCTCCATGCAAATGAGACAAATATAAAGTTCAGGAGGAGAGCGATCAGCTTCTCCATGTGGAATTTGGACTCCACCCGCTGATTACATCATCAACACATCACTGCTAAAGCTGAGTTCCTGATTGGTTAATGCCATGCAAAGTTTTTTTGTCTTGGTTGAACCTGGTTGACTTTCACGGTTGTAACATCTCTACAGAAAGCTGTTCTTGGCAGTAGACTAAATCACTGATTTAGCTCATTCATCTGATCTCCCAGATGAATGAGCTTTCTGAAGGAGATCTCATGCACTCTGACAAAGATCCGCCTTCTTCCAAGGCTAGAACTTTACTCCACTTAAAAAGTCCCTCTTCCTCCGAATAACTGGGACAAACCAGGCATCACTGCTTCTGTGGGTAAACCGTTTTCTGTGGTTTTTAAAGCTCATTGTTTAGTCAGACTAGAATTGTTCCTTGGCACATTTTGGCACACCTGTGGTGTTTAAGGTTTTTCAAGAATTATGGTACTAATCATTTCCATTTCAGTTGATATTACTGTAGAAATTAGTTTTTCATTCAAATTGTTGTTCCATTGTTCCTCCTGGCCCCGTGTGTGGCTGCTGTTATGCACACAGAACCACCACCCCCCCCCCCCCCCACACACACACACACACACTAGTAGGTGTTTAACCAACTCCAACAATTGAGATTCTGCACATGGAAAAAAAAAACTTGTAACTTTGAATTTAAAATGCTTTACAAACTGACCTGAGACTGATTTCCCTGTGAGGTACAACTATATATATGGATTTGCTGCCAAAACATACGGCTGGCTTTTAAATTCATTTTGTTATGTGACATAAAGTCAAATATAGTAAACTAACGAAGAACGGAGAGGTCACTCAGAGGTTTTCCTGGCTCCTGTTGTATCTCATTTTGGCCTCTGCACTTTCTGAAACCATGGAAACCTGACATAACCTGCACCTTTCCTGCCGTAATATAAATAGCTACATTCTTCAACTTTCTGTCAAGGTTTGATAAAGTTGAAACACTTCCTTCTAAGTTATTTTCCAGAGAAAAGGTGTAAAAGAGAAGTTTGATACCCCGCTTTCCCTTTCCCAGACTCTCCTGAGACTGAGTCTAATTTCATGACACAGTGAAGCAGCAGTGAGGCCCCATGTGTGATATCATTTAGAGGCATCTGATGTATTCCTGCGACAGACAGCTCATTTTGCCATCTCACTTATTTCTTTGATTTAGACGGAGAAATAGATGCTTGTTTTTTTTATTTCCAAGTGTCCCCTTACTTGTCGGAGCGGCATTATTAAGATGTGGAGTTATGGTTCAGGAGACGGTCAGTAGAGACCAATTCATAGGTAACGGTGAGCTGGAAATGACTTTGTTATGCATCAAAGTGTGTTTAAAGCCATCCCAACACATCTTTGTGCTCCTGGTGTCGGAAACATTGGTTTTCAAGAGAGCAACATGACTAATCAATTGCATATGGTTCAGATTTGTAATAAATGGTCAAAAAAAAAAAAAAACTTCTGATTTTATGGTCTGAGTTTGGTATGGTTTGTGAGATGTGAGATTGTTGGGCGGAGCAAGCCCACCCCCCACTTCCCATCATCTATCTGTTTACACTGTCTCCCGCCAGCTTATAGCCCCTCACACCCTCAACCCAACATTAGCGGTGCAACAAAAATGGCAGCAACATCAGATCTATCCAGTCGTACAGTTTAGATCCAGATTCCAGCTCAGAGCAGGAAAACAAAGACGCTCATGGATCTGTTGGTCTGCAGGTGGAGGATCAGAATTGGAGCGGAGCTGGGAGACATTGGCCCACCTGCTGTAGTTTGTACGTCACTACTAAACACATTTTCAAACTGCATTTTTTCCTCTGCTCCTGATTCGCAATGATTTGAATAAACAAATGCTCCCAAATGCAATTTTAAGCCTAATTACTTCATTTATGTCCTCCATCAGAAAAACTGCTACAAGAAAATGTTAAAAACACATTTTTCATTGGAGTTGGTCTTTAAACAAAACAAACAAAAATTGTTTAAACAATAAATAATACAACTTATTGTTTTGTTTTCTTTACAATAATAACCTCTTGTTTTTTTAAGCCAGCGGTTACACTGTTTACATGCAGAGTTTAACCAGGCTTTATGGTTGAATCTACATCTGAAAACTAGGCTCCTCCGCCCCCACCTGCCTGCAAAAACTTGGTTTCTAGTTTCTCTATCTGCTGTACTGTGCGGGTGTTGTGGGGTCCCAGCTGCCGCTGCCGCTGCCGCTGCTGCGGTGGGGGTCTCGGTGAGGGGGGGGGGGGGTGGCTGGGTTCTCTCCCTCTTTTTACATTCCATCATCCCCCCCAGAAGAACATAGACACTCACTGGAGCACAGGTGCTGTCTCACCTTTTCACAAACAGTTTGTGTGACTGAATGAAATGTCTCACATGTGTTAGTCTGAATGCATGAGTGTGTGTGTGTGTGTGTGAATGTTAGTGGTAGTATGTCCATGTAGACTTGTGTGTGTGAACACTTTTGGAGCCAACAGGTGTGTTTGTAACGTTTGAATGTGTGTGTGGACAGGCCCCGCCCATTTCAGATGTCTCATGCCTCTTAACCTGTCAGTTGTTATTCTAAAGCTCCAGCAACTTGTTGCTCTCTGACACTTCATGATCTCACCCTCACTACTATAATCACTCCTCAACACCCCCCCCCCCTATCTGTCATCCCTCTCTCTTCTTTCCTCCTTTTCTTTTCCGCTGTCCAACAAAAAATATTCACAAATATAATTAACATGTATAAAGTTTAGCTGAAATTACAAAGGGGTTTATTTAAATATACACCTGGAGTATCATAAGATTCATAACCCCTGTTGTAAAAGTAAATTATGTCCAACATGAAAGGCTTTCAGCTCTCATCTGTTTGCTTAGCTGTTGGACAGGACAAGTTAAGAAAAATCAATAAATAATTGGAAAAATGTTATAAGTCATTTGATTTAAGGTATTTACACAACTCGCTGCAAATGTCAGAGTTGAATCTAGATACATTTAGGTTAAATCTGTGTTTCGCTGCTGTATTTAGGATTCAGGATTATACTCTTTATTCAAAACTAAATCTCAATAGTCTTCTAAATGTTTAGCATTCCTTTCATATTTGTCTACTTTTACATTAAGCTGGCAGTTTTTTCCTGCCATTTTTTTAAATGAAATTTTCCAACCTCAGCTGAGCATCAGCAGCCCAGGAGTCTGTCATTGTTGAGATCCAACAGTCAGGCAGTTCCTTTTGGGAGCTTTCTGTAAAAGTTTTCTTCGCTGAAACCTCAGCAAAACTGGAATGAAACAGTGTTTCCTTTGATTTCGTCCTCCCAGTTAAAGCTATCTTCTCTGACCAGGCTTACCACCTTTTTACGTTAAATACGTCTGACTCTGCATATAAAAGCCACCCGGTTTACCATTTCCAATACACGGAGTTCTAACTCCAAACTCCTGGGATGTTTTTTCACCTCATTACTTTGGAGTAGAGCTGCATCTCTTTGCATCCGTTTCCTCCTGAGGCAGAAAAAAACTCGACAGATGTCACGTGGCAACAATTGTTCCTGAGCTGCCACGGGCAACGCAACATCTTCCATCAATCAAAGCAGCTTGTCCCGACATGCAAACATGCAGTGAGCACACAGCATACATGCATGTGTTCACACAATGCTGTGCGTGTGGCGGCAAAAAAAACACAGGCACCATGTGACTTCATACACACTCAAACCATAGGGAGTAAATGGGCTGCAGTTGCTATAGAAACAGTCGAGTCCCACAACATCCATTCCAGAGAGCCTTCAGAGGAAAAAGAAGTGTTTGTCTCATTTTTCAGATGTGTGTCTCAACACCAGGAGACACAAACACTCAAACGCACACATACAAGTAGTGCATGTGAATGTGCATGAGTGTGTGGTGGATCTCCCCCTCTGTGATCACAAAGAGCAGCTCTCATCCCTGAGAATCCCATTTCACGGCCAGGCTTAGCAATGCTGCTGTGTTAAAGTGTGTGCGTTGGTGTGGTTGTGGGGATTACAGGGCCGCTGCTCATACAGGTCGGAATTATTTCAAATAAGATGTGAAATTCCTTCAACGCTCCACCGGCTGCCAATTGGAGGAGCTGAGTGTGAAGCGCGTTGTGTATCTAGACTCAGTTTTGTTTTTTATTAAACTGTTTTAAGACAGATTTACTGGTCCAACGGCGTTTTCTGAAATAATCCATGTGGTCTTCCCTGATTGGACCACCATGCTTCAGGCATTAGTGCAGTTTGATTGAAATATGCATAAATCACAGAGCTGGGAATAAGTTTTCCCCCTTCCTCATATTTCTGTTTTTATTCTTGTTACACTATAATGATTCAGATCAGACAGATTTTGTTATTTCACCAAAGCCCATCCTTCCTTTTTTGCTTATCTGGTGCTCGGCCATGGGGCATCAGGCCAAGCAGAGATGCACAGACCTCCTTCTCGACAGAAAGTTCTGAAACTGCTTCCAGTTCTGTTGTATGACTCCCAGGCTGCCGGGAGAGACAGAGTCCTTCCAGGGCATCTGGTTCCTGGGACTTCCTCTGGGCCTAAACCCGGAACTACATGCCTGGAAAACTTCTCCAAGGAGGCGTCACCCGCCCTCAGTGCACACTGAAGGTTCCTGCAGAAAATCATTGTAAAAAGTAGAGGTTTGGTCCGAGATCCCAAACCGGACCCCATCTCAACCCGCATCGTACCTAAAATTTCTGTCCATAAAAATGATACACAAACATAGACAAAGGGCATTCCTGCCTTTCCGACATCCACCAGGACTAAGTTCAACTGACTGCCGGAGTACGAACCAAAGTCCTGCTCTGGTTGTTCAGAGAAAGGATTATAAACCCCCTATTTTCACAGCACCGTCCGCAGAACACAGCAAGGGACAAGGTTTAACACTTTCTCCAAATCCACAAAGACAAATTCAGACAAATTCTTCTCCACAGTATTCTGGAGAAGACTTTCCCTGAGAGGGTGAGTACTGTGATCCTTCTTGAGAAGAAGGACTACCACTCTGGTCTGCCAGCCCAAAGGCACCATCCCTGAACACCATGCCATGTTTTAGAGGTGTATCACCCAAGACAGCCCCTTGACACCCACCTGGTAGCTTTTTGACTACCTCAGTGACTAAAGCTTAGGTGATGGACTGGCCCACTACTGGCTCCTAAACCTCAGATTTTTCAGTGGAAGCCAAGTCGTCAGAAGTTAGAAGATCCTCAAAGTCACTTTTCACCAAAACATCCCAGTTACACAATGCAGGACATTCGTTTTACATGAAGACTGATACTGTTTACTTTTTTACATTGATAGAAATGTAATTTTGTTTTTCTTGCAAGAATTTTTGTGTGCTTTTTTTTTCATAGTCTAGGATTTTGGTACTGGATTTCATTTTGATTTTATCCAAAAGAGTTGCTCAGACTTGTATGACCTTCATGGAGTTTTGAGATATGTTTAAATCATTTGATAGCACAATATTTGGCACATTCTATGGTCAGATTTGCAGAAGCAGCAATAATATTGTCTTTCATCACACAAATATAAAACCAGTACTTTTACCTGCCTCTATTGCAAAGAGACCTTTTTTTCATCCAACAGCCCTGTTTAATAAGCACACGGTAGGGATAAAAAATAAATGTCACCTTCAGATGTCTGGTCAAATATTCCCATAGAAGAGCGGACTCAGTCCAGATGAATGTTTTCGCTGCAGTGCACTGACACTCATGTCTACATTATGGGGTTTCCTTGTTAGTGATGCCGACTTCACAACAATCAAATAACCGAATTTCATCTTGCTAAGCACTTCTAGGACATACTGTCTATGACCCCAGACTGTGATGTTGGGGCAGATCTTTTCCACGAACAGCCCCAGTCCACACCTCCAGAGAAAGTTCAGAGGGAGGAGTAGAGCTATTTTGAGGTTTTATCATCCTCTTTTCACAGCTGGGGGCGGGACACGGCAAAGTGATCACTTTTTTCATCTGGAGGCGAAAGAACGTCCTGTGATTCTATACGTGAAATCTTCTGAGTCATGCTAAGGGGAAAGTCTTCGAAGGTGGAGGTCTAGACTACCTTTCTTTAAAACATCACCTAATCCTGTTTTGTTTAAAACCTGTACATGGAAATCTTAACTGTGTAGAGGGAAGATTTCAGCGTTCTGACAGGCACATTTTAAACAACAGAGTGATTATAACCCATGCATGATAGTTCCACTTGACCATGCTCAAACCTGAGCCTGTCATTAAACATAATCAACATCAATGTCTTATCAGAGGATAAAGTCTTCAACCAGCTTTTTAAGTGCAATATTTATTACAAATTCCATTCAAGCGAGGGCCAACTGAGAGCTCTGAGGCATTTCATCAGATCTTGTAGAAAATAGACGAAATAGTTTGTTCCTCTGAGAACAGATGATGTGTCATCAGCTGCTGTCATCTCTGCAGTGTGTTAATTATTGATTATGACAACACGTCAGGACACGCAGCTGTGTTCTCTTACTTTTAAGACCAAGAAACACTTCACATATTTGTGTTAGTATGTTTGAAGTGAACAGATCTCAGAAAGACACCATAGACAACGACTTTAAATCTTTTAACAAAGGAACATCAGATATGGGCATTCATACTCAGAAATGATGTATTGGCAGTAATGTGGAGTATTTTAAAATATTTTTGGCTGTTACACATTCGCTTTAACAAGTATTTAACCATAAAAAGTGAATCAACACACGTGTTTTACTCATTGACTGCTCATGAGAACTGAGTCTCATGTCACTCTTAGAAAAGGGTTTACTTCCTGCTCCAACCAAGTGATGTCAAGTCAGTCGCCATAGTGATATGGATACCACTATGTTGGAACCAGGCGATGTCAGTAAGCGGTGACTGGTCCTTGTCGTAAAATATAAAGAAATTATGATTATCAAGAACGTGTTAAAATCGAGTGGTAGGGCTGGTCAGGTTGAGATCTGGAGACTTGGTAGGCCACTGCAGGACCTTGAAATGCTTCCTATGAAGCCAATCCTTAGTTACCCACGCAACGTATTTGGGATTATTGCTGAAAGACCTGGACACGTTTCATTTTCAATACCCTTGCTGATGGAAGGACGTTTTCTCTTAAAATCTGACCATATATGGCTCCATTCATTCTTTCCTTTACACAGATAAGTTGTCCTGGTCTTTTTGCCCCAAAGCATGATGTATCCACCCCCATGCTTTACAGTAGGTATGGTGTTCTTTGGAAGCAACTCAGTATTCTTTCTCCTCTAAATACGACGAATAACGTTTTTACCAAAAAGTTCTATTTTGGTTTCATCTGACCATAAGACATTCTCCCAATCCTCTTCTGGATCACCCAAATGCTCTCTAGCAAACTTTAGACGGGCCTGCACATGTACTGGTTTTAGCAGGGGGCCACGTCTGGCACTGCAGGGTTTGAGTCCCTGGTGGCGTACTGTGTTACTGATGGTAGCCTTTGTTACTTTGGTCCCAGCTCTCTGCAGCTCATTCACTAGGTCCCCCGTGTGGTTCTGGGATTTTCACTCACCATTCTCGTGATCATTTTTGACCACACGTGACGTCACCTGTAGAAAATGACATCACTGACTAGTTCCAGTTGTCAGATACAGTCAATGGTAGCTACGTAGCTAGCTGATCACTAAATGTTTAAGACCATAAAACTGGTCTTTTACTGAACCGATATTTTACCATAGAACTTGAAGTTGGGTCATGGTATCTATACTTCTCTTCTCATCTTTCTTTTCAGATTTCATGACTCAATTTCAATGCAGGAATGAGAATCTTCTTTGAAATCTTATGTTTTGTAGGTGCTAACAGATAGTTGCTAATAGCTAAAGCTTGACATCTGGGTCAAACTTCTGCTGTTGTGGTTTGGTAGGTGCTTTTCGTTGACATTCTAGGAGTGGTAGTGACAATTGTTCAAACTGTTTTGCCCCTTTTCAGCTTTAAGTCAGAATTTTGTACCAAGGATAAAGAGGGGCTGCTTATTTTCACGATATCTTGATGAAAACCTTAAAAGAGGAGCCATAAAAAGCATAACATTCAGGATTTTAGTCATATCAGGAAATATTCACCTTATCTTTGCTTGTGATCATGTCTAAATGCAAATTCTTCATGTAATCTTATCTGATTGTCAGATATCATCTGTGTTCCCTCTCAGTTTTTAACATTTAGAGATGTCAGGGAGGATTTTAGCAGCTGCTGGGAGTCTTATCAGCACTCTGATCAGTAACTTATGAAGTAGAGATTGTTCTAGTGACATGTATTATCATTATTTTCTGTCAGAGTCTCTTTAAACTGTACTCATTTCCAGCATTGACATTTAAAATCCTTTAAAACAGACCATCTCAGTTTAAACTCCGTTTTTTTCCTCCAACCACAGGGATGTTATTTATTCCTCTGAGACACGTTTTTGTGTTGGCGCCTGCTCATGCTGGGTCTTCACAGCGAGGGTCTTGACAGTGACTAAGAGAGAACTTTGATCTAGTGGACATCAGTCCATTAGGGCAAGAATCCTCTAATCATTTCACTCATCAATCGACAGGCAGAGCAGCTCGCCTGCTGGCTTGTTTTCTTCCCCTCTTTTGGGTTGTTGTATTTTCTGGGCGCGGTCGATGTTACTCGCGGTCGCCACCTTGGTGTCTGGATTGATCTGTCTGTTTGTTGCTCTCACACAGGAGTCATTTTCACCAAACATTATGCTTTTTATATAAAAATGGTTTGCTTGGAGCCATGCTAGCAAGATTTAGCTAAGTACTCTTTACACTAGTGATTATCGGGCTATGTACAGGTGAAGGTTTATTTTCCCTTTCTATTCATAACATAGTATTTGAAAAGACTTGACATCAAAATAGCTGAGCTTTCTTGTTTGTTCAGACCTTTCAGGTGGAGCTTGACTGATTTCATCCCAACTAGTGCTTGGCTAATTTAGCTGTCTGGGGCTAAAGCTATATGCGATAAGAAGCCAGGAAGCTCCGGTTCCCTCTACTGCACCTGCAATAAGTTTTTTTTTGTATAAGATGAAAGATGAAAGCTGTGTTGACTAATTAAGCAGGTTCGAAGTCTTTTGCCCTCCAATAGCTTCTGTTGAATTGCGGCAGAACTGATTTCATGGTAGAAAGCACCCAAATATTGGAAAACTCTTGACTCATTTTACCATTGTATATTCTCTGTTTAGACAGTATGTTACCCTTTGACAATCTGGAAAGTGAGCCTTGTCACGCATGCCAGTGTTTAATGAACATAAATTTGAGGAGGCCTTATTGTTTTATGACATTACGCCAGGCTTAGTATGAGCCAACTTGTTAGCAAATGAAGAGTTTTTCTGATTTTCCTTTTTTGTTGTTGTTTTGTAAAACACATCATATATTAAACCTAGGCAAAACTGTGACCCAAATATTTAGGTTTGAATCGTGGGGAAATGGAATTGTTGCCTTATTAGTTAGCACCTTCAACCCTTCCACAAATGTTCTTCCTTTTTGTGATTTTGTCTTGGCTTTTTGTTCTTGTTAGTCAACAAACACCCACAGATGTTCCCTGTCAGAACATGCTAGAATCCACATGTGGTTCCTAGCCTGCACTGGTCCAGAAAAAAGTTGCACAGACTGTATTTTTAAGTTCAGGCTGCTGTGTGAACTCTCTGATTAGCCGATGTCCTCCTAAGGGGGGTTTGGTAAAACTCAAAGTGTTAAATATTGGTTCTGATCAGATTAGTTCAACATGTCTCCGTCCAGAGGAGTAAGTTTATATTCGAGCTGCGAAACTTTAGTCCTCAGTGTTTTAAGAAGCTAAAAATGTCCAGGGGCTTTTAACCGAGTTCATTAACTACATAACAGACGTAGAACTAGAAGATGTCGTCTGAACGGGATGGAAGCTTTTTGGTGTTCAGAGGCTGATCTCTCTCCCGCTTTCTCCTTTTACTCCTCTTGGCCAATTTTCACTGGCAGCAGGGGACGAGTGGAATGAGTCTCCTCACAGCGAGGTCCTTATCTGAGTGTGGAGGGGATGATGAAGACTGGAGACATAAGAGAGACAACCCAGAGGTGCAGACAGGCTTCACAAACCTTCTACAGGCTTTTTAAGACATGAGAGCTTTTTCTTCTTTTGTTTCCTGTGGTTTGTTGAAGCATTTTGTAAGTACAGTCTGCCTTCTAAGGCTGATCTATAGAGAATGAAGATAATTAATTATTAGCTTTTCTGATAATCTCTTTAAACACTTGCATTCAACAGCATTTGCCACTTAATAAACATTGGGTTGACATTTGGATTATCCTGTACCTCTCTGAAAATCGACCTCCGTTTCATAGAGTTAACATTCTGCCATTTGTTGTTGGGGATTTTTTCTTCCGTAAATCTTATCATCAATCCTGCTGTTTTTATGACCTCTTAGTTCTGTTCTGACTAATCACTTCAATTGTTGTGCGAAATCGACCCAAAATTATCCGTTTTCTCATTTAGTACCAATACAGAGGTGATTTCTAAGTGATTAGCTCATGACTTTTTAAAGAATCAATGAGGTCTGCCTGTAAATCGCTTCTCTATCTTCTTATAGACCGGTGCTTCACTGTCACAGGCCCATTCACCCATCCACACACATTCAAGTAGCATTAGCCAGACCACTGTCTGTGTTTTGCACAAGGACAACTTCGACAAGCATGGTCAAGCAGAGCAGGACGTCAAAGCTTATTTTAATTCCTGATAAGATTAAGTCTATTATTATAATTTTTTTTGGTCATTTTACATGGTAACATTTGGGAAAAAGATTTTAAAAAGGAAATCTAACAACTTAAAAAATTGACAAAGTATTTAGTAGTTGTTTTTATTTAACCACAAAAAGGCAATACATTTGTGAACACTTCTGA
Source organism: Oryzias curvinotus (assembly GCA_023969325.1). Classification (NCBI taxonomy): domain Eukaryota; kingdom Metazoa; phylum Chordata; class Actinopteri; order Beloniformes; family Adrianichthyidae; genus Oryzias; species Oryzias curvinotus. Next base: position 32,418,744 of record CM043715.1, on the reverse strand, counting down.
TTAATTCAATGAATTGGGTTTATTAATTACAATGATTAATTTATTAGTTTACCGCTAGCATCCATAGACTGTGATACAAAATGAGATACATACAAAAAAACATATAAAGGAATTAAAAAAAACGTACACACTAACGTGATGGACATGTCATGAAAAGAAAAAACTCGTTTGAAAAAAATGACAAAGAGGAACATGGATAGAAGAAATCCGTCTCAAAGTTTACAGATGCATAAAGTGTATTTTCATGAGGAGTGTGTGGTTCTCCTTTTGTTCTTTTACACAGTTTTGTTGGTTCCCAAAGACAAAAAGCTTTTCCATTCAGGAAACTCTCACACAGCGGGCTGAGTCTCTGCTTGTTTTCAACATCGATTGCAGAGATCGACCTGCTGAGCCTCACAACACGCAGTCAGTAACCAGTCAGCAACTGAGTGACCGCTGCATTGATCCTCAGCTTTAGTGACTGATTAAAAGCCCTACGCCACTGTTTCCTGACTGGTTATTAACGTTCTGATTGCTTTGCTGTTTAGACAGCTCTGTTTTTCTCCTTTTATTCCTTTTTTTCTTGGTCTACAGTGATGTTTTCTCGTGTGGAGGATCAGGCAGCAGGGGCGTTCTGTGCGCAGCAGGCCGTGGGTTTGATCCCCGCTGCAGGTCGTCTTTCAGTTAAGAGCTGGCACATTAAAAGAACTGCAGCTCGATATCTCAACGTGCGTCTGCACTCAATTGTCGGACTGATAAAACAACTGATTGGCTGAGAGATCTGAGCATGGATTTCTACAGAAAAAAGTGTCTGCTCTCTTTGCAAAAGCTTTCCTGAATGTTTTCTGTTACGACGATGACGGGATTTCTCCTCCCACAGTCAGTGACAGGCGTCAGAGCTGCATGGTTTGATGGTACAGTCTTCTGGTGGAAACTGATTTTCTTCCCCACCCTTTGCGAGCTCGTCCTCCCACTCTACGCTTGTCTGGAGCTCAGCTCTGGCAATCTTTAAAGCTGTTGTGGCTTTGGTTGGCGAGGGCGAATGTACAAAGACCCTGGAAAATCCCATAAACCTCCACTCTTTGAAATTCTCCAACCTGTGTGATTTTTGACATCAGAAATGCAGAGAGAGGCGGCAAGGATGTCGACGCAGTCCATAGAGGGAGATCAGGTTTCCCTTTCCGGGATTTTGCTTACTTTTGTGATGCTTTGACTCATATAATCCAGATATCCAGCAAGTCTGCTGTATTTATGATCTATACCAAAAATGACAAAACATCTCAGCAGGAATGTAGATGGTTTGCCTCCTTTTCCTCAAGTCTTTTGATGCTGTGGGATCTTCCTAACCTACAAGCCCTAATGTCCCTCAGACCAGAGGATTTTATTTAAAGTCCAGAGAAACTACAGTCCTCACCTTCTACTTTAAAACTCATGTAGGGATATGAGAGTCCCACATAGTTGCCATCACTACAATCTTTGAGGGGGGTTTTGAAAATATCTACTACTGGTCACACAAGAAGGTGAAGATGCTGAACCTTTGGTCAAACCTTTTCACTGTATGCATCAACCTTACAAGGTTTCTGTACTGAACTAAAGAGGAACTAATTATAGCTCTATGGAACAAGTACTGAATACAGAATTAGTGGCGACTAGATCTACCAGCCTTTGTGCAGAGCTAGAGTTTCTGATAATACGACTGAACTCCTCAGAGGCTAGAATTTTGTCAAAGGTCTTAGGACTCTACAAAAACACACCTCTGATAGCTAATTAGTTGTACACTATGCTGTAATTAGTTTTGTAGAGCTGATTATACAGCAGAGGGAGGACTTAGTCAACGATGTTGTTGCCCCCAAAAAGTGATGGCAACATAAAAGTATTTAAGCGTATATTAACCGTATTTAATGCCGGAGCTTTTGCACCAGTGTTGACGTTAATGCCTTAACACTTTAGTCATTTACACAACTAACATAATTCCAGTGGAGTCTGAAGCGAAAGAAAAGAAGCTTTGCTTCCCACACTTTCCATTGGTAGTGTTCACACAATCAACCCGAAGCTGGTTCTGATGCGGAGAAAAGCGGCTTTGCGCCTATATGTAACACATCATAAAGTGTTGCTTTTTTCTGTGTCTGCATACGTTTGAGTTGTGTTAATTGTGTAAAAGGTTGAAGAATTCCAGCAGTTCAGAGCGTGTTAGTTTGCTGTCACTAATTACTTCTCTGAGGTTAAAGGGTTTGCTTCCAAATTCTTAGATGGATATCCCAGATATCTGGATGAACTAAAACGATTAGAAAACAGCTACAATATCTCTGAAGTGGGCAGCAGATGGGACGTCTTGGGTAGTCTATTGATAGCGTCTTCACCAACAAAGCAATAAAATCAATCATGATGTGCAAAATCTACACCAATCCTGAACTGGACCAGCTAAAGTGTTTATCAAAGGATAACCCTAACATGGTAAACTCTGGAGCCGGTAAGATTCTGCTGTTGTAGTAGTGTAGTTTTAATTAGTTTGTATCATTTCTAGTCTTGTTGCGTCAACTTTAAGCATTTTTGAGAGAAGAATCTTTTATTTCTTTTAGTCGACTTGATAAAAGACAGTTGATGTGGATTAAACTGACAAACTTCTGCACTTTCAGTAAGGAGGAAGACTTTGTGCGTTTGTGTTTGAGGGAACAGCCACTCGCTGCCTGTGAAGTGGTTTGACAGCCAGCCCTCATAAAGAGCTTGAATAACAAGTGGTGTAACGGTGTGCTGCTGTTTCCAGACAGACAAAATAAAACCAGCTGGGAATGTTAAACAAGTCCTTTCTGTTGTCACACTAGTCACTGAGATATTACATTAAAAAAATGGCTATTCCTGCTTCACATCAGTTCTTTTCATTTATTTATGTAGGAACACCTCCAGAACTTCCTCCCACATAAGTGATCCAGGTATTCTGGGTTCTGATTGGGATCATACTCTTTCTCTGCTGAAGGGAACTGGGCAGGGGCGGCGCAAGGGGGGTAGCTAGGGGTTGCTATAGCAACTTCAAGATTTGGCAAAGCAACCCCTTATATTTAAAAGCCTAAATCAAATGCTTTATTTAAAAAGTTCATTATAAAATTGTGTCGCATCTCATCCCTTTCCATTTAACATTTAATGTATTTTATGTTTGTCTTGTATTTAGTGTTGAAATGTGACGTAAAACTGCACTGAAAAGTTAGTCGGTGAGGTACGCAGTAGCACTGTCTTAACAGAGAGGGCGCTCGTGAGCTCGCATTTGTTCCTTATTTGTTGCTAGTAAAGTTTATGTAATAACAGCCAGTATTTTATGTTTTTTTTTTACTAACTGCAAACATGTTGGATGTCATCCCATTAAAAAGGATTTAAAAGTGAACTTTTAATTTTAAAACATGAATGACCGATGCTGAACAAAACATCTGTATTGAGACTTTTATAACTAAAAGACGTTAAGGAGGACTCTTGACATTAAGGTCACGGAAATTTTTGTCCAGAAGAGCTTCAAAATTCATGAAAAGTAAACCTTCACTTTTCTAATTTTCTTCTACATATTCGTTAATAATAGGATCGATGTGTCACTAAAAGCAAAGGTTATGGTCACAGGCTTAGGTTCATGTTGCCGGACACATGTTTAATGGAAAATTATTTCAATTTTTTGTATATTAAAGCAGATGTTCCCCCATCAATGTTTTCAATGAAACAATACCAAAAAAAATTTTTTTAAGTTTAATTTGAACTTTTATTTAAAAATTCAATGTATTTAAAAATTCACTTTGGAGATTAGGAGGGGGACAAGGGAAAAATGGCATTTTAGGCGGTACTCCAAACTGATTTGTTATTTTCAAAACTATTTTCAAGCATTCTTTTCTCTTAGTTTGGTCTCAAAACATGTAAGTTAGGTCGGAAACTACGTTTTAGTATTTTGTTTGTGGATTATTGGAAATATAATGGGTGGTTCTCCAGTTCTAAAATGACCTGTACGGGCTTCTCACTTGTTTGTAAATCTGCCTCACCAGCAACAACCTTCATTGCTCCAAACATCGTCCGGGTCATCCATGAATAGAAATAAGACACACACACCGCTTCATGTAGCAACCAGGTGGTAGCTCCTCCCACATGTGGCTGGGGAGTCAAGCTTATGAAAATATTTTTGGACAGGTGTCAAGCTACGGCAAGCAAAAAAGTATCATAAATCGCCAGGAGAAGTGGTGTAAAGAACAGCAAAAACGACGGTTTTTGTGCTCAAGCAGAAAATGTGGTTGAAGCCGGTACCCCCATAGACTCTCAACAGCTCCTCTAATGCATTATTGTTAGTTTTCCTACCACACCTCAACATCTCCTTCTTCAGACTTTTCAGACATTTCAAAAGTGCAATCTATTGACAAGACAATAAATGTAAATCTGGTGTTGATTAGCATCATATGAATATGTGTTCATGTTACTTTCCTTCTTGAAAATGTAATTTTACATCAAAATGAATTAGCAACTCCTTACAGTCACTTAGCAGCCCCTAAGCTACTGCAGAGAAAAAGTCCTGGACCCGCCCCTGGAACGGGGTCTTTAAAGGTTGTGGATGCTCCTGAGCTCATGTGGTCTGACCTGTAGGTCCGTTACCAGCTTTTACTGATGACCACAGAGCTGCCACAGAGCTGCCACAGAGCTACCACAGAGACCACAGACCGCAACATGCGGTCAAGGATAAATCATCACCTACACTGTCTCAGATTTCTTTAGAAAAAAGGGAAAGAAGAAGTGATGATGTAATGCTTCACTTTATTCATGCTGTGATTTTCCCTAAGGACCTGAGAAAAGGTCCAGTTTAACACAACTAAGTAGAACACCAGCCACTTCACATTTAAGCTGTAACCTTTTAAGTTTATATAAGTATCTCATGACTTTAGTTCATCCTGCTGTGGCAGATTTCTTGCTATGTAGCATTAGACACCACAGATGAGAGCGGTAAGGCCTGGTCGTCCTCTGGGATCTGACAGGTAAATGGGAAGGGTAAAACTCAGATTGACAGGAGTTTATAACAACTTTTCAGGGTTTCCATGCAGAGCCCAGGGTCCTTTCCTCTACACTGAGTAAGCTTTTAGATGGCTGCTCCGGAGGAACAAAGGCACCTATAATGAGAGCATGCTGGTATTTGTAGTTGTGTAGTTACAATTTCAGTTAACAGCAGTATCTTCCTGAGTAAAGGGTATGGATGGAGAGCAAACACTAGGAATTCAATGTTTGGAGTCATTGGTTGTAATTACGACCAGAACTGCACCATCTCTCGCTAATGAGTAGCAGGTCTGTCTAGCTGTTTCTGCTTTGATCTTTCCGTTCCGCTTGTCTGAACATCTGAAATACCCCTAAAATAAGACTGTAGTCCAGAATGTCTGGGTGCAGCTGATACTAGAGACGGAAAAAACATTTCTAAGCACTCACTGCATTCCTTCTTTCTAGCACAATTAAGTCCATTATGTCTATAATGATCTTGTATTGTCCATGACAGCAGACAAAAGACACTTTTGGATTTTGCTCTGAGAAGAGATGGGAAAGAAAAGAGGATTTGTCTTTTTTGTTCTTTTTTTATTATTATTACCACGATTCTAAAGATCTTATTTAATGCCATCAACAGATTGTAGACTTAAGTGAGTGAGTGAGTTGGGCTGGTTAGAACCAGAATCAAGATTGCTGTGATAGCTCAGCTTTGTGGACACTTTGGTAATTCATTGGGAGTATCGGGTTAACGTATAGATATAAGAAATCCTGGATTGCCTGAAGACAAATTTAAAGTCCATTTTGCACCATTTTAGTAAACACAAGTTAGCACCATAAGTGTTTTTATTAAATAATAAAAACACGCACAATATTCTACCCCCATTGCAATGAACAGAAACCTACGGTGGCAGAAAGAGTTTTTATTTAGCCACAGATTCTGCAAGTTGTTCCCCCCAAAACATTGACTATGGTCTGAAATGTTCATGATAGAAACACTTCAACTGTAAAAGACAGAATGTAACAAATAAATCCAGCAAATCACCTTTTTTGATTTTTAAAGAATTTTGTTGTTTTATGGAGAAGAAAATAGGTATTTGGTTAGCAACAAAAGTTCCCCTCAATACTTTGTAATGGAGCCCTGGTTAGTGACAGCTCTATGCTTTGGTGTCACTGTATGCAGATTGAAAGGTTTGAGACCAAACACTCCTGCCCGTGGGACACCATAGACGACTGCTGTTGGAAAGAGTAGGGCAGTCAACACTTGGTCGATGACCACGTGCACAAAAGTCCATTTAGTGGATCATCTGAACTGCACACATCTATTACTTATCCAACAGACAAAATAACTAAAATCTTCTTTTTGTTTGTTCCTCCATCTTTTGTTGTAGAAGTGTGTGGTCCGGCAGCAAGGCCAGAGGCTGATCAATAATCTGTAGCCTCTGGATGCTGCTGCAGATCCACATGTTCATCTGTAAAGGCAACAAATAAGCCAAAGATTCCTCCATTTCCAACACTGTCGAGCTTCTGAAGGGGCATCATGCATTAGTAATGGGCATCGAAAAGGCTGAATTTCATTTTCCATTGTGCATTCCTGAGCACGTTCACAGGCAAGAGGTATTCTATTTTCTGGCGAGGGGTAGATGTATAAGAAAGTATTCTAAAAAATTCCTTAAATTCCTTCCTCGTCTGTTGTGTTTTACTGGTAATTAGCTGAAGGGTTTGTAGTCTTCTGAATAAACCAAGAACACCCTGCAGGCAAAGGAAGCAAAACTTTCAATAATCAAGACAATCACGTTTGTACCTTTTTCTTTTGTTAGCATTAGCCTTGCTAGCTTCACCGGGTCTTTGCCAACTTGCTACGCTAGCTGCAAAGTTGAATGATCTCTACATTTCTGGTCACTGACGCCTCACCGCACGCGGATCCTGTAGCTCCTCCTCGTCTGTGTCGACACAATCCGCGGCAACAGGAGCACACTCTTCTTCTTTGAAGTCCATACATCATTTAGTTGTCATGACGACTCATACAGGACAACATGTGCACATGCCGCTTCGTGCTCTGCTTGTGTTTGACCTGCAGTGACACGCAGCAGCACAATATTAAGATGCCTCATTTCCCACCCCCCACCCGATTCTGGTCCCCCATCGTTATTCATGACGGATCAGGCGGAGCAGCAGTCGGTTCACACTCCAACGCCGAAGTGTTGCCTTCATGCTCCAGTATCACTGACTCATCCGGAGTCTGATTCCATCACGATAACAGCCGCAGCTTTCCTTCTGACTGCGAATCCATTTGTTAGAAGCGGTGATAAATTCTACCGATGGGTTTCTGACGCCGAGCTAAAGACCTGAGAGTCCTCCTGCGTTTATTCTGATGTGTCTTAGCTGGAACAGCCTTTAAAATATTCAGACACAAATAGTTTCGTTTTCTTGTTGAAGTCACAGCATAGCAGAGCTGCGTTTATAGCGATCAACACCGATGCTTTTTCATTACGTGAAAACAGTATGAATCTGGAACAATCATGTTAAAACGGCAGATATCCTAAGAAGTACATCATAAAAATGGACTTAGTTTATCCTCTACTATTGAACACGTTTCACCTTTCTTTTTCTATCAATTGAACTTCTCATTTACTTCACATCTTCTCTTGACTTTAAGCTGTTTTTATGTCATTTAGTCGTCTGTCTCAAAACACTGCAGCAGATCCATTGGCTGACCTTTAGTTCACAAAGTTCAAGCTTCAAATATTTCACACTTGTAAGGATCTCAAACTCTTGTTAGTTTCGTTTTTTTGTCTGAAAATATGAGGCGATTAGATCTGAAACAGACTAATTTCATGGTTTAAGGCTAAATAGTTTATTTTAAAGTCTGTTCCTTGATAAATGCTTAAACCAGGTCTTTGAATGAGAAAAGCATATGACTCTAAAATTCTACAAAGTCTAATTTAGACTAAAACCTAATAAAGGTAAAAAAAAAATCAAGCAAGCATCTGTGGAACCTCCAAAGGTTGAAGGTCAAGTTTTGTGTTCTATTTAGACGTTAACAATGTGTGGTTGTGGTGTGGTGGTCCCACGCTTTGTTTCTTCTGCTTTTTTTATGCGTTCTCATCTGGTAAACCACGTCTTTGGGATCCTAAGCTTAGAAAACACGGTGGAAGCTGAAGCGATGCTACTGTTGCTTCATCTCATTGCTGTGGCTGTGCGGCCAGAAGAACTTTCAAAGATCCTTCAGACCTTCATCAGATTCTGGCTGCTGTTTTCCACTGCATCCTCATCATCATCATCATAATACACAAGGTCTCTGCTGGACTCAGTGAAGCTTGTCTGTTATGAGTTGGTCCTTTTATTCTCTGGATTCAGTGGAACTTCAACATGTTCAGTATGTGACGAATGTGCTGACGAACACATCAACATTATGTCTCAATCGGACACAATTTCAAGAAGGAAGATGTTTTTTTGTTTTTTTCCTTTTTGAAAAAGCAAAGCATCGATTTCGTGTATGTGTGTGTGTGTGTGTGTGTGTGTGTGTCTGTGTGTGTGTCTGTGTGTGTGTGTGTGTGTCTGTGTGCGTGTGTTGTAATCCTGTTCTCCTCTGTAGCTGTAAGCTGTGGTTGAACAGATAAGATCAGGAGGACCAGAGGAGGAGATGAGCTTCCTTTAGAGGAGCAGAGCCTCTCACAGATGGAGTATAAAGCTCATCCATCTGAGAGGAGCTCCCTCTAACGGAGCAGAGTTCAACATCTAGCAAGAAAGGAGAAGCAGAGGTTTTCCTGTCCAGCTGTCGTGGTCATTCTGGGGGGGAGCGTGGCCGGCCCTGGTGAGATGCAGCAGGTACAGATACCTGGGTGCCGTAAGTTACACCATTGAACCGTAGGGAAAGGGAATCGTTGCGTCTCTAACAGACCCATCAGGATTCAGGCTCCACAAATCAAGTTGAGCTGCTACATTAAATCTGCTATATTCAACAGACCTTTATCACAGCACCACATGACCCAGAAGGACCTTCTGGAGCTGACCTCTGACCTTTGAAGAGGCCGCCATCGTGATGCTAAATCCGACGCCTCGTTCAAAATGTGTTTTTCCATGCCTGACTTTAGTGGACTCGACGTAGAGGAATGACGGCCACAGAGAGGCGTCGGTGTTCTGCCATCTTTCCTTACATAACCACCGCGTATAGCTAAGAATCAACCGTCGTTTGGTTTGTCTGCGTTGAAGCACAGTTGTGTTGACACACATGAAAGATTGTTGTGATTTGCTGCGATAAATCCTGAAACGGAGGCGAGCGTCTTTGTGGGACCTTCATAAGAGGCAGCGTAGCTGCTCTGGTTCTGCTCTCATCTCCCTGGATGAGAGCCTCACTGGCTTTGTTTGCCACCAAGTTCCTCTAAAATCTACAGTACTAGAAGAAATGTTTAATATTCCTCTCCGTACATCAGATATTTTCTTTTCTCACAAAATCAGATATTTGCTCCGTTAATATTCTCTAGTTTCCATTATGCAGAAAGAAAAATATAATGTTTTATACTCTGACCAAGGAAATGATGCCTTGGAGCTGTTTCACTGAAGGTGTTGGAATTGCACTAGAGGACAGGTGAAGAGCCACAGTGCCCCCTACTGGACAGAGAAGGTAGGACCCTTCACTGCAGGCTGAGCTGAAGACGAGTGTCTGAAGACGAGGAGGAGCTAGAAACAGGAAATAAAGGACACAAATAAAAAACTAAAGACAGGTTGTAGGTTTTGAGTTTGTTTAAGAACCGCTGACATGAAACTTCAAATCCTTGAAGAGCAGAAAATGGCTTCAGCATTCTCACCTACAGACAAGAGTTTATGTTATGATGTTAATGAAGGGATCATAACTTCCTTTTTCCTATTTTGAGTAGTTTCTGGTCTTTGAGGTCATTTTCTTTTCCTTTAGCTTGTAATTCCTGCTATACTTCTAATAGATGTAAAGAGAGCTTTTAAATGAGAACTTTCTCCAGAAGAAACGTATTTTAGTCTGATGTTCACTGTGTGTTCATCTGAAGGCAGGTTTTAAGTTCTGGTCCTGGTTTTCCCGTCAATGTCGTTTCACTGAATTGAATTACTGGATAACTGTTATTAAATAACTGGATCGATCTTGATTTGTCGTAGTTTTGGCTAATTTTCTGTTCAGCTGTTCTCGTGCAGAGGAGTAGAAATGGCTAAATTAAAACCCTTTATGGAAGTATTTTTTATGAATAATAAAAGTACTATTATTCCTTAGCCTGATTTTTTTAGATTAACTTTTTTATAGTTCTGTTCATTGGTTGGTCCTTTCAGTCTTTCTTCTCTTCTCCTTCAGCTTTATCTTCATTGGTTGTTGATAGCTTTTCTTTTTTCTCTTTTTCGTTCATTTTAATTTCCCTCCTCTTAAGGGTACATCTCTGAGGTGTCTTCTTTATTTCCAGATTCCGTTTGGTTTGTTTGTTTGTTGTTTTAGGAGTTTTTTTCTTACCGATAAGGAGAGTCTGAGGGCAGAGATGCCTAGTTTAGTTTAGTCTGTTTAGTTTAGCAATTGCCTATTTTATGACTGATTTCATGTTATTATACAATTACTAGTATGAAGCCCATTGAGACAACTATTGTTGTAATATTGGGCTATAGAAATACAATTGAACTGAATAAATGTCTGTTTTTTTTTAAGATTTCTCTGTGGGTTTCAATAATAACCAGACTAGGTGTATTTATCACTTCCCTGCTTCTCTAATAATACCTTTTATTACTTTGTACTATTTATATTTTTTATCAACATCTGTTTCCAGATCCTAAACTTACCCTGGAGTTTGCTCAGACTTTGTTATTTCATTACATTTCCTGGATTCTGTTGCGTTCAGATGTTTGTCGGAACAACAGGACTGGCTCATCTCAGCTTTCCCTTCATAATTGAAAGAGAATTGTTGTGTTCATCTTCTTCTCAGTTGTTAAAGCTTGTGTCATTGTGTGTTTCACCTTTTCACCACCTTTGTTACGGAGCGGTGGGTCTTCCTCTTCATGCTGTCGTCTAAGTGATGGCTAAATAAAAGTATGTCCATAGTTGCTGTGACATGATAGGACGAGTTTGACATGAAGCTTCACTCACATGTTTTAGACAAGTGAATCAGCAGTTGGGTCTACAGTCATGACCAAAGGTTTTGAGGATGACACAAATATGAATATATGCAAATTGATATTATCAAAACTTAAACGGGAACCTTTCCAAATTCCAAATTTTCTGTCATTCTCAACATTTTTGGCCATGACTGTATGTGGGCATCAGAAAATGGTCTTTAATGTCACCTGTTTTATGAATCAACATGACTAACCTGAAAACGTCCCACCCCCCTGTTATTTTGAGAGGTCATGTCCATCGACATCGACAGCAGGTGCCGCCATGTTGGTATGACCGTTAATTACCTGTGGAAGTCCTGCAGGCTGCGTGCTGCTGCCTCATTGTCACGACAACACATCAGATGGATACGGCGAAGCCGGGAGGGTTGTTTCCAGTCGTGGCGCCCAGTTCTCATGATGATGGTTGAAATGTTATAAACTGCCCAAAACTCCCTCCAGTCAGCTCTGTCTGCATTTGTGCATGTGTGTCTGTGTTTGTGCATGTGTGTGTCTGCATTTGTGCATGTGTGTGTGCGTTTGTGCATGTGTGTCTGCGGTTGTGCATGTGTGTGTCTTCGTTTGTGCATGTGTGTGTGCGTTTGTGCATGTGTGTGTCTGCGGTTGTGCATGTGTGTCTGTGTGTAAGTGTGTGTTCATGTGTCTGTGCATTTCTTTGCCTTCTGTGTTAACTTGTGTTTGTGCGCTTGTGCATGTATGTCTGTGTTTGTGCATGTGTGTGTCTGCATTTGTGCATGTGTGTCTGCATTTGTGCATGTGTGTGTCTGCATTTGTGCATGTGTGTGTCTGCATTTGTGCATGTGTGTGTCTGCATTTGTGCATGTGTGTCTGCGGTTGTGCATGTGTGTCTGTGTTTGTGCATGTGTGTAAGTGTGTGTTCATGTGTCTGTGCATTTCTTTGCCTTCTTGTGTTTGTGCATGTGTGCAAGACTGTGTGAGTGTACATGTGTGTAACAGCCAGAGATTTGTTGCGAGTGCAGACCTGTTTCCAGACGTAACACAATTATCTAAAGTCCAATTCTTTTGGGCCTTTTGTGTCTGTAAACCAAGTGAAGGATTAATGCATCTGTGGGCTTTGGAGGGCGGGGGGCGGGGGGTGGAGAGCTGCTGCTTCATTTCTCCGCTGAAAAGACTCTAAGCTGCAGCCGTCAGCGAGAAGAATCGCATGTGGAGGCGGTGGAGGCAGAGCGGGGAGAGGAGGACTGGCCTTCACTCAGAGAAACACGAGGAGGGGAGACTGAAGGAACATCATTTACACCGTCAGCCATCATGCGTGTAACCAGCACAACGGGTATTAACCACCGTAACAGGGGAGCAAAGCCATGCCTGCTGTCACCACGGCAACAGATGGGCAAAGCGCTTCTCCCAGGATCCTCTGTTCCCCTCATCTGGCATAATTCACCATCCAGTGATGAAATAACGGGTAAGAGCCCCAATCTGAGGCTAAGAGAGTTGAAATTAGCCCGAGCCGACACGTTGGAGATGTCACACTGCCGGGAGTTTGGCTTCCATGTTCAGTTCCGGTGAAAATCCTCATTTTGACTGGAAATCAGTTCCAGAAGCAGCAGTCTGCCGAGGTCCAGACCTCACACTGTCCGTCATTACTCAACAGAGGAAGGTACAGCAGTTACCAGAACTGATTGAAGGAAAGATTTAGATTAGACACAACACTAGTAACAGTAAAGTCCCATTAACCCTACATTTTTTTATATCTTAGGGTTTTTTACTAGTAAATAATGACAAATTTGGTTGAAGTAGTCAGAGGAAACCAAGTCTTTCTTTAATGATACGTTTTTTTCTCCAGGACAACTTCTCCACATTTTTCTGATTTCTGGGAAGCTACAGTGAAGGCCTTTTCTCAAACAGAAAATTAAGAACTTCTGTAAACGTTTGCACATATTTAGTGGGTCATTTGATTTTTTGTTGTTGGTGTTGTTACCTCTGTTTTTATGTTGTTTAGTACTCCCACTGTTGCATACGAGGCACGTAGTTCATGTTTTTATGTTTGACTTTTCTGTTTTTAAACTCCAAAGAACCCAGTTTAAGGCGTAAGCCTTTACTTATAGATTGAATGGGCAGCATTTGTATCAGTAATGCTGCATGCCTAAAAAAACTCAGCTTTACTTCCTAACATAGAGACGGGTAACCGATACTTTCACACTGAGAACACCAGAAGTCGTTCTGCTCATCAGAAGTGTTCCAGGAAGTGTCGGAGCCTGAGCCAACTCCAAGTCTCTGGTTGTGCAGCACATGAACTCCCCAACTCTTCATACGACCCCCTATTTATGAGCAAATCAATGGACGCTGATTTGTGGAGTAATTTTCCAATCATCTGCCCCTGGAAATAAAGTGCTGCCTCCTGATCATTTACCATTTTTATATATCGATGAGTCCCACCTGTGTGCAGCTTGCTTGCCTGAAGTCAGAATCCTAACCAAGCAAGGGTCTAAATATAAATGTTCTTGTAACAGCAGCTTCTTGTTTTTAAGGGAAGGCAGCCTCTCTGACTTTCCACAAATCAATCAAACACAAAACTTTTCCTTCCACACCTTCTCATTGGGTGTGAAGCCTGCAGGCTGTTGTAGCTCCACTGCGTTGGCTGTTTATTTTTTTTCTTCTTTTTTTACTCTGCAGAACAACAATAATAGCCTGCCTCACTTTCAAATAATACCCACAATGCAGCATTTGAGTCAGCACCTACACTCCCTGAGGGGGGAGACTTTTACCTCATGTATGGTCAGCTGAACATGAGATGAACTGTTCAAAAGATGTCCTAATAAGAAACTTGACCTCATGACTTATGACCATCCTTACATTGTATGTGCCATATTTATATGATATAAACTGGGCCAGGTTATAGGAAGTGAATCAAAACAGTCACACAATGTGGGGTAGCTACAGTACCCAGAATGCTTAGAGGGGCCAGGGGAAAGTCTGTTCTTGTTATCTGCAATACTCGAACTTAGCAGCAAGAACAACACGACAGGAAATACAACTTTATTGATAATCTTTCCCAACATTGGTCATTTGTTACGCATAAAATACATATGACTTTCTGCACAGTGGTGCAGTGGTGCAGTGGTTAGCGCTCTTGCCTCACAGCCAGAAGGCCATGGTCCAAGTCCTGGCTGGGGACCAGAAGACCAATGGGGGGACTTTGTGTGTGGATCTGGAAAACTTTACTGTTCAGTAGCAGGTCTTTATTCTCTGAGTTTCACTGGTAGAGGTTTTGGCGAAAGATGTCTTGGATCCATCTTAGATCAGCGAATTGGATCCAATCGAATTGTTCGAAATAAACCGATACGACCACACATTAAAATATGAATTGAATCATTGTTGAAACATATCGTTACATCCCTACATGGGCAAAAATGACCATGTAGGGATGATTTCCTAACAATAAGAGCCACATTTTGGCAGGGTTCAAAAATGTTTAATATTTTTTTATTTGAACAGCCAAAGCACACAACCTCAGTCTTGAAAAGGCTGATTGCCTCTATATGACTCTTTAGCCAAAAGAAGAAAAAAATTATTATGACCTTTTTTATGTCTTCCTATGAGATTTTTTGACTATTTTTTGGGGTCTATTATCCCTAAATTTATAAATGACATGTACATACACAGGGTTCCTTATTCTACTCTGTTTTCTGCTGATTCGCTGGTGTCTCTGGTCTCTAACGCCCGCGAATACGGGCGGAATACTGTATGTAGGCTTAAAGTCAAAACATCTAATCTAACATCTCATCTAAGTGTGTGACAGATAATGGTGTCTGTCACACACTTAGATGAGTGAAATTTGCTCTTCACATTTGACCCCTCCCATTGGGGAGTGGTGAGCTGCTGATCACAGCCGCGCTCTGGAACCATTTGGTGAATTTAACCCCCCAATCCAACCCCTTAATGCCGAGCGTCAAGCAGGGAAGCATTGGGTCCCATTTTTAGAGTCTTTCACATAACTCGGCCTGGAGTTGAACTTCCAGTCACAAGGCGGACACTCTACTAGGCCACTGAGCTGGGGGGTTTCATCCATAAAAACTGATACTTTGTCTTTCTCTGACAGCCTTTCTTCCATTGACTCTTGTTTGGTATTTGGTGGATTGGATGAATAAAGTTGAAAGAAATGGGACGTATGGGCCATCATGGAACACTTCCACAGCAAGTGTGTTAAATCTAAGAAGTAGATGTGTTACTTTATTTTTCTGGACACAACCAGACCTCCAGACTCCATCAGGTGGTTGGTAGAAGAGACGAGCTGGAAAAGCTGGGTTCTTCATCAAGCTTGTGACACTGAAGAGAGACTCACCCACACCATGACGACCAAAGAATGTTTCTGTGAGAAGACGCTGGACGATGGCATGTTTGTCACACTTTGAATGGGTTTTGCAGCCAGACAGAGATTTGTTCACGGTTATAGCAGTCTTACTGTGGAGGGTTCTTGTGCTGTGTTTGGCTTGCTTTTGAAAGCGTGTTATCAATAGACCACGTCTGAAAGAGAAAAGCGTCTGAGTGCTGTTTCAATGTCAGTGTCAGCTCACCACACTGCATTATAAATGCTTCCTTTCAAAAACGAGTGGAAAAAATGTGAGTAATGTTGAAGTCTGAATGTGAAAGAAGTCATGAGTGTCATTACAAAGAACTTAAAGATGAATAGGCTGACAGCTGCTGTGGGGCAAAGCTTCAGAAATGAAGGACCTCTCTTTTTTTTTTCTACGGACTTTCCACATATTTAAGCCAGTTTTCATTTTTTAACCTTAAATGAAATGTCATCCTTAAATGTGTGACTCATAACATGAACTTACATTTTAAAAGAGAACTTTTTCTTTTAGTGATGTGATGCCAAAGAAGAGGCATTGAACCAATAACAAGCTTTCTATAAAACCATTTTGAAAAGTTCATCGCAGGTTGGAGGGATTTAAACTTAAATGTCTAGCTAAAGGGAATTTTAAACCAAAACATCCTAAACTGAAATTAGGTCTTGAACCTTGCATAATATGCTCAAGAGCAAACAAACCTGGTTTTAACATTTGTTTTTGCTAGCCCACGGCTAGAAATGAATAATTCATCTAAGACGGTACGACCAGGGAACGAGCTGACCTGATATCCAGGTCTCAGGTGTTCCTGGAAGTGAGAGTTCTCTGAAATGAGGAGAAGCAGGAGGCGGATGGAGGAGCTTGAAGTGTGGGTGCTTCAGACAGGTTTGCAGAAGATCTGTTGTGTTGAATTTTAAATCTACAAATCCCAAATAACTGTTTAATAGTCTTTGAATTTACTGAAACGAAAGTCAATAACTAATTTCTGCATTAATTCTAATTAAAGATGAATTGGTAAAAATCAAACAATGGACAGTTTTGGGTTGATCGTTGCTCAGTCGACCAGCCCCACATTCTCAGTAAGGAGCTGAAGGGTTGTTGGGATTTCAATTCAATTCCATTTTATTTATATAGCCCAAATTCACAACAACAGTCGTCTCTATGGGCTTCGTATCGGTAACTGAAAAAGTGAAACATCAAATCAAAAGGATCATGAATACATAGAATTCAATAGGAAAATACTAAAATAAACTAACGAACTGACTAAGCTATACTGGCATCCCTGCCCTTACACCCCCCTTCGCGGTAAGGAAAAACTCCTAAAAAAAACGGATTCCGGAAAAAAAGAAGAAACCTCAGGGGTGTCCACATGAAGGAGGGATCCTCCCCCAGGATGGACAGGCGATTCACCAGAACTCATAGAGAAGAATTAACTTATCTAACTCTACAACTACACAACTACAACTACACATTTAAAGTCCAGCAGACGAGCTTCATCCAGATGGAGTTGGGGGGACAGTCAGGGGCGCGAGTCGAGCCGGAGACAGGAACCACAGCCAGGTGTAGGAGCAGGAGCAGAGAGGAGGTACACGGTCAGGAACAGGAGCACGGATGGACCAACTGGAGTCTGGAAGCACTCCTACTCCCCAGGAGGGGAGAGGGATAGAGGGACAATACATGAATCACTGCACCACTTCATTCAGATTTTTTTCAGAAGTGGCCATTGTAGAACCCCAAAGGACTTTACACTCTGTTGCTTGCTAATGCTAATTAGCTAATTAGCTAATGCTAATAGTCACAGTTTGAAAGGATATCAGGAGAAGAAAGTATCAGTTTATTCAGTAAAATCAAAGCATTCAACAAAGAATACTGATTGGTACAATGGTCAAGACACTTGGATCTAAACAAATCATCAGTTCTGACTCAGCATTTAGTGTGTTGTTGTTGATTTATCTTCTTTTGAACAAAAAAAAACAAGAAAACTGACAGTTTCTCTTATCCGTGGCTAAAGTTTGATTTGAGTTCCTTTTTTTCTTTTCATATCGTTGTCAATATTTACTGCTTTCTTGACAGTACCTCTTTACGAAGGTTCACATGGTTTCCATATGACATTTTAATCACCTTTTTCCAAAACATCAGCACTTCAAAAAAAGCTGTGGAGGTTTGATAAGTCAAACGCTTTTCTCCGCCATTTGAACCCCGACCATAATTGATGAATAATAATTGAGCACGACGATTCCCAGCATGGCATCGAACCTGCAGCGGGACAGGTGAAGGACGGAAGAATCATGGAGTTGGAACGATCCAGACATCTGCTAGACCAACACAGTTGTGGGAGATCTGTGCCTAAACTACAATGAAGGGGATACTTAAAGGAGTCGTCCAAAAATAGCCTTAACCCTTGTGCTATCCTATGACCCCCCCCCTTCCATTGAGGTGTTCTCCTACCATGACAAAGGTGGATAAAGGTGGAGAGGATTTCATGTAATCCATGGACACCAGTGAAGATCACAAATCATTGAAGAACAAAGGTTCAGAGCTCTGTCTAGTGGGTCTAGATGACCCCACTGTCTAGTGGGTCTAGATGACCCACTCCCAATGTTAAAGTGCCTAGGATAGAACAAGGGTTAAAGGAAACCCAACGGACAAACTCTACAACCTTTTACTGATGCTGTGCAAAATTGAAATGAGTCAAATGTTCAATCATCCTCATCCATTTAGAATTTAAAGCATCTTTGGAACATCGTATCTTCACTGCAAATGAGCCGTAGATGAACAAATCGACTCGAGGAAGCAGTTTTTGCGGTTTGTTTGATTTACTAACAGCTCTGCTAAAAGTTTGATT
Source organism: Oryzias curvinotus (assembly GCA_023969325.1). Lineage (NCBI taxonomy): Eukaryota > Metazoa > Chordata > Actinopteri > Beloniformes > Adrianichthyidae > Oryzias > Oryzias curvinotus. Next base: position 32,400,501 of record CM043715.1, on the reverse strand, counting down.
TAATCTTTCCTGATGCACAAACGCGCTCCTCATCATGTTGGCTTAATCTTTGTGGACATGGTTCAACTTCACTGCTTCTGTTCTAATTGCTGCTTTGCTCTGTGTTTGCAGATGAAGTGAGGAGCATCAGGCAGAATGTTTGTTTACATCATTAAGGAAAAGATAAAACTGAATAAACTAGACGAGAGGCCAGAGATAGTTATCAGAGCAGTCTTCCGAATCCTATAATAACATCAAAAGATCTTCAAATCCTGAGATTAGAACAAATGCTTCAAGTTTAGAAAGATGTTACACACTTTCTCTTTACCACAGAAACAGTTTCTACTTTGACAAAAAACAATGAAACTCAAACCTCGTGGTGCAAAAACATGGTGAGCAGTCTGATCTCCTATTAGAAAATGTTGCAGCCTTTTGTCAGTAGATGAGGTCCAATCACCTTTAATCACCTTTTATTCCTTGGTTCTGAACCCACAGCTCTTCTCCTCTGATGAGGACAGGAATCAACAAGCTTATTCCTCTGCTCGCTGAAATTCTTTTTTAAATGTAATGAAACCACCAAATGATGGTATAATCTTGTCATTATCCCCATCCTAAAACCTTCCGTGAAATTTGTCAAATTCCCACATCCTCTCAAACAGAAGCTTCCCACATCTGAAACAAGCCCACTGGAAGCTGAAGTTTAGCTAAACGCGGAACATCAGAACAGGTGAACCACAGGTGAGACGGGAACGCCTCTGATGCTGCAAACTTTAACCCGTCAACATCCCGACATATGACCCTAAAGTGCAGGTTCTTTGAACTACTGTAACTTTTCACACATTAACCTAATTCTAACAGACTCTGAAGCAGAGAAAAGCAGCTTTGCGCTGATGTTTAACACTTAACAGCATAAAGCTGCTTTTCTGAGTAGTTTGTTTCTAACTTATCCTGTCCAACAGCTGAGCAAACAGATGAGAACTGAAGGCCTTTTGTATGAACAGATTTACCTGATATAATAGGGGGTTATGAATCTTCTAACACATGAAGTGTATATTTGAATAAACCCCTTTTGTAATTTAGGCTAAAATTTGTTCATTTTTATATTGATTATATTTGTAGCTGTTTTTTGTTGTGCCGAACGAAAAAGAAGAAAAGGGGAGAACAGAGAGGTGTGTGTGTGGGTGTGTGTGTGTGTGTGTGTGTGTGTGTGTGTGTGTGTGTGTGTGTGTGTAGTGTGTGTGTGTGTGTGTGGGTGTGTGTGTGTGTGTGTGTGTGTGTGTGTGTGTGTGTGTGTGTGTGGGTGTGTGTGTGTGTGTGTGTGTGTGTGTGTGTGTGGTGTGTGTGTGTGTGTGTGGGTGTGTGTGTGTGTGTGGGTGTGTGTGTGTGTGTGTGGGGTTGTAAAATCAAAAATATATCTGATGTACTTCACACTCGCTCACATGATTTCCGGTTTAGGTCCTTTATTTGCTCCAACTTCACACATAAGTGCTCCAGCGCGGCGTCCAGCCTAAAGTTTGAAGCCAACCAAACAGATTCTGAGCGCCACAGAAGCCGAACCGGACCTGATGCCATGTGAGCCAGTGGTCAGAATGGGGCGTATTTTTTTTCAAACGGCATATTTTAATAATCTGCTCCTGATTCACAACGATTTAAATAAAGAAAAGAATGACTTTTTTTCCTCAATAATTAATGAAATAGTTGAGAGTAGGTCTAATCAGCTGTTTTGATGTTTGACGCGCACATTTGTTTTTGTCCTGCAGGTTTTTAGTTTTTATTTTGTGGTGGATCATCATACCTGAGGGTGATGCGACAACAAAAACACTGGACGCTACAACATAGCAATGTTCAATGTGTGAGAATATATACAATAAAGAGAGGTGGTAGCAGCATTAGCGTTTGACTTTCTTTAAAGAACATTCCAGAAGGCTGCTTTTCCCATTCCACACAAAGCAGCTGGGAGTCTTTTATGTCTTCACAGGTTTTTTTTTTAAAGACCGAGCTCAAACAAAAGGATGGCAGCTTTTAAATGCAAAAAGAAAGTAAAGGGATCCATGAGGGGGAAGAAACAGCTGCATGGAGATGAGCGATAGAGCAGCTAATTGTGTCCTGGGAGATAAAGACGGCAGCTAAAGAGAGAGGAAGAAGAAACTCCTTCTTGGTTATCAGCTTCCCTCTGAGGCAGCGGCTGGTTTGCAGTTTCTTCTCTGCAAAAGAAAAAAAAAACGTGTTAAAAGAAAATGAAAAAGGTATGAGGAGGCACAAAAGACGCTTATCTACCTTTGAGTGAGCAGACAAAAGGAAAAAAATCTCAGCTCCTGGCTAATTACAACCCAGCTGATGAAAGAGACTAAGAGGGAAGGTGCAGAAAGAAAATCCCTCACCTGAGGGGGGTCGCAGAGGTCGGTGGTGCGTGCCTGTCTGTGTTTTTCGTCCTTGTCGTCTCACCGCATCAGAATTCAAACCAAAAACCGTCTCTAAGCCAAATGAAAGCAAAGTGCCCTCCTAACTTGTCTTTCTCATCCCCCTCTTAAAAACTCCGACTGCCACTTCGGAGCGTTTTATCCTGCTGAGGATTTAAATTCATTTCCCTGAATGAAATGCTTAGCATAGATAAGACTCTGGAGGAAGAGGCGGGAGCACGTCCAAAGACTCTCACACTGTAAATTCCTCACTACTGGGATTTTCTCCAAGCGTTTGACATCTCAATGTGTCGCCTTTTGGAGCTTATTGACGAGTAAAGATTTGGACGTCTTGTGTTCTGTTCTCTCTGGACAAATCACGTCTTTTTTATTGGAAGAGCCAACAAATATGATAGAATTAGCAGGGCAGTCACAGTCAGCAGTGGCTCTCTCGGTTGTCTGTGAAGCCAAAGTGGAAGAGAATCCACAGTTTGATTGATCATAGCAGCCTCTTACAGTGTGCTATGTCTGCAGCAGACGATTATCTATGTTGATCTGGGACTGAAAAATCCAATGTAGGACATTTAAAGGAAATGACACTAAACAGCCCTGCAGCCTTAAGAAAAACCCGTCTGTGAGGCTGACCGGGAACAAGACTTGAAATGAGGATTAGACTGTGGACTGAGGAGTGAAGGCATGTAGTCTGAGCCTATTGACACACCCTGATCCAACTGAGGGGAATGAAGAAGGGTGGATGAACTGATGCACTCATCAGACCCACAACCAAAGGTGGAGGAAGAGCAACAATCTGCAGTTACTGTAATAAGTTCAGTAGCATGAGGTGCCCAAACAGTGAGGTCAACTGCATCCTGTAAACATTAGGTTAGGGTTAGGTTAGGCTTAGGTTTGGTTAAAGGATTGTTAGGTTGGGTTAGGATTCAATTTTGGTAGATCAGATTAGGGAAGGTTGGTTTAGGTTGCTATAGGGCACGTTTGGGTTACATTAGATTGGCGTCGAACTCGAGAACTCCTCTGAGAGTCTCTGGGATGTGCTGGAGAAGGCTTGGAGGTCCAGCTCTACTGCCATGAGTGACAGATTTTGGTGAAATTAAATGTGAGATTCTCTTTCATGTTTCCTGTGTGGTTTTGGGCAAAGGGTGACTTATAAAGATGTTTTTCCCACTATTAGACCCTCATCCCTCATCAGAGGTCATGATATTTGGACCCAAAGCCAATCTTGACTTGGAGCCCGTTCAGCATCACGTGAGGCCCACAGTCACCAACCTTGGCGTCATCGTGGACAGTGATTTTAAATTTGATAAACAGATAAATGGCGTTTTAAAATCAAGTTTTTATCATTTGCGGCTTTTATCTAAAGTCAAACCCTTTTTATCTTTTAATATTTTTGAGCAGGTCATGCATGCTTTTATCTCTTCACGACTGGACTACTGCAATGCACTTTACACTGGGGTCTCCCATAAGGCACTTTCCCGACTGCAGTTAGTCCAGAACTCTGCTGCACGACTTTTAACAGGAACCAAAAAATATGAGCACATTACACCCATTCTTGCGTCTTTGCACTGGCTTCCTGTTAATTTTAGGATTAATTTTAAAATTGTATTGTTTGTTTTTAAAGCTTTACATGGACTGGCTCCAGAATACATCTCTGACCTTATTCAGATCTATAAACCAGCTCGTGCTCTGAGGTCGGAGGGCCAGCTCCAGCTTGTGGAGCCCATGACGAGGCTCAAAACTAGGGGAGACAGAGCGTTCTCTATTGTTGGCCCAAAGCTGTGGAACGCTCTGCCATTGCATGTCAGAACAGCACCCTCTGTGGAGTGTTTTAAATCCCGTCTTAAAACACATTTTTACTCTCTAGCTTTTAACACAGCATGAGTTGTGTGGTCCTCTGTGTTTTTATCAGTATTTATCCATGTTTTTATCTGTATTTTTAATCTGTATTTATCTGTGCTTTTATTTTGTTTTTACCTTGTTTTTATCTTGTTTTTATTTTTATCTTATTTTATCAATTTTATTGGTGTACTTTGTTTTTATTTTGTTTGACAATCTTTTGTCCGGTTTTTTGGTCACTGTACAGCACTTTGGAAACTGCCTGTTTGAGAAATGTGCTATATAAATAAAGTGGATTGGATCCCATCACGTCACCACGGAGATCATTGTGACCATCGCCGCCCCCAGAGGCTGGTTTTAGAGTTTAGCTTTATTTATAGCAGCAGGATCTTTTAGAAAGTTTAGAAAGCAAAAAATGAGCAACATTTTGAGTGCTCGATATGAAAACTAAGCTAATGAGAACCTTTACTTTGGTAAAAAAAAAAAAAAAAAAAAAAAAAGAAAGAAAAGGGCTTAGTTGCCATGACAACGTTGCACTGTGATTCTGTGGATGGGTTGTGTTGGAAGCAGAGGACATCCTTTGCTTCGCTGTTTGTGGAAAAGTAATGTGACATTTCCAGGCAGCTGGAGGGCAGCTTCAGGCAAACAAATGAATTCGGTCAAATGTTACATTTGTAATTATTATATCCTTTATTAACATTTCTGCTTAATTTAGAATAATGAGCTTGATGGTGAAGCTGTCGTTACAGCCAGAGAAATGTAAATTAAGAGACACACTTCTCTGCTTCCAACAGATTAAAAGCTGTTTGAGAGAAAATCCACCAATGTTGGAGTGCTGATGTTTCGGGAGCAGAAGGGCTCAGCTGGGAGTTCTGGACCTTGTAGTGGACTGACAGTGACATCAATGGCGTCCCTGGAGCCATGCCGCTACCAAGGCTACCATTTCTTTCTATGCTTGGCGTCACATCTCCTGCCAAAGAGCTTGAATTAAGCAGCAGCGCATACTTCTGCCTCCCTCGCCTGCAGCCGCATGTTGAAAGGTCAGACTCAACCACACACACTTCAGTGCTCCTCAGATGGTTTCCTTCTCCCTCCTCTGCTGTTGAAAGCAGCTCCTGCAGGTGAAGTCACATGACCTAACAAACGTCCAGCCAGCAGCACACACACTCAGTGGCTTGTCGATCCGTTGTCGGCGCATTGATATGCCAGATTAAGTGTGACGTCCGCTGAGAGTTAAATCCCAGAAAAGCCGTCAGCGCCTCCACTTCCTAATTTAATTATTAAACTCCTGAGTCTAATTAGTCTGGGAGGGAAAGCAGCTGCAGTCACCTGGGCTCTCCACTCCATTTTCGTCCTGGAAGAATTGGAAACGACAAGATGAGTCTGGAGGGATTGGTGGAGGTCTGTGTTTGATGGATGTAGAGGTGCCGATCAGCAGGAAACCCTTGGGATGTGAACACGTGTTCAGCAACAGCTGGAACGCCATCGCCGCCTCATCTGCCAGGAGCGGAGAAGTTGCTCGGTGGAGAAAGAGCTGTTGGGAGTTTATTGACAAGTTGTGGTGGAGGTTGTCGCCGCTCACCGTCTGCTGTGCGAGTAATTAAGAGGAAGTGAGTGTAGAAAGCGTTTTTGCGATCAGGGACTGGCGGTATCATATCATAAACATCAGGATGCTCAGGGTTGGATGTGATGAGGTTCTGCAGATGTTCCCCTCAACAAAACCTTCACATGTTTTACACTTTAGCCTCATGGCATTAGACTAAATATAAGAAGGCAATAAAAAGGCCGGGTCAAATTGATTAACAAGAAAACTTCATGCCAAGTCGATTAAATACATGTAGGAAACTTCTGCAGCTTGGTGTTTGTCCTGGTGAACGCTGTGGGAGGCTTCAAAGCGAAAACAAGCAGCTGCAGGGCGGCGCTGCCTGCTCTCGCTGAGGCGCTTTATGTAAGTCCCCATGTTGGATCAACTAAAAGGCCTTGGATGATTATTGCCCAGGGAAACTATATCTGGGGACTTTGAAAACTGGCTTTTTTTGAAGATATTTTTACCAACAACTGCAGAAATGTTAGAATTATGGATCCAGCGTTTGCTTGTTCATCATGCAGGACTATTATTCTTGGTATTTATTTGATTGTTTAAATGTTGTCAACATTTGACTGAGGGCGTGGCCAGGTTGCCCTTGTAACACAGCTTGATCTCAGTTGACTTTATCCACCAACGTAAATGTTAATAAATATTAAAAATAAAGAAGAAAGCCAGAAGCCTCTAGGATGAACGGTTTCTAGAACAGAAAATGGATCCAGATTCTTTGACTCCACTTCAAGACGTCACCTGAATCGAGGAGAATCTTCTTCCACATTTTCTGCTCGGACCATTTCTACCAAAGGTCTGGAGTCCTGCTAAACCTGTGAGGCACATGTGTGACCTCCAGCCTTCAATGGAATTATTTTGGCCTGTGTGATAATATGTGATCACAGTGTTCCCTCTTTTATTGTGGGAATATGTTCCATAAATAACCTGCAGGAGATGAAATCTACAAAGTAGGATAACAGATGTTTTAGGCTGTCGATTCCTCACTACACACCAGACAGACATGAACATTTTCACACTTTTCTCTGCCGCTTACAATCTCTTAAGTTCAACCTTCATAGACTTATGGAACTCTGGCACACTTCATGTGCAGCATCTCTGTACAGCAGACATGGCACGGAGGAGATGGATTGATAAGATCAACAGCCAATCAGGACACAGAACAAAAACTAATTAAAAAAAAGCCATGTTACGCTAAAAAATATCTGCAAAACAGCGGCAGTGCGAAAGGTGAATCACGAAGCTGTGAGGGAACACTACGATTAAAGCTGGCCCACGTGTGCCACTAAGACACTACAAGCCCCGCATTGAGCTGCTAACCCGTTTACACAACGAAAACCTGTTGAAGACCCGTTGAAAGACTGTGAGCAGCAGCTTGCCTCCTGGATGAAGACAATCACATCATCACAGAGCAGTTGTCATAGTGATGAACAGCATTTCTTCTGATGCCTCACATTGGTGAGACACCGAGGTCTCAGAAAAGTGAGCATCCAGCTGAGCAGTAAACTGTTCTGTAACCCTTCAACACCAGAGCTTTAGCTCCACTGTTGACCTTCTTTGAATGCGATTCCAGAGGATTCTGAAGCAGACAGAAGCAGCTTTGTGCTGTTGCAGCTTTCAGAATCTGCTGGAATCACATGAATTGCGTAAATGGTCAAGGAGTTACTGTAGTTTGAGGAGTGCATGTTATTCTACGTCGCCCGTGACAGTCCCGGTGTTAAAGGGTTCATTTGTTTTTCTTTTTTACAGCTGCTACTGGTCATTTTAATTTTTCTTGACACAAATACAATTCTGGCTGCTCTGCTAGTTCCAGCATGTGAAAGAGGATTACCTTGATGAATCCTCACAAAGATGGAGGCCAAAAGAACAGAGGAAACTTTAAAAATGTCCTGGAGCAATGAGATACACCATATTACCAAAAGTATTGGCTCATCCATCCAAATGATCAGAACCTGGTGTCCTAATCACATGTTCTGGTCACAGGTGTATAACATCAGCACTCAGGCTGTTTCACAAACATTTGTGAAAGAATGCAAGGTTCATAAAGACATGGATGACAGTCTGGTGTGGATGAACTGGACAGAGTCCTGACCTGAACCCCATAGAACCCCTTTGGGATGAATTAGAGTGGAGACTGAGAGCCAGGCCTTCTCCACCAACATCAGTGTGTGACCTCACCGATGACCTTTTGGAAGAATGGTCAGAAAGTCCTAGAAACAGTCCTCAACCTTGTGGACAGCCTTTGCAGAAGAGTTGAAGCTGTAACAGCTGCAAATGGAGGACCCACATCATATTGAACTCTATGGGTTAGGAATGGGACGTCCCTTCAGTTCATATGTGAGTCACGGCAGGTGAGCATGGACTCTTTAAGATTCTTTAAGATTCAAGACTTGAATCTCAAAGTTTTTTGGGTCAAACTCAGAACTCAACTGGGACTGAGGCTCCTTCATTGTTTCTTCTGATCCGTGTTGATACAAAGTGGGCAGATAATTGGTGGTGGTAATATGATGCATGGAAATGCAGCTTCCAGAATGAATGGAAGCACTGGGAGCTGAAGACAGGAAGGATCCTGCAGGAGCTGCTCTGTAGGCCTCTCAGACAGAGAAACCGTGATTTACTTCAGACTGTTGAGTGTGAAAGAGTGTAAATGTCCCCTCATGTATCGTCAGCATAAACGGGTTTGAATTATTCTTTGTTCCATTATACTAATGGCTCTGCAGAATGCGGCGGAGTCGATTCAGCGTCACAGAGAAAGGAAACGATTGTTTCTGCAGACTCACACACACAGGTGGGAAAAGGGCAAACTCTCAGCTGGTGATGTTCATCAACGGCTGCTGAAAGGTCACGCCATGTCTGCTGCACCCGCTGGACTGTTTATTGTGGCAAGGTGTCCCCCCCAACCCACCCGACCTTTCCTCTAGCTCCTGTGAACTAGTCTCCTTTTTACTTAACAGCTACAAAAGACGACGTCCTGGTTCAGAACACGTCTGCTGAAGCTCCGCTGCTTTTAAAGATGCACTGGCATTTTTCTGAGGATAGAGGACACACACACACACACACATATATATATATATATATATATCATTAAGATTGAAATGACATTTCCAAGTAGTTTTTTATTCAAATCAGGAGCAGGTGACAGTCACAGTTTGGAAAAGCTGTGGTGTAGGTGCTACAGTTGTCCCTGCTCTGCTCCATTCTGATCCTCCACCTGCAGACAAATAGATCCGTGAACGTCTGTTTTCCTGGTCTGAGCTGGAATCTGGATCTAAACTGGACGGCTGGATGGCTACGATATTACTACCATTTTTGTTGCTGCAGTTATGTTAGGTTGGTGGTGTGAGGGGCTGAAAGCTACGGCGAGAGAGTGTAAAAAAAAGGGATGATGGGACTTGTGGACAGGCTTACTCCGTGCCAACAATCCTGCCCACAACTTCTAATGAACTCCTGCTGCTCAGCAGAAACTATGTCCAAGAAAACGACAGATTTTTTTAAGGTTTTAACTAAAAACAGCGTCATCATAATGAAAAGACCACTGGGAACGCTTTGAAAACAGATGAAAAGATGACTGGAGTGGGCCTCTAAGAGCAGCACAGTAATCCACACAATAACTCTTCAACACTTGTTAATTGTATGTTTCATCTCTGCCGATCTTTGAGGTTCATTCATGGTAGAGTCTCTCCTTTCACATGTTCAACACCCCTCAGTGACAGCTGCTGTTCCTGCGACTTTCATCATGATGCATCATGGTCTTTGTGTTCAGCAGACAGTCGTCATAACTCTCTGAGATCATGTGACTGCGAGGTACAAGGGTCCGCAGTCCAGGAGGCGTCACTGACTCCTGGCACGATTCCTGCAAAGGCGAAAGAAGTCAGTAGCTATCATCTGTTATTAGGACCGTGGCTCTATAGATGCTGTTTTCTTTTGCCTAATTCACAACTGTCCTCACAAATGGATACGGGCTGTCTGTGGGGGAAAAACAGTCAAACCTGCATGCTGGTGAATCACACAAATTATACAGATTTTTTATTTCTTCAAATCCCCAAATCCTGCAGACTGTACAAGAAGCCCGTTAGTGCTGTTCATGTGATACGTGCACGCTCCTTGGTGCACCTGACTGTTAAGCATTAGGAAATTAGACAGAGTGTCGTTTCTCTGCACGTCCTATGGACATATCACGTTCACACCCCGTGTGTGTTGCGTTCACACACAGTCCGTACTAACGAGTAGAGTGTGGCGTAAAGACACTATGACAGCATCACCTGCACGTGTAACTTTCATCAGCCTTACAAACCCTTAACAATACACTTACCACACGCACACCAATGGTACGTACCATTTTCATAAAACCTAATAATGGGATCCCGGACTAAGACTTACTCTGGATCTTACCTAAGATGGTCTGATGCATTTTCTTTAAAAAAAATCTGTTTGTTTGCCAATATAGAAGATTCAGTTCAGTTTAGAGAAGGATTATTGACTAACTGACCTAGTTTCAGTGAAGTAAAAAACAAAACAGATAAAGGCTAGACGTGACTCTGCTGCTGCGCAATGTTCCCGACAAGTTGAGAATCAATTTCATTATCTGTTACTATAACATTACCCTTTTGCAATAAGTCAAGACTTTGTGGATGGTCCCACCTTAAGGCACTAAAGAAGCTCTTAAAGACGAGTTTTTCCTCTGTCGGTTTATTCCTATTCCTATTCTTTTGTTGCTGGAGCCCTGATAACTGAGGAATTCTGCAAAATATATTTGTTTATGTAGCAACATAAAAAAGAAGAAATTCAGGGACCTTAATGCTATGCTGCCCTTTTTAAAGTTTGCCCTCCCAACCAGGAAAGAGAGCAGTAATGCAGTTATTTCTGCAGCATTAGTGCATTCCGGTGCACCGTTGCATCGTGTCGGTCTGCAGTTCCACATTTCACCTCACAACCAGATTAAGCCTACAACCGATGCAATCAGCAGCTGCTGTTGTAAAGCAGCCATCAGTTTCCATTGTTGGGGAATGAACAGCATTTATTTTTCTGCAGAGAGGATATCAGTCTTTAACCCAAATACTGAGACATTTCATGACACGAGACAGAGATTGCATGTGTCACATTTGCTGCATTTTCACACTTCCACTTTTTGTTGCATCACGTCCTTTCATATTGCAGTGTCAGGCTGTTTTGACTTTCTCTTCTTTGAACAAACTTTTTTTTTCTCCGTTAACTTCACCCTCCACAGAAATTTCCAGTCGGCTGTGCCAGTCCGATAAATACCAGGACACAGTTATGTGTGTCGGTGAACAACAGGCATTTTTTTTGAAATGTTAATTAAAATATTTTCTCCACCCTCAACATTGCAAACCTTATTGTGGACACGCTCTGCTTTGTATGCATAGTGAGGGTCGCACCGCAGCAAAGATATTCACAAACGATTCAGGCGTCCTTGAGCCATAAAAACCTTAAAGAAATGCTCTGAGTCACATCCCTAATTAAACTTTTACCGTTTAGGGTCTAAACTTTGAGTGAAGAAACAGCAACGCTGTGCTTATGAAATCATGAGGACGCGGTGGCACTGCAGCCACTGTTAGCAGGTGTTTGCAGCTCTCGCTATATTTTTAACATGTAGGCCGCTGCACCCATTCAGTCTCATAAAGCTGCTCCACTGTGATTTAGCACACAAGTCTTGGTGGAAGCAGAGGAGGCGTGTGCACTCAGCATACTTTATCAACGTTGAATTTAAAGCCTCCAACTGCTCAGTCAGCGGGTTCGGGCGACGGCAGCAGGCGTGTTTGAGGAGCTCTGCGCTCAGCTGGCCTCCTTTTTCCTGCTACCTCAGCAGCCTGCAGACCAGAGCGCCCTCAAAGCATGCTGGGAGCCCGCCACAGTCAGCAGCTGTGATTGACAGGTCCTTACAGCCGGTAGGTAGCGTCCAAATGTTTTTCTGTTATTTTTCTTCCGGTCTGTGTTGACACCACGAAGCAGAACTGATGACCGCAGCCGGCCGCTAACATCCATCGCCGCTTCTCCCCGGGAGGCGATTTGTTTGTCCCGCTGTGAGGTTATTGACAGGAGCAGCTTCACACGCTGACTGAGGACGCTGGTCCGTGGAGGAACATTACGCAGATCATTTCATACCGCAGATGAATAATTGTCCTCCCTGTGGGAAACCGTCCAAGATGAAACTAATGAGATCTTCCCTGAAATGCCCCATTTAGAACATTAGACTGAATCTTCAGCGCTGAAGGACTCTTCAGAAAACCCGGACAAGGAGTCCGACTCCAACCTCAACACACACATCCAAGAAAAACTTTTCCCAGTTTCTTATTAGTTACATGTTTAGAATTGTTTTTTTCAATGCAATTAAATAAAACAAAAACAAAGAAGGTGTATAAATACATAGATATATAAACCTAGACAGGATATTTAGCTATGAATTAATTGGAATATGAAAGAAAACACCAATAAGATTCAAATATAATTAGGATCTCTCTCCCCCTTCTCTGATTTGTTTGGAGAGCTGAGCTGGATTTAATCTCAGTTACCACATTGAGTTGGGATCATTACCAAAAACCAAGGAGAAATAAAACCATGGAGATGCTTCTCCAAAGGGTCACAAGGACATGTCTGTAGATCTATCATCCACACATGGTAAACACAGGAGAACCTCACAGGTTAGAACGACCAAAAAGAGCCCAAGAACACCAGGAGGACTCATCCAGGAGGTCATGAAGAAGCAGAAAGAGATGGAAAGACGGTCAGACCTCATTGGACTCAGTCCAGGTCAAAGGTCATGATACAACAGTCAGAAAGAGACTTTTGGACAAATATGGATCCATAAAACACTGCTGAGGAATATCTGGATGATCCACTAAACCTCTAGACTGATAGTCTGATCAGACACAAGAGGAACTGGAACCTAGAAGGAGTGTGATGGTATGGGCCAGGTTTGGAGCTTTAGGACCTGGACGGCTTGAGATCCTTAATGGAAACATGAATTCTGCCAAGAAGACTTCAACAAAGTTTACCTACAAACCAGATAAACACTCGGTATAACAAACACGTCCAAACTAAGATCAGTCAGGAATGAGAACCTAATTCTACTGTACTTTTGTTCATGGTCACCTTTAGTTCTCATGTCTTTCGTGGATTATTTGCCTCGTCTTTGTCAGCTCTCCATCGTTCCATCAGTCTGTAGAGGACCTGTAATGATACCAACGATCCATGCTGAGCTCAGATATTCATCCGAGGAGAAGACGAGCGACTGGGAAGTAAAGGAAGTCAGATAATGACAGCGGGAAAGAGAGATTTCTTTTCAGCCGTCAGTGTCTGGTTGCAGTTTCCACAGCGGTGAGTCACTGGGGTCTATTTTACACTTCAAGCAACTTGTCTCCTGCTGCTCTGATTTATCTGCTTGTTCAGCATGAATCCAGAAGGAGGCCTCCTGACTTCAGAGGGTTTTTATCGCAGTAGAGGCGGTCCGAACGCTCAGAGGAAGCTCCTCACTTTTAATAAGTGAATATCTCTTCCTTCCCCTCTTACCATGTCGGGGGGAGGGGGGTATTCTTTATACAGCGTCCTTCTTAAAAATGTTGAAGGTAATTATGAGTCCATCAGCGTGTTGTACTCCTGTTGGTTGCTGGTGCAAAAATCCAATCAGGCGCTGACCTTTTCTTTGCTTCTTTTCTTGCATTAAAAGCCCAATGAGCAGCAGAGATTTGGAGCATCAGACGGCATTATGACTGTGACATTCATGGTCCTCAGAGCATGAACACTTCCTCTGTTTCTGCTTTGATTCCCAAAGTTCACAGGCTACATCTCTCTTGTTGGAGTCTTTTTCGCATTCAAAATTGCATCAAACTGTAGTGTCAGCTACTCGTTCACAGGTGTTGCTGACCGTGTCCATCCCCTTATGACCACAGTGTTCCATCTTCTGATGCTACTTCCAGCAGGATAAGGCTCCATGTCACAAAGCTGGAATCATCTCAGACTGGATTCTAGAACATGAAAATGAGTTCTCTGGACTCAAACAGCCTCCACAGTCACCAGATCTCAACCCAATAGAGAACCTTTGGGATGTGGTGGAAAAGTTGGCATCATGGATGTTCAGCCGACAAATCTGCAGCAACTATGGGAGGATTTCATGTCAATGTGGACCAAACCCTCTGGGGAATGTTTCCAGAACCTTGTTGAATCCATGCTACCAAGGATTAAGGTGGTTCTGCAGGCAAATAGGGGTCCAACCTGATACCAGCAAGGTGGACCTGATAGAGTAGACGCTGAGTGTATATGAGCTGGATTCCTATTGGCCATGAAATAGTCCTCAGTGAAAAGATTCATTCCATCCAGTCAGTCAAGAATCGAAGGTGCCTGATGAAGTGTCCATTATCAGAAATGATTGGACGACGCAGAGGCGTGAACCATCCAACGGGAAGCTACCGCTTGTTTTTGTAACATGATGAAGTAAAAGTGTTTAAAAAAAAACAAAGATCATAAATAGTTTTCTATATCACTTTGATTGAAGAAATATCCACCATTAACTGATCAGTAAATGTGCATCGACAAACAAATGAACAATTTGCTTTATTGATTTGGAGTATAACTATTTAAAAACACGTATTCACTCTGTATCGATCAATAAGGCAAACTAGGTAATCTTAAACAATCAGGCTATTTGATCAGAACTTCTTTTTTAGGAATCTATTATTACACTTTAGTGGACACCCTGCAGCCAATCAGAATCGAGTTTTCACCCAGACCAAAATAATATACTTCATCGAAAGGCAGGAAGGTTGTGATGAAGGCAAGAAGGCCTGCAAGAAGGCCCCCGGTTAAAGTCCCTGCTGGGGGGACCTGAACCAGAACACCAACGGGGGACCTTTCTGTGTGGAGTTTGCATGCGTCATAGGTTAATTGGTTACTCTAAATTGTCCCTAGGTGTGAATGCCAGTGTATATGGGTGTGTGATTTGTGTGGCCCTATGACGGACTGGCGACCTGTCCAGGATGTCCCTTGCCTTCGCCTACAAGTGGCCGGGATAGGCTCCAGCAGCCCTGTGACCCTGAAACAGGGGGGTGCAAAGTCAAAGGCTGTGTCCAATTCCCACCCTGACCCCTAACTACTGAAAAACTACATAGTGTGGCTCTATGTAGTACCCTGGATTTTAAAAGCAATTCAGACAAAATGGTCACTACTTTTTTTGTTTTTGTGTTTTATAAACGGCGGATATAACGTCATTGATTTTATGAAGGTAAAATCTAATTGATATGAGCATTTTGTGATGATTATTTATGAATCCACTGTATTCTGAAGATAAAAACATTGATGGTTTATAAAAAAAATACATTTTTTTGGAAAAAATTGTTCTGACGCAATGCATTGTGGTCTATATTCGCCGATCTAGTGAGCATCGATGTACACTGGTTTTTGACAGAGACTTCTGGGTAATTTCTAGGACACTGGATTTTGGAATTGTAGATTGGGACAGCAGTACAAAATGGCAAACGCCCCATATGTAGTGCACTATATAGTGAGTAGGGAAGGAATTCGGACACAACCAAAGAATGCAAGTTCTTAGGAGGTCATGTGATTCATCACAAAATGAGGGCTTAGGACTTTTACGCACAACACGCTTGAATGTTACGTCAAAGAGACCAACAACAACTGGGAAAAGATTCAAATGGTCCGACAGGAGGCTTTCTCATCACTGGACACCCCCCCCCCCCCCCCTCACACACACACACACACACTTACCAACAGTGTCTGAGATGTCCATTTATTGGCTGCTGATGTCCCGCATGGATGCCCCCCCCCAACCAGACAGATCTGCTTGTCAAACAGACCATGATCTGTTTGTAGCCGCTCAGTTAAACAAATCCCTGCTGGCATCTTCACACTTCGTTATCCAAACGGAGGTTCAAGCTGCCTCACACACACGCACGCCTCCGCCCCCCGCCACCCAGCCGCCACGCATCGGTGATGGGCAGGTCAGCCGCTGCAACTGCAATGAAGGACAACATCATTAAGCTCGATATCAGTGGCGGCTAAAGCAAACAGCCTGTCCGCCGTCATCAGGCTGATGCATTGGCAGTCACTGCCCAGAGGACATTTTAATTGTGTCCGGACACACTCGCAGACACACGAACACACACACTCCTGCACGCGTTTCCCAGGATGCCTCTGTATGTTGGTGTGACTCAGCTGAACAGTTTGCAGAGGAAAATCTTTGCATGTTGGCAGGTTGCTGTTTTTGTGTTATTGAGCGCTCGGGCACAAACAGGAAATGTTGACAGAGCTCAGCTCTCTGCTAACCTTGAGAAGAGGAATTTTCCCATGGTGCATTTGGGCTGCTGGGTGAACAGAGCAGACTGAGTAGAATAAATCCTCAGCTCTTAGTGAAGTTTTTCTAAGTGCTTAAGTCTTTGACCAAAGCAGTTTCTCTCCGATGGATTCTTTTCATAATTAAACTCATCAGGAAATCTTTTTGTTAGGCGTTTAAAAGGAGAATGCACTGAGTCCAGCAAACACGAGACTTCACTGACCACATCCGTTCCTTATTATCAAAGGATTCTACTGAAATGAATCGTTTGGTTTTCTCAGTTCTTCCAGATGTTTTCTTTAATTGGCGTTTAGGCCTTCAACCACAGACCACACTGCTTGATTTCCTCTTAAAGCTAGTTGTTTTTACGTGGAATGATCTCAGATCCCGACAGTTTTAAATTGTGAAATATAGAACAATGTGCATTATACAGAAGGACAAGACACTTAACAAGTTTAAGGCTGCATTCACACCAAATGTGTTTCTGGCATGGGGGCGTCCAGTTTCAATGTTAAGTACAGACGCCATCTGAGGTCCTACGACGGGTTTTCAACATCGGGTTCAACTTAATTCTGTAGTGTAAAAATTCTGTTGCCATGTCTGAACTTTAGTGAAGAATTTGCTCTGCGTCAACCAGTCAGGAACTCAGCTTTGGTCCATGACGTGTTGATGATGTAATCAGCGGCTGAAGTCCAAAACCAACATGGAGGAGAATCTGATCGTTTTCCTCCTAAACCTATGATGATTTTTTTATTTGTATGAAGACAATAGTAAAAAGTTCCTCTAGTTCTATTCTTATTCTTATTTTTCCCTCCTTGGTCTAATGCGGGACAGCAAGTCGTCAAACTGGGTCAACAGAGACAGAAGTACAGCTGAAAGCGCCATTATTCAGACGCCGCTCCTGCAGTAGACGGTGAAGCTCGCTGTACTGGGAGAGTCTCTGAATGATGTGTGAACCCAGACATGGAGACGGGATTACCTACGCTATTCTAGAGCTCTTTAAAATACGTAAACCTGATCTCTCAACATCATCCGGGTCAAAGAAGAAGTGAATATAAAGCTAAAATAAGAGTAAAAGGCAATGCTGCTCTGACATGGAGAGTACATGGGGTGGTCGTGGCGCAGAGGTAGAGCGTTCGACCTCTGGCAGCTTTAGCTCCTTACCTTTAGTTCCTCTTTAAGCCTTTATTTGTGGATGTTGGAATGATTTTGACTTGTTTCCACCCCCAGCAGGTGGTTATTGAAATTACAAGTAGAACGGTTTCATTGTAGTTCCAGAGGTCGATCCTCATGTCAGTCCAGTGAAAAAGGTCTGTGTTAGGAAATGCTGATGGACGGATCAATACAGAGTGGTGTGATGTTGTTTAGTGAGGCCTGAAAGCTGCATTTCCCCGACTTTCTTCCTCATTCTGAAGGACTGATGTGCACTGACACTTACACTGACAGTGACTAAACGTTAGACATGAAGCAGGGAAGCTGATGCTGACTGCCTCACTTCATGGGTTTGTACATTATCCAGCTGCAAAAATGAAACAGGAGTGTTTGTTTTCTTTTAGCATGTTAATGATTAAATAACTGAGCTGTAGAAATGTTTGAACATAATGAATTCCACCAATTTTATTCTTTAAACCAGTGATTCTTAACAATGGCGCCGCAGCCCAATCTTGGTCCGTGAGCACCAACTAGTGGGCCGCAAAAAAAAAACTGTTCTGACTCTATGGGCTGCTAGGGCCGCGAGACCTGAATGCAGCCTCCCACCGCTAGGTGGCAGTGATGCGTCAGTCAGGTGTTGTAGCATTCGCCAATATGCAGTGTAGCTGAGCCAAAAAAAACAACTATTATGTGTCCAAATTCCCATCCTAACCCCTAAATACTAAAAAAACATATAATGTGGGACAGTGTAAGTGCCCTGGATTTTAAAAGCCATTTGGACACCATGCTCACTAATTAAGAGTGAGCCTTTCCCCCCATCCACCCAGACTGGGTTTGATCATGTCCAACAGGCCCAAGTGTCTCACTAAGAGGTGAACAGGAAATGGGATTTTAGCATGTTAAAAAAACACACTGTTGTTGTTAATTTGGGACAGATGTTTTAATTACCCTTTCTTTAAATGTAATGTACAGTTAATTAATTTGAAACTTTTATTTTAGAATGCCTGTTTTAGTACCACAAAATGTTATTTATCAAAATGCCTTATACATTTTTTTTTGGAATTCTAATCTGTGTTAAGCAAGACGACCCTGGTTTGCCTGTTCCATGCGAAAATAAATGTCTTTGAGCTGATCACATTGTAATATATTTTACCCCCACAAGGTTTTACTTTGATAAACCATAAAAGGACTTGATTTGATTATTAAATAAAAATTAAACAAGACATGGGTTATTTTAAATGAATATTTTAATATTTGAATGGTCCTCGAATGCTTTTGTACTGGGAAAAACGGGCCCCGGTGTCAATAAGGTTCAGGACCTCTGCTTTAAACCCACCCCCCAATAGAAAACAGCGGTGTTCTCGACTCATTTCTGCTTCTGTGTTTTGGATTTGGGAAAAGGAGGTGCAAACTTGCAAAACTTAATGCACAAAGTTTGCTGAAACTTGTTTGCACTTTAGGCTGAATGTATAGGCAGATGTGGAAGGAGTTGTGGTCATTATTTGAGGTCTGTTGTGTCTCAGTTTCCTTCTTTGTGCCTCGTCTGTTCCAGCACGTGCCTTATCTATGGCTGTTGTTCTTTGGAACAGCTGATCAGATCCCCAACTACACCTCAACTCACCTTAACGGCTAAAGGCCCGTACACACCGGGAATCGCCGGCGAAATTCGCCTCGTGACTAAACAAAGGGCACCAATGAGAGTGTGCACACCGACGCGAAAAAACGCCACGCGTCAAAGCGTCAAAAAAAAAAAAACGCCTCGGGTTCGTTTTTTTTTTTTGACGCCTCGCGTCGAAATCTATTCGACCAATGAGAATGGCGCTTTTGCACACGTGTCTGGAGCTTCTGAAGTTACAGTAAAACACAACTTGGGGGCGCTCAAACACAACACTGCCTTTCTGAGCACACATACCAGCAAAGAAGATAGACGCCAAGTAGCGTCTACACTGCCGCAAAGAAATAATGACAGACATTCTAAAATATCCTGAAAACGCTCATGAGACATTTTCAGCTCTTGAACCAGTCGATAAAACTCACCATGTTCTTCTCTTCTCGTAACCATGGGATGTACCCAAAATCGGCGTCTTTTCCGGCGTCTTTCATCATTCAACAGAACAATAATTTCTTCATCATTGGAACTGGAGCTGGAGCTACTGGTGCTTGAAATATTCATGTTTTCTTTGTATGATTCTGACGAACGAGTAAATACTGGCTCTCTTCTTCTGAGTGAAAAGCGACCACCTTGTGTACAGGAGTATTTCTGTTTGACATTAAGCGCCATCTAATGTCAGGGAATGAAATTGCATGTTGGCTCGGCTCATCGTCAGCGAAAATCGCCTGGGTGTGAACACAAAAGCCGTGGCGAAAAACGCTGGCGAATAACGCCAGGCAAATATTCGTCCCGGTGTGTACGGGCCTTAAGTCACAAAAACGGCGAGCACCCCGTGGCTAACGTCCCCGTCCATCTTCAGCGGCTGCAGTCAGGTTTATATGTTCATGTAGAGCCCAGTTTTCCATTCATTTTCTATTCACTGCTGTTTGTGCCTGGTATTTATTGGGTAATAGGTCTTAGTAAATTAACCAGAAATCCAGATTAGATGAAAACAGTTTGCATGTTTTAACTCTGCAATTTTAGCTCCGTCTTAATTGGGATTGTCGTAAATTCAGCACTAAGAGTCCAACTTTTAGCAAATGGCAGCTTGGTCTTTTAATAACAATTTGCAGTTTCAAAAAATGTGCAAGGGAGCTTTAAAAAGTCTGTTCATTTGGTTTTGCACATGCATGAACACGGATGAACATGCTTAATGACATGACTACAAGTGTAGATAAAGCTCTAAAGTCAGATTACAAAAACCTCAACTTTATAGATTGAAGAAGCTTTTCAAAAAGTGGACTGCAGATCTTTGCAGTTAAGTTTTACTAATATAAGGCTTTAGAAGGGGGTCAGCTGGGGGGTAAGGCTCTGACGTAGACCCCCCCCATAACAGCAGTGACATTGGTGTATTTTACATTTATACAGAGCAAGAGCCTACTGTAAATGTAATCATAGCATCAGCTGTGTTTTTGAATATTACTTGTCTTTATGTGAAATAATTCCATCGTTATTTTCTACATCTTCCTTTAAAAACACAACTAAAGGACAAATATGTCAGTTTAGCAGCTTTGTTCCCATTTCATGCTGTTCTGCTGCTTTTCATTTCACGCTCTACTTCAACCTATTTATTGGAGATATGGAGGAGAGGGGAGGTGGTCATTCCTAACGACATGCCCCCCCACATATACGTTAAGTTATGGACCACGGCGTTGACTGTGTACTGCTGTGTCTGTTCCTGAGAGGAAACACAATGCTGCGTGGAACTGAAGAAAAAAGGGACTTTCTTCTTAACTGAAGGAAGAAGATAAAAGCTTCATCTCTGCTTAAACATTGATCAGCATAAATCACGATAAATTGTTACCTTAAATGTTTACACACATGCATGGATAGAAACACCAATATGTTCCTAACAAAGCCCAAGCGCACACCCCCTACACTGTTCTTTACTGTCCATATTCAGTACTACCATGAAGGTAGGGAGGATTTTTCTTGGGTCGGTTTCCCTGACATACAAGTTCTGACTCGTCTCCTATTGAGACAACTTTCAGAATGATTTAGATTGACTTTTATTGAAATAAACTGTTTTAGTGAATGGAAATGATGTGTTAAGTTCATGTATTGCAAATCATATTGTCATCGCACTATTGGTCACTGATGTCTCTAGTTGTCTTCCCACTGTGCAGCCCTGTTCCTCAGTGTTCGCTGAAAAGGTCATGTCAGATCAGGAACACAAATGATAACGTTTGATTTTTAAAAAGGGAACTTTTAGAATTGTGTATTACCTGCTGCTCATTAGCCACCATGCGGGTTGTTGCGTCACGACTAAAAGGCTGATGTGTCACTAAGTTCTGGTCAGAACCATCAAATGGATCAGACAACTGGACAGATTGACTGTGACGTCACCCATAGAAAATGGTTTATTCCGGCTCCAACCAAATTAGGTCAATTCAATTGCCATTGTGTTGCCATGGTGTGTATTGATAATCGATACACACGTCGCCATACGTCGTCGGTAAACATCGATTGGTCTGAGTCGATGTTTTTATCTCAACTTTTTTCACCAATCAGGAGGGAGCTTGTTGGAAGGACACACCCCTTTTACTTAAAGGCGGGCTACACTTAATCCGTCAAAGGTTTTGAATGTTGGACTTGGGGGGGGCAGCAGGTTCCTCCTACCTATCGAGGCATCTGATTGGTCAGTTTATAACTTAAAAAACTTTAACTACTGAAAAAAGTAGAAAAATATTATTAAGAACATTTTAAAAAGTAGCAGAGCAGGAATGGTTACTAAGTAAAAAGTAGTTTGATGCATCCCAAAGTGCAGGACAAATAGCGATTTGTGTTTTGAAGATGTACACACTCAAATGAACACTAATCCATCATTTATATAATATAACCAGTGATAAGGAATATAATGTGTCAGTTGCCTAAACGTTTGCATTGATCTGCCAATGTGAAGACAGTATCAAGCAGAAGAGATGAGGGTTTGATCCTTTTCACAGAATGTAAATGTCGTCCAGAGTAACTGAGGACAAAATGGAAGCATGTGAACAAAATGAAGGATCTGAGGATGGGAGAGAAAAGTTTGAAAGTCGGATCGTGGAGTCGGTTTCACAAACCTTACAATGCTGTCTGGTTGATGCTTTCTGTCAGCATTTCTAAATGATAGCAATTTAAAAATGTTTTAGTAAGACGTCTGAAGCCCCACTAGAAACGTTCCAGTGCTCCAAAACTGCTGACTTGGAAACACAGCTTCAAGAAATCTAAGACTGTGAAGAGGAGACTTGTATGATTTATTCCAGAAAAGTGAATTTGTGCCACAAATGAGTCAGTTTTCTGCGTCGTCCTTTAGAATTTGACCCAAACATTTGTAAAACATTTACCACCGTGTTCTATGTATGTTCTCTTGTTTATGCTGAGGTTCTAAAGCAGTACAGCACTTTTATAGAGTTATCACTATATTTAGTAAAACTGTTCAGATTGTGATGTGATGATTTCAGAGGTTGCATTATCTGCATTTATTTCATTCTGAAAAATAGCTTTAAATTGTTTAAGTAAAAAAATAAAAATACTGGAGCATAAATGTGTAGTTTCCTTGAATACATCCTAAAAAATGAATACTTTATTTATCATGTCTGTTGAATGTTTTGGCCTTCGGCTTTCGGATAAACTTTGGAAAAATGTTCTGCTGGAGTTTAAAAAGCCCCCCCCCCCAGATTCCCAGTGGGCCAACAGGAATCTGAAATAATTCTGGAGGAGTTTAGCGTGTAAACTGAACGTTATTACGACCTTCAGCGTCTGCCTATGAACTCTGACAGCTGCTGTCGACTCTAACAGGAGATTTTTTTTTTCTTTTCCTATAAATTAAATCTGGCTAAAAGCCTCCAGCGGGGGGGTAGGGGGTGGGTATATTTTATTTTTTTACTCGCGGTTTAAAATCTGCCGCACTTGCTTTCTATTACATTTACAAATATTGAGCACATGCATAATTTAACCTCCCACCCACATCCAAAATGCTGCAATCAACTTCATTATTTATTTTAAGCGCACTTGAATAATTTATCCCCGCGTGTATGAAAGCCATCGGAACAGACTGCAGCTCACTTCATTAGCAGAGCTGCAGTCTGCTCAGGTTCCCCAGTATTAGACTGAGCATTAGCTGGGATCAGACCACACACACACACACACACACACACACACTCCTTATTTATGGCGGTCTAATGAGGAAGGAGTGAGGCGTGCACGCAGACCCTCCCCTGTGATTATTTAAAGGGAGAGCGGATCCAGACCGGGCCGTGACGCCGCGGCCCACATCAGGGACGGACCGGTGGGGATGACCAGCGCGCAGATCGATACTGGATCAAGCTGTTATGTCCACTTAGAGCTGATATCATAAAAATAATGGATTCGGGTTCTGATTCAGGCTTGATTTATGGCACTGCTGCTTTAAACGGGCCGCTTAAAAAATGAGACTTTTCATAATAAATGCTTTCCAGAGTGCTGCAGATCAATTGTACTCTGAGAATGATCAAGACAGATGTTTTCTCTGTCCGCGGCCCAGTCGATGCGGCAGACTTATGTACTTTAACATCTCCGGTGCCAGGAAAAGAGGTCTTGTGCAGGAGAAGATGGATGAAGTGGTTTTTATTTTGAGTGTTACTTAAGGACAAAAGGGAAAAAAGAAAGAGGCATTGGTCTGGACGCTCTGACACACAATCTGATTTATGGAACCTCAAACAGAAAAAGCAACGACAGAAAAAATGCAACAGACCTTTTTAACAGCAGTGTCATCTTAGATGCTGGCTTTTCTTCTGCAGGCCAATGTACGAAGATGCTTTCTTTGCCTTCTTTGTTCATGTACTCATTCCAAACACAGTATTTGTTAAGTTTCAGTGTAGTCAACCAGTTTTATTTCTAGTAAGAGAGAGGAATCCCAAACCATAATATGTCCTCCCCCGTGCTCTGCAGTTGGAGTCACGGGTCGTCCGTCCATGTAGGAGTCGTTACCGTAGTTTCCTCTGATTTAAACAGACTCCTGACTTTGCCGTGAAGGAGAAGTTCACGCCTACATGCTAGCAGCGCTGAAAGCGTCTAGCTAGCAGTTTCTCTCAGTGGTTTTAGTGATAAATTCGTTCATGTTCCTCCTATTAAGGCGTGAATTAGCCTGATGTTAAGATCTGAATCTACCTGCAGGATTACACCTTCAGACTCCGATGACTGTTGGCTTCATTTAAAGTCCCACTCCGATCATCTTCTGATCTATTTTCAAAGCGATCCCAGTGGTCTTTATTTCATGATGATGCAGTTTTTAGAGCAAAATCAAATATCAGAGCAGGTCTTTAACCGTTTGGGTCACAGCAGACACAGAACATGTTCCCATTAGTTCTGTAGAATTCTTGTGGTGCTTCTGAAAAGGTCTGTGATAAGAAACATTATTTTTGACCTCTTTCACTTATGGATAGTTCTTCTCTTTTCTCTTTAAACAAAGGCTAAATGATGAATAAATTTGACTTTTGCTTTTATCACAACATTTTGACATATTTAAACATTTATTTTGCTTAATAAATTCATAAATTTGCATTTATTTCTGATTTTTCTGATTTTCTACCTAGGTTAAGACCACGACTCCTCTATTATTAAAACCATGATAAGTGTGACAACTGTAGGCTAGAGTTAGTTTCTTTCCAGCATGAAGATTAGTGTGTTTATGTAAAGACTTAGACTATTACGATAAAAAAGTCCCACACTTTAACAGACCTGTCTTCCCTTCATCCTGATCTGGAGACAGGAGTCGCTGCATAAAACTTAACCCTGGACAAACCATGGGCTCAAAGCTGTTTTCATGTTATTTTTTATGTTTTGGCTGCTTGTAATGTTGACATGCTGAACAGAAGATAGTTGTTTGGTTCTTCAGGGTTAAAATTAGACACATTTTGTCCAATCAGGATGAAGTTTCACAAAGTTAAAGCCCCACCAAAAACAGATTCAGCATTTATTTAATGACGTTGGTTATGTATCTGTATCGTGTTGTGAAAATTGAAAAAATGTATGACGAGAGATAAAAGTCACAGCACATTTCTATTAGCCTCAGAAAATTTACAGTGATACTAATATTTGTATTTTTTCTTAGAACGTTTGATTTCAGGCCTTTTTTAGGCCAAAAATAGCTCTATCAATCACTGACACGCTGATTGTTGGACCAGAAAAAGAACTTAAAATCAAATAAAAAACAAACCTTTTTTGCCCGAGTGTGACATCGCCTGTATTCTAACGTCACCAAACCACATGTCTAAAAACGGGACGCCATATTGCATAATGATGCTGATCTGAGTCCAGAGTAATAGCGCACAATTGAGCGAAGACGGCTGTGATTTCCAGAAGCTAAATCTGTCTCCACAGGGGCTTTCATCTGTAATTAAAGGAACAATATCATATCTAGAGACACGGCACATAAACCCAAGCCTATCTCCACCACGAAGATCTGACCCCCCCCCATGCCGTCTTCATCGCCTCATGAATAACCCCATTATTTGACTAAATGGAAAAAGAATTAGAAAAAAGATTATGACGACGTGCCATAATGGTTCCCAAAATCTCGTTTGAGACATGGAGCCTCGCTCTTTATCCCGGCCGACGCCACCACGAACGCACTGAAGCAGCAGATTTAATTTATGGCGAGTTATTAGACGTTATCTGGCCGGGGATCCTGCTACTGAACGGGGGGGAAAACAGCTGGGCCTGTGCCCCCCTCCCAAAAGCAGACAGCTCTGCCTGATGGGAGGAGCCGGGAGTTCCGGTTTCACCTCATTGTCGTTTGTGGACGCTGCATTTTCTAATTTATTTCCTTTTTCCATTGGTGGGGGGGGCATGGATTTGGATGTTTCTGCTTGCTGGGGGTTTGTTCAGGCTGGGGGGGGGGCATCACTCTCCCAGGAACTCATTTATCTGTGAATGTGGAATGAAGCTTCACGAGGGCTTTTTACTGTTCTGCACAGAAATTCCCCATAACAAAAGATTCCTGCTGCCAAAACGCGGCGCCCAGCCCCACACACTGAAACATATTGATAACTCGAAGAATAAAGCAATTTATTTTTTATCGGCTTCATATTGCACCCGGAGCAATGGACCATGAGGGAAATTTACTCTTCCAGCCCTCCTCTGCAGCACGCCGGCGTCCTCACTTCTCCACTTCCTGCGGCTGCCATATTTGCTCTGTAAAATCACTCCTAATGTATCAATTGTTCTGATCTGCCTCTGCTGGAGTGTGAACAAACAAATTGGATTGTGCCCCCCCCCCCCCCCTTTCCACAAATAGCTTCCCCCCTTATCCTCCCCTGTCTGCAGAGGCTGTTCTCCACATGTTTTCATGGAACATCTCAATCCATGCAATCTCTGCGGCAGACACACACACACACACACACACACACACACACACACTGGGAGACCTTTAAAACCATTTCCCAAGGTCAGAACAAATGGCCAGACTGTAGTGGTGTAATGATAAAAGCACTCAGTGCAGCAAACGCTAAGTGCATTTACAAAAAGACAAAAATGGCCTCTCCATCCCCGCTGTGAGTCACTCCTTCAGTCTGCAGGGAGGAACCCAGCCTCTTCATACAGATTCCTGGCTTTTATCTCCACACAATGCGCCTCCATCGCCGCCTTTCAGCGTAAAGGCGGGCAGGTGGTGCGTTTGAGCTTTTTTTGGGTCTGAAAACAGAGACTCGGACCCGAGAGCCGCTCAGGATGTCGGTCTGTGTCATTCTCGGTGCAGATGAACACAATGGACGATTTTTATTTATGCAGCACTTTTTACAGAATCAAATGTTTCAAAAGAATCAAAGACATCGAACCGGAACCCAAAACACTCACAGATCAGAACACCCAACACTGACAGGACTCACTAAGAGTGAAGATGAAAGAGACAGTGAAGCATGTCCCGATCTGATCACGGGATCAGAAATCGACCCCGATCCCGTGGTTGATGACTCGATCAACATGGGATGTAGTCTGCTGATCCATGATCGGATATTTAATTTATTCTTAGCAGAGCTTCGTAGCAGATATATAATCTGCTTGAAGTCTGCGTGCCATGAATGCATCACCACATTTTATTGCTGTAAAGTGCAGCAAAACACGGCGTCAGTTCCAGAAGGAGGCGCACAAAAACATGTCTGTCAAGCTAGCGGAGATCTTCACAGATTCAGATTTCTAGAATCAATAACTTTTTTAATACACATTTTAAACTGACAGCAAATGTCTACATTGGGTTTTCTTAATGCAAATAACAACCTACAAATGAATTTCAGCAGCAAAGAGATCATGTTTTTGTATCTTTTTAACGAAAACACGCTCTCCATGTTGCCAACAGAGACAGCTGCAGTGCGGCTGCTAAGTGTGCTAATTCTAGCTCTGGGCAAAAGTGGTTCAACCCCTTAAGACCCGAGCTCTTCTTTGATGTGCTTTTTGTTTCTCGGAGAGAGCACCGGCTAAGGAAATTAACTGCTGCGGTAATAAAAGCACAGTGTCAAACAACACCCCAGGATTTCTGAGACACGACTGGATATAGAAGCTCACAGAACCCAGGCGTTGTCTGACAAAAGGAATCTTCTTTTCAGGGGCAAAAATCCATCTCTGTCTGGATGTTTATGTATAAGTGATTGTTACACAATCGTGTTTTCATGCTTGTTTAAATAATCCAACAAATTATTAATTCAAATCATTTTCAGGGAACGAACAGTAAAGCTGCATGTCGTCTGCATAGAAATGATAGGAAATAGAGCTGAACTGGTTAATAAGTCTACCAAGAGGAGACATGTAGAAAACAAATTAGAAAGGGCCAACACAGAACCATGAAGAACATCACACAAAGAATGAACACCCAATTAAATGGTTTGGTACCCGCAACTGCATCTCTAACAAAGAACTGTTTTGTAAATACACAACAAGAAACTGACCAACCTTTGTTACATTTAAAAGATTCTCCTCATCAAACTAGCTGTGAAATATCGTGAAGATCAAAGAGAAAACAGTTCCTGCCACATCAAAGCCTGACGACTAAACCTGTTGAGTCTGAAATCACCTCAGCACACCTTCTGACAAAGTGAGGCAGCTGGGAGAGAAAAATATCACCTGAAGAAACACAAGGACAGATGAGCAACAGACATGTTTGAGTCTGAAAGGGTCGTGAAGACGTTTCTGAAGCACTGAGACTCTAGAGGACCTCATTAAGATCCTTGATCCACACATGGAGAAAACCAGAGGAGAATCTTCACAGGAGCCAGCAACCAAAGGAGTCACAGAACCCCAGGAGGACTCATCCAGGAGGTCCTGAAGGAAGCAGAAGAAGATGGAAAGAAGGTCAGACCTCACTGGCTCAGTTCAGGTCAGAGGTCATGATTCAACAGTCAGAAAGATACTTTTGGATCAATATAGATCCATGAGGAAAAACTAACCTGTCTCATGACGGTCTAAACCCAGCTCACGTTCCCTATTAGTGGACGAACAATCCAACGCTTGGTGAATTCTGCTTCACAATGATGGGAAGGAACGATCAAAATGGGAGAGTTGAAGGAGAAAGACACTACTGATGCACATCTGGATGATCTACTAAACACCTGGACTGATGTTGTGATGAGACCTAAGAGGAACTTTCTGGAAGGAGAACATCCACAAACAGCAGGACTGGATGAGAACTTTGACCATGGCTGGTCAAAAACTGGATTCAAGTTGCTTATGCTGGAAGATATTTTTTTAATTGACACAGGAACACTGGCTCTAAATTCCTGCACAGACATTAAAAATTACATTGGTATGACCATTCTTTTATGCCCTGATCCTGCATTTCCATTTACCCTCTTCTGTGTAATACTGCAAAAAGACGTAAATATCTGGTTAGTGTAAACTCCAGCAAACCAGCCGTTTGGACTGGGGCGGTGTGGATGAGCTCCACCAGCGGCTGACGAGCCTCATAAAGTCAGGACAGGTTGTTGACAAGCAATCTTATATGAGTTCATCATCCGTGTTTGCTCATGTGGAAGCGGCAGAAGACCATTAGGCGCCACAGCACATCCATCACACGGTGACCTGGCCAAACGGTAAGCACCAAGTAATGACATCCATTGATCCATTCACTGACTGCCGACACCCCCAACCTTTACTCGCACACACATTGCCCCTCCATTTTGCTCTTCACTGCCTCCATCAATTTCTCTTGAAGAAGGAAAAAAAAGATGACGAAACCGTTGGAGAAGCTAATCTTCTGTTAGCCGTGTCACAGCCCTAATCTAATGGAACATTTAAAGATTTACATTAAGCAGCTCAATGAAGCTCGGCATAACAATTCACTTCACAAGGTTCCTCTGTCATACGCTACAAGGAAAAGCCTCCCCCTCTGATTAAAGCGATTCATCATGTGGGCTGGTATTAAAAAGCGTCCTGTGTTGTGGAGATGGAGGCAGGAGGATCTTCACCTGATATGTAAGTGCCCACCTATGAGCACTTGCATATCACATGCACACCCTGTGCATGCAGCATTTGTGTGCGGTCAGTAAGGGGCCAGTACTAGCACCTCACTAACGACTAGAGTGTGGCATAAGACGCCGTACGTCAGCATCACCTGTACGCCATAAGTGCATGGATCTTCCATTATCCTTAGGAATACTTCACGATACACTTACCACACGCACGACAATGGTACGTTCCATTTTCCTTATGTACCATTTAAGATGACCACACAAGTCTCAATGGAACTTCAAGACACACCTGTGCTTCCCTTAAGATGCAGCCACTCCACATACCTGAACAACTCAAAAAAACCAGAGGACCCGTCTGGGTCAACCCCTTATGCAGGTGCATGTGACCAAGACCATAGTGGAAAAGCCACCAAAAGACCCCCAACGGCCCCAGAACATAGAACCAAGCCCAGGATCCTCAACCTGAACACAGACACCCCCTTGCCCCGCATGTCCAGAAGCAGCACTTAAGAGGTCAACCCCCATGGAGTTCTGCACTCCAAAGGGGTTGTCTTTGGTGGGGTCTGCCCCTGATGACTGGTCACTTGACCCGTTTTACCCTGCACAGCTGAAACACCTGACCTGATTCTGCCCCCTATGGGTCTAGGCCTGGAGCGCTCTGTGGTTTGAATTGTAGGCTGCATTTGTTCTTCTCTGGAATGTTCCTTAAAACATGGATGCTGCTTAGTTCATGGTAAATTTAGTGGGTTGTAATTGTGAGAGGTGTGACTCTAGTTGACTAAAGGGGTCTGACTGCAGGTACGACTGGAACACGTGAACCCCAAACACTTTTCTATTTTCTGAGCAGTTGCAGAAAATTCCAGCAGCCTGATGAATCCGTTTACAAAGGTTCATCCCGCTTTTCAGATTAGAAGAAAGCTGCAGATTCTTCACTTGTTTACCAAACAAACCCTTCAAAATATTTTCCTATTTAATTGCCACATTAATGTCCAGAAAACAAGCCGGCGGAGCCAGAAAGAGCTGTGACGCGCCGGTTCAATTCCACAGTTTTACAGCCTTCCTTCCAAAGCAAAGGGCTGGATTTCTCTTCCTGTCACCCTTCCTGTTTCTCGACAAATAGGAGCAATTACCATGAGCCACACATCTCTGAGCAGCACGACACTGCATCGCCGCCGCCGTTTCCTGGCAGAGCAAAGCTCAGCGCGCAGCTCCAAGTTAAAATCGGAGATTGGACGAGAAATGAAAATCCGTTTGCCAGCCGACAGACAGACGGATGGACACGGTTGGAATCTGGACAAGCTGTCAAGTCTGTGACGTTTCTTCATGCAAGGAGACAGTTAATTTGACCCAGGAGAGAGCAAAGAAATTGATTTTAACTCTGTTAAATTAAGTCTACTGAGGGACTCCAGGGCACCGGTCTCATGGGTTCATTTTATCCCGATGTGAGGATGATGAGGAGCCCGGCTGCCGACGGCAACTTTGTCAAGAGGCGTCTGACAAGCTTAACTTGCTCACTTTCTCACTGTCAAATCACACAAAAGTTAGTCTCACAATAGACCGCAGCTTCTGCGTGACGGCAGAGACAGCCATTTTCAAAAACGCCCGAACTTACAGAAAGGACACAAAACCTGGAAAAATGACAGAGTCTAGAAATAACCAGCATCCTGTTGGGAGTCAAACATTTCTTATATTTTAGCCTAATTTTTAGCAAAGCATGTTACAACTGCAGTTTAGGATGATTCCAAGGGAAACGTGTTGCCAGTTTGACATTATTCTCACAGATTTGTGTCTGTCTAGTTGTTAGCCGATTCCATCTGGTGACACACAGCCTTTGTCTGACTCCAGAGCTCATTTAAAGACGCTTTGGCAGATTCTAAACAACCAGACTGACTCTAATTGACTTTCTGACTATTTAAAGAGATTTGTGTTTGTGCAAACTTTCTGAACATCTTCTGAATTCCATCCTGACACTCAGCTCAGAAAATTAGGAACACCCGACAGACATTCCCAGACATTTTTCCAACACAAACCGATTTGAATACCCTTTTAGTCTAAATCCGAAGCATAAAATCGTACTTCACTTTGTCACGTATTGACAAACTTTGAGTCTTTTTTACTTTTTAGTTTTGATGCTTCTGAAAGAAAAAAGTTAAACTGCAGTAGAATAGAAAAGTCCAAGGTTTGAGACAAACAAAGGTCTTTAGGGTAAACTAAACCTTTTCCAAATGTAAAACTGATTAAACTGAGGTATAGATGGAGAACCTTTTAGACAGAGACCCAATGAACACCCCATCCCCAAATGTGAGGAAGAAGCATTGCCTTCTGTTACTTCAGGAATTTTAAGACATATTTTTATTGCAGTATCGACTCTTGTCAAACCCAAAGCCATCAGATCAACACAAACACCAAGAAACCTATGAAGGCAAGTGCTTGCTTAGTTATGGAGTAAACTGAGATGGAGGATTCATGCCACTCTGCTGCTTTATGAGGCGAGGGCGAGGAGAAAAACAAGAGGGAGGCCGATCCCCGAGGAGACGAGGACCAGCTCCAAATCAACTGATTGGGATCAACAGCACAATCCACACATATGTTAGACTAATGGGGCAAATCAGGGCTGATCGGGGAGGCAGAGCGGCCACAACAACAACCCCATGTGATGGACAGACTGCAGATCAGCAGGTTGAGACCACAAAGGTGTCCAAGCAGGAATTGGCTCTGCAGACGCTGAGCAGAGTGCTAAATTGTGTTGTTTAAGCCAGAAAATGAGAAAATGTCTCTTTTCTTAATGGCTAAAATGGTGTGAGTCGTGACCTCCAGCAGATTTTATTAGTCAGAGGAATTGAACTGGTCACATGTTCCACATGGGCCCACCGTCATCCGTGTTCTCTGCTGTCAGACAGGGGGGGGGACGTCCAAACAACAGCTTCATCCTGTTCTCCTTTAGCAGACCTCTCAGTACTAAACACTCTTCTGTCTTTGCATTTCTGCTTAAAGAGTTCAACCCAAAAACAAAGCTATTGCCTTTCTAGTGCGGGCCAAAGTCTCCCCACTCCTATTCTAAATCTCCACTGTCAGACACAGAGACCCGCGAACGTCTTTGTTTTCCTCGTCTGAACTGAAATCTGGATCTAAACTGAATGGCTGCATTACTCTGCTTTTTTTTTTATTTTCTACGCCATTGTTAGCTTGGGGTTAGGAGGGGCTATGTACTAGTGGGAAAGAGTTTAAACAAAGGAATGCTGGGATATCAACGTGGGGTTACGTCTGCTCCGCCAGTCCCG
Source organism: Oryzias curvinotus (assembly GCA_023969325.1). Classification (NCBI taxonomy): domain Eukaryota; kingdom Metazoa; phylum Chordata; class Actinopteri; order Beloniformes; family Adrianichthyidae; genus Oryzias; species Oryzias curvinotus. The sequence continues at coordinate 32,367,873 of CM043715.1, read as the reverse complement.
CCCACAATCCAGAGGCAGATTTCTAACGAGCTCCTGCTGTCCTGCAGACAATATTTCTGGAGAAAAAAAAGAAAAAGACAGACTTTTTGATTTTTGCTAAAAACTGCATCATTTAAATTAAGAGACCACTAGGAAGAACTTTACATGAGCATAAATATAGCTGAAGTGGGACTTTAAACCCACACATGTTAAAATCATGGGTGACTGCAGGCTTTGGACACATTCTTTCATTCTTCACGTTTGTTTCATGGTTGAAAAGTTCTCATCAGACGTCGACTTTCGTTTGTCCAACACAAACAATGAAGGAGAACAAAACAGTTTTAGCTCCGTTTTTTGAAGAACATCTGTACGTTGTTGTCACGGACTCACATGGCCTCCGTTGTGTGAAATCTAGTTACAGTAACGCAGTACGAGATGCCGTCACGTTAACCCAGTGAATCCTGGGTAATGTAGTGAGTTCTGATCAAACTGAAGCAGATCATTTCTGTCTTTTTCAGCGTTTGTCTCTAGAACCCACAGGAAGCTGCAGACGGTGCTCAGGTCAGTCTGTAGCTGTTGTGTTGGACCTGAAAGACTCTACCCGCCATGTCCGCACAGGAAGTGAGGAGGGTCAACGCGTTTGGTGACGTCCGTGTTTGAGCTTCCACACCTGATTGGATGAAGTTGATGTTTTCAGGAAAAGGAAACTGTTTGGAAGTTGAAGAAAAATGTTCGACTTTCTTCCTAAATAAAATGCTGAGAGCTTTAAGAAGATGATGTTCTTCATCACTCTCTCTCCAGTTCAGTGAAGCTGCAAAGCTCACCAGCCTCTTCTGCTAAAACCTTGCTGTCTTCTGAAGTCAGATTCATGTCTTCCACACCGTGGATGTTAATGATTTCAGAGACTTTGGCTCCACAGCTGCTGGTTTATCAGCGCGGAGGTCGGCTGTGAGGTCCCGCCTCTGATCCCCCGGCTCCTGGAGGAGGACGCCGCCGGTGTTTACCGCTGTGAGGAAAGGGCACGGCCCTCTGCAGAGGCGCCACATGCTTTTAAAATGTCATTTTCTACTTGGCTGCCCTGAAACTCTGCTCCTATGAAGAAAAACAAATAGTAGCTTTTAAATCACAGCCGCCTTAAATAAAAATGCTCAAAGGGTAAAATGTCAGCTGAATTCAGGAGTGTTAGATTCACAGAATAATCTGAACTCAACGCCACATAACTGATGAAATCCAGATCTACTGACGGATCAAATGTTCCTGATATGACATCAGTGGTTCTGTAGGTTTTCTGGTCTTTATTTAGCAAATGTTTCTGCTACATCTACTGTCCAGAGACATCTGGACAGTAGATGTGTGTGTGTGTGTGGGGGGCTTTGTTTGTATCTGTTATTTAGGAAATTGAATAGTTCTTAAAAGCGGGGGAGATGATCGGTTGACTGCAGTTTCCTTCAAACAGGAAGAGTCGTTTGTTGGTTCTGGGTTCTTCCACTTCATGTCATCTTTTTGTGAAACACTTTGCTGCTTATGAGAAAGCGCCTCTTTCCTTTGCTCTAGAACTCTGAAAGCCGAGCCTCATACAGAATCAGGATCAAACAGATCCAGTTTGAATCTGGACTTTGATTAGCGTTTTAACCAATGACAGAGGTTTTTTCTCTGGACAAAAACCAAACCAGCTCAGAACATGACCACGTGTGGAGGACCTGAACGCCGCTCCTCTGGAACGAAGAGTTTATTGTATTAGAAGTTATTTTAGGCTGAACATTTCCGTCCTAACAAATTCCGTTTTTATTGATTTTATTCGAATAAGAAGTGAACCTGAATCTCTTTAGCCTAAACGTTTCAGCATCTCACAGCTTCGGACGTTCTCACACAAGCACAGAGATCAGCTGGGAAAGCAGGAAGAAAGCATCTGAGCGCGCTCATCAAGGACGCCCGCACTTTAGAGTCAGCGGAGGTACCGGTACTGCGGAGGCGGGACGTGATGTTCAGGGTCAGGAGGACCCAGAGGACCTGAACCTGCTGACCCGCAGCTCTTCATCTGCCTGGAGCTGATCGATTTAGAGCTGCAGAGTGAGCCCAACACTGGAGAGACCTGCCTGCAGGGCTGCCGGATGAGTCTGAGCAAAACGAGTGGGAAGTCCCAGTTATTCATATTTTCTACCATTTTTATCGTTTTTAAAACGACAAATTGAAAGTGAACAAAAACGTAGACAAAGATGCTGCTGAAGGTCTGAATATGTCGAGATCCTTCCTGAATGTTTTCTTAGACCGTTCTCAGTCTGAAAGTGCAAATGTGACCAAAGTGAAACTTTGCATTTCAGAAAGACCTTTTTAGATGAGCTTCCACTGAATCCAATGGATTTTTAACATCTCTTCATCTTCAGACTAACGTTCTTCATTTGGTTCTTCTGAAATCAGGATGGGGTCTGATCAATGTTTTCACACAGATCACGGATGTTCAGGGGAAACATGGACACCCCACCTGTGTGCTGAACACAGACTCACGTCTTTCTGCTGTGCTGCAGCGGCTGACCAGAAGGAAGGTAGTCTGAGGGACGCAGCACAAGTGAAAAGTGGTCCAACCGTACGGGACACACAGGTGACCCGCACCACATGTCAGGGGGGTAGACCGCTCAGTGACCCACTAGAAAGAAAATGTTCATTATTTCTACGCTCATGCTGCGGCAGCAGGTTGTAGCAAACACTTTTACAACACGTAGGGGGAGGTAGGGGAGATGCAGGCGTGTCCTACAGATTTTTCCTTTTTTTAACCCCCCCAAAGACTGAACAAGGAGTGTGTCAGTGCTGTTCACGTGACACATGCACGCTCCCTGCTGCAGCCTGACTGTTACAGATGAGGAAATTAGACAGAGTGCAGTTTGTGTGAACGTCCTATGGGCACTGGCACATAACGTGCACATCACGTGCACACCCCGTACGTGCAGCATTTGTCAGTAGAGGAGCCAGAACTCACACCTTAATAACGCGTAGAGTGTGGCGTATGGACGCCATACGGCAGCATCAACGAGTATCTTCCATCATCCCCAACAATACTTAACGATACATTCACCACCCGCACGACAATGGTACGTTCCATCTCCATGGCGTCCAGGCCATACAAGCCTCAAGGGAACAGGAAGACGCTCCCCTTTAAGATGCAGCCGCTCCTCTCTACGACCCTCCACGAACCCGGACCACCCAAAAAACCCCAGAATCCGTACAGAGCACCCCCCCCCCAGTATGGGTTCACCTGTCAGAGCTTTAATTACTTCACTGTGGGTGTTTCTACCAAACTATCCACATTTCAGTGACCGTCCTGTCACCAGGACGCCTCTCTGCAGCTCCCAGCAGAAGCTCCTCTCGATCTCCTCGTTGGGAAGGCGGGTTAATGATCTCGCTGTTTCTGAAGGACCTTCATGAATGCTGATGTGTTTCTGTGCCGCCAGTCGCCCTCAAAGCCGTCAGATCAAGCTGTGGATAATCGCCTCCCCCTTCATGATGCTAATGCTACCAGAGACGTGAAGCATCTGTGGAAAGTCGCTGGCTGGACCTTCCACCTCTTGGCATTCTTCTCGCGCCTCCGTTCACAGACTATTAGAGCGTTTAGCTGCAGGTGGAGCGGCGGCGGCGGCGGCTGAACTCATTTCACAGGTTAATTAGAACAAAAGGATCAGCCTTTGAGCCGCAGACAGTCTTTCCATTATGGAAAGGTTGTGGTTGCTCTGGTCCCTGCCAGGCCGCCGCTGAGGGGAGCGAGAGCGCCGTGCTCCATCACGGAATAATGCCACATATCAATCAGCTGATCATCATTAGAGTGTTGTGACGGGGGGGCGAGCCTCATAATCATCCTGAAGTAAATGTTGAGCGAAGACGTTCAGGTGCTGCACGTCTGCGGGAAATGAAAGGACAAGCAGGTCTGCTTTTTAAAAAACCCGAAGAGATGAACTGATGAAAACCTCAGCAGATGAAGTAGAGATGGAGGATAAAGATGACCGTTTCCCCCCCGCAGACGGCCCATATTCATCCGTAAGGGCCGTTGAGACTACGACTTTACTCACACTTGTTTGCACTAAACTAGATGCATCTTTACTTTTTTAGTATAAGAAAAAGTTTAAACATCCATCACGACTGCGGAGGGCGGAGCTTCTGCAAACAACGGCGAGTTTAGCTGTAAAAAACTGCAGGAAAGCAGCTCTTTGAGAAACCCCTGCAGGCTGGAGTCGGTCCAATCTGCTGCTGAGGAGGTTTTATTCAAATGCAGATGGCTGGAGTTTCTCTGAGATTCAGCTGCTATCAGACAGAAATACAGCAGCCTGAAGCTCCAGGCTTCAGTCTGTGCTGGTGCTGTGCTCCAAACTCCACAGAGCCGCTTTCTATTCCTGCAGATGGAGGCAGCGAGGAGCTCGCACACAGAAAAGGAAGAGAGGCGTAAGTTGAAAACGCAAAACAAACTCTCTAGCCCGGCGCCCGCAGCGCCGATGCTCTGCGGGCGGACCCACTCATCTTACAGAGAGGATTTTCAAATGCGGTCAGAGGCAGAGCCCCCCCCCCGTTAACAAGAGAGGCCGGCGGCGGCGCTGTCAGTCAGCGGGGGATTGGAGGAGGCTCATCTGTCTGCAGGAACCCACTCATACTCGTTCCCTGAAGCAGAAACGCGGCCGGCGCCATCAAGCCGACGCCCGGAATGAAAGAAAACATCCAAAATGATGTTCAGCCTGTACATACAGCCACCGGCCAGCAAGGCATGATGGGAAAACGACAGAAAAACACCCCATGAATAGAATCCTCAGTATAAGAGTATGTTCTGATCAATGCAGGGGGTAAAAGATTTAACCATGACCAGTAAACAAATGTTAAAAGCAGAAATTCAGGTGAATGAATCAAGTTTTTTTAGTGCAGGAACTGAACATTTTAGGAGAAAACTGCATTAGGAGCAGATGAACTGAAGAGGGTTACACTGTCACGGTCTTAAGCTTGAGGCGCTGGTCCGGTTTTGGCTTCTGGAGGTTTCAGCGCCGTTTTACTGATCTTTGATAAGAAATGAATAAAATCTTTGCCATTTATAAATGGACCAAAAGTCCAGGAGTGGTCGTGAAGAGTTCAGCTGTTCGACAGAAACCACTGCAGTCTGGAGTCTTAAAACCAACCACAAGGGGGCGCACTCCAGTGCTTTCGTGAGCCGGGATCCGATCCGATGTTAAGTCCGTCATGAGATTCACAAACAGAACTTCTTTGGTAAAGAGAAAACGAGAGGAGCATCGGCAGACGTATGATCCTACGATCACACCAGGCATGTGACGCACGTTCAAGAACACATTAAACGTGGATTCTTGAGCGCACGTTTTGCATAGTGTCGCTGACTCCACACCAAGCATTCACAGACGCTAACGGTTCTCTTAACAGGTTCACTGGGTCTCTCCGAATCCACCGTAAAAACTGCATAATAGGAATCTTTTGACAACGGACATATAATGTAAGCAGACGGTTAAAAAAAGCAAAAAAATCACCTCGTTGGCTGCATGCCGAGTTAGGAGTTGGTCTTGTCCGTCTCGTATCCACACGTGGTACCTGGTCCAGTTCATTGGTTTCAGGTCCGGTTTGTTGGTTTCAGGTCCAGTTTGTTGGTTTCAGGTCCGGTTTGTTGGTTTCAGGTCCAGTTCATTGGTTTCAGGTCCAGTTTGTTGGTTTCAGGTCCAGTTTGTTGGTTTCAGGTTCAGTTTGTTGGTTTCAGGTTCAGTTTGTTGGTTTCAGGTCCAGTTTGTTGGTTTCAGGTCCAGTTTGTTGGTTTCAGGTCCGATTCATTGGTTTCAGGTTCAGTTTGTTGGTTTCAGGTCCAGTTTGTTGGTTTCAGGTCCGATTCATTGGTTTCAGGTCCAGTTCATTGGTTTCAGGTCCAGTTTGTTGGTTTCAGGTTCAGTTTGTTGGTTTCAGGTTCAGTTTGTTGGTTTCAGGTCCAGTTTGTTGGTTTCTGGTTCCGTTTGTTGGTTTCAGGTCCGGTTTGTTGGTTTCAGGTCCAGTTTGTTGGTTTCAGGTCCAGTTTGTTGGTTTCAGGTCCGGTTGTTTCTCATAACACACAGAAGCAGAACTTCTCTTCAGCTGACAAACCTTTAGTTGTGCGTCTGGCGTACACATCACCTTTCGGCTGTTGTGTTCCCGCTGCTGCCACTTGGCGATTGTGTGTTTGGGGTGGGGGGGCCCCAGGCTTTAAGCATTGAGTCTTATTACAGCAAGCATCAATGCAAAGTGGGAAACAGCCGGGGGCGTCGGCATTCGCTCCAGAAAATGAGCAGACTTCAAAATGTCATTTATGGAGGCAGGGCAGAATAAATGGACCACATTTAGTGAAAATGGAAGAATGAGACGCAGGAAACTCTGCAGCTCCTGGATGTTTGGCTGCACTTTAAAAAAAATCCCTTTTTGCTTGACTTTGTAAAAGAAAAAAATACAAACCTTTTCAGACATTTTTATCTGAAAGCTGAGTTTTTTTTATTAGACTTTACCATTTTAAATATGTGGCTGAGCTCCTGATCACATGGTAATATTCTGCTTATATTTAAACCAGTTAGTAGTTTAACTACATAAGTAACACATAGTAACGGCCTGAACCTTCACGGGGGTGAGTTCCACTTCATTTGATCTTTAAGGTTCGTCCTTGAACACACCGTACAGGTGTGACCGTTTTTCACCTGCAGACAGCCTGGACCCACCTGGAAGGAACCAAGACCTTATCAAGGCACAAAGTGTGACATGGAGGGAAAAGTCCATTTTTCCAGACTCATCCTGAAACAAACATCTTTGCCAGGAGGCGTGGAGAGGTCACGGTCAGAGTGAAATGGAAAAAAAAAGGTTTCTTGAGGTAAACAAGAAAGAAATTCTTCACTCCTTTAAAGAAAAGTCAATTAAAGTGTTCAGTAAGTGTTTCTGTTTCTATGAACTATTATGTGGGTAATCCTCATTACAGTTGGGAGTAAAACGGGCTTTTCACCCAAAGACATCACGTCTCTTTGTTCTAATCCTCCTGCTTGTTTTATTCAGGCCGTCCTTTGGCTCTTGTTGACTCAAAGATGAACTCCTACTAAAGATCTTTTCTCTGCAAATTTTCACTGGTATTAAATCTCTGAACTTCCTCTTCCCTCATCACCTTAACCTTTGTCCGGGCTTCCTGACCAGCCCTCTTTGTTTAACGCTGCACCGAGTACACAGACACTCGCTGTCCAGCTTCCAGCCGACGCTTCCCTCTGAGTCCTGATGTTTGGAAGCATGAAGCAGATCCGGCTCAGAGGAAAACATCTAGGATTTAAAAACAAACGATGCGTTTGGAAAAAAAAGACATAATAAAGATAATGAGAGCTGAGTAATGGCTGTTAAAGGGAGGGTGGAGGATGGTCTCCGGTGGAGCTTGAACAGTTAGGACCTCATGGTCTGCATCTGGGAGGCCTGAATAACAACCCATTATACTAAAAGGGAGTATCCCGCCTGCAGCAAAGTGGGCTCACTCAGGTGGGTCCATTACCCAGGTGTGATTAGAGAAAAACACGGATTTCCAGAGAACCGCAGGAAGCTTATCATCAACAGTCGACTCCCGTCTGACGTTCTCAGTGTTTGAAACCTCTGTTTTATTTCTGCAGAGGGACATTTACATTCCTCTGCTGTTGTAGAACCAGAGATGCAGGATTCTAGGAAGTCCCAGCGGAATACCAGAGAAGAAAAGGGATGGGAACAAAAAGACCCAATAGCTTCACAGACTTCGTTAAGGCTGATTGGGAAAGCTAACAAACTGAAAAACAACATTTTTGAAGCTGCTTCTCACAGCAGTCAGATTTGCTCGTGGATCTGTTCATGTGCAGGCTCTGTCTGCCACAGAGGAAACGTCCTGACGTGCATGAGCAGAGGTCAAGTTTGCTAGAAAACTGTTTGAAAACGGGCACAGCTTTTCAACACGTCGTCATTTGGCATCTATCTTAGCAGCAAATTTTTTTCTTATCAGAATTATCGGCATGACGTCACACCGTCCACTATCGGCAGATAATTATCGCTATCCGATATTATTGTGCAACCCTAATTTTAGGATTCCCTTAGTTATCTAAGGTGTACTTGTGTACCTTTGTGTCTTAATATTTTTTGTACTGGGATTGTTTTATTAATTGAGTGAGTTAATTCTCCAATTAAAGAATTGTATCCACAGTCAGGATCTGAGGGGTTCCTGCTGACGACTTTTCATATTCGGGGGAATCTGTCCATCTGAGCCTCTCTCACCTCCTTGCATCTCTTTTCCCATCTCTCATTATTTTCTGTGTCTCAGAAGCAGCGGTAGAGGCGGCGAAAGTCGTGCGACGCCTGATTAGGAGGTTAAACCGAAGGACCGGCCTGGTGGCAAATCAATCACCTTTGAGTCTTTGACTCCTGATGCAAAGATTTTCACAAAGGAAAACGCTGGAGCAGCTCTTCAAAATGAAAAACGTGAACCTCCAGAGATACAAGGAAGTCCAATTTCACTCTGAAAAATGAATCAGAACTACATCAGTGACTTCAATCTTTGCAAAAGCGTTGCCATAGCAACAAGTCTTTAATGGTACATTAAAAGCCATCAGTATGATCATTTAGAGTTTTGTTGCATTGCCTCATCGCAACATGTTTTCCAGCGGTGACCCCGCCCACTAAATTAAGCCACAGTCCCACCCAACACTGACCCAAGCCGACAAGGCCACAACATTTCCATTCAACGTCAGTCAAGAGCATTGAAGTGGTCCCCCAGGGGCCACTTGGAGGGGGCCCCGAAGACACTGCTACCATTGTTTTTATTGCAAGCGGACCCTGGTCCAGGACCAGAAACCGCTCTCTGACCCATCTTTCAAGTCTCGGTTTGTTTCCAATCGGACTGAGCTTCGGTTCATCTGAGGTTTTCTCAGTCTGAATACAATCCATGCTCAAAGCAAAAAAAGTTTGTTTTTTTCTTTTTCATTATGTTTTTGGATCATAAGGGAAAGCAAAGCAACTGGAGAAAACCCACGAATGCCAGTGGGGGTAGGTCAGATGTCCGCTAAAATCCATGTGAAAACATCTCAGAAGACCTGCTGTCATAAATTGTGGACCTCCATGAAGCTGGAAAAGGAAGCAAAAGTATCTCTGCAAGCCGGGATGTTCACGGTGAGACAGAATGGAGGAAGTTCAGCTCTGTTGACGCTCTCTCTGGTCACCCTGCCAGACGACTGCAGCAGCAGAGGAATCCTACAGGTGATGAGGAAACGATGAGGAAAACTTTAAATGAGGATGGAGTTCATGGGAGGAAACCACTGCTCTCCAAACAAAAACACATTCCAGAACTTTCACTGTTTGTCCCACAATCAAATCCCACTGGACACCGAGAAGCTAAAGCATCAATTATTTAACGGCTGCAGATATCAAAGCTATACCTCATCGCTCAGATTACACCAGAGCCGGGGGAGCCGCCGTGCTATCAAACCTGATGGATGTTGTTCGATGGATTGTGGCAATAAATTAAGTTGAGCCACAAAAGCCTTTGAAGAGAAGAGACGCTTTACTTCTATAGATATCTCCTTCTCTGCCACAACCAATCCATCGAGTGTTAAAAGGAAGTCAGATGGGTGAGAGCGCAGCCGTTTCTGTCAGAGTTTGAACGTGCGGCTCATCCCCGTGGGGTTACGATGGCTAATGGATGCCAGTTGTTCCTGGTTACTCACTCCTCAGTGGGTTAGATATTACCACAGCCAATCAAATTCAGAGGGTTACAGTAACTCTCAGAAGTTTAATTCAACTAAAAATGTGAAAGTCTGACCCGAGACAACCCAGAAATTCATTTCAGTTTATCTATGAGGTCCCAAAACTCCAGGAGATGCACCAAGAATCCAGGATCCCAAATATTTACCGTCTTTTCCAGTCATGAGTCAATGTTCCCCATTGAATGATCAGAGCTGTATTTCTAAAATATGACGATGAGACCTTTGAGCAAAAATCTGATGCGACTGGTTGCTTCCCATTTGACCAAACTGTTCACTGAAGTCCCTGTGAAATAAGCAAAGAAAGACGTCGATAAAACTGCAGATGTTAGCTAAGCTATTTGATGAACGGGGACTGAATTTGGAAACACATGAAATTCATTCAAGTCTAAGGCATCTTGTGTGTTTGGGATGAACTTGGACCGTGGGGGTCTACACCACAAAGCCTGGACACTGATGGTGGTTAGAGGCCCAACACTTCCAAAGTGTTGGTCCAGGAGGGGAACGGGGGAAGGAGGGCTGATGAACCGTCTAAATACATAGAGAGACACCCATTCAGGAGTTTAAGGGGACTGTGATTGGCTGAGCAGAAAGCCAGGCTAATTCACTATTGGTTCAGAGTGAAGGCCTAGCTGAGTATGCAGAAACCCAGCGTACCTGGAAGGGAGGCGGAGCTTCCTTAATGACATCACGCCAAAGCTTCTCTGTGTTTTGGTCATTAAAAGCGGATCCTAAATCTATGTTCACACGCGTTCAATGAAAAGTCTCTGGACACGTGTGTATGCACATTTTGGGCTTCCACATTCAAAACCCGCGGCCATTGAACACGCATTGAATGTTAAACCGTTTGAAAGTTGATCATGGAGTCTTTATCAGAGTAGAGTCTTGAAAGAAAAAGTCTGAAGCGAGAGTCACCAGGTTCAGCATGTTGCACCGAGCCTCTTCCATCGGTGAGGTCATGCACTAGCATAGTGGCGTGAACATCATCTGCTAAAAGTGTCTTCAAGAACGCGTTAAAGCGGCATTCTTGAACGGCCATCACATCCCCTAAATGGATTTTAGGGAGAAAAACATATTTACAGTTTTGCCCTTTACTTATCAAAGAGAACAGAAAAGACGGAATCTGCAGAGAATTTCCTTTTTTGTTTGTTTTTAAAAAAAAAAAAAAAAAAAAACTTTGAAGACCTGGCGTTTAGGGTTAACTCTGCTTAATTGGGGTCCTGTGGCAACGAGTTTAGACTGTTAGCTTAAATATTAGCTCGGGTCTTAGATGGTTAGGAAAAAGACATTTTTGTTGGTGGGTTTGTTAAAAGTTAATGCTTCATAAAGCTTTCAATAATCAAATACCTTTACTATAAACTGAAGGATAACTTTTGTTTGGTTAATGTATATTTTTGTCTTTGGGCTAATTACTTTTCTTAAACTGGTAGATGTGTTATCTTCATTGTGACACCTGCTTTATTCCTGAAATATCCTCATTAATCAGGCTTGTTTGGTGAGGCGCGACGCCGCATCACCTGGTTGGAGCTCGCACATGAAGAAGCAGCTGCTGGTCTCTCTGACAGGGTTGACGCTAATTATTTCAGTGTATATGGATCCATTTAAAGAGGTGATCTGGAGGTAAGTACAGCGTTTCTTTATTTACACACAGACATTATGTAATACCACACTGAGCATAAAGAAAGGTAAGATGCTTTCAGGTTTAGCACAAATAAATCGATAAAGACAGCTAGTTTTTACTCAGAATCCATGGGGAGGTTTAATCATACAATAAAAATGAAACACAAAGTCATCTATTTAAAAGAAAGCTTCTAATTTACTAATTAGCACATCATGACTAACCGTCCCATAAGCATCTGAAACCAAAGGAACGGAACAAACTGTAATGACGACAATTAGAAATCCTTCAGTCGACTTCACTCCTGATCAAATGTCTTGAGAAACGGCCCTAAAGCAAATCAGTAGATGGGAAATCCTGCAGACCTTTCTTTGCTTAAAGAGAAAAGCAACAGATTGGTTTTAATCTGTGTGCTTCATCCTGAAGAGCGTAGAGCCTCAGTGAAACTGATCTGAAGGAATGGTTTTAAATGATCACAGGATGAAGCCGAGGCGCTCAGACGTGAACCTGGGAGATAAAGCGCCATCAGCAGCTGCACTTTAGGCTCTGATAAATGTTTGCTGAGGAGGAAATTGCCTGCTGGCCGCTGGCGTTTGACCACAGTCGGCCGTGTCTCTGAGCTCTCCAGCCTCTGAACCCACATCTGAAAAACCCGGCAGAGCTTCTGCCGCTGAGGCGAGAGAGCAGACAAACAGTGATGTGGCCCCGGAATGGAGTGGAGGAGCGTCCGTGTTCGTTTGTCCAGCTCTCCAGCTGCTTCTACTCGACCTCTGATGCAGTTGGACTCCGCTGGTTTTTTTTAATCTGTATCCTGGTTTCTTGAGTCTGAAAGGACGGAGCCTCCTGAAGCTGGCTTGTTTTCACAGGGAACACTTTTCCTGCTCCTAAAACCTGAACTGAAAACTGAAAAGCCGGTTTGATCAAACCAGAAGTTAAGGCCTCAAAAATGGCTTTTGTTTGTTAGAACTCAGAATAATTGTAACTATCCTCCATGAAAAACAAAGACTTGGATCTTTGAACATGTGATGCATGGAAGACACGGATGCTGTGTGGAGATCAGGTTGATTTATTTAGCAGAGTCCTACAAAAGCATCAGTAACACCGTCTCCAGGTCTGGGTTTTGATTTGATTTGATTTGATTTGAAATGCTTTATTTCAAGTAATCAAGGGCTAAAGCACAAAACAATACAATCAGCATTCATACATTCATTCAATGACGTATCAAACTTAGAGTGATTAGACATTAAATCAAAGGAAGTGGAAGGAAGTGAACTTCTATAACCCCTCCCTGTTCTACCGTAACCATTTTATGACATGATTTATCAATATCTGGTTCATAACTTTTGATCTCATATCAAGGCCTTACCAACTCAGTTTCAGGTCATTACGATCCTTAAGTATCACTAAATCACATGACAGCGATGAATTACTTGATAATTATTATGTAAAGTAGATATAACTATTTTGTATATTAACATACCACATACAGATCAGTTATCTGAAATATACTCAGATTATTTTCACTAGAAACATCATGTTAATGATTAAAACATAACACCATCAGACGCTCAGGTTCATGACTTCATTCAGGCTACGTCCGGATTCCCTCCATAAAACTAGAAAGTGCTAAAGACCATCAATCTCTGGATTTTAACAGCAGCAGACACCATGATCACTATTGTTTTTAGACTCCAAATGTGACGTCACTGATTTCACAAAGACAAAATCGGATTAATATGAGCATTTTATGACAAATATCTATCAACCCACTGTGTTTTACTGATGAAAACGTTGATGCTTATTCAAAGAAAAATACTTTTTCTTTTTATGACAAAAATGGTTCCAACGCAATGCATTGTGGTCTATATCTGCCAATATCTTGAGCAATGATGCACACTGGGCTTTCACAGAGACTTCTGGGAAATTTGTAGGGTGCTGGATTTTGGGATTGTAGATTGGGACAGCACTAGAAAATGGTGAACGTAGTATATAGTGAGTAGTGAAGGAATTCGGACACATCCTCAGAGACTCTCCCGGTACGGCGAGCTTCCCCGTCTACTGCAGGAGCTGCGTCTGAATGACGGACGCTTTCAGCGGTACTTCCGTCTCTGTGACCCGGTTTAACGACTCGCTGTCCCGCATTTAACCCAGGAGGGAAAAATAAAACATTGGGATTAAATTAGTGGAACTGTTTAGTATTTTCTCCATACAAATATGGAAAGTATCATAGAGTTCAAACGATCAGCTGCTCTCCTCTCTCTGTTGGTTTTGGACTCCGCCCACTCATTGCGTCATATGCCCAAAGCTGATGCCCTGATTAGTCGAATTAAGCGACACGTTGTCCTCACTGACGAACAGATATTTTCATTCTTGACATGCAGCGATGATCAAATCGCACCGGCCGCTCGAATCGGCCTGCAGGACCTCCGATGGCGTGTGAGTTCACAGAACGCCGCTGAAGCATCAAACATGGAACTGGAAATGAATCTATAAAATCATGACCACTGTTCCATGCCTGTAACTTAATTTTAGTGAGAGCGTCACTTCTGTTGTTGTTTTTAGAGAGACAGCTTTGATTCCGTCCATGTTTATGTTTCAAATGATGATACTGTCATTTATTCACATGGCAATAACACATCTGAGGTGGCAGAGAAGCTCACTGAAACGATGGGACATGTGGCAAAATGGTTGGAGAAGTCAAGTCTATGTCTCAATGTAAACAAAACAGTTGCAATGTTCTTTTCCAAAACAAACCGTAAAAATGTTCTGGCTGATGTTTCTGTGGCAGGAAAGAAAATAGACATTGTTGAAAAGTTTGAATACCTTGGGATTTTAATTGATACAACACTCAATTTTAAATCACAAATTCAAAAAGTTTGTAACCGTGTGAGGTATAACCTGTCCAATTTTAGATTTATCAGGGCAAATTTGTCACTGCAAGCTGCCACAATGTTCATGCATGCAATGATTTTATCACACATGACGTACTGTCTCACTACATGGTCACAGGGCAAACAAATCAGCATTAAAACCTCTGGAGTCACTTTACAAACAAACAATTAAAGGACTGGATAGAAAACCAATAAGACATCATCACTGTGACATTTTACAAAAACACAAACTGTTAAGCTGGGAGAATTTCATCAAGTATACAAAACTATGCCTATTCTATAAAATCATTAACGGTCTGTCATCCCCCCCACTCAGTCAGTTTGTTAAAATAAGATCCTCCCAAAGAGTGACTCGAGGGTCGGGTCAACAAGACTGTATAGTTCCTCTGAGGAGAAGTGCCTTCAGCCAGAGCGCCTTCTCCAGAACAGCAGCACAAGAATGGAACTCTGTCCCTCACACCATAAGACACATCACCACATACACTCTGTTTAAAAAGAACCTAAAAAACTGGCTCATATCACAGCAAACATGTTCACATTGAACTGGATTAACACCTGCCCTTCCTCCTCCCCTCTGTCACCTTTGTGTCTTTTATACTTGTTTTTTTATGTTTTTCTCTATGTGCATGTTTTTATTAGTATATGTATTTTTAGATGATAATTTAATTGTAAATGTATATTTTTAATTAATGTATTTAATTGATGTTTTTAGGTTTTTAGGTTGACAATTTTTAACACCTGTCCGGGGACTACGGATGAAAAATAGCCTTTTGGCTAATTCTGGCGCATTGCAGTGATGCTTTTAATGTGCACTGTCCCTGTTAAATAAACGAATAAATAAAACTCTATTTAATGTTCTTAAAGCTACATTGACATCAGTGACGCCAAACTCAAGAAGTTTGAACTTCGGGGAACAATAGAGCAAAATCTTCATCTTAAATCCACAAAATGATGAAGAGAGTGAGAAGAGGAGCTTCACCAGCTGGATCGGAGCTTTATGGGGCCTCTGTGGGGAGAGACAGCACCGTCACCGCTAATGTTTTTGAATGAAAAGTGGAGAATAAGTGCCTCGGAAGACGGATGGAGGGTGGAGGGAAGATAAATCCTGTCCCTCCAGCTGCAGGCGCCGTTCAGAGCTCGTCTCTCTGCAGATGTTCACATAAATAGACGCTCCGGCAGCATCCACGCTGTTCCAGGCCGCCGACCGTCTGTCTGTACTGCAGCTGAACCGCCCCCCCCCCCCATCCCGGCGTTGCCCCGTTGAGGAAATGTGAGGCTTCGTTCAGAACCAAACACCTGTTTGGACCGACAGCTTCAGCCCGTTTCCAGCCTCAGATGCTGAAACTTTGCCGCTCGCCCATCCAAGTCCGGCCAGCCTGTTTAGTGCATGCCGTTGCCATGGAAACCTCAGTAAACAGGCCCGCTGTCGTCGGTGGGCTGACAGGAACATCTGAGAAGACTGTGTTGATAAACGACGGCTCCTCTGGAGGTTAGTCAGATGTTTGAGCGGCACATTCGCAGGCGGCTGCTGCCCTCTGGTGCCTCCTGCTGCCGTTACGCCTCCCTTCATCACCACAGACGCAGGAAACGTGCAGCCGCGTCTGCACAGCTCATCTAACAGTCAGCATTAACCCAACAGCTTTATTTATGGACCCATTCTGGCCAATCCTCTGTTTGGGATTTGATTCACGGCGTCTGGCAGGAGGCCAGCCGCTTTTTCTGCTCAGATCCACGGAGGTTTCAGGGCCAGCGGAGGTAATGAATCAGAAATGTGTGCTGTGATTATCATAATGCACCTTTTAGTGACTCTTTTCCATTTTTACGCTGCAGCTCAGCCTTTTCATGTTGTGTTTTAAGCCTTAATTAAATACTGGAGCCACCGTGATAATAGGAAATCTTTAACAGCATCACAAAACCAAAACCTCTCTTCACCAGAGGACAGCTTGGAGTTTCCATCACCGAGCTGGAGGGGGGAACGTAAAGCAAAGCCACATTAGTCATGCTGTCCCCCCTCCTAAGAATATTTATGAGAAAAATACAATAAATGTTTTCTCCTGCAGCGACACGAGCAGAGAGGAGAAAAACAGCCTGCTTCAGTTTAGGGCTGAATAATCGATAAAAGAACCTCCATCCTTCTGGAACAGGTCGGTTCTGCCGTCATGTCTGTTCCATGGAAGGCTTCTCACCAGCTTTCTTTTTCGGGGTTTGGCTGTTTTCTGCTCAAACTATACGACTCACGACAATCTTCACAATAAATCGCTACATTAGCCAAAGAAACTTGTTGGATGGATGTAAGGAAGGAAGCCGTCACACTGACGTGTTATGAAGATTTCCATAGAAAAACACTCCAGAGTTAAAAATAAACTGTTTTTACTGGATTATTTTAATTTAGGACAAAAACAAACATAAATTGGGTTAAAATAAACCCACTATAAGCCCTAGAATTTAGTTTTGAACATGAATGAGCCAAGAACTGGGTCGAAGAAATAATCCAGGAGTTTAGGAGGGTACTAAATGAAATATGAAACACAGGAAGACAAGAAAAGCTTTCTAAAGGGAAGGTATGCAGGGACTACAGGTGCTACCTGCCCTCACCGACCCCCAATTACCCCCATTTTATCCGTCCTCACTAGCTGGGGGGCTGCTTTAGGCCATTCACTCTCCCCCCAGCTACCATTTCATTTTTTTATCTGGTCCATGTCATTTTTGTGAATCTGCTAAAGTAAATTTCTTTGGATTTGTGCCATCACAGGTTTTTGTTAACCACGCCCAAATATGGTCAAATCATGAGTCATCATGTTTCGTTTAGTTCAGTGTTTTTCAACCAGTGGGAGATGGTCAGGTGTGCCGTGGGAAATTGCCTTCATTAACTGATCTAAAAACATTTCCTATCTCCATGATTTCAGCTCTGTGTTCATCCAAACATGACTGATAAAACACTGAGTAAGTAAGAGCTACTTCCTGTCACACACCTAGGTGTGCGAAATTTGTTCTCCGCATTTGACCCATCCCCTGGGGGTGAGCTGCAGACGAGTCGCGTCCGGGAGGCAGTGGCATTAAGGGTCTTGCCCAAGGAATTGCTTGATATGGTAACTGCCCCCAGTACCATTGTTTATTCCCCTCTGGGAATTGAACCCTGGATTCCTGCATGGCAGCCCTTTACCTTACCAACCAAGCTACCCAGTAGTTAGGAATATGACAGATCATAAAATACTTTTTTCTTTGTGTTTATTTGATTCTATTAAAGACATTTTGATAAGAATGACGGTACCACGACTTAAGCTCATGTTTTAGGAAAAGTCCCTCCCCTTCCCTTTAACTGTCTCCGCCAATCATTCTTGGAGGCTTAATCACATGTCATCAGTCTGACCAATCAGAAGTGGTTAAAGTCTTCACTTCCTTGTTCTGATTCTGCTCATAAGTCTCTCAGTTCCACCATAAATAGACCCTTCAGGAGGCTCCGTCCTTTCAGACTCAAGAAACCAGGATGCAGATAAAAAAAACCAGCGAAGTCCAACTGCATCAGAGGTCGAGTAGAATAGGTCCTGTGGCCATCCCATAATAGCTTCAAAACTTCCTTTGGAGACCCCCAACATGTGTGTTTTGGTTTTATGCTGTTTTGTAAGAGATTCTGGCCTCTTTCATTCTTATGATGCTTTCTCCCGCTGTGATGTCATCTTTTTTCCTCACTGGGTGAGGATGTGGCACGGGTGAAATGCTGGAAGGCACAGTAAGAAAGAAGAATAGTGAAAGCAGAAAAACTACACAATGGCTGAAGAGGAGGCAGGACACTGATGAAGAAAAGGTTACAGACAATAGAAACAGTTAAATTGATCATTCAGAAAAGAAAACAGACGGATGAAAACAGGAGTAAAAACCAAAAACTTGAGGTTTTAGTTTCCAACATCGTTTGCAGAGAAACAGAAAATAATTCACCTTGAGATCAATTTTAGTTCCTAGAAGCGTTTCAACCGTCGACAAAAACCTCGTCTGAAACATGAAATGTGGTTCCATTTATGTTAAAGTCTATTTTCAGATCAAATAAGGTCCATTTCATGTCTCCACAGCTCTGTAAACGTCCGTTTAAATAAAGCTTTTGTCCTCGAGCTTCTTTACCTTGTTCACTTTTGCCGTGACCTGTGCGGTAATCGTAACCTTCCATCAACGAGCCGCCGTCGCTGACTGAAGGCTTTGTCGCTCTTTTGCTAGACAAGCTTTTCTTCTGGTGGCATCAAACCCTCAAACCACCAGCGGTCTGCCTGGCTAAAGGGCAGCTCAGAGCGGCAGAAGGACGGAGAGAGGGTGGTTCTTTTGA
This sequence comes from Oryzias curvinotus, assembly GCA_023969325.1. Taxonomy (NCBI): domain Eukaryota; kingdom Metazoa; phylum Chordata; class Actinopteri; order Beloniformes; family Adrianichthyidae; genus Oryzias; species Oryzias curvinotus. The sequence goes on along the minus strand of CM043715.1, from coordinate 32,349,333 downwards.
CTTCCTGTGTGAAGGCGTTTCTCCCCTCCGGGGTTTTCTCATGTTCTGTTGCTTTGGTGAAGCAGCGTCAAACCTTTTATCAGGTCACGTTTGACTTGACATTAAAACCTTCAAAAAATGCCGTCTGATGGTGACGTCCATCTTGTCGTATTTGTTTAAATCACAGTCCATGCAGGGGGTTCCCCCTTCCCTTTTGTTTTTCCAACCGTTTAACACCTTTGGGGCGGGGCTAAGATGCAGGTCAGAGTCCTGCACTGCCTCTGAGAAGTGGACGGACTGATGTCATCCATAGAAAATGGTTTGCTTCCAGCTCCAACCAATAGGGACGTCACCATGTTGGAGCCAGTCGACTGTGATTGGTCCGAGACGGTCTGAGTCATTGTTTCTATGGCAACCACTCTCACCATTCAAAAGAGATCTTGTCTGAAGGCCACGCCCCGTCCACTTGACATCTATCAAAGGTTTGGAACGTTGGATGTGGGAGCCAGCAGGCTCCGCCTACTTTTATTGAGGCATCTGATTGGTCAGTTTATAACTTGAACTATAGAGAAAATTTGAAAAAATGAGGATTTTTAAGAATGTGTTAAAAAAGGTATCAAACCAATAGAATGACTGAGTAGCAGCCCTTCAACATCGGATTTTGGCCGCTTGGAACCACTTCCTGTTTGGAACGCCATGAGGGAGGAGCCACTCAGTCCAGTTCTCATTGACAGTCAACAACACCATTGACTGCACCGTCTGGAGGCGTGGTTAAACTATCATGGTGTTTGTGACATCAGAGGTATTGACTCATGATAACACTTTTTATTTCCTTGTTTTAAATTCACCAATCAGGAGCCTTTATGCTGCTATGATGTTGTTTCCTGTCCAGTTTAACCCTTTAACACCCAAACTGTCACCAGCGATGGTAAATAACTAAAATGTTACTATTGTTACTCTTCTTCTGTCATTGCAAATAATGTGATTCCAACTAATTCTGATGTGGAGAAAAGCAGCTTTTGGGACGACGTCATTGCATGAAAACGGCTGTTGGTGCTCTTCAGTCAGCGGTTCTGGTGCTCTTCAGTCGGCGGTTCTGGTTCTCTTCAGTCGGCGGTTCTGGTGCAGCACAGATGGCAGCAGGTTAATGAAGCACCTGCAGCTCCAGCGCCGCTGCTCTGCGTTTCTTCCCTGACTTGACCTGTTGGAGCAGCAGTTTGCTGTTCGGCGAGTGACTCGGCGGGTGACTCGGCGGGTGACTCGGCGGGTGACTCGGCGGGTGACTCGGCTCCTCCTCTGCGGTTCGGTTCTGAAGGATCTTCACCTCTAACGCTGCACATTACACATAGAAGTTCAGGGTTACTTTTAATTGAGTTTTTATTGGATTTTTTTCTCACATTCAGTAGCTCACAGGCGGCTCACTTAGCAGCAAACAATGTATGAACTTGGAAGATTTATTTCCTGCCATAAAGCTGCTGCTCCTGCCTGCATGCGCTCCGGCTGGAGGAGGAGAAAAGTGTTGTTTTGGCTCTTTTTTTTGGTGAACAGTAAATCTAAACTGCAGCAGTTTGCCTTTTAAATGAATGTTTTCCCTAAAGGCTTTAAAAGCTTATTGCGCTTTTCTGGAAGTTAAGATAAACTCCTGCAGACTCAGCACCAGTGGAGGGGAAGGAACGGATGTTATTTGGGCTGAACTTTGACTCTCACGGCCGGGCAAAGTTTGTCATGAAGGGGCGGGGCTACAGTGAACAGGACGGGACAGTGAGCTCCTCAGGTGAGGAGCAGGACTCCCTGTAGTGGAAATGCTGTATGTCAGTGTTGGACACATCACGGTTTCAATGGTTTCATTATTCTAATTTATCAGGTTTTTGACATGTTTTTGATGAACTGTGTGGAGACGCCTCTATTTCAACCCTCAAACTCTTCCTGAATGTTAGATGATAGTCATTCTTATTGTCTATTTTTAGTGTTTCCGGTGTTTGGCCAGGGTCTACGGTGACACCGGCACGTTTACAGAAATGCTCATGAATGTCCATTCTTCATGAACATTATAATAAATAAAGTCTGTAAACATGTCTTTAGACGCTTTTTAAAAGAATCACCAGAATCTGCCACAGAGGGGTCAAAGGGCGTGGGGGCTGCTGCCTGGAAGGACAGGTCCACGTGTTTTAAACCAGGTTCTTTGACCCGAGCACCTTAGGGAGTGACTGACGGGCGTGTCCACTTAAAGATCTACAAGCTAAAAGTAAAATGTTCAAACCCTAAATGTACTTGGTAGTCCATGTAGAGAAACTGAAGCTGCAGTGAGATGAGACCTGCTGGTTCCCGTCTGGATGAGATGAAGACGAGTGACGCAGATTTATTAGGACAAGTGTAGAGAAGGTTGCAGTAGTCTGAACAGGCAGAAGCATGGACGACCATCTCCAGGTTGGATTTGGCAACATAGCGCTCAGATGATGGAGGTTGGTTTTTGCCCGATGTTGTGAACTGGAGTCCAGGAACATGGACTGAACAGCAAGATCAGCAAGATTTCTGAGGCTGGACTGGGAACAGTGAGTGAGTGAGTGAGTTCCTCCTCATGTTCTGTGCTCATGTGATCTTCAGAATCTGGTCCCAGTCGAGCCTGTTTGACGGCAAGAACTGAACTGGCTCAGTGCAGCTGGTTCTGAACAGGTTCAGGGCCACCGTAGAAGCGTCTGTGCTTCTACCTCTACAACGCAGTACAAAATAAACATAATGGTCTACTTTACTATAATCTGGGTCTGTGGGATAGACCCTTCACGCTACTGCCTATGTAGCCATAAGAGGGGCCACGTCTGGGTCCCCCTGTGCAGGTCCCCCGGCCAGATAAAATGTGTCAGGGAGGGCATCCGGTGTAAAACCGCCTGTGCAACTCGGTGGAAGCTGATTGTCTGAGGGGAAAATGCCGAAAGGGGAACAACAAAGTTATTAGTTTACTGGAACAAAGATTGTGTCTAAGTCAAGATGTTCCACTCTCTCCTGAGTCCTGTCTCTATCATTGTGTGGAAAGACAATCATCTGGTTGTGTTGTGGGGAGGAGGGAGGACTTGTCTTGCTAGTCTGTGTGTGTGCTTTTATGTGTGTATTTGTTTCATGGAATTTAAATTCCAATGTTTTTAGAACCTGAAACATTCTGGCATTATTTTATTTTTTTAAACTTTGACAACATTTGAATCTTAAAGAAAGCTTAGATATTTCTTAAAAAGTCGTAGAAAAACGTTTTCATTTGAAGCTTTCTGCTGTGCAGTTATGTCCCACAACCAGTAGAGGGCGTGCAGGTCAAGGAAACCCAACAAATCATGGTTTTATGATAAATAAGACAATAACGTGTAGTTTTTGGACAATATTTTTGTGACTAAAAATGTTACATGAAATAATTCCACCTCAGTTTAGACTCAAAGCTGTTGATCCAACAGGATTATCATCTTCATCTCATCACGCTGTTGTTGTTTTACAGCTGGGATGTTTTGTTTAAAACGTCCTATGATGAAGAGGCGAGTCTTGTTGATGCGGGTTAATAACAGAAAAAAAAACACGTCAAAGCTGAGACAAACCCATGAGAAGTACTGCATAAGTAAATAAAACTGCTTTTATTTTCTTCATCAGCAGAAACTTGGCAAACTTTCAAAATAAAAGTCTGTAGAAACTTAAGCACAGAAAACACCAACGTTTATTTCTATATGATTACAATAAATGGATCAGATCAGAAGCAAAAAGTGAATGAGGTCAAAGGTTTCTCTGATAGTTAAGAGCGCCACATTGCAGTAGAACTGCTGGTTCTGTAGAAGTAAAAAGTTTTCTAATCAGAAAAGAGCCTAAAACTGAACTCTGTCGATACTCGACTTGTCAATAAAGTTATGGTGAGTTTGAAAATAGTTTTTGCTCTTTTCTCTGGTCAGTTATGGCTGTAGCCTCTTGTCAGTTTGGTCAGATCTAGAATCGATTGGCTGTTTTGGACCAATGCCTTTCTTTGGACAGAAGAGTCCAGACTGTCGGTTACCCCGTGATTCCATCATCCGGTCCCGGCAGGACGTCTGACTGGACCTCCGTTTGTGCCGATTCCGGTTCTTCCGAGACTTTCAGTTCAATTTCTGAGCAGGATGAAGTTTTCAAAAGGATCTCAGATCAACCAACCATTAAAGAAGGGGGAGAAATACTTTTCTGTTTCATTTTTTCTTTAAATCAGTTCAGAGATGATTCATTTTTTATTTTATTTTTAAGATTTTATGGAAAATAATACAAAATAACTCAAAAAAAATTTTTTAAACTGTACAACATGCTGCTTGTAGCAGAAAAAAACAGCTTTGACAATGAAATGTGCAAAAAGTATTTTTACACAATCGAGACCGGCTGAACCAACAGAAATGGACGATTCAGGTCTGTGGAATAAAAAGAAGCCAGTTTTAAACCACAGACAGATTTTTGCAGCTTAAAAAACGTCAAAGTTACTGAACCCAAAAAGCGGATCTGAAGGGTTCTGAAAGTAGAAGGCAGCACTTCATGCCTTCAAAAGGATTAAGACACGTTTCATTTATTCAACGTTGCTCCAAAAGTGGACGCGTTTTCTGTCTGACAGGAAGAACTCTAGAGCGTAGTTTAACATGTGCATCATAAAAAAGGGAACATGGTTCTGGTTCTGGACGTTTAGTTTCCTGAGAGATCTTTGTCTCCTTGGTAGTTTAGAGTGACCACGGGACCCTAACTCTTGCTGTTTTTATGATACTGCCTTCTTATCATGAGAGAACCACGATCTGGATCTTTCATTCTTCACTGCCTTCGCTCCCTTTTTTGGCATAAACTCCAAACTGCAACCAATTTCATCACCAAACGCCCGTCTTTCCTGAACACAAGTCCAAGAACGACGAAAAAAACTGAAGGATGGGGGGTTGGCCCCCAAACCTCCATGTTTGATTAGCCTGCGGCTCGCTTTCTCTGCTCCATCCCCAGGTCCCGTTGCCACGGAAACCAACCCCATCCATCAAGACCTTTGGGTAACCCTCATCACGTCAGAACATGGACAAAGCTTTCTCAACAACGTGACTTTCTACCTTCACAAAGAACCAAAGCTGCAGATCCGTCGATCCTTCGGCTCTGAAACCTTCAGCAGATGTTCTGCTGGGGCCCACCAGAACTTTAAGGGACTTGAACTGACACATTCCTGCCTTCAGAACACAGAACACGCGTGGAACAACGACCCTGAGGAAATGTGGGCCAAACGGAGACCGAGGAGCAAAATTCACTTTGATGAGGTTCAGAGATCTGTGACGGCGTTGAAATCACCGTGATGTCAAACCAAAATAAAAATGACAGAAAACAAAAGAGACGAGTCAAACACGGGCGAGAGAAAAGGAGGAGGAGCCAGAGCCTGGCTTTGTTCTGAAGGTACAGTGTCGTCTTAGAACAGTGCAGTTTTACAGAAAAACAAACGTCTTCATCGATTGGATGAAAGAAGCTGAACTTCTGCTCCTGAGGATGAACACCTGAACATCTTCAGGGCGTGAAGGAGGCCGCTCTGCAGGTCAGAGGTCATTTTTTAGAACCCCCCCTGTCGGGTCAAATGCAGCAGAAATCTCTCGTTTCTCAGTCGTGTGGAGCAGGTTTGTGGTGGGGACGGGAATGCGTCGCCCCGTCTGCCCGCCTGTCGCCTGCCGCCGCCGCATCCAGGCCCACAGAGCGGCGGTACGCCGCTGACAGGCGGTACAGCACGTCGGGTCGGGGGCCCGGGTGGGCGTCGGCCTTCTGGGTCATCAGCATCTCGAACAGCGTGCTGACCTCTGACAGAAGAGCTCCGCCCAGTGGGCCGTCCTTCTCTGGAGTTTTTCCTGAATGGAAGACAGACAGAAAGCAAACTGTTTCACAGAAAGACGGACGAATCGTCAGCGAGAAAACCGAAACTACATTTAAGTCTCACCAAAGGTGGAGAAGGAGGAGGAGGAGCTGAGGCCCCCCCGGGCGAGATTGTCGGTCTCAGAGGATGGCGGTTGGTCGGGAACAAACACGTTGTCATGGTAATCTGCTGTCAGGGGGACGGAGAGTCGGGCCATCCAGGACGGGTCGCTGTCCTGCGAGAAGACGTCGTCTGCAGACAAACACAGACGGACGTTTACGACTGTGACCTAACATCCTCTGACGGGTCACCGCAGAACTTCTGTGGGTTCAGAACACGGTTAGGAGGAAGACTTGAGACTGAAACCTGGAAGAAAAATGGTTCCAGTTCCCATCAAAACAGAAAAAAGACAAGTGGGGCCGTTTGTATCCCAGAATGCTTTGAGGTCAGAGCATCTTCTTTTTCTAGCCTCCAAACAATGTTGCGACCAAAAATACAGCATTGCCTAAAATAGTTCTAGACGACTTCTGCTTTTTCTTTTTTGTTAAACTTCAGTCTTAGGCAGAGAAGAATGCAGACTCAAAGATGGCGGCGTGAAACATCAAACGTTGACGCTCTCCGTGTTTGTTTTAGACGTCCAGTGTCATCCCGTGTACTGGGACCTCGTGTTGATCGCATGACCTTTGCTGGAATGTTCTTGTCGGGATCCAGGCAGGAAAAGACGGGAAGGTTTATCAGGCTGTTGCTGACAGGCTTTTCCTGCCGTCCTCAGACTCCCGTGTGCTGCCGCCCGCGTTAACCAGCGCGTTCATGCCGATCGACCTTCTGACCTCACGCCGGCGGCAGTGTGACTGTGGGAGGCATAAATGTCAGACGTGTCTGCAGACGCTGCAGATGAGGGAGGGACTTATTCGACAAAGGTGGGCAATTTCCAGGAGCCCCCAACAAACTCAGGTTGACCTTTGACCCGATTTCAGTCTTTAAGCAGTTTTTTACTCTAGTACACTTCATATGTAAAGTATTAAGTTAATATAAGTGATGTTTAGACTTTTAGATTTCAAGTAAGAAAAATCAAACCTGCAGTTCTTAAAATGACCACCAAAGGCTGGTGGCAGTAGAGAGCCGTGTTCCAGTGTTCTGCGTTCAAAAGCTTAATTTGACACGAAAAATAACATATTCACAGTCTGGTTTAAATAATCCTTTCTCCTTTTTGTTGTGCTTTGCTTGTGTGGCCCTGTGATGGACTGAAGAGCTGTTCTGGCAGGACCCCCCTTCCATCCAACCATTGTTGGGATAGGCTCCAGCAGCCCTGAACAGGAACAAGGTGGTGTAGGAAATGCATGGACGGATCTAAGCTTCTATAGAAAGTCTCTCTGCAGACCAGATAATGTCACCTCTACTGCCTTACAGCCAAAATAAAAGCCCCCTCCCATCCTCCTCTGATGTGTGGTCAAAGGATGATGCCGCCTTCAGCTAAAATCTAAAATCCTGTCTTTCTAGGACATAGTTTCTGCAGAGCGGCAGGAGTTCATCACAAATTCCTGTCTGAGTTGGTGTGGAGCAACCCCGCCCCCCTCCCCATTGCTGAGAGCTCGGAGCTTGTGGCCCGCCCAGCGTATTTTCTACGTCACAAATAGTTGTTTGTCTGTCCTCCATCATCAGAAGAACATTAAAAACTCCCAAAGTACCATTTTCACCGTTTTCATTTCTGCCGCCGCACAAAAGATCCAATATTTTTACTTTGGTGCCTAAAACCTTGTGGTCTCCTTCATCTAACCGCAACCAGATGGAGGCTTTAAGACTCAAGCTGACACACAAAGACACAAAGGGTTGCCCTGCACATAGGCTCCTCCCCTTTCCTTCCTTTGTTGAGGTTTTTTTTTTACCAAAAAGAATTCTCCTAAATGTGTAAAGTTTGAGTTAACTCTTTAGAGATACATGAGCAGAGCTGCTGATAGCAGGCGTGATCTGCATGTAGCGTGTTTTCATGCGTGATACAGACCAGCTCAGAGCCCTGAAGCCGTGTGCTCGGGTCATCAAAGCTTCAGCTCTCTGAGCTGTCGGTCCTCAGGTGGGAGTTATTTTACGGCCTTAAGGCTAGAAGCTGAGACCAGCGCCACCCAAAAACTCCCCTCACGCTTTTGTTTTTGTCTTCTCCTTCCTTCAGAAAGTCTGTTTGGCTGCTTTCATCAGGTGGTAAACCCCCATTTGCCCCACATCTCCAACCGCCACAATACCAGGAAGACGCAGCTCAGCACACATACTTTACGCCGGCGGACGCTGGACAAACAAGCAGAGCTGAACAATGCCAGTGGGACGGCGCTTTGGCAGCTCAGAGGCGCGGTTAAACTTCGTAGAGGGCAGTGGTCACGGTTCAAGAGGGACAAATCACAGCGTTTCTTTACGACCGTCTTCCTGCCGGGACGAGGCAAAAGGATCCGTCAGCTGTGACTTCGACCAAAACATCACTCTGGGATTGGAGGGAAAAATGTTGGACTTCCTGAACTGTGCCGACAACAAAGTATCATACCTAAAAAGAGAATTAAAAATGGATCCTCTCACATAAACAAATAATAATAATAACATTGATCGTATCGAGAGAGAGAGAGAAAATTCATTAAAGTGAGAATCATTTTTAAGAAAAAGAAGCTTCTTGGCAGCTGGTCAAACAGCTTTGGTCTTCATCGTAACAGAAAAATCAACAAAGACGGATTCTGAATGTGTTCCACCAACAAACTGGACTTATTTGCATCCTAGTAAAGTTCTGATGCAGGGACCGATTCCAACAGACCCAACTCACAGCTAAAACCACCACCTTTCAGTGCTGTTAGCATTAGTCTGCACTCAGACCAGCCACACCCTGACCTCGTTAGCCCCTTAACTCCAGACCTGTAGCTCCAGTGTTCTTTCATTCACCGTAACTCTTTAACCGTTTTGGCAATTAATGCAGTTCCAGCGGATTCTGAAGCAGAGAAAAGCAGCAGCAGCGTGAACGCGTTACTAACAAAAATGTTGCTTTTCTCCACGTCAGAATCCACTTGAATCTGGGTAATTGTGTAAATGGTTGACGCGTTACAGTATTTTTAAAGAGCGCCGGCAACATCTTTGGTGTCAAAGCCATAGTTTGCTGTTGCAACAACAGTTAAGTCAGCCATAAATCTCAACACTACACAGCAGTACCGTAAAAACCAGGTCTTGACCTTTGACACCAGAGGTGTTGCTCTTTGACCTAGCGTGACTGTATGACAGCAATGCTATAAGCGTCTTTTCATATTGGCAGTGCAACAGTTCCCACTTTGCTAATGTCAAAGCCGCTTTTCTCCTCTTCTCCGCTGAAATCCCGGTAATTGTAGAAATGCTTGATGAGTTGCGGAACTCCAAAGAAAGTCAACCCCAGAGCTGAAGGCCTGCGGTTAAAGGGTTAACGTCTTTGGTGTTGAGCTTGATTTTTGGGAAACCAAATCTGCGCTGCAGACATCGCAGACATCCAAGCTGTTGGACTCCACACCATAAACACGTCAATTATCAAGAAAAGCTCATTGAAGCTTCTTGAGCTGTTGGTAGGTTCAGACAACTGCCAGTGGGTTTGTTCCTCCAGTGTGACGTCGGGGGGTATTTACCGGGGTTGTTCAGCAGGTTGTGAAGCCCCTCCTCAATGTGTGGGTCAATGGGCGACTCTCGTCCCGGTTCCCAGTCCACATCTCCAGCCTCGCTCTCGCCTCGTCCGCTGTCTTTGGTGCTCTGCCAGTCCGAGCCGTCCTGACCTCCATATCTGTGGAGAGACGGAACGACGACAAGGTTCCAGTCTGACACAAACTGCTTCAACCACAAACGTCACACCCTGAACGAAATGGCTGATGCTCTGCGACGTAGAACCTGTGGTTTACAGTTCATTTCTAGGGATTGGCCGATAACTGATATTTTCCCCTTTAACTGTGGCCGATAGCCGATATTTGCCGATACTTAACCGTCTACAGTAACACAAAGTTTAGATTTCCTTTTCGTTTCTTTATTAAAAATAAAAAAAGCATTCAGACCATTTATGGAATATTGGACACAGTTGTAACCATAAACTCCTTATTGGCAGGGATGTATTAGGAACAAGTATAGGTTTCAAAAATCAAGTGGTTCTCAATAAAACAGAAGAATATCGGTAGATTTTTTATATCGGGCCGACACTGACACCTATATATCCCCCATCACTATTCATTTGATTGAACGATCTTCAAAACTCGACTTGTACATTTGACGTAGCTTCCTGTCACATGGTGCGTTTTGGTTAACAACAACAAACGGATTCAGTTCTCCGTCAAACCCGCTGTGTTGATTTGAACGTTTTACTACCGTCATCAGCTTTACACAGCTTTTTACGAAATGTGACCTTTGTCATGTGACTGTTTCATTTCATCCTTCCTGTTCCTTCTTCTGGGTTATTGAGTACCGGTAATCGTCTTGAACAGTTGGCTTCTGATGCTGTCAGAGGGAACGGTAATCTCCTGAGACACAGAACGGGATACAGTGAAAATGTTCCTGACCATAAATAAGTTTGTTAGAGATTTTCTTTTCTCTCATCTCAGGTGGCAAACATGGAGCCAAAACGTCCGTAACTTTGCGATAAAGAGGTGATGACATTTGTGGAGACGGATCCATAGAAAACCTCAGCAGATGGCGTCTTTGAGGGTTCTGATGGTGATGTCAGGTCTCATCTCCAGGTCTGAATCGGCCGCTCTGACCTGCCTTCATGCAGGTTCAGAGATGCTCTTCCAGTGAAACGGCGGTTTGTTGCCGCATCATTTCAGTCGATCAGTCAGAACGACGTTTTTCAGCTTCGGTCTTCAAACGCGTCAGAAAAGGTTCAACTCATGACGCCTCTTAAACTCAGTTTAACGGGACTTTCTACTCTGTTTGCTGTTTGGCCCAAATGTTCTAGAAAGTTCTGATTCTGAACAGCAAGTTTCAATGCAAATGTGAATTCTTGGTTCTGTTTCTAAAGGTTTTGTGTAAAATTCCAGTTTGATATGATAAAACAGTGAATGAGTCTAGCTGTGGATTCATTGCAGAGAAAATCCTCATCATCTGTGTTCTATTTGACTTTTTTTTGGCCACTTTATTCTGACAGTTTAGTCAAACAGCCTAAACCAACCAGGACTTTGCATTCATGGGAACTGACTGGTTGGCTTTTTGTTAACTGATGGTTTCCACGGTTACACTTTTACAGGATAGCGTGCACGTGTGCAGAAATTACAACTGTTATGATGTCTGACCACTAGTTTGGACTTGACTTCAACTTCCACTAGCTTAAAGACATCCAAAAATATTAGCAACATAACCATGTTGCCTTGGTAACAGTCACTGCCAATAAAAACGCAAATGGAAGCGTTCAAATTGGTTATTGAAATATTTTTGGATTGCAAATTTGAGGCGTTGCCAAAACCCAAATGCCTCAGAACCAAAGAGTCTTGGAAGCTGCTGACTTGATCTGAGCGAACATTGTAGAAGAAGCACTCACCTGCCGCTGCGATGGGAGTACTTATTCCCACGAAAGTTGGGTCTGGGCTGCAGCTGACCCTGCCGGAGGAGGGACAGGAGCTGGGAGATCTGCTGCAAGGAAGAAGAGGAGGGATGCAAGTGAGTCTTCCTCTTTTACTGAGTCGTTGAAAGAACAACGCTGGTCTTTTCATGTTAAGGACACTCTGATGATCGGTTTAGAAATGGTGGTCCTCCAGCGTTCTGCATGACTCTTTTCTCCTGCCAGCGGTTCCTCGTTAATAAAACACCGGTTTTACCTTCTGCTGCTCCAAACCCCTGAGTCCTCAGGTCTGTCCAACAGGATCAGCAGGTTTGAAGGGTTTTCATAAAAACTGGACCTCAGAACCAGTACTGGCTCAACACCAAACATAAGGATGGAGCCAACATACACTGACCAAAAATATAAACGTAACTCTTTTGTTATTGCTCCCCCTAAGGCACACCTGTGCAGTAATGATGCTGTCTAATCAGCATCTTGATATGGCACACCTGTGAGGTGGGATGGATTGTCTTGGCAAAGGAGAAGTGCTCACTGTCACAGATTTAGACAGATTTGTGAACAATATTTCAGAGAACTGCTTATTTTGTGTATGTGGAAAATGTTTCACATCTTTGAGTTCATACCATAAAAAATGGGAGCAATAACAAAAGTGTTGAGTTTATATTTTTGGTCAGTGTAGAATCTATAGCTGAAAGGACTAACCATTAATCAATTATTTATTACAGTCCTAATAACTTAACATTCGGTTTATTGGATGATTCCTGGAAGGAGAAGTTTCTTCTTCAGCTGCTGGAAAGAGAGGAAGACTCTGTCCAGCCTGGAGGTCTTCAGTCAGCTAATTCTCTCAGTAGCATGTGACACCTGATCACATGACTTTGCTCTGAGAGGAGGTAAATATGAACCTCATCCTGAAAGGTTTCATAGAAATTTGAACAAAGTTTAAGTCTGTTTTTCAGACAATCACAGGTCTCTTCAGGTCTTCACAGGTCTCTACAGATCTTCACAGGTCTCTACAGATATTTACAGGTCTCTACAGATCTTTACAGGTCTTTACAGGTCTCTGCAGGTCTCTACAGATCTTTACAGGTCTTTACAGGTCTCAACAGATCTTTACAGGTCTTTACAGGTCTCTACAGATCTTTACAGGTCTTTACAGGTCTCTGCAGATCTTTACAGATCTTTACAGGTCTTTACAGGTCTCTGCAGGTCTCTACAGATATTTACAGGTCTCTACAGATCTTTACAGGTCTTTACAGGTCTCTGCAGGTCTCTACAGATATTTACAGGTCTCTACAGATCTTTACAGGTCTTTACAGGTCTCTGCAGGTCTCTACAGATCTTTACAGGTCTTTACAGGTCTCTACAGATCTTTACAGGTCTCTGCAGGTCTTTACAGGTCTCTGCAGGTCTTTACAGGTCTCTGTAGTTCAGAATGAGAAGGACAACTCCCAGGTGTTTTTAGTTTTTGTGTTTGGTTGTTGTGAGAACAAAGAGACGCTTCGTCTCACTGCTGCTCAACTTTGTGCTGACGGCTCTGATGTACAGCAAATCCACAATGACACACAGAAAATCCACAAAAACCTACACTCCAAGGTAAGTGTGCACTGATGTGGATCTGACTGTGTGTGTTTTTGCGTGAGGATGCTGCTGCAGGGACAGGAAACGGCCTCGACGTAGAAGCCTATTCTTCTCTGGACGGCTTCCTTCCAGGATGGATGGATGGATGTGTGTGCTAGTGTGTGTGTGTTAATGTGTGTGTGTGTTAGTGTGTGTGTGTGTTAGTGTGCTGAGGTGAACATTAAGCACCGCTCCCTCAATCCGCCCTGCAGACTTTTCCTCTGTGACCTCGGGGGTGTGGGGGTGGCATGTGGATCTCAGTGAGGGCCAACGGGGCCAACGGGGCCGGCTGGGAGCGCCGGTTAAGGCCCCGAGCCAAAAAGCCTCTTCCTCCCTTTAGTGGGACTCACGTGAGCGTCTGCCGGCTCTTTGTTCTCCGTTTGGACCGAGGCTGTCGCTGGTTTAAGGATGGTAGGAATTTGAGCGTAAACGTCCGGCTCTGGTCAAATCAGATTTCTTCAACCTCTTTATATAAATATGATGATTAAAAATGATCAAAAGACATTTCTGAAGCTAAAGACTCCAGTGAACTTCAGAGATCCCTAAAACATGGCTGTGAACAGGGTAGAAGACAAACAGAAAGGAGGAGGAGGAGGTCATGAAAGAAGCAGAAGAAGATGGAAAGAAGGTCTGACCTCACTGGACTGGTATAGGTCAAAGGTCATAAGTCAAACATGGATCCCTGCAGTTCCCTGAGTTCAAGACAGTAGCAAACTAACCTGTAAACTGACCTGTTAACTGACCTCTAAACTGACCTGTTAACTGACCTGTAAACTAACCTTAAACCTGACCTGTAAATTAACCTGTAAACTGACCTGAAACTTGACCTGCAAACTAACCTGTAACCAGACTTGCAAGCTGACCTGTAAATTGACCTATAAACTGATCTGATACCTGACCTGTAAACTGACCTGAAAAATGACATGTAAACTGACCTGTAAACTAAGTTGTAAATTGACCTGTAAACTAACCTGTAAACTGACCTGTTAACTGACCTGTAAACTAACCTTAAACTTGACCTGTAAACTGATCTGAAAATTTACCTGTAAACTGACCGGTAAACTAACCTGTAAAATGATGTGTAAACTGACCTGAAACCTGACCTGTTAGCTGACCTGTAAACTGACCTGAAACTTGACCTGCAAACTAACCTGTAACCAGACTTGCAAGCTGACCTGTAAATTGACCTATAAACTGATCTGAAACCTGACCTGTAAACTGACCTGTAAATTGACCTGTAAACTGATCTGAAACCTGACCTGTAAACTGACCTGAAACATGACGTGTAAACTGACCTGTAAACTGACCTGTAAACTAACCTGTAAAATGATGTGTAAACTGACCTGAAACCTGACCTGTTAGCTGACCTGTAAAATGACCTGTAAATTGACCTGTAAACTGACCTGTAAACTAACCTTAAACCTGACCTGTAAATTGACCTGTACACTGATATGTAAATTAACCTGTAAACTGACCTGAAACTTGACCTGCAAACTAACCTGTAACCAGACTTGCAAGCTGACCTGTAAATTGACCCATAAACTGATCTGAAACCTGACCTGTAAACTGACCTGTAAATTGACCTGTAAACTGACCTGTAAACTGATCTGAAACCTGACCTGTAAACTGACCTGAAACATGACGTGTAAACTGACCTGTAAACTGACCTGTAAACTAACCTGTAAAATGATGTGTAAACTGACCTGAAACCTGACCTGTTAGCTGACCTGTAAAATGACCTGTAAATTGACCTGTAAACTGACCTGTAAAATGACATGTAAACTGACCTGAAACCTGACGTGTAAACTGACCTGTAAACTAACTTGTAAAATGACGTGTAAACTGACCTGAAACCTGACGTGTAAACTGACCTGTAAACTGACCTGTTAACTAACCTGCAAAATGATGTGTAAACTGACCTGAAACCTGACCTGTAAAATGACTTGAAACTGGACCTGTAAATTAACATGTAAATTAACCTGTAAACTGATCTGAAACCTGACATAAACCACAGAGTCTTCAGCGATTGAAAGCCTCCGAGTCCACAGAGAACAAGGAACTGCAGTGGATTCTCCCACATCTGTGCGGCAGATCGAGTCAAAACAAACTGGCCTTTGTGAGTTTTTGCTGCTCGTGGAGCAGCTGCTTCTCCGTGCAGAGATAACTGAGGGGAGGGGGGGGGGGTGCTTTGGCGTCCCGCTCGGAGCGGCTGTTTCCCCGCTGGCGTGTTTTTCTTCTCTCCCGCTTCAGCTCAGTGAAAGTGGATTGTGGGTCATCAGTCAGTGACAGAACGGCGAGTCAAAGCGGTGTTAGCTTTCACCACAAATACCTCCCAGCTTACTTTGGCTGGTCTCATGCAGCCCCCCCACTCACTTCATTATGCCCCTGATATGTGATATTCAGATAGAAATATCCCTGCTTTGGGGGGGGGGGGGGGTTCTCTGTGACATAGTAATGCCGATCCATTGGTATTTACGTGCGCACCTCCATCCAACTTCCGCCTGCAGACGGGAAACTCTATAAGGTGAGGGGGGGGGGGGGGGGGGGGCTGTTATCCTTATTCTCTAACAGACTTCACTTCAAATTAATGTGAAAGCCTGTGGGGGGCAACACTTAATTATCCAACCGCTAACTGTAAGCACATGTCGGAATAAATGTGATCAAACCTTTGAAATGGGAGTAAATGGTGTTTAAATGAGAGCCAGCAGCAGCGCATTAGCTGTAGCACTGCTGCTGTGGAGGAGAATGGAAATAAGAAGACATTAAAAAATCATCATGATGATAAGTGGAGCCATTAATGACATGGAAAACAGACACATCCATCTCCTCAAACGGTAGAAAATTGCTCCTCCACGGTTTTCTAGTCTGTAGGAAGGAGTGAAAGCGGCTGCATTCTGAGGAAAAACCAGCAAAGGATGGAAGCAGACTCTCACCTGCACCTCTGGAGAGGCGGAGGAAAGCTCCAGAGAGTCTCCAAACACCATGGAGAGGCGAACCAGGTCACGAAGCATCCGCTGACGCTCTGCATCCTGAGCTGCTGACATCTTGGGCCTCCTCAGAGTCGCCTGGGAGGCTGCGTGCTCCTTCTCTCTTCCTTCAGGTTTGTGTCGCTTCAAAGTGCTTGAATGTGAGACTGAAGATGACGATGATGAAGGGTTTCTGCCTTGGCGGAGGGTGGAGTACGACGTGGCTGGGGTCAGAGGAAAAACCCCGTCAAGCTCAATGTTTCCAGGTTTCCAGAGGCTCTTGCCGTGGTGGGGCTGTTGGTGAAACGTATCCTCGTCTCGGTAGCCCTGGGAACACAAGTTCTCATTCGCTGATGGTATGAAGCTGTACTGACCCTCAGGTTGCTGGTCTTCTGCCAGAGGGGGCGGAGTCAGCGGCTGGGCCTCTCCGTCATCCTCAGCAGCTTCCTCCTTACGGCCTCTGATCACGGGGATCAGCTGAATGTCCGACTTTCTGATGCTCTTCTGCGGACGCCGAGGATGTCGAGTGTAGCTGGACTCCGCCTGTCTGCAGTTGTAGGCCCGGTTGTCCCGTTTCTCTGGCCGGCAGAACGTGGTCACCAAAGCGATGGCTAACAGAAGCAGCAGGCACGTGGAACCCAGACAGATGGCAATCATCATGGTGAAGCTCAGCTGACCTCTGTTTCCTGGTGAGGAGTTTCTGAGGTGGTCCTTCAGATTGATGAAAGCCACCTCCAGAGTCACTGTAGTGTCCAGAGTGGGCGTGCCCATGTCTGACACTCTAAGGCCCATCCTGAAGCTCCTCCCAATGAGCTCAGTGACATTGGTCGTGTTGACGTACAGCTGCCCTGTGGCTTGGTCCAACCAGAAGAGGCCAAATTGGTTCCCCTCAGTGATGAAGAACTGGAGCTTTCCATTGAGTCCAGAGTCCAGATCTTCTGCTTTAATTGTTGAGGCCAGAAACCCAAATCCCCCCTCTCTGCTGGGGGGATTTATTGGTAAAACATGGGGGTTTTCCTCTGCCTCGCTCCCAACCTCTGTCACAATCTCCCCCTTGTGGGCGTTCACAGGTATGCTGACAGAGGCCACGCCCTTTCTTGGTTCTGGCTCCTTGAGGACAGGGTGGTTATCGTTCACATCCTCGATGTCGATGTGCACAGTTGTGGTTCCTGTCAGCGGTGGGTGTCCGTGATCCACAGCCCCCACAATAAAAGAGTAGCTGCTCCGTTCCTCATAGTCTAGCGGCTGCTGGACACGAATGACACCAGATCTTGGATGGATGGTAAAGTGTGTGTGACGAATCTCTTCATTTTGGCTTCCAATATAGTAAGAAATTCTACCGTTGAGACCGAGGTCTTCATCGTGGGCCTTCAGCTGGAGGATGCTGTTCTCTGCAGCATTGTTCTCCTTGAGGGTAGCCCTATATATGTTGGCGGAGAACACTGGGGCATTGTCGTTATCGTCCAGAACAGAAACGCGAAGCTGTTCAACAGAAAACAGCAGCGGAGATCCGTGGTCCTGAGCCAGGAGCGTGACGTTGTAGTGCATCACCTTCTCCCGGTCCAGACGGCCATCAGTAACAACCTTGTAAATGTTTCCGTACATCTTTATGAGGCGGAAAGGAATGGAAACGTCCTTAATGGCTAGGCTAACCTCTCCATTTTTTCTAGAGTCTGCATCGTTAACTGTCACCATGGCGACGAAAGTCCCCACGGGGGCCGTCTCCATCACCTGTTGCAGTGTCAGAGGTGTCTGAAGTCCAGGCCGTGTGAATCCTTGGGGCATTGTCATTCACATCCATCAGCTCCACCTGCACCTTGCAGTGAGCAGGAATCGCGTTGGGGCCGCGATCAATGGCCTGAATGATGACCTCATAGGACGACTGGACCTCGTAATCCAAAGGGGCCTGAACAATCAAATCTCCAGTTTGAGAATCGACATAGAAGCATTTTTGCACCGCCGGTAAATTAAGCTTACTCAGCAGGTACTCCACCTCTCCGTTGGGACCCAGGTCTGGGTCGGATGCTCGTAGCTTGATGATGGTTGTCCCCAAAGCGGTGTCTTCAGGTATCGTTACAGTGGGATTACTGTCCTCAAACTTGGGACTGTTGTCATTTGAGTCCTGGATTAAAACACGGATTGAGGTGGTCCCGGATTTCGCCGGGTTTCCTTTATCCCACGCCACCATCGTCAGGTCAAAAGAACCCTGACGCTCTCTGTCCAGCTCTTTGATGACCACAAGCTCGGCCTGTTTTATCCCAGCTGGAGTTTTCGTCACTTCTAGAACAAAGTGTTGGCTGGTGGACAGGGTGTAAGCCTGGAGGCCGTTGGTTCCGGCGTCTGGATCAACCGCCTGCTCCAAAGGGATTCGCATTCCGAGGCTGGCGGTTTCTGAAATCTCCACCTCTTGCAAAGCGCTGGGGAAGCTGGGACTGTGGTCGTTCAGGTCCATCACCTCGACCCGAACCCGCAGGCAGTTCACAGCGCCGCTTTTCCTGTACAGGACACTGAAGGCCACTTCACACAGGTCTGATCCCCGGCACAGCTGCTCCCTGTCCAGCCGGCCTTGGGTGGAGACCACCCCGTCCCGAGTGCTGACAGAGAAAGGAAGGGCTTTCCCCCGTTCCAGCACCTGGAAGTCCTCCAGAGAACCACCTTCATCGCTCCGCCGCAGGTCGTCCAGCAGACGGCCGACCTGAGTTCCTGCGGGCTGCTCCTCCCAGACCCGGTACTGGATGGTTATTGGTGAAGACTCCGAGGACAGAGTCTCAGAGGAAAGACTCAGAACCAGAACCACAGGCAGAGCCAGCAGCAGCAGCATGACGGGAGTCAAAAAGAATCTCATGTCTGTTGGCTAAACTAACATTTTCTTTTAATTTTAGCATTCAAGTCAATTTTAATTTTTCAGAAAATGTCTCACTAAGCCCAAAGATAAAAATTGTAAAAATCTGCGGGTTTTGTCAAAGAAAATCTCAACATTTCCAGCCTGCAGAGGACACAAACCAACAAACTTACAATTAAAAAATCATCCTGTCCCTCAGCCTCTGCTGCTGCTGCTGCTGCTGCTGCTGCTGCTGGCGTCCTGCCTCTGAGCTCGGCCTCCTCGACTTTGGGAGGTTAGGGAGTCCTGGGATGTGGGTTTCCACATACCAGCAGAGCCGCAGCCAATCCAGAGGTGGGGGAGGAGGGTGGTATGCAAATGAAGCCAGACCCAACACAAAGAGCGGTCCTGCTGCCCCGAGGAGCCTCTGGAGAGCGTTCACAGAAACATGACACGGCCTGCTCCTCCGTCCAACCCCCCCCCAGGGCTGGGCTTCACAAACTCATCAGCGGCTGCCGCCTGGAGCCGGGAATCCTTTGGAAAATGTGTTGCATCCCAGTGGGACCGCAGCTCAAAGCGGTTGGATATTTACCTGAACTCCATCAGGATGACGTAGACTCCGCTGAGCCGACAGCAGAACCGGAGCCGCTCATCATTCCTGCGGGACGTTTCACCACCAGCTCCTCTCTGCAGTTGTTTTTCTCTCCATGAAAAAGGCTGACCTTAATGGGACAAAAGCCACATTCCACCTCCCCAAATGTGATTATGGAGCTTCGACCACGAAGCCTCGGCGGTCAAAACGGTTCCCACAAATGACTGCAGACGCTCGCTTCTGTGGTTCCTGCTCAACCCAACTCCGTTTGACGGCAGGAAGATTTTAGACGTGGAAGAAATTCTGGTTGATGGGAAGATATTGACTTGACCCCCAACTATGTGTTATGCATTCCTGTAGTTAAATGACAGACCCATCCACCCATTTTTTTAAACCCACTTGACCTCTTTCGGGGTCACAGGGGTGATGGAGCCTAAGGATGGTTACCGTTCAGATTTTATCTTTTGAAACAGTTCCTGTCCCTGAAGGTACCGCTGCTTCAACAGTGACAGAAAAAATTAAGAAACAAATGTTTTCCAAAAACGGTCTTTCTGACAGGAAGTTCAAAGTGTGAGCAAAACTGAAGGTTAAAATCAAATAAACTAGCTAAACTAGCATTTTCATTCACCCGCTAACACTGTTAGCTTTAGCTCAAATCTTGACATTCTTTCCGTAATTCGTCAACCGTTTACAACATTCATGTCATTCCAACAGATTCCGAAGCGGGAAAAGCGGCGTTGTGGTCACGTGACACCCTACACGTTAGCACGGCGCCGCTTTCTTAGCTATAGAATCTATTGGAATGACCTCATTCGCATAAACAGTCGAGCAGTTACAGTTGTTTAAAGATCATTATTCTTAGTTATTCTGCCGTCTCCGGTGACAGCTCAGGTGTTAAAGGGCTAAAGATTTTTAGCATTGATGATAAACGATGCTAAAAATGCTAAATTAGGCGAGAAAACGGGTAACACAGCGTTTATTCTAGAATAAACCTGTGGCTGCGGTCGGATGGAGAAGTTTTGTTTCCTTTTACTTTGTAGTTTTAAAAATTTGTTTTTTAAACTTGAAATATGTGAAATCCACATGAATTGAAAAAAAAATAGAACAGAATAATAAGATGCTTAATTATAATTAAAAAAACTCCAGATAATCATAATAAAAGTTAAATTTCCATCTAAAGGCAAAGAAGAAAGTGAGAAACAAAAATCCATCAATAAAATAATAATAAAAAACACAAATAACCGTTATTACTAAAAAAGAGGGAGAAGGAATGTAAACCTCAAGGGTTCTAAATTTTAAATATTTTTTAAAGTAAAGGGATTTCTAAAGTTAACAAAATAAATATTTCATCCCCAGAATTTATGCCTTATAATAATAATAGTTATTATTGTTATTAAGGTAAAGCTAAGAGTTGCTTTTTGGTTCTAAACTCTGCTCATCATCCTTAACCTCCTGACACGTCTGTCATCGGTTTCGGTGACCCAGAACCCGAGCCGCCGGCCGTCCAGGCAGAGCAGAGGTCAACCAATCAGGTGAGGTTATCTCCAGAACAAACAGCAGAGACCTCCCGTCTGCAGCAGGCCTGCAACGCTGAGCGTGTCTCCGCTGAAAGGCCTTCTGCAGGCAAACAAACGCTCCGATTAATCCGCCACCTGTACCGAAGCAGCTCCGCCCCCCGCCGCCTCCTCATCTGGTTCACATTATTCACCACAGTTCCTCTGATTTCAGCTGCAGATCCAGACGTGGTAGCTGTTGTTTTGGCCTCTGCTGTACATCTGCACTTTGTTCTTCTGTGGCGTTCAGGGACACACTGATGTGTGGGAGCTAGCACGGCTTTGGGCCTTTGAACAAAACATTTTGAATCTTTGGTCTCTGAAAGGACCAATCAGAGCTTGAGCTGATCTACGAGGGTCTGCAAAGAGACGATACACAGTTTGAGGCTCCAAGTCGCTGAGGAGAAACGTTCAACCGCTGACTAGTGGGTCAGAAGTGATGCTATGGATTTATGTAGAAACGCGGCCAGAACAAAAGTGGGCAAACGGTGAGGGATGGTTTTCTGAGTCTTTCTACTTACAGTAAGAAACATTTCTGGATCCGGATCATTGTTGATCTTCGTGCTTTGCTAGTTTTCTGGCCCTGAAGAGGATGAGGAACTCGGCCAGCGCTGTCGGTCAGAGCTTCATCACCGCCACATCTCCAGGCGTCACATTCAGGCACGTGTGGACGTCCAGAGACGTCACTGAAGTTCAGTGGTTCCCATCCAAACTTCAGCAATGAAGGAGTCATCGCTGCCAAAGGTTATTCTGAATATTCTGAAAACCCAGAGAGGATTTCACAGTATGTTCTGTGAGACGTGAAAGGACTGAGGGAGACTTTGTTCTCCACACGTCTGCTTTAACAGCAGGAAGAAAGACGAAGAAACTGTTTCAGGATGATTCATCCAGAACCATTTCTTTTTATAGGAAAAACAAGAGCACCAGGAATCTGTTTCTGTTCTTATGCTCTTTATTTGTTATTAGGGCAGGATGGACAGAAAGCAGGAGACGAGTTTGGTTTATTAGGAGAGAAAGAAAAGAGAAAACATCCAGAAATGATGAAGGTAAAGTTCTCTGATGAGCTTCTGATGAAGCTCTGAGTCTCTGAGAAACGACAGAAAATCAGAAGTTTAGCTGAACTTTACGTCATTTCACTTTACGTCAAAATGCTCCACATTCACCGGACTGTGTATGTGTGCGTGTGTGTGTGTGTGTGTGTGTGTGTGTGTGTGTGTGTGCGTGCTCAGCAGGACTTGGTAGATCTCCATCCACATGTTGCCTGATAAAGATCAGAGTGAAAGAATGCAAACAGCAGCCTGTGGCCACAAGATAAACGGCATGTGTGTGTTTCGTGTTTGTTTGTGTGTGTGTTTTGTGTGTGTGCGTGTGTACATGAAATGTTCTTTTCTGTATTTGACCGTCTTAAGTGAGTTAAGCTGCTGTTCCTCCTCGTGGTCTCTGGTCACCGTTTCTTCTAATCTAATCAAAGTTCCTGCAGAAAATGAAAAACGTGATCAAAGGAATCCGTCATTCCTCACAGATGTTCCCTTTAGGTCCAAATGCGGACTTCCTGTTGACCCACTGAGCTATGACCTGAAGAAGACGTTCTTAAAAACCAAACTAGAAATGTGGAGACCTCAGTCCTAAGCCCCTCCCCTTTTGACAGCGGTCCACACCCTCTGCTCCACCGACCTTCCAGTCCAGCATCAGCAGAGGAACGGATCAGAACACGCTGGTTTCATGAAGAACCGCTCAACAGACTCACCTGACGGATTCAGACGGCGTCTCTGCAGAGATGGACGGTCACATGATCCACCGGGTGTGGAGAGGGCGGGGTTCTCCGTTACTCAGAACCAAGACGGGTGGGGGTCACGGGGTTACATGTATGCAGATGACCTCTGACCTTACCCATCAGGTTCTGTCTGCCCAAAGGGAAGACCACCCCCACCCAAGAACAAGACACGCCCCTAAAATATGAGTGTTTGAGTATCACATTCATTCTTTGTGGTTCCCGTCATGGGGGGGGCTCTGGGCAGCATCATGGGGGGTGGGGGTGGGGGGGGGGGGGTTCTGGCTGGTGACTGAGGTTGTTTCGCCTCCTATGCCGCTCCACCTGTCCAGACCTGGCTTCACCTGGACTCCCGTCAGCGGCGCTCAGACCTCAGTCTGTCTGTGAGCTGCTCTTCCTCTTTCTGCAGCTGAAGTTTTCACTTTGACTCCAAACTCTTCTGCAGCAGAAAGGTTGCTCCTGCTCCTCCTCCTCCTCCTCCTCCTGCTCCTCCTCCTCCTCTTCCTGCATGTGCAAACAGGTTTCCTGTTGCAGGAAGTGTCTGACGGTGAAGGTCAGAGACAGGATGTCCTGCAGAGGAAAGCAGTTGGACTGTTGACTCGGTTCCATCTGAGGACTAGAGAAGAACTTCATCACTTCTCCGATTGTTGTGGTGTTTGTGTTGCTGTTTGTGCATCTTTGTTTGTGTTTGCTGTGTTGTGTCGGGCCGCCTGTCAGCAGGAATCTCCAACTTCCTGTTTGTCCTGAACAGAATCAGATTGATGAAGTCAGGAATCTCTGTTCCTGTGATTGTGGGTCTGATTGTGTGTGTGTGATTGTGCGTCTGTCTGATTGTGTGTGTGATTGTGGGTCTTCCTATGGCAGACGCACTGACCCAGTTAGCAGACAAAGAAGTCAGAAAAACGTTCCTCCGTTGTTTTCATCTAAATGTTTTGTTCTGCATGAGAATCTTCAGGAAAACATTTGTTTTCTGATCGTTTGAAGAATGTGTTTTAAAAAAAAAAAGGCAAAAATTGATCCAGTTATTGATCCATCAGGCTCCTCCTCCTCATTCAGCCACATGGAGGTTTCTTTTTGTGTGTATCTTTGACCGATCAGCATGTTCCGGTCCTCACAGGGAATTGTTGGTCCTGATGAAAACGGTCTCAGTGAAGTCCCTTTACCTGTCACACCTGTCACCTCCACATCTGACCCCTCCCCTGGGGAGCAGCAGCTACAGATGTTTTGAACTATTTGGTGGTTCAACCAAAAAGTCCTGGATATGTGTGGATTTGAACTTACAACCTTCCAGTCTTAGGGCAGACACTCTCCACAGGGCCGCTGGGTTTGTTGTGTGACCGGAACCCTGAGCTTCGTCGTGTTCAGGTTCCTGATGCTCTCCTCCATCATCCAGACCTGCTGCTCTCTCCCCCAGAGCATGATGGGAAGTGCTGAGGAAAGGGTGGAGAAACGTTTCCCTGCTGGTCTCTGATGTTTGGGCTTTGGGGAAATGCTGCCACCCGGTGGTGAAGCAGACCTCAGACAACACCTCTGTGTCTTCCTCACTCCAGCAGACTGGAGTCTTCCTCACAGAGCTGAGGGGACTTTTCCATTTTCATGTTTTATTCAAAACGTTTCTCTAAAATGCTAGTGAAGCTTTCAGGTTCCTCGTCAGGATGAACTGAATCTTTTCGACTTGAATTCATGCGGTCAGATTATTCCTGGAGGATCTGAGTCCTCGTTTGAGCTAAATGTTCTGAACAGAAACAGTTTTTCCCAAAAATCTGCAGCAGATTTGAGTTTTTCTTTCAAAACGTCACAGACATCTGGAAAACCCTGAACTTTAGCAAAAACCAGGAAGAGAAGACGAACGGATGAGATCAAAGAAGCTTTATTTCCACTGAAGAACCGCTTAAACATAGAGAACAGCAGGAAGTAAACTGTCAAAATAAGAGTTCCTGTTCAAATGTAAGATTTCTGTATAAAAAGAGTCTTTGTTCTTCAGAAAATAAACTCTTGATCAAACTTTATAGTGACGGCAGGAATGGAGGTATTGATCAGGCTGAAGGGAAAGTGATGTTCAAATGAGGTTCTGTTCACGACCCGGTTCTGTTTGTGTCCAGAAGAAGAAGGTTTCCCGTCCAAACGGAGGATTATCCGCTGATGAAGGAGGCGCCCCTCAGCTTCATCAGCTCTCCTGAAGAACTGATGCATCGGTTCCCGTCTGGGTTTTAGGAAAAGGTTCTCCGTGAACAGAACCTGCTTGTGGGTCCGTGAGTTTCAGCTTTTAAGCCAGCGTGACGTGCAGCGGCGAGTGTGTGTGGTTCAGAGTGTGTGTAGTTCAGAGTGTGTGTGGTTCAGAGTGTGTGTAGTTCAGAGTGTGTGTAGTTCAGAGTGTGTGTAGTTCAGAGTGTGTGTAGTTCAGAGTGTGTGTAGTTCAGAGTTTGTACCAACGAGTATTTTTACCAAACAGGCAGCAATAAAAAAAGGGAAATTTTCAGAGATGGCACTTTTAGTTCAAAAATAAAAACACTTGACTTTAAAAACAGGAAACGTTTCCTTCAGATCTTTTGGACCCGTTTTCCTGAATCTGGAGGATTTCTGCAGGAAACCAGCAAACTGTTGGAACCTGGTTCCCTCAAAAAGCTCCGTGTGATTTCCTAAAGACCTCTTTTACTCTGAAAGTCCCTCGCCGGGTTCCCGGGCGGCGCCTCAGTCCGAGTGAACGGACAGAACGACCTCCAAACAGCCCAGCTCCTGGCCCGGAACGCCCAGGACTCCCTGGACCGTGTACTTCCCGTTGGTCAGCCAGTACGGCAGGTCCACGTTGGGCAGGTAGAAGTCCGACTGCGGCAGCGAGTACAAACCCTGGGGGGACAGAGGCGGGTCAGGCGCAGGGAGGGGCGCGGGGGTGCGCGGGGCGCGGCGGGACTCACGGCTTTGAAGGGGCAGTGGCAGGGCAGGCCGTAGGTGTGCAGCGGCTCCGGACAGTCCTGCCCGGGCGGGATCAGCTGGTTCAGGAGGTCGCAGGCGTCCGGGTAGTGGCAGCTGCCCAGGTCGTCCAGACACGGGACCTTGACCCAGATCCCAGCCACCTCCTTCTTCAGGGTCACGTTCAGCTGAGGAGGAAGACGAGGCTCAGAGGAGGAAGAGTCCAGAACCATGTGAGTCTTTTACCCGTCTGCTGTGGTTCCACCCTTTTCTCATGATGATGCCGCTTTTAGACTAAAACGTGTCGTTTAGGACGTAGTTTCTGCAGAGCAGGTCTTTATTAAGAAAACAGCAGTTGTCAGTTTAAAGAGTAAGTCAGTATAAGTAGCAAAGTTAAAAAGAAGTGAAGGGACTCAAACTTCACCGCTGAAGGACGCTCGTATCACAAGAAACGTTTTGACAGATTTTTGTGACACAATCAGAAGCTCACAGAATTACGAGGCAGATGTTTCTATTTTTAAACCAATTCAAGGATTTTAGTTCCGCTTACGGTTCAAAAAGAGTCATTTCTTTGGCTCAGGTTTGTTATTTGTGGCTTAGGCGCTCCACAAACGGGAAAATAAACCCTTTTCCTGCTGATGTCACACTATGACACCATCCTACATGGTACAAGGAGTCTTTTATTTTGAAAGGAAGTCATGTGAACCTCTGTCAGAAGGTGTAAAATATTTCCTAAAGGCTATTTTCTCTTCATGTTTCTGTTCTATCATGACATTAAAGCGGGGTTGTATTTCCTGGAGGGTGGAGTCAGACTCTGTGGTTCCTGCTCGGCTCAGAATCTACCTAACGTTTGAGGAACTGATCATCAGATTAGGACTGAAACCGGAACCGCCGGTTCTGCAGGGAAGTTCTTCTCTGGTTCTGAAAACCAGCGATATGTTTACTAAAATAATAAAAAGCTTTGGTTTGAGCAAAGGTAGAGCTTTGAATGGACAGTAAAGATATCAGATTATCAAGGTTTGAGCCTCCGGGGCCTCCGTAGGACCAAACAAAGACCCGGACATTTGTCCCTGCGTGAACTCACTGATAGCGGAGCATCCAGTTCCACAGACGTGGACCCGGAGGCGGCGGCGGTCAGCTCCCCTGGGATGGCGATGGGGTCCGGAGACACGGTCAGGCTCTTCAGCAGAGCCGGAGCGTCGGGCTTCCAGCAGTTCTTCCAGTCGAAGTTGGAGACCTGCAGAGAACCGGAGCAGAACTTTGGCTGTGAGAGTGGACCGTGAAGCTGCAGGACCCCCTCCACCCCCACCCCCACCCCCACACAGATAAGACGGCTCGCCGTCAATGACGCTCATGATTAGTGATGACTCAGCAGATTCTCACACGTAAAGACTTTGGTCCAGAACCACTTTAGAACTTCAGGAACCTGCAGTAGGAAGGAGTTTCACAGAACTCTGGATGCTCTAAAGCAGTGGTCCCCAACCTTTTTCATGCCGCGGACCGGTACCGGTACCGGTCCGCGGCATGAAAAAGGTCGGGGACCACTGTTCTAAAGGTTATCTGAGGTCCTGCTTCGTTTAAGTCAGGAGGTTCTGCATGGAGACGACAGAAACCCCATCCCCGTTTTCAGATCAGCTGGAGGTCAGAGGTCACGTCCAGCTGATCTGAAGCTGCATCCTGGTTCTGAGAGCAGACTTCTCTCTGCTGCTGCTTCAACACGTTACAGACACAGTCAGGAGGAGAAAATGATGCATTTAGAGGCGGAAAAAAAGGTTCAAATCCCTGAAAAAGGGTGATCCAGTCACTAAAATAAATGCCTCTTTAATTCTTCTACGTCAGAAGTTTATTTCAAACGTTCCTGGTTTAGTTTCTGGGGTTTTCGATTCCACATAAAGGCGCGAGACGCAAACGAAACGAAAACAGAAAAAGAATCACCTGCGCATGCGTACTACCCTCACCTGCAGGTTTTTGAATCTCTTCATTCGTAGTGAGTCTCCGTCCACGCGAGTCAGAACCACGGAGAGAACCGTCGCGAGCGCCAGGAGCAGTCTGTGCATCGTGCTGCCGAACAGAACCGAACCGCCGCAGAAATGTCTGACTTCCGCGCTTCCGTATTTACGATCCACCCAGCCTGTCACGTGACCGCTCGGTCATGTGACCCCGCTCTGGAGCAGAAAACCTTTTTTTTATTTTTTTATTGCTGTTTTAAGTAGGCAAGATGACAAAAAATCAACGAAATGTTTTTGTTTAAGAACTGAAGGAAGTTCAGGAACGTTTGTTTCTCTGGAAACCACAGTTTCATTCAGAAAATGTCGTTTACAGACGGACCTGAACGTCTCATCTCATGTGTTCTATGAATAGAAACCTTTGTATAAAAAAAGCAACATTTGATAATGAATTCAGATCAAACAAAAGGAACTGTTTATGGAACCAAACCGACAGTAGATTTGAACAGAAGCTCACAGATTCATGTTTGAATGTTTGAGCAAAAACACTCAACTGAAGTGGACTTCATCTGTTCCTGACACTAAAATGTAAACTTCTTTTTATTCTGTAAACTTAAAATGTTCAAGTTTAGCCTGAAAAAGTATCAGTTAGTATTCTTCCTGTAGTACACGCTCTAGAACGGGGGTGGGCAAACTACAGCCTGTGGGCCAAATGTGACCCGCCTCCACATGCGGTCCGGCCCGCCGAACATCAGAGACACCTGATTATTATCAATCTGGCCGAGCAGATACATGTCAGATATGTCAGATGTATGTCTGTTGTATGTCCTGATGTATGTCAGATGTATGTCCAGCTGCAGCAGAAGACATGGAGTTGGACTTGTTTCATGATCACTGGATGAGAAACAGACGTGCAGGACTCAGTTTATTCCTGAGGTTTAGCACAAACTGTGAGGACAAAGACGGAAGAAGACAGACTATTTATAGTTCTAGTTTTGTAATTCATCCTGACTTTTTCTTTGCATATCACAGAGAGAGTTATTTGGTTATTGTTTATTTTATTAAAAGGATCGTGAATGAATGAAGCTTTAGATTAGATTAGATTAGATTAGTTTATTAATCCCACGAATGGGAAATCTCCTTGTCACAGTAGCATGGAGTTTGGCACAAGTATGTACAGACAGTAATGACGAGTTATCAAATACACATTTTGAAAGAATATATACAAAAATAAGAATGTTCTGAAAAAATAAACAGGGAAAGAGATGTGCAGGAATATAGAGGTCATCTGTATATACAGTTTTTGTTCAGTGGAATAAAAAAAACGAAAAACTATCAAACTATTTACTTAGGCTGGTGTTGAACAGCCTGATGGCAGGCTGGGATGAAGGACCTGCGGTAGCGTTCCTTCTTGCATCGTGGGTGCAGCGGTCTGCCACTGAAGGAGCTGCTGAGGTCTGAAACAGTCTGATACGGTGGGTGAGAGGGGTTCATGTCAGCTTGGCTTTATTCATGTAGCACTTTACAAGTCCTTAGGGGAACCAAAGCTCTTCACAGTAAAAGAAAGACTAAAGAGTTTAAAATCAGACTCATCAGAGGAGACACAGAGTTCTTGTGGCCCTCACAAGCAGACGTTCGGGGCCCCCGCTCTAGCATCCATGTGGTGCTGGAAGATTTGTTGATCTTCATTTTCCTGATCATTCAAACCCCACATGAACGCAGCATTTCTCTAAGTTGGGGTTTCACACGGGGTACATGAGCCACAGTTTTTAGATGAAAAGTCACAAATGTTCTGTTTTTAAATGTAGAATAACTTTCTCTCATGAGGTGGATTTCCAAAACACTCCAGTCAATTTTAAGGCCTTTGTGGCCCACGAGTGGAAACGGTGGCCCACCCCTGGTGTATCTGTTGCTGTGCTAGTACTCAAACATACCATAAACTTCAAGTGTACTACTTTCTGCTACTAGTGTATTAGGGAAGAACTCAAATATGATCCGGTATATTTTGATAGATTATAAATGAACCAAAGTGTGATCCTACATTCCTTTAAAATGTGTTTCTCCTAAAACCAGCTTCTATGATCATGATGAAGGTCGGATGTTCCTCATTCTTCCTCAGCCATCAGCATAAAAACACGTCACATGTGCAGCTCAGCTTCCCTCTGCACAGACTTCTGATCAGGTTTAGGTTTTGTTGGTTTCACTTTTGAAGGTTGAGAGAACCTCATGACTGGAGGACAGCAGGAAAACAGAAACGATCCAACAGATCCAAACTTTCTGGATTAAAATTAAAAAAAAAAAACTTTGCTTGTTGTTTTTGGAGTCAAACCTTTGGTTTTAGTCACAGACATCTGAGGGTGCAGCTCCACAAAATAGCTGTTTGCCCGCAAAAGTGAGACCCTGAAACCCTGAATTTTGGAGTTTCATGAAGGCAGCCTGATGAGGAAAATGTTTGTTTTCTTTTTTGTGGTTTCAAATTAAAAGCTTTACATTGTGTTCATAAAACGCTGCATTGCTGTATTAAACTGTAATCAATCTGAAATAGATCATATGAAAGCATTTTATAAAACGTGACAGGTTAATATTAGGAGGTGTAATGCAAAAATCCCCAAACATTTGAAAAGAAAAACTGACTTTATGACCTGGGGGCTGTTGCGCCGTCAGCCGCTAGGTGGCAGCAGCTTCTGCTAAATCATCGGCTGAGTCATAGAAGAAGCAGCGCTCCTGTTAGCATGCTAACGGAGGAGAAAAAGATGAATTAGATGGATTTCTACTCACTTTATCCGCCTAAATACTTAAATCGATTCATTTTAAAGGGATGAAGTTCATTAAACTGTTCATAAACAGTAAATTGGTGGAAAAAAGGTTTGAAAATAACGGAGTGTTGCAACGTAAAACTGCATTCCAAAATTTTCTTCGTGAGCACTTGAACGCATCTTGGTTTTTAGAAGCTTTAAATCGAAAAAAATATTTTTGATTTATTATTTATTATTAAAGTTTATCATCATTTTTATAATCATGTTTGTTTGATTAAGAAATATTTATTATTAAAGTGTATCGTCATTTTTATAACCACATTTGATTTACGAGCATGCGCTCTGAGATGTTTGCTTAGATCCCGGGAGGGGGAAGGGGGATGCTGCCAGGGAGAAGAGGAGGAGGAGGAGGATGAAGAGGAGGAGGATGTCCACCGGCAGCAGCACCGAGCGCCCCTCCATCCCATAAACCTGACAGAAACCAGACATGTGCTGCGTTCAGATGCAGCTCCATCCATGAGAAACCCTAATCCGCGGGATTATTTCACCTCTTCATTCCAGACGAGCTTCATCCATGGACGGATGCGGGGAGAACGAGGCGCGAACGGAGGTGAGCGACGGAGCCCAGAGAAGTCTGCGTTCGTCCCGCATGCGCCCTCTTCCCGCGTCCATCCCCGTTCGGCCGGGCGGAAACGTGCGGGCTGCTCTCCATTGATCCGCCGGTTCCGGTCGCTTTCATCCGCCGGCCGGCATCTCCGCGAGGACATCAAAGAGCCCGACCCCTCCCTGAATCCATCCTCGCGCGTTTGAAACAGAAAAATGTCGGTTTTCTCTCCTTTTTTATTTTTTAGAGAGAGAATAATGAGCATAAAGAGGATTAGGGTGAGTTATAAATTCAGTTTTCCGCCGCAGGAACAGACTGAACGGGGATTTAAGCGGATATCGATCAGAAATCGATCAATTATTACAAACTAAATCAGGTCAGACTCAAAACGTCTCTTTGAATCACAGATTAGAATCCAGATGTCAGAGAAATAAATGAACAGTAGTGACTTTTTCCCACAGTGATGCTGACTCATCTTTATTGTGGCTGACAGACCCCCCCCCCGCCCCCACCCCACATGTGACCCAAATCTGCGTGTTTTTTTTTCATTGCACCTGCCCCTCCTAATGCCCTCCATGAATCACTCCCCCCACATGCGGCGCATCTGCAGCCGCTGAAACACCAGCCGGGCCGCCATGCGCTGAGGGCCACAGCTGACCCACATCCCAGCCGCCATCAGGGCGGTTCTGGAGGCTGCGGAGCTCATCTGCTGCGCCCCCCCCCGAGCCTCCAATGGTAAAAGACAGCTTTCAGTTTAGACTAAGACAGGAGATACGTTTGTGTGCAATGGGAAATGTGGTGTTTAAACCCAGAGACAAAGAAATGGACCTTTCTGACTCTGCTTGGGTCATTGGGGAGCTCGGTTTCTGACCCAAACAGACCTTCTTCTCATCTGAATCCTTCCTGAATCATGCAGATGTTCTGCAGGACCTGCAGCCGCTCCTCTGGGTCCATGACCTCCTCTGGGTCCATGACCTCCTCTGGGTCCATGACCTCCTCTGGGTCCATGACCTCCTCTGGAGCTCCCAAGAAAAACAGAGGAAACGTGCTAGGATTCGGTTTTTACTTGAATCCATGAATCTGAGTCTTTTAAGGAGTTTGATGGTTCCGCTTTGAGGATGGCGTTTTATTTTGAAGGACTGGAGGAACATAAAAGAGGGTTCGGGGCAGTCAGCACAGGTGGAGGTCCGTGAGACGCTGTGGGCGGGTCCGTGGGTGCCCCCCCCCCCTCCCGCGTGTGGCTGTAACTGTACCTGCGGGTATCGGTGAGCGTCGGTAACAGTTTGTCCTGCTGTCTCTCTGCAGCGCAACAGACTGACGGAGGAGAGAGACGAGGCCCACAGACAGCTCAAGCACATCAAGAGAGGTGAGTCCGCTGAACCACAGGACCGCCGTCCATTTACCTACAGCCACGGCTGAATCTGAACATAGAAAAGAGCCGGGAGCTCAGAGGGTTTCAGCTCCTGTTCTGATGAAGCTAAAGAGCAGAGGAAAGAAAAATCCTGGAGTCATGGATGAAAAGACAAATATTCCTGAAGAATTCCAAAAGGTGAAGAACGTCATCTAGAGGATGCTTAAAGCAGAATTGAAATGAAGCCCAATGTTGAATATGACTCACCAATAGCATCATTCATAGTTCTTCAGAAAAAGGCTGAATAATTATTCTGAATATTCCAGAATAACAGAGAATGATTCTGGAAAATTCTGAATATTGATGCAGAATAATGCTGAGTCATGCTGAAAAACGCTGATTCAGTCTGGATTCCTGTGAACTGCTGTGTTGTGTGACTTCAGCTGTCAGTGTGAGCAGAACGGGTTTGAGGCTCTGTGACCTCTGTGACCTCTGTGAACCGTATCGGTCTCACTGCTGACCTCCTCCTGGTCACACAGACCTTCCCGTTCCTGCAGATGTGCCTAAGCTGTTCACCTGGGAAAAGGTGAGACCTTCTTTACCTCCTCCTCCTCCTCCTCCTCCCATCTGACGGCTGACACCCCCATTTCCTCCCCCACCTCACACCTTCCTCCTCAACTCCATCTCTGTGTTGTGTGGGAAACAGGGAGGCGTTTCTATGGAAACGGCAGGTTTTGGAGGAGCTGAGCTTCGGATCCGGACCGCTTCCTCCGGCAGGAGCAGGTCCATGGGCGCTGCGCCCTGAGCGCTCCTCTAACTGCGTCTCCTCCCGTCGGAACCCGTAAAGAAACGGCGTCTCTGAGTGGCGTCCTGAAACACAGACGTTCCCGTTTCGTTCCCTCTGAAGCGGATTTGATCCAAACAGGAGGAAACGTGTTTGAGAGGCTGAAGGTCAGAGGAGGAACCTGCTTCAGGAAACTCCTGACAACCGCCGCTTTCTTGAGGCTCCGCCTCTTTGGTGGGAACTTTGATTCAGGAGGAAGTTCCTCCACTTTAGAGGATCTTCGTTGACGGGACACCTGACAGTTCCAGACTGTGGCGTTGAGGGCGTGTCTGGACTTTGTGGGCGGGGCAAAGGGACTACAGGTCACCAGAGCGAATGTTCAGACAGAAAACGTCTTTCCAGGAGGAGACAGACGTGGGACGCGTCCTCTCCACCCGTGGAGGGAAGCACGTGGGCGGAGCCCCACAGCTAGGCTGTTTCTGTGCCGCTGGCGTTATGTTGAGGTTTCTACGGCCAAAGCGGCCAGCGGTCCGGCGCCACAGACGTCTGACGCTTCGTCAGAGTCTCAGCTTCCAAAACTCCAGATGAGTGATGAACCGGGGAGGGGCTTTGCGTCTGCTCGGGTCGTGTTACCACAGATGCATTGTGGGACAGAGGGGGCTGTGGTGCACGTCGTTCCATGGCACAGGTGTAGAGTTACTGTAAACACGAGCGTTCAGAGCCGATGGTTGGAGGAGCGGCGATGGAAGCAGAGACGGTTTGAGTGAAGGTCGGATGGTTCAGGCGTCTCAGAGGCCGATTCTCCTCCTCCTCCTCCTCCTCCTCCTCCTCCTCCTCCTCCTCCTCCTCATTTATTCATCCCCCCCTCCCCCAGAGGGAACAGCAGTCGCTCTTGTCGTGTTATTTCCATGAATGATTCAACTCTCCCCCATGAATTATTCAGGAGAACGTTGGGGGGAAGTTAGCTGTTTTAACTTTGAACGAGGAAGACGTCCAGCAGAACCTCCTCACGGCTCCATGACCCCTAACAGAACCGCCGTGTTCTGGACTCTGACGCGGTTCTGACGCGCTCACTGCTCTGTTTTGGAACGCCAAACGCCATTCAGGACGTAGAAAGCCACTTCATGAGGACTGTCACTGAATGTTCTGATGATTCACACGTTTTCACACCACTGATGCACACTAGGTCTTTGCTGAGAATTCTGGGAAATGTTGGGGACGCTGATAAAGTGAGTGAATTCTGACAGACGTGTCGTTTTTATAACGGCTTCATGCTGATCTGTTTATGCAGAAGAGTTCAAGAGGTTAAAAAATCCATAAAATAAACTTTAGTAGAATAATTTAAGAGTTTCACAAAGTTGTTTATTAAGACAATGAGCATAGAAATAGATGATATAGAAATCTAAATATTCGGGTTATGTTTGGATTGAAATGAATTATTTTGGTTATATGTGTTTTTCTGATGGTTGTTGGTCTGATTGTTTCTTAGTGAAAACTTGGATGGATGTTTTCAGAAACGTGATTCTGGAGGAGAACCGCAGACACTCGCCGAGGTTAAACTCCCTCCTTTCCTCGTACTTTTGGCGTGACGGCGGCACGCCAGTCAGGCACAGAAACATCTGTCCGGGTCTGTGCGTTTCCGTTTCCTGATCCGTACATGCAGCTGCAGACGGTCGCTCCCCCGCTTCAAGGTCAAAGGGCAAATGTGCAGTTCTGATGGCGGCCACTAGGGTTTGGTTACAGAATATATGTTATACACATTTTCTGATGTTTCTGCTATTCTGGACTTAAACCAGAGCAAAAAGGTTTGTCTTTCAAAAGCTGACAACAGGAGATTGTTAAGCTCCTCCCATAAACAGCTGAGCTGCCGTTGAGGCGAGCAGACGGTGATCTGCGGTGGCGTTTGGGTCGCAGCTGAAGTGCGTCTGCAGAAACTGAGAGCATCTCTGAGAGTAAAAATAGATCCAAAGGCCTTTCAGACCTCCTCCTCCTCCTCCTCCTTCTTTCTCGTTTTCCGACCTCCTCCTCCTCCTCCTCCTTCTTCCTCGTTTTCAGACCTCCTCCTCCTTCTTCCTCGTTTTCAGACCTCCTCCTCCTTCTTCCTCGTTTTCCGACCTCCTCCTCCTCATTCTTCCTCATCTGTCTCTGAGCTCGTCTGCTGTCGACCTGCCGCTGAAATCTGTTCTAGTAAAACCTGCCTGACCTTTGTTAACCAGGAAAGACTGATAGAAAGAGGAAGATCAAAGCAGATGAGCCTCTGGATTTGCTGGAAAACATGTGGAGGTTCTGACTCAAACAACAAAGTCTGGACTCTGACCCTCACTTCCAACATCAGCAGGAGAATTCAGTGTCTTCCTAAAGTCCTGGTGCATGATGGGGGTGTTGGGTCCCAGGGGTGGTGTGTTGGGGGTCAAAGTCTGTGTGACTCACCTGGTCGGTTTAAAAACCTGCAGAGAATTGATGAGGTCTGCTCAAAACCACAGCAGGAGGAGGAGGAGGAGGACGAGGAGGAGGAGGAGGAGTCTTGGAGCTCCTTCTTCAGCGTCAGTGTCTCCATATCTGGGTCATTTTAGAGGGAGGGAGGAGGAGCTGACCTCCAAAGACCGATCGTTGAGTGGCGGACGGAGCTGACAGCAAACATTGGATGTTTTCACGTCGTCTTTTTAACCAGTTTTATCGTTTTAAAAACACTCAAATCCCCGCAGACGTTTAGCTTTTTACAGCGTGGAAGTCGTCTGCAGAGCTTTGGTTTTCACTCTGAGGGACAGGAACTGCTCAGCAAAAAGCAGAAGACGTTCTCCAGGATGAAGCTCCTGCAGAGATGATGCCGAGTCCAGAGCTGGAGCCGGAAAAAAAACAAAAACAAAGTCTCCTCAAGGAGGAAGAACTCCCAAAATATGCTTGAGGTTCTCCTTCGCTGTCTGCTGGCGTCCTCCACTAACCGTCTTCTGGATGAGGGTGTGGAGCGGGGGGGGGGTGGATGCAGCTCTGTTTCCCATCACTTCAAAGATGACAAATGCCACAGGAAGGTGTTTGAACACCATCGTTCTGATGGACATTCATGATGAAAACCAAGCTTAAATTCCATTTCTGAGTCATTCTTTACTCAAATCATTGTGAATCAGGAGCAGACCAAAAAATGCTGTTTTAAAAAGATCCTATTTGCTAGGAAATAAGATGGGCGGGGCCACAAGTTTTTACCTGTGAAAAAATTTATCCCAAAAGTTCACAAAGGTTGATCGTCTCTGTCCAGCTGCTCTGTCTGTTTTTAGTCTGACCTCATTCAGACATGTGTGTGCTTGTGTCTGTGCATGTGTGTGTGCATGTGTGTGTGCGTGTGTGTGTGCGTGTGTGTGTGTGCGTCTCCTCTTCCAGTGTCCCAGATGGTGATCGAGGAGGTGAGCGTCCTGCAGACTCAGCTGGAGGTCGAGAAGTCGTGTCGGGAGAATGCGGAGGCCCTCGCCACTAAGGTGTGCGTCTCGCACACGCTCAGTAATCCACCGTGTGAGATTAGCGTGATCATCTGATGATCAGACAAAGAGCAGGAAGACTGCAGGGAGGAACCGTGTGATCCGCTCAGAATCAGAGACTAAAGTTCTTTCATAAATGAGCTCAAATGAGCAGATTTCTGTTGTAAAAGCAGCAAATCTTAGGACTACATTTCCCACAATCCTCCTCACTTAGAATGCGCTGGACGAGCGTGGAGAGGAGCGGCCCCCTCCAGTTCAGTGGAGCCGGACTCAGAAGGTGGTTTGTCTGGAGGGTTTTAGAGAAATTCAGGAACCAATAAGGAACCGCAGTTATCCAGTCAGGATCCACCAAATGCATTCTGGGAATTTTCTCTGTGTCACTTGGAGACGAGATCGTTCAGATGTGAGGAAAGTTTCTCTTGTGAGTGTCTTACATTAGTGAAGCAGCTTTTCTGAGATCGTCTGAGGGAGAAGAAAGTTTCTGCCGGAGGTTCAGGTCCGGTGGATCCATCTGGTTCTGGAGGAGGTCCAGGCTCTAATACCCCCCGGGGCATTTAGGAGCATGATGTGTGTTTCTGCGTCCCCTCCAGCTCAGCTGCGAGAACAGGAAGCTGAAGTATCTGAGCCTGTCGTCCCGGCCGTGTTTGGACGAGCTGCTTCCCAGCATCTCCGACTGCATCGCCCTCCAGACGGACGGAGACGGCGAGGCGGCCGACGGCGGTCCGGACCCCTTCTCCCAATGCCAGCAGCAGGTCAAAGGTGGGAGGAACGCCTCAGAGCGTCACGAGCAGAACCTCCCTGTAAAACTCTGTGTGAGCGCCTCCTCCTCCTCCTGAACACGTCACAACTCCTGAGATCCTCCTGCTGCTGGTTCATGTAAACATGAACCAGCAGCAGGTGGGAGGTGCTTTCCTCCTCCAGGGTAACAGCTGCAGGGTCAGAATGATTTTCTGAAGCCGTCATGCCTGCAGAGATCCTCTCCAACTCTAAACCCGACAAGAAGAGGAAAAAATAGCCAGACGTTCTGTTGGAGCGCCAGCGGTGGGACTGTTCTTAAATTACCCAGAATCCCAGTAGCCGAGTTTATTTGCTCTCTCTTGAAGCAGTTTCTGCTTGGGAGGCTTCATGAATCTGCTGAAGCCTCATGAAGCTTCATGAATCTGCTGAAGCCTCATGAAGCTTCATGAAGCTTCAGCAGCTTAATAAAGCTTCATGAATCTGCTGAAGCTTCATGAGGCTTCAGCAGATTCATGAAGCTTTATTAAGCTGCTGAAGCCTCATGAAGCTTAATGAATCTGCTGAAGCCTCATGAATCTGCTGAAGCCTCATGAATCTGCTGAAGCCTCATGAAGCTTCATGAAGCTTCATGAGGCTTCAGCAGTGTCATGAAGGCCGCTGAAGTCTCAAACATAAAGGTCCAGATGCTTCGTTTGGCAGAGCTGAGGGAGACGGTGAGCAGCCTGTTGGAGGAGAAGAAGAGCCTCCTCTGTCAGATCCACGAGCAGCAGCAGAGCATAGAGGAGCTGAGC
Source organism: Oryzias curvinotus (assembly GCA_023969325.1). NCBI lineage: Eukaryota > Metazoa > Chordata > Actinopteri > Beloniformes > Adrianichthyidae > Oryzias > Oryzias curvinotus. Next base: position 32,311,306 of record CM043715.1, on the reverse strand, counting down.
TCACAGGTGAGGAGCTGCAGGTCTGAGAGCTGCTAGCTTGACCCCCAGCCCTGACCTCCTGACCTCTTCTGTCGGCAGGCGGAGAAGGACCAGGCGGAGGTGAAGCAGCTTCGTGAAACGGTGGAGCAGCAGAGCAGAAGCATCAAGAGGTTTAACAGAGGTGAGCTGCAGCAGGAGCTCAGAGGAGCAGCTGGGACTCCTCCTGATCTTCCTCCTGTCTGCAGTCTCCCTGATGGTTGCTCAGGAGTACGAGGGCATAAAGGAGCAGCTGGACCTGGAGCAGAACCTCAGAGTCCAGGCTGAGACCTACGCACACGAGGTAAGAAGACCAAGCAGAACACACTCTGTGCATCACACCAGCATGCCTCCACCGCCGTGCCTAACCATTGAGTTTGAGGGGTTTAGGATGTCATCATGGCTGGATTTAGTCCAAAAAGTTCCTCCTCGTCCTCCTGCAGATGCTGGTTAAGCAGAAGGAGGCCAACAGGCGGAGCATGCTGCTGCTGCAGAGCACGGAGCCCAGCATTCAGCTGCTCAAAGCTCTGGAGGACGTCGCCGCCGTCACCAAAACCCTGGAGGAGGAGCGGCTGCAGCATCAGCAGGAGGTGAGACCTGAAGGCTTTCAGAAGGTCCCTCATCAGAAAGACGGCTGATGCGGTCCCAACCGTGCAGGTCCAGAACCTGGAGGCCCAGCTGGAGCAGAGCGGCGTGAAGGAGCAGCTGGAGGCTCTGCAGAGGCAGCTGGAGCTGCTGGAGGAGGAGAAGAAGGAGGTGGAGGGACGGCTGGAGGAGGCGGAGAAGAAGAACCGGGAGCTGGAGGACAGAGGTGAGATTATCTGTACTTTAGACTGTTTTTCAGATTCCTCTTGTTTTCTGTTTTTAGTGTTTTAACGTTTGCTGAATAGTTTTCTTCTGAATTGACTTTTGTTTTAATATTATTTCTGCTGCTGAGGTCAAACGGTTTTAGCTAAAAACCAACAAAAGGAAACGTCCCTCCTCAGCGTATGAACACTCTTCATCTGCGCCTCCTCTGCTCCTCAGTTCTCCAGCTCCAGGAGATCCACCACAAGATCGCCACGGCAACCGGCGCCTGCCCTTCTCCCCCAGCCCCTGAGGTTGCCCCGCCCCCTGCACCTATCCCACAGCCACCCCCACCTCCTCCACCTCCACCCCCACCTCCTCCGCCCCCTCCCCCGTCCAGGTGCAACCCCCTCAGGTGAGGCGACCCCCCCCGTCAGCTCTGCCGTCACGCGTGTCTGGATGCTGACGCTCCTCTCTGCTCAGCTCCCTCATAGCCATCATGAGGAAGTCCTCCAAAGGCTCCAAGGCGGCCGTGAAGGTGGAGGCCCCCCCAGGTGAGAGCCCCGCCCGCCGATGTCGGCTCGCAGGTGGGCGGCAGGTCCCCTCAGCTTTCTGTCTGTGCAGCTGCCGAGGGGGTGGATGAGGTGAAGGTGAAGGCGGTGAACGAGATGATGGAGCGGATCAAACACGGCGTGGTGCTGAGGCCCGTCAAGAGTCAGGACGGCAAGGTGAGGGGGCCATCAGGGCCCGACGCTCCAGAGCCCCCCCAGACCCTCCTAAAACGGTCCGGTCCGGTGCTTTGTTTATACCCCAAACCGAATCTGGACAGAGCGTACCTGAGAGTCTCAGAGGACACTTCCTCTCCAAACAGAAAACGAGCAAAGAAGAAAAAGGATGATTACCGTGTAGCGTGTAGCATGTAGCATGTAGTGTTCAATGTTGTTTCCAGTGAGTTCTATAGGCTAGAGTTGCTACCCTAGCTTGTTGCGTACACATAGTTGGATGCCATATTTCCAGACAGAGCTGGAAAAACCAGGATGAGACTTTTTCCACAAGTAAATGATTCCTGGAGAATTTCTGAGGAAGATCTGAAGGAGTTCCTGTTCCTGTTCCTGTCGTGGGAAATGATCCATTCACTGATCTAAAAACATTTCCATCTCCAGGATTTCAGCTCTGTGTTCATCCAAACATCCTGATAAAACACTGAGTAGTTAGGAATATGAAAGATCATAAAAGACTTTTTTCTTTGTGTTTATTTGATTCTATTAAAGACATTTTGATAAGAATGATGGTACCGTGATTTAGCTGCAGCTATAACTGATGGGGGAAAGTCCCGCCCCTTTTACCGTCTCCACCAATCATTCTTGGAGGATTAATCACATGTCATCAGTCTGACCAATCAGAAGTGGTTAAAGTCTTAACTTCCTTGTTCTGATTCTGCTCATAAAGTCTCTCAGTTCTAACAAAAACACCAGCTAAAGCTCGTCTTTAGCGGTGTAGCTTTCCACAGAATCCGGTGTCAGACCGTGGAACAAGAGAACAAAACAATGAAGCTCAGAGACGAGAGTCTGTCTGCATCACTACATCTCCCATGATGCATTGGGTTAAAATGACTGTCTTAACGCACAATGACCCTCTCCTCTTAACGTCTTTAAACAAGGAACACACATCAAACAGTTTTTGAATTTTTTAACTAAACTTTTAATACAACTTTTAGAAAAAACAGCTGCAGCTTCCAGCTTTTTCTGCCACAATCATCATGAAAATGCCCGTGAGATTGCAGAGGGGCTGTAGATCAATACAGACTGAGTTGCTGGTGTGCCGCGGGATTTTTGTCAAGGGTAAAGTGTGCCATGGCTCAAAAAGGGTTAAAAAAAACACACTGATCTAGACCCACTAGACAGAGCTCTGAACCTTTGTTCTTCAATGATTTGTGATCTTCACTGGTGTCCATGGATTACATGAAATCCTCTCCACCTTTATCCACCTTTGTCATGGTAGAACACCTCAATGGAAGGGGGGGGGGGGGGGGGGGGGCACAAGGGTTAAAGTGTGCCGTGGCTCAAAAAAGGTTGAAAAACACTGATCTAGTCTGTTCAGTCAATGTTAGCTTTAGACTTTGCAGGACCAGCGAATGTCTTTAGTTTTTGGAGGACGAATTATAAATCTTAGTCTGTGTGTAGATTTAGATAAAATCACAACCATTTATCGCTATTTATTGCTTTTATTATATATTATAACAAAATATTATGAATTGTTTAGAAAAGTTGGACATCTGTTGCATCTTGTCCAAGAACAGGAAGACCATCACCTGGTCTTCTTTTCGTGATGATCAGAGATTATTCTTTTTTTTTTTAATCGCCTTTTATGGTCATTTCCTGTCTGCTAAACTCGTTACTGACATGTCCAACATGGCGTCTCTCTGCTAGCGTAGCGTCTGTAGTGATAGAACTCATTGTCCATTTCTACTGCTAGCTTGGTTGTTTAGCTTCACGTCTGGTTCAGTTTCCATCTTTGGGTGAAGGCAGAATCTCTCCGGGGAGGGGGGGGGGTTCTGGAACCTTCTGACGCTCCTTTCCTGATCGCTTCTCCTTTCTCTCTCCACGCGTCTCCGCTGCAGAGAACGGCGGTGAAAGTGAGTACACTGAGGCGGTGGGGAGGTGACCCCTCCAGAGGCTTTACTGAAAAAATGATCACGCTCCTGGAGAGGAGAGACTTGTTAAGATCTCCTTTTCCTGCAGCCTCCAGCCTGTGAGGAGACGCAGCAGGAGAGCGCCATGGAGGAGCTGAAAGGAATCCTGGTGAGTTTGATTTCAGTTCAAAATGACGCTGCCAGTATTTCCTGCAGCATCCTCGTCTTCCTGTTTGTCCCGAACTCATCCTGGGAGCGTCTGCACAGGAGACGGTGAAGAGGAGCCCCAGCAGAGGCTCCCAGGAGTCGGGGCCGTCCCCCCCAGGAAAGAAGGACAGCGAGCTGGAGGTCATCCTGAGACGCCGACGTAACAAAGCGGGAGAGTCCGGAGGTGATGTCAGGAACGTTCAGGAACATCAGTCTGCAGAAAACTGCTGACGAAAAGGCAGAAGTTCAGGATTCCTGCAAACATCTGAGCTCTAATCGGCTCATTTGCTGCAACATTTCAGATGCACATAGAGTTTTTCCACCGTAAACATGATAGAATGAAAGTGAGGGAGCTCCGCCCCTTTCTTTCCTAAATCGTGTTTCCTAAAGGTGCAAAAAAGAAAAATGTGCAAAAGTTATCAGTCAGGGTAGCAGCTAACATTTGCACATCTCTGCTGGTTCTGTCTTTAAATGAGACCACCTTATTTGTTTACATTCATGTTACATTCTTTTGTTTTATATTCTATTTTCTCTTATGTCTATTCTTCTTCTATTATTTATTTTTCCCACATGTGGGATCAATAAAGTCTTTCTGATTCTGAGGAAAACTGTCTCCCCGCTTTCTGCAGACGAGGGTCACATGACCCACGTGTCGTCCTCCGACAGCCTAAATGGAAGACGCTCCAGCAGCACCTCTGGGAAGAGTTCAGAGGGTCCCGCGGGGCCGAGTGGTCCTGCAGAGACCACCGGGACCCGGGTCAGTCCAGAGAGGCGGGCCTCAGGACCCGGGCCCGCGGTGGCCCGGAGGAAAAGCTCCGACACGGGCGGACAGAGGACGTCCTGCAGCTCCACGTCTGAGAGAGAAACCGCAGAGTCTCCGGTCAGCAACGGCTGCTTCAGCAGGTGAGGCGCCGCGCAGGAAAGGGGGCGGAGCTGTAGGTGCTGCCCGTCACTCTCCACGCCTGCAGTCTGTGCTGATTGGTGTTCTCCGTTCACAGTGTCGGGGCAGCGGATCAGATCAATTTCAACGGACTCGACCACGCCGAAGGCCCCGCCGCCGCCGAAGGCCCCGCCGCCGCCGAGTGTTGACCCCGGTTTCAGTTGCGCAGCCCCACCTGTGTGATTCGTGAACGAGCCGATCCTTAACGCCTTTTTGCGACGCCGGTTTGATCCGAGCAGAGAATCAAACGTTTGTTAGACCGACTCTAAAAACCACAGAAGAGGCGGCTTTAAAACCTGATCCTGGTCCAGAACCAGGACCAGGTTCTGGACCAGGATCCACACTGAAAAAGTTGAATGTGCAGCAACTGCAGAACACCCCCCACCACCACCGTAAACCCCCAACTGATCCACCTTAAAAACTGGAATTTCCAAACAGACCAGAAGATAAAACGGATTTTTTAGAAACAATTCAAAGAAAAAGATTTCAATTCTTCATAAACAAATGTTTGGTTTTTATACCAAATTAACCAGAAGAAATAAAAAAATAAACAACTATGTCCAACAGGAGATGAAAGTCTTGTTTGGAATCAGTAAATATAAAAATACGAACAATAATAAAACATTTATACTTGCTATGAATCTTTAAAAAGTTCTGTATTTATTCAAACGTTTATGAAGAAAAAACTAAAATATTAAATATGACATTTTTTTCTAAAAGTCAAACTTAAATTTAGAATATAATAAAACCATTACAAATTATTTTAATTGCCCCCCCCCCCCCCCCAAAAAAAAACAACCTTCGGGGCTTTGAGGAAGAAACAGAAATAACCCAAACATCCGTCCACCAGGGGGGGCTAACGCGTCCGTCCCCTGCAGGTTCCTGACAGTGTTTCTAGAACAGGAGCCACGCTTCGAGGAGATTCTGTGGTTTGATTGGATGAAAGGATGAGCGGCGGATGGAAGCTCGTCTTCCTAAACTCCTCCCCTCTGGGACGGCTCTCTGTGCGCCGCAGCATCAGCTGAACTCTGGGAACAACCCCCACAATTCCTTCTGCTCCTTCTGGCGCCACGTTTGACAAAAACGGGACAGAAACTCCAGAAACAGGAAACGTGGCGGTGGCGTTTGGAGGAGGAGTCACAGATCAGGTTTACATTTCAAACGTTAGCAGCACGCCTCTTCCTCCTGAGCGTCAGCACGCAGCCTCCTCGCTCTGAACCAAACGGGTTCTCCCAGCAGCGGCTGAGGTTCTGGTTCTGTTGGAGCAAACAGGACCGCATGATCTGACCCTTTAACTCCTGAAACATCCCAAGTTTAGGAACGTTTCCCACACGACGACGCAGAGGCATGGGGACTGTGTGTCAGTGGGGGGGTTCCTCTTTGATAAACGGGGGGCGAGCTCGGCACACAGCAGATGACGTGATGGAGTAGTCAAAGCTTTTTTTAGGAATGGAGATGCCTTCAGTGCCGTTAAAGTGCAGCCATGGGGGCAGAAAACAGCACGACCCCCCCACCGTGGCGAACCCCCTCCTGCAGCCTCACGGCGGGAAGGCGGTCCTTCCCAGGGTCCGGCGTAGGACGATCAAAGGCAGGTGTGACGCTTGGGGGGCCGACGGATCCTCAGGAACACTTTGGGGCCTTGATGGGGAGATGTGGGAGGGGCTTGTGTTTTCTCTCTACCTCCTGCTGTTCCGTCCCTCCCCAGAAGAAACGACGTCTTCCTGCCCTCAATCAGCCGTTGGCCTGTACGCACTGGTGCCGCGGACGCCACAACCTCCAGCTGTGCTTATGTAGGACCCGGACGGCGTCGGAGCCTTCCTGACGCCACCATGAAGCGTGGCGGCGGCGTCCGGTTCCTCTGAACCCACACTGTCACCGTTTTCTGCAACATCAGCTGTTTTTGACATGAAAAGCCGAGTTTTGTTCTTCTGAATCCTAAGATGAAAGTCTCAGTCCACCCTCGACTGTATCTGAGAACTGGACGGAGTGGCCCCGCCTCCCTGGCGTTCCAAACAGGAAGTGGCTCCAAGAAGCCAGAATCCCACAGACGTCTATAGAGACATAAACAGCTGTTCCGCACGTTATAAACGGACCAATCAGATGCCTCAAAAGCAGGAGGCGGTCTCACATGGAATGTTCAAAGCGTTTGATTGACAGATTCTCCAGAGCCCACTTTCAGAGGAAGGGGTGTGGCCTTCTCAAATGCTCACTACTGATTGGCCAGAGCTGTTGCCATGGAAATGTTGACTGACCAATCACTGCTTACTGACAATTCCATCATGGCGATGGCCGCATCGTGAAAAAAATGGCGTCTGAATTGACTTTGTTTGGTTGGAGCCGGACTAAACCATTTTCTACGACTGACGTCACACTCAGTCCAGTTCTCAGATCAGTCAGCGGTTCCATCTCCTGCAACCAGCCCTCGCTAACTGCTAACATTCTTAGCTAGCAGTTAAAGGTCAGTCGCTCGCAGATGTAACTGAGGTGAAACACTTCAGTCCAGTTTAGCGAGCTAGTACCTGCTTTATGCTAACAGAGACGTCGTTCTCAGAGTTCTGTCCGGGTCTGACCCAAACACAAGTGCTTCTCTGTTAGTCCAAATCTTAGCTCACTGCTAACCATCCTGACTATCTGCTATTGGTCAGCGCTAGCATGTAGCATCAACTGGTTTGGCTATGCAGGACATGAAGAAGCTGCAGCTGAGGACCTCCAACAGTTCAGTCAGGGATTTCTGTAACTATGGCAACAAAAACCTGAAAAAAAATGCTGGAGTGGTTCTGACGAAAACGTAGCAGAAGCCAAAACGTTGGACCATAGATTCAAACGGGATCCTGAAGTCAGGACAGGAACAGAAATATGCAAATAAATCCCCATTTTTTGGGTGGAATGACACACAACTCCCATTCTGCATGACTGTTGTTTACATTTTCTGCTGAATTTGAGCAAACGTTGTCCTGCAAATGTCGGCTCCATGATGGCTAAAGATCGACCTTCATGCAGACGTGAGGGACGATCGTCACCATGTGTCTCCATGAGGTTCCAGACCCAAACCAGACGGCTTCTTATTGTTTTCCTCACATTCTGGATGACGCAGAATAGTTTCATTTCACCTGTGCAGGTAAACCCCTGCAGCTTTGACCCGCCCCCTCTGATGGGGGGATTGAACCCTCACACTGATTTTCTGCATCCAGTTTCCATGTTTTTAAACCAGAATTTTCACACCTGAAAATAAATAAACTGCAGTTCAGATCAAACCAAACAGTCTTTGTCTTTTTCATTGGTGTATTATTAGCAGAAGAAAGTAATGAGTTTTTTTAAACAAACATCTACATTATTTTAGGGTCTGCCTTTTTTTTTTCTTTTTCTTTATGTTGTTACAAAAGTGTTTTATTTCAAGAATTCTGTCATTTCTTTGCGACACTTTAGTGCCAAAATGCTCCAAAAATATGAGAATATTTCTAAGTTTATGCCTGTAAAGATTAAATGTTTATTATTTAAGATAATTTGTCTTATCTTATTTAAGATGAGACTTTATTCATCGCACAATGGGGAAATTCTTTTTTATTTGTTTTTACATTTATCTGGATCATCTAGTTTTTCTATTTTCAAAAGTCTTTTTCCATAATTCCAGTTGATCCAAGAATTTCCCAAAAAGTATCACAGATCTGGCTTCAGTAACGGGTGAACACACTAGTCGATGCGTAAACCGCACGTGCGGTCCTCCAGCCAGCAGGGGGCTCTCGCGCGCTCCTCTGTTAAAAACCAGACGTCACTCAGTGGGGCCAAGATGGCGTCGCAGTCGCAGTACTATCAGGAGATGCAGGAGAGCTTCAAAAATAACAGCAAAAGTCGGGAGTTTCCGGCTCACTCGGCGAAGGTTCACTCTGTGGCCTGGAGCTGCGACGGCCGGAGGCTGGCGTCCGGCTCTTTCGACAAAACCGCGAGCGTTTTCGTTCTGGAAAAGGACCGCTTGGTGAGAAACCTCTCTGCAGTGCTAGCATGCTAGCTTTAGCACAAAGAGAGACGCGCGTGCCTTTAAAAACCTTATTTTTAAAAACAGAGAAGTGATGGATTTGGATTAGAAGGCGGTGCTTAGTCACTGCGGATCGCTCTTTAAAAGTCAAAATGTAACTAAAATAATACTAAAAAACGATTAAAAAAAGAAGCAACTGCCTGGTGTTTCCAGCTGGGAGTTCAAGGGAAAATATTCACCTCAAATCATGAAATGTTCCTTAAATCCATCATCTTAGTTGATGCACATGTGAGGATCTGAAGCTTAGTGAGGTTCTGGGTTTGAATCCTGACTCTGAGTTTGCATCAGGAAGCTCAAGTCTTTGTCCAACTTTCATGTTTCTGTGTTCAGCGGTGGAGGAGGAAGACCCACTGCAGCCTAAATGTTAACTCATACTGTTTTAACACGGTTCTAAACGTTTGATGACATCACAGCCCCGCCCACCGACCACTGAAGTGCGTCTCCTCCCCAGGTGAAGGACAATAACTACAGGGGTCACGGCGACAGCGTGGATCAGCTGTGCTGGCATCCCAACAACCCGGACCTGTTTGTTACGGCGTCTGGAGACAAAACCATCCGCATCTGGGACGTCCGCACCACCAAGTGCATCGCCACCGTAAACACAAAGGGTAACCGGGACGGATCTGCAGATCCGGAACAATGTGGAGGAGCGTTTTAACGTCTGAACCTGCTTCGCTTCCAGGTGAAAACATCAACATCTGCTGGAGTCCAGACGGCCAGACCATCGCCGTCGGCAACAAGGATGACGTGGTGACCTTCATCGACGCAAAGACGCACCGCTCCAGGGCAGGAGGAGCAGTTCAAGTTCGAGGTGAACGAGATCTCCTGGAACAACGACAACGACATGTTCTTCCTGACCAACGGCAACGGCTGCATCAACATCCTGAGGTCAGAGCGCCGCTGTCGCACGCCGACCCGCGCCCACCGGTCGGATTGAAATAAAACCAGGTTCTGTTCCTGCAGTTACCCGGAGCTGAAGCCCATCCAGTCCATCAACGCTCACCCGTCCAACTGCATCTGCATCAAGTTCGACCCCACGGGGAAGTACTTCGCCACGGGAAGCGCCGACGCGCTGGTCAGCCTGTGGGACGTGGAGGAGCTGGTGTGCGTGCGCTGCTTCTCCAGGTGGGTTGGGCCGCCGAGGGTCCCGCGTTTGCTGCGAGCTTCGTTCGATTCTCTGCTCTGCTGCAGGCTGGACTGGCCGGTGAGGACGCTGAGCTTCAGCCACGACGGCAAGATGCTGGCCTTCAGCGTCGGAGGATCACTTCATCGACATCGCAGAGGTGGAAACGGGTCAGTAAACCCGCAGCCGGTGATGATCCCGCCCACCTGGCTGTCACTCAAAGCCTCTCTCTCCTCCACACTACAGGGGAGAAGCTGTGGGAGGTGCAGTGCGACTCCCCCACCTTCACCGTCGCCTGGCACCCGAAGAGACCCCTGCTGGCCTACGCCTGCGACGACAAGGAGGGCAAGTACGACAACAACCGCGAGGCGGGGACGGTCAAGCTTTTCGGCCTTCCCAACGACTCCTAAGGGGGGGGTGAGGACGCGCTGCAGTAAGGTCCTGTCTCCAGCAGAGGGTGCTCCTCACTCACCCCGTTTTATTTTGTACACACTGTACAGCTGTAAAATACCTTTTTATAATAAAATCATTTTTTAACCTGCAGAAAAACTTCAAGCTGTTTCTGATTTTACATTTAGTTTTCATTCAAGCTTGAATTGAGCTGCAGTTATCGGAATAAATATTTTTGTATTTGACTAAAATGATAAATTATGGGAATGTGTATCAGAGTGAGATGCTGGAGAAAATACTCTAGATAGAAAATAAAGTTCCTCCTGTGCTGGGACACTTCAGCTCTACGTTTGGGTTGAATGAGGAGATAATTTCACAGATTTGGTCGTTTATTTTGACCATAATTAATAAAACGTCTTGTTCATTTAGGAGAAATATGGTTTAAAATATAAAAGTGTTTTATTTTGTTAATTTTTGAATGATTTTAAAAATAAGCAAAAGCTGCCAAGATGAAGGTAGGAAGTGATGATGATGATGGTAAACTGCTCTCAGAACACAAACTACTTCCTGCTAGTCAGAAAATACATTTTTATCAAATTCAATTACTAGAAGAAAATATTTTTCAATAGAAAAGATAAAAGTGACGAAACATCCAATGGGATTTTGTCGGATGTTTTGTTGAATCTTTTTAGGCAGAAATGCCGACTCGTCCTCTAAAGATGGAGGCCGGCGGCTCAGCGTGAAACAGGCGTGATGCCGTTCTGCCGGGTCTCTCTGTGATGCCCGTCATCACGCCGCCATCACGCCGCCATCACGCCGTCACAGCCGGTTTCAAAAAGTCTGGATCCGTTTCTGCTGCGACCTGTTGCTTCTTTAGTGACAAAAATGGCAGAATTTAGCCGACGATTAAGAGATAAAACAGATTTACACAAATAATGAAAACGTTCTGCTTCTATTTGTGTAAATTATTCCTTTGATGTTGTTTATAGAAGAGTCTGACTTTGTCTTCATGTTTGTGATCTTCATTAAATGATACAGTTGTAGGAACCCCAATGCACTAGCCAAGGTAACTTGAATGCAGTTAAAATCCTCATCTTAAAAACCAGGAATTTCTGCTCTTTTTTTGTTCTTCTGTTTTGATGCAACTATGGAAGCAAATTACATCCAAATTTTAAGGTATTTGGGGGGAAAAACTGGTGATTTTCCTTCAAATATTTTCAAGAACTACAAACTGACTGACCTCATCTGCTCATGGAAGCTGAAAAGCTGAAAAGCCTCAACGTGTCCGTGTCACAGACAGGATCCTGACTTTATCCACAAACATCACAAGAAAAAACGTCGATCTGTTGACCAGCATGAACCGTTTGTTTGTGTCTGAGTGATGCAGAAAGCCGGTTCCAGCCGGAGTTTGCTGTGACGCTGCAGACAAAGACTGTCAATAAAGTACAGCAGTAACTCAGTAACTCTCCATCAATAATCTCCAGATCATCGCAGGAACTCGTTACAGAATTGTTTGAGTAAAATCCCAGAGATCCCTGTCATCATTCCTCTCTCAGTCTTTCAGTGAACCAGCGTGTTCCAGTAATAAAACACATCCTCATCTCCTCGCTTTAGAACGACACTTTCAGCTAAATCTGTAAACTGATATCAATAATCAGAACAAATTCACAGCGAGTTGACCACACCCACTTTCCTGCAGAGAAGCTTCAAATAATTAGCGCATTTCCGTCTTTATTCTGTTAATCCAGAACTTTCTTTATTAACCAGCTTTTTAGGGAATAATTAAAATGCAGATGAAACCTGCAGCGTCCTCCCTTCACCCACATCATTACTGCAGATAACCCTTGTTCTATCCTAATAATAATTATAATAATAATAAACTTTATTTATACAGCACTTTTCGAAATCCAGATTACAAAGTGCTGTACAGTTAATATCAGACAAAATCAATATTAAAAACAGTTTCCAGTATTGAGAAATAAAACCAGCACACATATGAAATGGTGATAGTGGTTAGAATCAATAAAATAGATAAATCAATAAAATCCAATGTTTATCCTAGGCACTTTACCGTTGGGAGTGGGGTCATCTAGGTCAGTGGTCCCCAACCTTTTTAGCGCCACGGCCCGGTATGACGTCACACAAAATTTAACGGACCGGTCTATTTTTTTTTTCCTTTTTCAATAAACTTTATTGCACATTTTTCAATTTAACGGACCGGTCTTTAAGATGTTGGTGGAGGATTACTGTAGCAACGCCACGCAGGAGGAGGAACAGATACCTGACAACACAAACCCAGAGCTTTTATTTTGACACGCATGGATACAACATCACACAGGTGTCATCATCCTCCCCCCTTCCCACAGTCATGGTGCTAATAACAGGTACTGTGTATTAAATTTAGCTTTCTGCTTTTGGAAGTGAAGGCTCCTCTTCTGTTTCCTGGCTGGGCCTTGTTCCCTCTGTGGTGTTGTTGCTTTATAAAGAAAGCTCCGGGACGGGACGGGCTGTAGACTGCTTTTATTCAACAACTGGAAGACAACCATACAGTGCTGCTCTCTCGCTACTGCGCCACCTAGTGGGCCCGCCTCTCATGACGTCTCCTCAACCCTTGTGCTATCTTAGAGCTCTGTCTAGTGGGTCTAGATGACCCCACTCCCAACGGTAAAGTGCCTAGGATAGCACAAGGGTTACCTAGGGTTTAACCCCCAACATGTATAATACCACACCCTCGCCAAAGAAACTTTCCACAGATGTTTGTTTTTCATTCATTTAGCTAGCTCCTGGGTTTTATTTTAGTGGTATCCTGTCACATGACCAAGAAGAGCACCTCGGCCTGCGTTAAGGGTGACATAGACTGATGGAACACAGAATTGGGCAACTTTTCAAAATAAAACATCTTTCAGATTCCGATATAAATAAACTGGAAGGAAAGTAAGTTATTTATTATTTCTGTGCGGCCCGGTACCAAATGACCCGCGGACCGGTACCGATCCGTGGCCCGGGGGTTGGGGACCACTGATCTAGACCCACTAGACAGAGCTCTGAGCCTTTGTTCTTCAATGATTTGTGATCTTCACTGGTGTCCATGGATGACATGAAATCCTCTCCACCTTTATCCACCTTTGTCATGGTAGGAGAACACGTCAATGGAAGGGGGGGGGGGGGGGTCATAGGATAGCACAAGGGTTAAGTAGATTCAATTATTGACCTTGATTAAAACAATTGATGTTTGATGGTTGAAAGACGTTTTAACTCTCCCCAAAAAAGAAAAAAAAGGAATTAATTTTTTTCATAGAAATAAATAATAATTTATTTCTACCAAAATATGTTGACAAAATATTTCTGACAAAAAAAGCCTTAGCGTGAGTGTGAACATCTGAACTGATTGATTAAACAATTAGCTTGAAGAAATAAAGACCAAAAATGAAAGAAAGAAGAATATTGAAATATTAATCTCTGGACATGTTAAATAGTGGAAACTAAAGTACCTGAGAAAACACCTGACGCTTCACCAACAGATTGATCATTAATGTCATTAACTTCACATTTTCATGACAAATGTTCTGACCAAAAGGACTAAAATGGTTAAATAAAACATAAGTGACTAAACTACTGAGGAGGTGAGAACTGAACTGACCTAAAGTGGGAATTATTGCATTTGAGTCATTTAGCTGAAGCTCTGACCACTTAAAGAGAACATTATTTTGAAGGATCAGACGTTTTTCCCATTTTCCTGCAGTTATTAAAATATATCTTAATATTTCATTAACATGTCAATGAACACAACCACCAGTGAAGCAGGAATCTTCTAATGAAAGTCACATTTCTGCTGCTGCTGAGAAGGTTCTGGAGAGGATCTGGTTTCTGATTTCTTAGAAAAAGCTTGAATTCATGGAAACATTTCTTTAGGGAGGAGAATATATTCAACTTTTAGACAGAACAGAGAAATGACTAGAAAAAGCTCCGTCCAGTGTTTTCTGCGATCCAACATTTCCCTGCGACATCTGCTGAGCGAGAAAGAGCAGTTTGATTCCTGAGGAGGAAATCATTTCTGACTATGACGGTTTTCCACAAACCTGTTTACAGGAGAACGAATCCAATGAGGAAGCCCCGCCCACACAAAGACCAAAACGGACCGCATCACAACCACACTTACAGGCCCCATCTGTCCTAGATTTCACTTTACCATCATGCTTTCAGAATAAAAGTCACAACAAATGATTGAAACCATGAAAATATTAAACCTGGATGATGTAAACAAGAGAAGCATTCAGACCACAACATAAAGAAAAAGGAGGAGTGAGGCTAGAACTGCAGCAGCAGACGTTCTGGAGTCCATCTTCATCACCGCACTGCCAGTCACCTCCCAGAGAATGGAGCCTTAGAGCAGCTCAGAGCTCTACACGCGTGTCATTATCAGCAGAACTATGAATGATCTCCTGCATATAAATGAGGGAACAGAAAAGATTTGTGACGTCTGCCGAAGCTCCAAAAGAAATGTCCTTAACGAGGTTCCTGTCCTTATCAATGTCCTCATCCTTAATGAGGTTCCCTTTCTTGAAGAGGGTACCGTCCTTAACGAGGTTCCTGCCCTAACGTGGTTCCCATCCCTAACAAGGTTCCCGTCCTTAATGAGGTTTCTGTCTTTAACGAGGTTCCTTTAGAAAACATGGACAAGCAAATGATGAGAAGTAAAGCAGTAGAATCACAAGCGTCTCAGTCAAAGCCGTTGGTTTTTAACATTGACTGTAAATGAGAACTAGACTGAGAGACTCCACCCCCCTGGCGTTCTAAGGGAAGTGGTTTCAAAAAGCTAAAATCCCAAACACTTTTTTAGAAAAATAAACAGCTGTTACAGCCATTTTATTGGTCAGAAGAACCATTCTGGCTCTGATACATCTTGATAATCATCATTTTTATGATACTATTCTTCTTTTTTTTAAATTACAAACTGGCCAGTCAGATGCCTCAATTAAAAGTAGGTGGAGCCTGCTGGCCCCCAGGTCCAAAACGTCTGACTGATTATATGTAGCCCGTTTTCCAGTGGTAGGGGTGTGGCCTTCCAACAAGCTCATTCCTGATCGGTGAAAGTGGTTGCCATAGAAACCATGACTGATGAGGACCGACTCAGACTAATCACTGCTCTCTTAGGTCGACTAGTTCCTGTATGTTCCTGTAACTTAGTTTTATTGGAGGAGTGGCACACTTGCTCAGTCCAGTTCTCATATACAGTAAATGTTTTTATATTATACTTTAAAAAATATGTGAACACAGTTTAAAAAACTCAAGTATTGTGGTTGATTTTACAAAAATGATCATAAATGATTTAAAACATATAAACGTCAACAGCATTTGATCCCGTCTTTGTTCCCCTCATGCCTTAATTTGAATCAAATTTTGTTTTGCAGGAGCTTGTGTCCGTGTGCATGTGGCGTTATAGCGTGACCTGTGCTCAGAGCACCTGTCAGGTGTGTTTGCGTCCGCCTGTGTGTGTTTACTCAGCGATAAGTGAGGCTGCTAATGACGATTTAACAATCCGTCCGTTAATGTTCCACCAGGACTCAGCCTGAAGCTGCACCAGCAGCTGCTGCAGCTCTGAGATCACATGACCCCTGAATGCAGCAGCAGCTCATCTCTGTCACTTGTTCTCATTCTTCCTGGGATGCATTGGGTTTGGCCTGCAAACAATATAACTGGAATGTAAACAAGGTGGGCGTGGTCTGCACATGAGTGGGCGTGGCCTGCAAACAATATACATGTGGTGTCTAAACAAGTCTGGCGTGGCCTTTAAACAATGTGGTTAATGTCAAGGTCTCCTGATGGAAACATTTCATTCCAGCTGTGAGCTTTTGTCGTCATTTGCTCTGAAGCTTCAGCTGCTGGTTTCTAGTTTTCATGATTCCTAAATACAAACTATGTTTTGGAAGTTTTTAGCTTGACTTTGTATGAAGTCATTCAGTCTGATGCTGCATTATTTATTTTAACCCTTGTGCTTTCCTATGGGGTCAAGATGACCCCCCCCCCCTTCCATTGAGGTGTTCTCCCTATCATGTCAAAGGTGGATAAAGGTGGAGAGGATTTCATGTAATCCATGGACACCAGTGAAGATCACAAATCATTGAAGAACAAAGGTTCAGAGCTCTGTCTAGTGGGTCTAGATGACCCCACTGTCTAGTGGGTCTAGATGACCCCACTCCCAATGTTAACGTGTCTAGGATAGAACAAGGGTTGTCTGCAGTAATGATGTGGGTGAAGGGAGGACGCTGCAGGTTTCATCTGCATTTTAATCAGTGTTATCCTACGTACCTAGGATAGCACAAGGGTTATAGTATTATTATTGTTATTTATTATTATTATTATTGTAGTATTATTCTGAAAAAATAGATTCTATGGTTTTCCTGAAGGACTATTGGATCGCTTCCTCTGCATTTTTTTATTTCAGAGTTTTAATGGAAACTTTGTCATAATTTTAAATCTAGAATAAATGTTTAGGAATTGTGGGTCTTTGCGGGTGGGGTCCTCAGAGTCCATCATATTTGCTCCCCCCCGTTTAAAACTGTTTTCTGTTTTTGACTTTATTGAGATTTTCGGTCGTTTTTCACCACGTAGTGTAAACAGTGAAGGAGGTGTCGCTGCTCCGCCGCTCCCTCCCCCGTCTTGGAGGAGCAAAGAGGAGGCTGTGAGGTAATGGTACGCGGGGGGGTGGGGGCGTCGGAGCTGGAGAGAGAGTCGGGATATAGGACGGGCATCACACGGAGCCCCGGCGTCAGACGCTCCGCATCTCCTCCGCTGCTTTGCTTCTCCTCAGCCGTCAGGTCAGTACACACTAACGGGCGCCAAAATGCACCGGAAGCCGTTTTTCCCGGGTTCTCTGAGGACTGCAGATCTGCTGCAGCTCGTACTGGGAGGCGCACGCGCGCGGGTCTGGGGCGCTGGTGCGTGTGTGCCCGCGTGCAGACC
Organism: Oryzias curvinotus; assembly: GCA_023969325.1. Lineage (NCBI taxonomy): Eukaryota > Metazoa > Chordata > Actinopteri > Beloniformes > Adrianichthyidae > Oryzias > Oryzias curvinotus. The sequence continues at coordinate 32,294,217 of CM043715.1, read as the reverse complement.
GAGGCTGCAGCCTGCAGGCGCCGGACGCTGCGCCGTTGCGCGCGGCAGCAGCCCCCGGAGAAGGCGCGCTTTTTGGTGTAGAAAAAATACGGATGCTGCGCGCGCCTCCGCTCCGCGCAGGTGAAGGCGGATCTCCTGCAGGGACAGATGAGGGAGCCGAGGAGGCGGCGGAGGGAGGAGGGCCTGGCCGGCTCCGCAGCTCCGGAGAGGCGGAATTATTTATAGCCGCCGCGGCATCGATCAGACGCGGAGAACTGGAGCCGCGTGCGCCTGAGGAGGCATGCATCCTGTACACGGCGTGTGCACGCGCATCTCCGAGCACACGCCTGACAGATTGATAGTCTGTGAGGAAATAAGAGGGATGAAAGCTGAGAGGGGGAAGAGGCCAGAAACCCCCAAATAATCCTAATTCTAATCGTATCCTTCTGAGATTATTTACAGTAATCCCACCACATAATCTGAAAATAGGTGTAAACATTAAATGTAAGAGTAAACATTGTCCCTCTTTGTGACCATGAAAGCACCTGTTCAGGTGTCCCGTCTTACCTAAGCTTCCTTGGAAAGAGCTGGTATAGAGTCATAGCAGTATTTTTTAATCAATCTGACCTTTCCTGAATAATTTTGTTTTCAAAACATTTTTCTCATGTCGTGGTCAACAGTTGAAAGCCAGAAACAAAAACTGAACTGCTTCTGAATCAGTGATGCATGAAAGCAACAAAAACGTTTGCAGAAACCCATGCAAACACACAGTCAGCGCAGACAGTGCAAACGTGCAGACAGTGCAAACGCGTAGACGTGCAGACAGTGCAAACGTGCAGACAGCGCAGACAGTGCAAACGCGTAGACGTGCAGACAGCGCAGACGGTACAGTCAGGAATGACAGACTCAGTGCCGTCTCAAGGATCCAGCTCTCTCAAAGATCTCACATTTCTTCTGACTGTAACGGAGAGCGGTTCCAGACCGCAGCATCAAAATGAATCTGTGGTAAAAGTCTCTGAAAAACGATACAACAAATAACAGATTATAATACTAACCTTTCTGTTTATTTCATAACTTGATTAGAATAGACTTTTACAAAGAAAATAAAAGAGGCTGATGAAGAGCTAAACTCCTCCTCTTCATACAAACGTGTCTTTTTTCCTAGAAAACAGATGTTGAAGGTGCAGATGATGAAAGGCATTTGAAAAGTTGACGGCCATAAAAATAATTCCATATTGCTCCATAACTCAGTAAAAAGGGGAGTTTAGTCATTTCATATGTTGATCAAAAAAGACTGATTATTTGGTCAACAAACTCAGCTTCATTTTGAAAATGAAAAAGCATTTCTAGAATTGACTTTTCTTTTTAATGATGCTACAGAAATGCTTCCATAAATATGGTCCCATTGTTTTACAGACAGTTGAATCCAATCAATCATCTGACTTTTTTTATGTTTTCTCATGGATCCAACGTGAATTATTTGGTAGAAAAGTTCACATTTGCATTGACACTTGACTTTATCTCAAATCTTATCTGGAATAATTTGATAAAATATTAAATCTTTTTTTTTTTTTTTAGCTTCTATCTGTAACCGTGGATTAAACCTGAATACTTGGACTTTTCCTGAAACTCCCGTTGGGGACATCAGGCTGTTTGTTCACTTGAGGCCTTTCTTCTTGCTGATGTTTAGCTTCCTAAAAAGAGCCAGGAAGTGATGTTACTGTGTTGCTTTGTGCTTTCACTGCAGCTGTGACCTCCGTTTGTAGGTGAAGAAAGCTCCAAACTCAACTCTGTCCGACTGAAGGTGTGCTTTGGCTTTCAGCAGTGGAATCTGTAGCATTTAAAAAACATCTGAACTTTAAAATGATCACAAGAATCTGAGATTGTAGAGATGAGAGACTAAAGACCACAGGAGAACAGGCAGAAGATATGAACAGCGAACGACACCCAGCAGGAAATCTAACCGAGCATCAGAACCGAAAATAGGGTTCATTTCACTCTGGGGCAGAGAGTGACATGAAACAGAAACACCAAATGTAGCAGCATAGAACAACATGGATCGGTTTGGTGAGGCTTTGTCTTTATGGATGTGTTCACATCGAAACAATAAACTTCAGTGTAGGTGTTCACGTTTGCAGCATCACACCATCTTCTGGCATCAGAAGCTTCTCTTCTGGAATGAGTCCTTGCTGCTCCAGCTTGATGCCTGCTTCATGAACAGATATCAAACCTGTTTTCCAAAATATCAGATGAAGCTTTGATAGTAGTGTAGAGCATAAATGTTGGAAGTCAGTCAGAGAGACCCAGAGTTTGTTCTCTATTTCTGGCTCTTAAATTCGTTGGCAGCTATAGAAACAGCGATCAGTGGTGTGACAACAAGAGGAGGAACTGATAATGACAGCGAGTAAAGAGCCTTTTCTATCTGCTGGAGGCTGTTGGGGAAGAAAACCAGTGATCTGAAAATGGGCAGCCAAATCCGAAGTGCATCAGAGCCTCTAGAGCTCTTCCAGTTCTTTATAGAAACGACTAGAGGGTCAAACTGACCCATTTCAGCAGTTTAAGACCACAGTAAAAGACATTTAGTTATGAAATTAAAATAATCCTAATTTTGAACCCGATAATCGCTTATTACTATGTGTACTTTAGAGATAATCCTAATTCCTGATCATTAAAAGTGCCTGCAAGTGAATCTAGCTCTTTAACTTTGGTCACTGACAGCTCTTATTTTGTATCTTGAGACTGAACGTATTAAAAACGAAATTTGAAACGAATAAAAGCACCGGAACGACGGCATGTCACGACGTCAGGGGGTTCTTATACGTCTTCTGCGACAGCAGTCTCAAATTACATGCTAAAGTAGCAGACAAACAACCACAAGAAGGCAGAATGATTTTATATGATTTTGATCGTTCCTCATGTCTTTTATTATTCATCTATTTATTAATTGAGGTATTTATTTACATATTTATTTATTTATCTATTTTCTTGTAAGGACTATTATTATCTCTGTTTCTAATATGCAATTCTTTTTATTGTTATTTTACAAATGATACTTAGGTTATGTTTTAATCACTGACGTATTTTATTTTTTAATTACTAAGATACTTATATCTTATTTAATTTTTATCTTTTCCTATTTTTATTGTTGTTATTTTATGATCATTTTTATTCTGATGTTTTTTACTCCAGTGTTTCCTCTTGGGGATCCATCGTTCTTGGGCACCACCAGCCTGACCTGTAGGGGGTGCCGTTGCTGTGGTGCCCGTTCTCATTGGGCGGGCTGGGGTCCCACTCTGTGGTCTAATAGCCATGGATGGGGCCCTGGGCTGCCCTGTGTTGGGCGGACGCTGCGGTAATGGCCCCTGTGGTCGGGCTGGGCCTTGGAATGAATGGATCCCCATGATATCGTTTCCTCACAGCAGTACCAAGCCAGACTTTCCAATGCTTTGGTGTGGCCGTCCCAAGTCTGGGTAAATGCACAGATTTGTCAGGAAAAACATCTGACATGAGATCAAAGCTAAATCCATCATGCAAATTACAAACAGAACTTTCAAATGGGATCGGTCCGTGTTACCAACGACCAACAATGGCGCTGTTGACCTACAGGGTGTAGATGTGACTGTTAGTGGAAGGAAAGGAGGAAGGCGTGTTCTTCAGGAAAGAGAGAAAAGGAATGATGTATGGATGATTCACTGTGGCGCCCCCTACAGGACGCAGCTGAAAGACATGAAAAAAAAACTTAAAATTCAAAACTACTAAGTTACATTTAGTGAAGAAATGTTAAAACAGCTAAAAGAAAAAGGGTTTGAAAGCTAAAGAGCATTAGAAATGCTAAATGCGAGAATAAACGTACAAAAGGTAACAGATTCTGTTACAAAAGGTAACAGAATATTAACCATAGTGTCGTTCCTGAAAGTTTAGGATGTTTGAATTCTATGATCCATTTTCCCATAAACGTAAAACATCAATGTGCATAAATGAATTCAGAAAAAGTAGAAACACAATTTTTTTCTTTTTTACAAATTCTTAAATTAGGGTTAAACTGACAAAAGGGAGAAAGAAAATGGTAATGATGCTAAATAAGATATAGAAATAAAAAAAAATGTTTTAATCCATATTCTACTATTATATAATATTTCATAGCCTATTGCTAAAATGTAATATCACATGATAATATGAGCAACAACATGCTACAAGCTCAACTGATCAAACACTAAAGCAAGTAAAGACGCTGTAAGCTGCACAGAAATGCTAGTGTTATTTTATGTTATATTATTATTACATATTATATATATACATACATATATATATATATATATAAACACTACATCTTGCTACATGCTAAATTTGCATTATTCGTGCAATCAAATACTTGATGAATAATTCTAAAAATATAAACTCACAATTACTAAAACATAAAAATATACATTTATATTATATATATATATATATATATATATTATAATATCTTTTTATCTTCATATCTAAATGTGTTTTGAAATGCTGACTAGCTAGTATTTTCCAGATGACTTTTACCATCAGAGTTATTGAAGATGTCAATGAATCTGTGGAAATTTTCCTTTTGAGAATTGTGCCTCTATCGGTTTTGTAGCTGCATGTTTGATGAGGAAACAATATTGTTATAGTCTACTTACAGGACTATTGTGTCTCCTTCAGGTTGTTGGATGTTGATGTCATGTAGGTGTATTTTTATATCTATTAAAAAAAAGAATGAAAAGGGTTTTTTCAAAGCAGGTGCTAATTCAGGTTCTCGGGTAACGTCCATTACTTGTATCTTTAAAATGTTCTCCTATTCATCCAAATGTTCTGTTTTTCTCTTATTCTGGATCTTGATTGTCTTGAACTCGTCCTAAAATGTTCTGTAGCTATCAGAACTATAAATGATGACAGTATATCAGCAGCTGGACTATTGTCTGCTTCCAGTGAGAGTGTGGGGAAGGCCACGCTTCCATTATCAGCCTCTCATCACCGTTCTCTTCTCATGATGGAAATTGTGGTTCGTTTATCAACCAGCGAACAAAGCGGGAGCATCGCTGCCTTTGTGCTTTTGAGCAGCGAGATGTTTGAGTGACAGCCGTACACAAAGGGTTCGCCAGGCGTGTTGGTTATTTTCACTCTGTCCATCACCCCGCCGATGCCACGAACAGACGTCTGCACATGCCGCTGTGGCGTTGCTGATACACCAACGGCTCTGCTTGTGCACTCCCAGCCAGCTGAGGAGAAACGCCTCGACTCCATTCGAAGCTCCTATTTCCTCTTTTATTTGTCTGGAGCATAAAGTCTGGCTTGTAGCATCCACTGGCTGTGTCCCAGCGGACACCGTATCAGACAACTAGGGTGGTGTAAGGACGCCGTACGACAGTATCACCCGTACGTCATAAGTACGTGGAACTTCCATTATCCTTATGAATACTTCACGATACCCTTACCTCACCCATGACAATGGTACGCTCCATTTTCATGGCATCGCTTGAGGTGGCTGTACAAGCCTGAATAAACACCTGCGCTCCCACCCTCTCTACAACCCTCCACGGACCGGACAACCCAACACCCACATCACCTGTACAGGTCGATCCTCCGTGTGGGGACGTGACTAAAGCTCAAGCTGCTCTTCAAAGCCCTCTCCTTTATTTGGCTAGATAGCCTTTTAAATACAATCTGACATATTTGAATTATGTTAAAAGTTTTTCATTAACCTTTTCTCGGCCTGTTGTAGAAATGAACATTAAACTGGCAAACAGCTTTGAATTCATGCAAATGATTTCATGAACACTGATGATGGCCTTTGGTTTATCTCTGAGATGGGAAGAAGATCTTTAAATAGAATGTTCTCGTGCAGATAACATCTAGTTCTGTGTGTTGTCCTGCTTTTACCCTGTCAAAGCCTGTGCGTGGGAGTAACACTGTGAGCAACTATCTATTTAAATGTATCATTTATTACTTGACTGTAACTGGAAATACATTCACTGCTGAATTTAGCTGAAGGTTTTTGAGCTGGGAAAGCTTCACTACTCTCCGTTCATCACGCAGGACTTTCTGGATTGGTTAAACTTTGTAGAAAAACATTTTGTGGGACATTAATAAAAAGTTGGAAACTAGTAGTCTAGTGGGCCTGTGTAGTTATGTAGTGGTTAGGGGTGTGTATTGGTGTCTGGTGATACGATACGTATCCCAATACACGTCTTACGAGTCTATGTTGGGTCCTGAATGTACTGGTGAACTGTCTAAGGTGTACCCTGACTGTGCCCTTCAGTAGCTTCTTATCTTCTAGTTTCTTGATAATTATTTTAGGCCAGTGTAGGTGCAGTAGAAGGCGTGGTTCCTTTGTGCTAAGGTTCCCCTGGGTTAACAAGAGAGTGTGTCCCTGCACATCTGGATCTGGGACAGGTCTCTTACTTGGGTTGGGACATTTGGAAAACAGCAGCAGAGTTTGGGACCTTCTTGGGGTCTCTATATGAGGCAACAAAACCTGCTCTGGCTGGGGATCCCATTGTTCTAATGGACAACATTAACACCAGTATGGGCATGACAGTGGACTGGCGAGATCAAGAGAAGGGGCTTCCTTGATCTGAACTCAACTGACATTTTGTAATTTGATCTCTACGCCAGTCACAGTTTGTCTAAAACACAAGGGTGTCCATCAATGCATGTAGCAACGGAACACCCTAAGTCTTGGATGCTTGAAGAGAGAGGTGGAGTTTACAACCAAAGCAGTGGCTGCAAGCTCTTGTTTCTGTTGGAGCAGTAATCCATGAACCCAGTGGCCATCACTGAAAGTAAATGACGCTGAGAAGCTGAAGGAGGCCTATTGATTCTGGCTTTCTATAGCCAAAAGCAAACCTCTTGATTGACTGGTCAATAAAGTTCCTCCGTCCATCTATGGTCATCAAGTTTGGGTCCTGACTAAATGGTTACGATCCCAGATACGGGCAGCAGAGTAGGTGGACGTTTCCTTAGAGGTAGTGTAAATCATGATAAGCCCTGAAAATATGTCGTCAGTTAACATGCTGAAGGCTCTTATAAAAACAAAACAGCTGATCTAGTTACCTTTGTCAGGACAAATGGTTTTTTACCCCTCCTGTCTGTTCCCCACCTTGGTTGTTTGCTGTTCCTCGCACTGCACTTTTCTGGACTGAGGTGTCTGAGGTTTTTACAGGGATCTGCTGTAGTCTCTCCTTCAGTTTGGGGATTACTGCCCCGAGTGCTCCGATGACCATAGGCACCAGTGTCACTTTCACCTTCCAAGATCTCTCCAGTTCTTCTTGGAGTCCCTGGTATTTCTCCAGTTTCTGTTGGTGGTTTGGCATTACCCACCTGTCAATCTGTACATGGAAGTCCCACAGGGTTCTATTCCCCGAGAGGCACAATGAGCATTTTACATGATCCTTGGGCAAGACCCTTTATGCTTCTGCCTTCCTCTGGTTCTGGGGAATCAGAGCACCCAGATGGAAAGTGTGCAACTGGAACAAGACTGAAATGGACCAGAAACGTATGTAGAATTATTATTTTTGTTGGTCTGTAGATCTGCCTAATGTTTTACCTTCCTTTATATATAATGATGGCTTTTTCTTAATCTTCAGTGGATGTTTTACTGTCTGTGTGTGACCGTGTGTGTGTCTTCATGCCAAGGTCCGTGTTACATTTTTAATTTGTCCATTAGATGACTCACAGTAAAATATTTGACAGTTATTGCGTCTTAATGACCACTCAGACGTTTAATGGACTTTGGGCGAGTCTGTACAGCAGAACCCCTCCCTCTCAGTTTTGTTCACCTGCCTTCATTTATTCTGCATTAGCAGATCAGCCTCTAATCTCAGCTGAACTCATTAGCACATGTGTTGTTGATGTCCTCTTTCCTTTAGTTGATCCAAAGTGCTTCGGTTTTTCGAGCACTGATCCTTTGGCGTTTGTTGCCGTGGATCGCCATGTCAGCATTTGCTTGTAGAGACAGCAGCTTGTGAAGCAGCAGGAGGGGGAAATAACTCGATGTCGCGCACTAAGGTCATGTTCAAGATTCATGTTAGCTTCGTGACTATGACGTACCTTTTTTGTTTTTCAAAAACTTTTATTCGGGTAAGCTTTAAAATGTGGTGGCGAATTTCTAGGATGTTTTGGAAATATATCAACACTTTATTGGTTTTCCTTTCTTCCTTTACGTATGAAGATCTGTTTGAGTTCAAAAGAATCATGATCTGAATGCAAAGAGGAATAGTTATGTTATAGTTATGGTTTTTCTCCTCCGTTTTGTTTCTTACCTAAATAAAACAGCAACAGCATTGCTCATTGGACAATAATGTTATACAAATGGGGGACGTACATGAAGACTGAGACGGTGAATTTGAAATACTTTGATTACCCTCAGACCTGTATCAGAGTCCTATCTGCTCCACACTTTCAGACAACCCCCCCAGAACACACTTAGCTTTATTGTTTAATCAGCCATGTAATGAACCTCAGCATCCTGAATCCCTGGGTAATAACCAGCACGGCAGCTTCCACAGCAAGGGTGAACATTCACGGCCGGTTCAGGCCTCTTTGGGCTGACCTTCCGATTGTTTCTCCAGCCGACCTCTCTGTGGGTCTGCTGCTGGCTTCATGAAGCTCCACGGCGTTCCTAAGTCCTGTTTGATGCGCTGCCGTCGCAGCGTTTGTCATGGAGCTCCTTACGCTGTCAGCCGCTGACGGCAGAGCAAGTGAGGGTCAGAGCTGGAACACTGTTAAGCCGTGGCCGCAGCGTCTCGTTTGACTGCGTGAGGCCTGAAGCATGAAGCGGGTAATGATTCAGAATCAGTCATTGGAAGCTCTCTGGGAAAAACTCTACATGCAGTACATTATACACACATACAGCATAAATGACTGAGAACTTTCTTTACTTCACTTCTTAGGGGCACATCTGACAAGCCACAACTCCAGTTTGTCTGAGTTCAATACCAGTGGATCACATCTGCGTCATACCTCCAACCTTCTAAGGTTTCTGATAGGAAATGTAGCCAAGAATTGTCCTCATTAAAATAGAAGAAGAAATATAAGAAGAAAAGATGGTTTCAAGATTTCCTGCAGAGCCGGTGAGCAACCCGCTGCAGAGCTGTTCAGTGTCAGTCACCCACAGTTCCAGCTGTCACGTCCACTTTGTTGAGGAGGAAAAACCATGCAGACCATAACTGGATTATACCACCCCCCCGCTGCCTGCAGCCAGAAAGCTAGGGCGGATGCAGTCACGGAAAATGTGCCTGTTTGAACTCAACTAGAAAGATCTTTTAATGAGAGAATCTGCTCATAACAAAACAGCTCTGAATTCAGCAGATCACAAGATGCTGATAATTCAAAAAGGCGTCAAAGTTTAACCGAAAAACGAGACTGAAAACAAACCAACAGACTTCACTTTTTCTAGATAATTTTTACACTTTATTCTGAGTTTTGCATGTCAGTACAGAGACGACAAAGATTCTGAACAGCTGATGAGGAACAAGGCAGAAAAAGTTGGACCAAGAAAGGCTCAAAGAAGTCCAAATACCTGCAAATCTCAGTGGCATGTTCTGTGCTAGTGTGCAAGTTGGTCCAAACTAGTGACTGACCACCATGCTTTCTTCAGGGCCAGTGACAGTTATTAGTAGAAAAAGGTAGTCGACAACTGATATGTGTGACAGATATTGGAGTCAAAATTTCAAACAACACAAATTTCCACACAAATGTGTTACACGACAGTGAGCAAACCCTGAGCAAGGCGCTCGCTAGCGCTGTTCGTGTGATATGTGCACGCTCCTTGCGCCTAGCCTGGCTGTAAGAAATGAGGAAATCTGACAATCAGTTTGTGTGGACATCTTACGGGTGTCCTACAAGCACTTACACATCACGGTCATTTAATAAACAGACACTCGCACCTCACCAATAACCAAAGTGTTATGCTGCATACACAGCAAACACAAGTCGACGCATCAAATTCACGTTGGCCGCCTCTGTTTGGACGCACGGCAAATTTGCTGCCTGTCCAAAAACGTGTTGGTAAGATTGACGCCCCAGACGCATGTGGGAGGAGCCACCGCCAAATGTTTTTAGCCTGATCGCTACATGGACGCATTGACTGTGTATCTCATTTTGAATATATGGAAGACGCAAATAATGTTCAGGGATCAGGTTGATTTATTTTACAGAGCTCCACAAAAGCATCGGTAATCCCGTCTCCATGTTTGGGTTCATGACATCATTCAGAGACTCTCCTGGGATGGCGAGCTTCACCGTCTTCACAAGAGCTGCATCTGAACATCTGAACGACAGACGCTTTCAGCAGGACTTCTGTCTCTCTGTGACCCAGTTTGACGACTTGCCGTCCCGCATTAGTCCAAGGAGGGAAAAAGGAAAATACTAATGAAAATTAGAAGAACTTTTTATTTTTGTCTCAGTGAAAGTAAAACAAATATCATAAAGTTCAGGACGAGAACGATCAGATTCTCCCTGTGTTGGATTTGGACTCCACCCATTAATCTCATCACATATCACATGCCCAAAGCTGAATCCCTGATTGGTCGAAGCGACGCTTTGTAACACCCAAATTGCCCAGCATGACCTCAGATTGCATCTGCACATTGAATTTGCTTTGATAATGGATGCCCCGTCTGCGCAAACTGTATTCTGTGTGAATTCAGCGTCACCCGTAAGTCATAACTGCGTGCAACTCACATTAGCTTTACAAATACGTCACGATACATTACCAGACACCTGATAATGGTACGTTTAGATTTTTATGACGTCCTTTGAGGTGGCCATACAAGCCTCAAAGGAACTGCAGGACACACCTGTGCTTCCCTTAAGAAGAGGCTGCTCCTCTCTGCAATGACCTTCCTTATGTTTGAATGGCTGAATTTGTATTTTTATTCTTTCTTCACCATAATTCATATCTGTACTGCCAGCGTCACTGCTTCACAGTGGAAGATGCTACAAGCTAGCACAGTTGATAATTACTGTATGACGATATAAAAAGTATTAAATGATTTTTTTTGCTCGCAATAAGTGATGTTACCAGAAGTTTAGAGATGTGGAAGACTGGGGTGGTTATAATAGTGTTAGTAGAGTTTTTAACATGTTTACGAATGTCCAACATGGGACATCTCTGTGGCTTTTCCAAGTTGAAAACTGTGTGAGGAGGACCCCATTTCTGATCTCCCTATCCTTACTCAAGCAGCTGGTGCTTCTGATTGGCTCTTTCTTGTGTTGCGGCCCGACTAACCAATCAGATGATGCCAGGGGTGGGGAAACACCTAAGGACACGGAGTGACATTTGCGCTTAAACTAAGTTTTCAGTTGACCTTATATCAGCTCACTGGATCAATAAAAAAGGCCAATACCGATATACGCCAAAACGCCAAATGTCAATCGACCCCTGATGCAGACAGGACTAACCTCAAGTACAAATTAGATCAAAATCATTTGGATAAAAAAAATCAAACTAACCAATGTTTTGTCATAACAAAAAGAAGAGACAATGTGAAAAATATTATTTTAAACCTGTCAAAGGAACCGCCAAGCGCAGCAGTGGGGTAATGACCCTCAGACATCCGAGCGAATTTGTCAGATTTAGTCAGTTTTGTGCCTTTTGCTGTGTTTGGTTTGACACTTTGCTCAAAGAACAGAAGACATTTTTGTAATGCTCTTATGAAAGAGCCGATGTCTCCGAACGTTTGGTTCTTCTGTGAAGGAAAACATCTGTAATCAATCTGGAGTTGTTCAGTGTGTTTGGTGCTTTGCTGCATGGTGAGTACAGCTCTCCATCTCCCAGCAGCCCTCATCTCTGTACTCTGGAAGTGTACAAGCCGCCTGCCCACACAACCGCCCACCCTGCCAGCAGTCTGATGGCCACTTAGCTTCTCCCTCTTAATCCTGATGGAGGGAAGAGGAGGGGCCGTTAAATGAGACTTATTGACGAGGAAAAATGGCGAGGGGGGGATGGAAAGCGGCATCTGTCACAGGCCCAGTCAGGGACCACTTTAAAAAGATTTTGAAATGTACTTTTGAGCGGATTTAGTCAAAAGTGGACATTTGCAACTTGTTTAAGTGGCGTCTTTTTATTGTGATACGGTGCTGGATCCATCCTTTGTTGCTATGGTGGCTCCAATTTATAGGAAGACAAAAATAGTTTCAAAAAGGTTTTGCCTCTACTCTTGATCCACACGTAGCTACAGTAAGTCATGTTCTCACTGCAGGTCTTTGACCTGGATTGCTTTATGAATTTATAGAATGCAAGGTAAGTTTATTTGCTCGCAATAAGTGATGTTACCAGAGGTTTAGAGATGTGAAAGACTGGGGTGGTTATAATAGTAATAGGTGGTTATATTTATAATAGTAATAGTAATAGTAATAATCACAAAGTGATTCAAAGTGCTTCACAAAACAGGAAAATGCATTAAAATCTCAATGCAAAACAGTGCAAAGATTAAAAACATACATAATCATTGTAAAATGTACTTTAAAAGAAAGGAAAGAGAAAAGAAAACAGACAGAGGTGTGGATAAGGACCCTTCGGTTATATACCCGGATAAACAGGAATGTTCTGAGTCTGGGTTTGAACCTTAGAGCATAGAGGTCCGTCTCACAACCTCAGGGAGGCTGTTCCAGCTTTTAGCTACATAAGACTGAAACGCTGATTCCCCTTGTTCAGTCCTGACTCTGGGCCCCAGCAGGAGGCGGGTCCCTGAGGTCCTCAGAGTCCCAGATGGTTCTTATGGTGCTAACATGTCAGAGATGTACTTTGGTGCGCGGCCATGGAGAGACTTGGAAACAAGCAAAGCTGCTTGAAAGTCGTTTCTTTGAGCCACAGGAATCCAGTGCAGACACCTGAGCACAGGACTGATGGGATGGTACATTACTGTAACTCTTCAACCATTCGTGCGATTAACGTAATTCCAACGGACTCTGTCGCGCAGAACGGCAGCTTTGAGCCCATATGGGAATTGGAATCACGATCAATGTGTAAATTGCCATGAAGTTACAGTGGTTCAAGGAGTGTGTGTTGTTTTGCTGCCACTGGTGACAAAAGGAAATAGTTTCAGATAGTAAAGATTGATTTTTTAACAATAACCTTTCTACTTTCTAAGTAGTAAAAAATCTCTGATCTTTGTGCTGTTAGGTGATTACCCACTTTTTTGTGCCCTTGTTTCACTCCATCACTGTTTCCTTAAACTTTACATTTACTTTTCCCACATCTTCCTCTTATATCTTCTCTCCCTCCTTGCTCCTTCACATATTTATAACTTTTCCTTTGTCCTTTCCTTCTCCTCCCCCTCTTTTCGTTGCATTCGTCCTCATTTCTTTCCATTTACTCCTGCACTCCTGCTCTATCTTTTCATTTTCTCTCTTTTTTCAGTCACCCAACCGCTAGACAAATGGATGAATGGCTGGATGGTGATGTATGGCTTGCTTTGCCTCCTTCCATCCTCCACTGCCTTAAGGCGGTATGCAGGGAGGTTTGGATGCACTATACAGTAAATCACAGAGAAGCCCATTGTTCTGAGCATATACATGGGCTTCCGCTTCTCTACACTGTTCCTAAGATTTAGAGTCAACAGACTTTGCTTCTGGTTGTTTTGGTCAAGTGTCTGTAGATTTACTGTTTTTAAATATGACATGTCTTTAACTACATTATACACTCACTGGCTGCTGTATTAGGTACACCGTACAACTGCTTATTATTGCATATTTCTAATCAGCCAATCACATGACGTGATATGCATTTATTTAGGCATGTAGACATCCGAGCATCAGATGTGAGAGATGATTTAAGTGCCTTTGAACGTGGCATGGTTGTTGGTCTGAGTATTTCAGAAACTGCCTATCTACCGGGATTTTCGCCCACAACCATCTCTAGAGTTTACAGGGTTTTTTTGTTTTGGCTTTCTAAGGACTGGAGTTGGTTGCAGATTTGAAGATACATCTGCAGGGGCAGTTCATTTGAATAGGAGCCTGATCTATTCATCAGAATCCAAATGGCTTCAGGTAACAGGATCTTAAACTGTAATCTTTGTTTCATTAAACTGTAAAACTTTACAGAAAACCAAGTTATTTGGTAACAGATGGGACAGACACAGGTTTGAAAAACAAAGAATGTTGTTTCTAAATGATCAGAATCACACAGTATCCACTTAAACTTCAAGGTTATCATTTCACATGTGCATTAAATGTAATTTGTATTGTTTGTAACTTTCTACTTTGTCTCTCTTAGACTAGGCTGATGTCAGATGTTTTAAGATGAAGCCAAAGATGGTATTTTACTGAAAAAGTTGTACGTTTTGGAGATGTGTTTTGTTGATGGTAAGACTTTAAAAAGTACATTTGTGAGTAGATGTGGGAGGAGGATAGACAACGAATGATATTCTGGATCAGTACACATAGTAAATATTAGCAGCTGATCAAATGTCAACAAACGAACGGCCTCTTGTTCTGTCAGAGGTACGCGGGGCGGCAGTGCTGGAGGATCTTTTGTCTTTCTGGCTCTTTTGTCTTCAGGCTGAGTGAGTTCACTCTGAAAATGTCACTGGTTGTTTGGTTCCACTCCATCACCAGCTGCTTTTGCTCCGGCTGCTGTTTAATTTTATTTTTCTGACTTTTCAGTTTTATGCCGTTTCATGCAAATTTAATCCAATTGTTCGGCTTTCTGTTAGTGTCACAAATTGTCGCTCTTCTCTGTTCACCAGCAAGCTTTTTGTTGTTTTTCTTGTATTTCACAATAATATTCTGGATGTTTTCTTCCCTTCAGTCTTGAAAAATCCTACGACTCTTACATAAGTGTACCTTTTAAATTTCTTTAAAGAACAGCAGTCAAAATGTGCAAAGAAGAGCATGTTGGATTCTTGCCCTTGCATGACGTTCTCCTTCATTTCTCCTCTCCTTCGTGGGCTTTATTCTGCTGGAAATTTGAGCTGCAGGATGTGACCAACAGCTGCTGGTTAATAAAGATAAACTAATCTCCGGGTCCTCTAAAGCTGCTGGTTGAGCCTTTCCTTGGCTTAAATGAAAGCCCAGATTCAGAGGAGTTCCTGAGATGTTGGAGTTATTATTTAAAAGTGACAGGATGAAGAGTAGTACTTTAGGATTGATTCCTCTGCGTATAATTTTTGGACTTGTTATAATTTCGATTGATACGTTTTTGTGTATTTTCAGCACCTCACATAGGCAAGGCAAGTTTATTTGTAAGCACAATTCGTACACAAAGTAATTCAAGGTGCTTCACAAAACAGAAAAATGCATTAAAATCACAATACATCATAGAAATAATCAACATAAAATTTACTTTAAAAGAAAAACAAAAAAAAACAAAAAAAAAAGGAAAAAAAAAAAGATTTAAAAAGAAAGGAAGGAGAGAAAAGTGCAGATAGGACCTTTCAGTCATATACATGACTAAACAGAAATGTTTTCAGTCTAGATTTGAACATGAACACAGAAGAGGCCTGTCTTATGGCTTCAGGGAGGCTGTTCCAGATTTTAGCTGCAGAATATTGAAACGCTGATTCCCATACAGAGTATCTTACTGTTTTGAAACTCCTAACATATCACTTTCATTAGCTGCTAATTTTTTGTAAATTAAGGTGTTATCATCTATGTTACAATATAAAAAGTATTAGACGAAACTATGTTGTTATTTCTCCAAGGATTTTCATATAGGTTGTTTGTCAGAACGAGCAGTTCCAGCTGCAGACTCAATGTGTTGGTTTTAGACATGTGCAAACAGAAGCGACAGAAAGAGCTGCAGGAACAACAGAGGACAGGGCTCCAGACTAACTTTTTTCACTAGGAGCACTGTGGCCCCCAACTGAAAATTTTAGGGGCACAACCAGAAAATTTAGGGGCGCATACCGTAAATCAACATGCTAACCAAATCTACTAATTTCCACTGTATTACTAATAAATACTTTAATAATAGATGCAGAAATTACAATGTGCTGTTTCAAATTCAGTGTCACATTTTATTCTGCACGTTTGAAGATGCAACAACAGCTAAACTGACAGAACCGTCACTGTCATGACAGTACAAATAGTAAAGAAAACAGATGGAAATTCATCTTGGTGACACCAAATATGTGCAGCCAAGATGCACAATGAGTGTGTTTGAGATCACCCAGGTGAACTCAACGCTGCGCAGATCACCTGGTGTGAGACATATATTTTTGTTTTTGCTCCAACATCACCTGTCAATCATCACAAAAATATCACCAGAAAGGGGTGGGAGCACGGCCCCAACCTGAGCGAACACAGCTGGAAATTTAGTACTGAACTGACTGAAAGCTGCCCTGATGACTACAAAACAATGCATTATGGGACATGTGTCCTGATGGTTTTTGTAGTCGAGTGATCAATTAAAATAATTTAAAATACCAACTAATTAAAAAAAGGCTACATACATTACAAAACATTCAAATAAATATAAAAGATATAATAACACAGATCACACTAAGGGGGAGAGGCACACTAAAACTAAATTGAATGTTAAGGACAACTCCAACTTCCTGTTCTCCTTCAGCCTTGCTGCAGATTCTTCTTCAACCCCTCCTCCCCGGTCTCACCAACGATCCAGGCACGGTGCTGGTTCATCTTAAACACGTCTATCGTCGCATTTTCCCCACGTGTTTTAAGTGCGTCTCAGACTAAATCTTGTTGTTTCTCGCACGTGTTTAATGTTAAAGCCCCGTTAGCTGTCACGCATGTCGGTGTGGGACATTTATTCTCCTCAGCGGACCATCTCCTGCTGGAGCAGTATGCTTACCAAAACGGTATGGATTACCAAAACACTCCATTCATCTGTTCCAGAAAGCAGGCTATGCTAGTTCCCACGATAAGTTTGAGGCTAAGGAAGTTGATAACCTCAGCTTTCAGTTCCAGAAATGGAGGTATGTTTCAGGGTATGTCAAGTTGCCATAGCAACTCATGCTCTGAACATAACCTGGTCTGGAGCAGGTTTAGTTGAAGGTTAGTTTGTTTTCAGAGAGGTGCAGCAGCATGGCGTGTCCATTTGAAGATGATTTAGTGGATGAAGAAGCTCAGATAATACTTTTTCCACCATGAGAGGGTTTTCTCCATGCGTTTCCATGGTGACTCAGGATATCGGCTAGCCATTGAGAATGTCTTTATGTACTTGCTGTGCACATGCATTAACCCAGGGTTACCAAGTCGAGCGTAATTACGCCAACTAGAGCTGTGAAGATGTGGGATTTTTAATCACCGCGGTGATGAACCAGCAGGGGGCGCGGTGTCGCAGTTAACACTCAAATCATTGAGTTTAAAAGGAAAGACTTGTCATCAGAAATCATTTTAGTCTAGTCCATTACCTGATCTGTAAGGGGTTTGACCTGCTGGTTTCACTTTGTGCTGATTAGGATTCTCTTACAAAGAACTGTTAACCAAACAAAAATCAACTTTAAAATAAAGGTATAGTGAATCGCTGTGGCAACCCCAGAAGGGCTAATGCAGAAAGGTGAACAGCAACATACTTCAGCTACAACTTCTCATTCTCAACACGCCCAGGGGTGTAACGGTACACGTAGTTGGACTGAACCGTTTCGGTACGGCAATTTCGGTTCAGCTCACATTTGTACCGTTTCGTTTTTTCCGTTTTTTTGTTTGTTTATTTCCCCCTCCCAAATGTATTAACTTTGCGCCGAGGTGAAACTAATGTTAATTGCGAGTTTCCGCCGAGACGCTCAATGGTGTCTGTGCTCGCGCACATTTAGGAAGGACGTGGGGCAGAGCGTGACAGGGCAACAGTGTGTGTGTGTGTGTGTGTGTGTGTGTGTGTGTGTGTGTGATCGCACGTTTAGGGTGTGCTGCTCAGTTCACCAGAACAGTAATAAAAACGGCTTCCTCTTAAAGAACGAAGACTGGTTCTTTTATTAACTCGCTCTGGAGGATCTGAGGGTCGAACAGGGAAGTGAACCCCGAAGGAAGATCCGCCGTCAGCGGCGAGGATCTCCCCTGCGTTTCCGACCACGGTCAGAAACCTCATTGCAGGAGGTTCAACAGCCATTAGGCGACAGAGGTGACGGTGAGCACCAAGAAAGCACATGCCACAGATAACACATCTAATCTGTTAATGTAAAAATCAGGTCTACAAGAAAAAAGTGTGCAAGTTAAACATTTTTTTTTTTCAGGTCAATGTTAAGTGTCCAAAGTTTTTGGTTCCTAGCTAATAGTTGTATTATTTTACATAGCAGATCACCTACATAGGTCAATTTTATTATTGTTATATAAAACCAATAAATGCATTTTGCAAGATATTTTTTCTGCCTTTTTTTTACTGAAAAAATACCAAAAATGTATTGAACCGTGCCCTATGAAATTCCCCAACCCTACCCCTACCCATTATCAATATGGTTTATACAACACAGAGGTAATCCATTCATGAGGAACTTGAGTTTCTTTCTAAACATGAGTTTAACATCTGCAGAAGAGACAGCTTGATGGATGATCTAAGACGAGGCTTTCACGTTAGGCAGCATAAATGTCAAACACATGCATCATCTGTCTGTGTCGGCGCTCTGTCTGCTTGTAGACTTTACAAACCCCGTCATTTGTTTTGGTTTTCGTCTTCTAACATGCAAGTTGTGGAGTTGGAAAATCCACACAGATCAGTTCAGAACTGCTGCGTGTTTTCAGATCAATTTAATGCCTAGATCAAATCAAGATTAAGGGATAAAAGTGTGATAGCATTCTTAAAAAAAAGATACATTTCACATTTAAATTAACCTGTAAATTGACAAAGTCAGAGGAAATGCCAAAAAGGAGACATTTTTTGTCAAATTATTTTACAGTTTCACTTAAAATCGGTTGAAAAGAACTGATATTTAGATAGCTAACCCCCCCATTTGTGATCAAACCAATGTAAATTCTGCTGCTAGCATAAATTGTGTCAAAGTGTGTAAAAATATATGTTTGACCAAAACAGAAGGGATAAATGAATTAGGACAGGAAAAAAAAATCTAAATTAAATTTAGCAGCCATCTATTACCAGCTCAAAAATGGAGAGGACAGCCAAAATTAAAACCTCAATCATGTCTGGGGCTGAAATAGTATATGAATGAGTGCTGCCAGTGGAAATCAGTCATTTACTTGCATAGTGACAGAGCCCAAAGAAAATCGGTTATGCCCTATTAATGCTAAAATTAGATGATTAAAGTTAAATTTAGCTTCCTCGCACAGAAGCTCGTTTATTATTCAAGATCCACATTCACTTTTAAAGAAGAGAAATTAAATGAAGCCACAGACGCCTGGGCTTCCTTACAGTCTGTGCTGAGGGAATAATTTGTTGGCAGGAAGTCACATGAATAAATAATGTGCTGGAGTGCCGAGGTCACTGGCTGACAGATCTGGGAGCGTGCGACGATGTTATCCGTTCATCATTTATTCATCCTGCCACGTCTGCAACATTCATCATTTGACTTTGGTGACTTCTGCAGCATCAGTCGGTCATTTTGTATTATAAGACAAAGAGTTGCATTCTAAAAATAACCCACAACAGACTAAACCTGCTAAATAGTCACATTATTTTAACAATTATTCTAGATGTTTTAAGGCTGTACGCACTTTTTACACTTTTCTTAAACAGACATGAACATTTTCTTTCTTGTTTAAGCTCTCAAAGTGTAAACCTTTATAGAAAAATAGGTCCAGGATTGGAGAAGGACTAAATTATAGAAAGAGTTATGTAGATTTGGCAAAATGAAAGCATTATGTAATAAAAAACTGGCACAGAGGAGATTTGATTGACAATGGTCTACAGCCAATTGGGACAAAGCACAAAAAAAAACCAAAATTAGATAATCGAAACTGCTAGGTAAACGGCATTATAACGAGGGAACACTGGCACCACAACTAAACACACAATATCCTTTTTATCATGTTTTTTATAAATGTGACACTGCCTCACTGCTGAAGTATCTACTATTTCTTGATTTGACTATAATAAGAAAAGATATGGGGGGGGATCCCAAGTCATTCACCTAAACTGTAAACATTATAAAGCTTTGACAGAATTAAAAAAACAAAATGGGTTGAATTATTGCTTCAGCTTTAAATGTGCAGCTTTGTTTCTGTCTGCATCTGAAGTTCTGAAAAGTGGAACTTTCTCAGCCGAGTGTCAGTCAATCAGGAATCAGTACAGCCAGGGAACTGTTGGCAATAGGGGGAGGAATCTCTCAGAAACAAGCACAGCAGTGGCATTTGAGGACTAGAACTGGATCAATTCTTAAATGTTGGGCGAGCAATGTTTTTGGCAAAATAAACTGCATTTTTGCTAGGCTGAAACATCAGTCCTTGGTCAAAGCAAAGGGTGGAATGCCTCGCTTGTCTTTCCTGATTAAGTCTCTTTAACTGGGTTTAAATAATCTGTGGCCTCTTCAGACCACATTTAGGTCTGACAACCTAGCCACCTGTCCATAAACCTTTACAGCCTAAACATCCAAACGTTTACATTTTTTTTTACCAAACTCTCAAGGTGCATCAAAACTGCGTAACCCTTGTTCTATCCTAGGCACGTTAACATTGGTGGTGGGGTCATCTAGACCCACTAGACAGAGCTCTGAACCTTTTTTCTTCAAGGGTTAAAGCAAAATCAAAGCAAGATCTCCCAAACCGAAACAGGCTTTTACATGACTGAAGGGTGACAAGCAGCTCTGCAACAAGCAGTCAGTAATTCTGACTTACTTTTCATAGATACCTATAAATAAACACAACTAGCATCTGAACAGCAAGTAGCCTGAGAGGTTTTGGGATTCTCCACCTTTCCAACCTTCATGCGTTTGGACATTTGGTTTGAAGAAACAATCAAGCTGAACTGATGCAGTAACATCTGCAAACGATTCCGGTGGGTTCAAATCAACAAATACTCTAACTTATTAGGATATAACTTCATGAACCCCAAGGATCAGAATGCTTGAGGGGAATCGTGGCAGCAGGATAAAACAACAAGAAGAAAAGCTTGGGTCGGTTCATCCATCTTTGTTCATTTGTCAGCTGTCAGTGTTGTGTCGCCCACAGGTTTAAAGACAACCTGGTGTGTTTTCGGCGCATTAGCTGTACACCAAGTGATTTTTCTTTTTTCTGTCTTTGAAAATAGCTAAAGGGGACAGCAGAGATTCACCTGTAATGTATCCTCTGGTGTATTTCTCCAGAGTTTTGGTTTTAGTGTGATGGAGTTTGAATTTTAAAGGAGACGGGGACATTTTGAATTGAAAACCTCTGTCTTAAAAGCTCTTTAACCTGCCCGTTATAAACTCTGTTCAAATTAAGTTAAGTTAAATTAAATAAGTAAGGACTGGACTAATGTAAAGCCAGGTTTTAGTTGACTCCATTTTGACCACGGGGACATCACCAAACACCAAACCTTCCCAAAAACATAAGCAGCTATGCAAGACAAGCATGGCTGACAATTAATGAAACAGGGTGCTTGTTAGTAATCTGTTAAGCCTTTAAATTACCTCTGTAAACTAAATCACACTTTAAATTACCATAACCCTTCAACCAATTACTCAATTTATGTAATTCCTGCTAATTCGGAAGTGGAGTTAATTGGCTTTGCGCCATTAAACAACAAGCCGATATCACTCTACCGATAAAGTGATGCATATCAGAAACTAAGCTGAAGTTCTCTGAATAAGAATTCAGTGGAATTACATTAAAAGGTCAAAGGGTAACAGGTAGTTCTGAGAGGGTACGTTTTTTTTGCTGTCGCCAGTGACAACTATAGTGTTAAAGGGTTAAGTTAAGGACCACTTCTCTGTCTGTGAGTCATTAAAGCTCAACGGTGAAACTAAGCTTCCATCAGTGTGTGACTGAAAAGCACTTTGGGCTTTCATAAACGTAGAAAAGTGTTAAATAATTATGCACCATTTAAGCAATAAAGTACATAAAAATGAGCTTCCAGTTAGAGTTAGGCGACATGGTCAAAAAATAAAATCTCAGATTTTTTTCATTCCAAATTCCATTTTAGGTTTTAACTAATTGTTTCCCCCTGCTGTTACATTTTTTTTAACAAAAAGGTTGAATGATATAAAGCCTTCAACCCATTGTTTTCCTGTTTCTCTTACAATGTTTCAGCTATTTGAACCATTCAACTATTTAAATGTTCAGCTCTTTCAGTTTTTTCCAGCTGTGACTTTTGGTTCTTCAAATCCTTGAACTTTACTGTAAACTGTAAAAAATGTTTGCAGAACAAAGCAGCAGATGTTTTGTGAGCTACGGCTAGCATGAGCATCGCATGAAGACCAATACTAGATCACACTCAGCAGAGCATTTTTGGTAGCAACAGCCTTTAAACAGATTTTGCTGCGTTTGGGTTGATGCTCCACGTTTTACTCACTGTTTAAGTACAACATCCTCTTTCTGACCTTTTTAACTCTGCTGTTGCTAACAAAAAAAAAAGAGAGTAAACACTTAAATTAACAAAATAAACTTTTAGGTAGTTTTCTGCTTAAGCTGATTGGAGTTTGTGGTTTTGTGACAATGTGATAATTGATGTTATTGGAAATATAAAGACCTGGAGGTGGATCATTATTCAGGAACATGTACTTGTAGTTTCCATGATCAGATCTGACAGTAAATAGTTTTTTTCCAGTTATAATATGGTGACCTAGAGCCTGTTGGTGTTGCGAACTCACATTTATTTCCATGGAAACGAGTTGGTGATAGTTAAGGGGTCCTACTTGTAGAATATACCTACTTGTACATTCGGAAGCATTTCTGCATCATAAGATGTGGACTTCTGTCTGATAGTTTTAGGGATCTCGGGTCATTCCAGGGTAGATACGTTATCTCCTTTAGAGTTGTTGATATGATTCTGGGCCATTGTAGTCACATTAAAATGTTTTTTTTAACCAAACACTGAACCTTTGGTTGTTGTGCATGAATGTTATGTGAAAATAGGTCAATAGAAAGCACTAAATAAGTGAAGCCGGCTCAAACTGGACGTAAATCCATCACGTCTGAAGTCACACTAAAGGGAACCACCCTTGGAGCTTGTCCCTTTCGCGCCTCGTGAACATGCTGCGTTAACAGACTCCTTTCTGCCTTTCTCCGGCCACGAACCTCGGAAACAACTTTGAATTAACTGGATAGGATCAGCGAGGCGTCCCGCTCAGCCGTGATGACATTATCCCACGCCATGCACCACTGCCACTGGGATTATGGAGTGAAATAAAGAGTTAGAAGAAAGTGCTTGGGGTGCTGGTGGATGTGGTTTGCCTTCGGGTGCTGTCACTAGCGATTGTACGGAATACTTGGCAGTAAACGAAAAGGAAAAGTTATGTAAGCATTTAAAACTCTTTCATTATCAGCGAAATGAAGAAGTTCAGTGTGATGGAGAGCAGCTTTAGCTTCCGGTCCAAAGCCAACCACCCACTGATAAGGACTTACATAACCTGGTTCAGGTCTGAAGAAGAGGAGCTAGAGGAAGCTTATGTGTTACTTCTGTGTTGTCAGCTCTACATATCAAATCGGAAAGAACAGAATAATGTTAGAGCTATCATGACATAGGAAACATATGAACTTTGCTAAGACTTAAAATGAGATAAACATGATTTAAAAGGGCAGTTTTCTGTGGTTTCTTTGCCATGATCATAAGTACAGAAATGATGAGGCGACAAAAAGGATCAGGAGGGTCAGACCACTTTGACGATGGTAGGATCCTTTTGAGGATAAAAAAATATTCTTATACCCTAAAATAAAAATGATATCATGAGAATACTTTTTCAAGTTGCTAAATAAAAGAGAAGAACAATAAAGAAAAAGAAAAAACTTAGATATTTGTTTTGCAACTTTGGGAATACAATGTGTTGATAAAATAAGAAGTTCTGACAGTAAAAGTGCTATATTCATTCACAATTATTTGTTTTCCATGCATTTATTATTTAAAAGCCCAGTCGAACAGAAGCAAACAAGTTTAATTAAGAAATTGGCAAATTCATCTGATTACTGAGGCCTTTTTCTGTAGTAGAGAAATCTATAGTATTACAATGAAATTAGCTTTAATCAAAATTAAACTGCAATGTTGCATAAACTTCATTGAGTGGAGTTTGACTTTTGGATGCTAATAAAGAAAAAGAGAAGCAGAGAGCTCTTAAAGCGGATTTATTCTTCTGTTGTTGATATTCCGTCACTGAAATCTTTCTTTGCTTCTTCCATTAAATATTTCAGCTTCGTGCACAGATTCGATCTGACCTAAGAAAAACTGCCTAACTATGTTTCCGCACATGTTGGAAAAGACCGACTAAGACTTTAGCAGGGTTTCTGTCTGTGAACGCAGCTTCTTCCTGCACACGGGGTGGGATGCCCAACAGTGATAATGTTCACATCTGCAATACTTTAGGCTGGATTTTGTCCTCATGGAGGAATGAGGGGCGTTCGGACAGAGCTAAAAAAAAAAAAAAACAGACAGTTTTCCCACCCTGCCTTGTCTCCCCCGTCTCATCCTTGAAGAAACTGCAGTCTGCAATCCCATACGGTTTCATCCAGGTCCCCGGCAAATATTGGCATCACAAAAATGACACCAGGCGCCAGCGAGCGGAGTGATCTGCTTTGAAATAGAAAGGCTGTTGTAGGTCGCCAAGGGCCAATCAATGTGGAGGATTTCATCACTGGTGAGTGAATCAAACAGATACGGGAGCAGCAGCGAGGGCAGACGAGGACAGCAGGTCCGGCTGCAGGTCCTCTCATGACCACCGTTCAGCTGCCAACAGAGAATTGAAATCCTGAAAATGGGGTCACCACTGCTTGCATATAAATAGTGTTTTTTTTTTGTTATTTAAGCTCTATTTAACCAGGTAAGACGTTAAAAACGTGTTCTTATTTAATAAGGAGCTGGGAACAAATACTATGACATTTCAGATGTGCATTAGAGCAATGTAGTCAAACGTGTTGGTACTTGATGAAATAATTCCAGATATGCCAGCAAAATAAATCGCTAATATATCGTTATCGCGATATCAAGCGGTGCAATAAGAATATCGCAAAAGACTGCGAAAATTGCAATGAATGGTTACCTTAAATGTGCTAAAATAATCTCATTGCAGCTTGAAGTATTTAACCAATCACGTAAATCCCTTTATGCATTTGACCAATCAGATAGACGCCTCACACTGTTGACCAATCGGATGTAGTTGTTTTATGTTAGATGTTGGCCTCCTATGTAGACTAGGGTTGACTCTTACTTAAATTATTGCAGTGAAATGGAAATTATGTTTTTGGTTGTTTTGCTTTCTTTTTCCATGTATTGCAAGTTACATCGTCCTCGCAATACTGATCACTAATATCGAATATTGTGATATTTCCTCACATCGTGCAGCTCTAATTCCAGTAGAGTGGAAAACTATATTACTGTTTTCCCCCTGTACTCGTGGGGGGTTAGGGATGTACATGATTTAATATCTGACATATTAAATGACAAATTGAAATGGTTGCTATGGCTTCTAAAATCAGTCCCTCAACTATGTTGCATGCATTTTCGATGGTTGTCATGGCACAAAAAACTGAAAGAACAATATTTCAGTTATAATTTTTCTTGTGCATTAAAAAGAGCTACCTAAAGTGAGAGCTGGTCTACTGCCTCCTTTTTTACAATAATCATGCTAGCATTCAGAGGAGAACGCTTTTGTCCAAACTTTGCAGCAAGGCGATTAGATGATGTTGATGTTTTGAGATGTTTTTTTATTTTTTATTAAAAAATTGACTCAAAAAGTTGCAAGATTGCCAGTGTATTGTACTCTTCAAGACAAAGTCTGTTTAAAATTGTGTTTTTTAAATGTATCACTTTATTTCAGAATTTGTTGCTTCTTTTTACTGTTTCTAAGAAGTTAAACACCAATTTTGATTGTTGCAGCACAACAAGCCACACCGTCAATGAATGGTCTAGTTTTTAACCTTATAGGGCGCATTATGCGAGAATGCGTATTACCTTTAGAACTTGTTTGTGACACGCCACATCTTAGCCACGTTAGAAGTGTAAAGCATACTAGCGTGTTTACGATACCTGCAACTCCCAACTTTTTTAGGAACACATAAAAAAACCTGATACCACTACAACAACGTTACTGTGACCCCACTAACTAACTCCCAACCTTGTTAGTGGCGGCTGGGTAGCTCGGTTGGTATGGTTAGAGACTACCACGCAGGAAACCAGGGTTTAACATCAATTAACAATTAACATCACCCAGTGAGGGCCCTTACGCTGCTACTGCCTACCAGCATGAATACCGGCATCCCGGTAATGGTCAGAGGGACCTTAGGCGCGAACTGGTAGCCACGCCTCTACAATCACCAAGTATGAATGAAGAGTGAATGAATAATGGACACAATGGAAGCGCTTTGCGCATCTGGAAAATGGGAGATAAAATCCATATTATTAGTGACATGTAAAAACAAAAGAAGTGCTAAAACACTGCTCCATGTTAGCGTATTTACAACAACACTCGTAAAAAAACCAAAAACAGAGTACATCTTGACAGAGCGCCGTGTACCTCTCAAAATCACTCTAAGATCAGTAAGCTCAACTAGAACTAATCAATATATAAGGCGCTCCAGATTCTAAAGGCGCACTGTCATTTTGTCATTTTTTGAAAAACATGAAGGCATTTAAGAGGGCTTAGAGTGCGAAAAAATACTGTATTGCTAATATCTACGATGTGTGCCCACTGTATACATTTAAACTGACAGAAGTCAGTGCATGAAAATCAGAGTGAGCGTAAATTACACACACATCTGGCTGAACTAAAGATTTAGCACTTATTTATAGTTACTTAATGAAAATTAACGCTACTTTTCTCATGTATTTTCTTTCTTAAAAACCATTTCCCATTTGACAGATCTGGTGAAGAGATTCAACTTCATAACGAAGGACAAGAAACGTGAGAAGGACTTCTGACATCAGCAGCTTTGGTGGCTACATGGTCAGCCGTCTTTAGGAGAAACATCAGAACCAAACAGCAGGAATCATGGATTTCGTGATGAAGCAAGCATTGGGTGGTAAGTTCTCACCTAAAATTCTGCCTTTCTAGACACATAAGAACTATTTGTTTTTACTGAAGCCACAAATGGAAAAGCTGTTCAGCAGAGAAGAAGCATCAGTGATGCAGGGAGCCAAACAAAGCTCTCATTTCAGTATCAGCAGCATCTTCGGCAGGAGTTTGGGTAGTTAGTTAGTTAGTCCTTGTGGCTTGATTCCGAGCTGTAACTTCAGCTTTGGCATGGCAACCACTCATAAGAACATTTAGTTGAAGTGTAAACTTCAGTAAATAGTGCCTCATCCCTGTGATTTTAAGAACAAAAAATAGTGGGAGATAAAAGTCCTCTAATAGTTTTTGTAAAAGCTGTTTATCCCTTTCGGGGTCATGGGGCTGCTGGAGCCTATCCCGGCCACTTTTGAGCAAAGGCAGGGGACATCCTGGAGAGGTCGCCAGTCTGTCACAGGGTCACATTCACACCCGTCCACACTCACACTCACACCTATGGACAATTAAGGGTCACCAATTTACCTTTGTAACATGTTTTTGGATGGTGGGAGGAAGCCGGAGACCCCAGAGAAAACCCTCACATGCACGGGGAGAACATCCAAACTCCACACAGAAAGGTCCCCCATTGGTGTTCTGGTTCAGGTCCCCCAGTTGGGACTTGAACCGGGGGGCCTTCTTGCTGTGAGCCAAGAGCGCTAACCACTGCACCACAGTGCAGCCAGTTTTAGTAAAAGCGCATGTGGAAATTCTGCTAATGTGTAACCTATATTTGTCACTGTATGCCAAGAGTCCAAGATGTGTTATCAAACGTTTTATCAAAAAGAAAAAAGAGGGTGTGAAATATATTTGGCGTGCTAGCTGTCATGAATAGCTGTTGGATACACAGACACAACCCTGTGAAAAAGCACAGATTGTCCAGCAACACTTTCTAAGAGTTGAGAGGTTTTTTTCTCCCATAGAAACCTCAGAGTTACAAATGCATGATGCATTTAAGGCCCAAAAAAAAAACCTCAACGTTTTGGCCTTCTGTGCTTTTTCCACCAAAGACATTGACTGTTTAGCAGGACTTTAAAATAAAAACAGCATTTAAAACATGGTGTATTGCTCTGACACCTCCTGCAATAATGCTAACGTTTTACTGACAGCATTTGTAGTTAAAAAGGTCCAAACATTTCCATTTGTTGCTTGAAATTTTGGCCTGAACCACAGCTATAGCAGGTCTCCACAGGTAGAACATCTGAGCATTTTATCTCCACACCAAACAGCTTGCATTTGTGGGTTTGTATGGCCTAATCCAGCGCCGGTCGTAACTGTGCACAGACCCACATTTCATTAGCATGGTCTCTGTCAGCATGGAGCCACAGAGGAGCCTGTTTGGATGTTCATGTAGGAGAGGTCATCCCTCCTAAATCCGCCTTGTCGTCGGCTCAGGGAGCCGGACTGAAATGAGATTTATTCCCTTATAGCGCGGCCTGCCTTTCAGCTTCCTCCTTTGTCCTAAAACCTTCTTCCAAATCAGTTTCTCTGTTTGTCTTTCCTCACTGCCGCCATCAGCCGAGCGTAGAGATCGATGTGCCTTTGATATTTCTATGAGCGTCTCTGATGTGTACAGAGTCACATGAAAAAGAAACAAAAAACAAACAGACGCCGTAGAATTAGACGAAAGCAGCACGTGTGCAAAAACGAAGCACATCCCCTGGTTCTCCATCGGGATAGCAAAGTCACCTTTCCTCATAAAGAAGCTCAAATAAAAGATGGCGGTGAGATCATCTCTGGCAGATCCAGATGGGCCTGGCCGGCTCTAGTTTTCATTTCCTCTGCTGGCAGACGAGAAGGCGAAGGAGCGCAGTAACAGGAAGCAGCATGACGGCTTGATCAGATACGGATTCTCAGGTCGTCTCTCAGGTCGTGTCTCTGCAGCAAAGCAACAACAGAACCGGGCCGTCGTGCATGAAGCCGAACACCTGATGGATGCTGCAGCTTTTAAATCGTTCCACCGCCTGCAGTGACTTATGAGCGGCTAATCTGGAGAATGAGGTGATCCATTATTTAAATGGGCTCGATTTTTCAAATCCTGCAGTGCATGGTTCCTCTTCATCCCCTTAGTATTGCCTCTTAACCTGACCGTCCCAAATCTTCCTCCTCCTTCTATGATCTTGCACCTGTTTGCCCTGAATATGTTGAAGCCTTAGTCCTAGCTGCCCTTGGGGGGGGAGGTGTATAGGCAGTCAGCCGGTGAAAAACGGTCAAACAAAAACCTCCAAAAGGTTCTGTTTTAAAGTATGTAAATCAGTTTGTAATCAAAGTTAAAGCATGTTTTTGTCCAGATTCTGTGTTTTTTCATTCTCTCATGAGAGAAAACACTCCAAGCACCTGCTCCTGGTCCGGCCCTTCTGTTAAAGAACCCTCTGTGGTCCACAACTCTAATAATCTAGTGTAGTTTGTGTGGAAATCCTTCGATCCTGATCTGTATTTATGGAAGACTCATCAATTCCTTTACACCTGGTCTACAGACTGAATCAGGAGCTCAACAGACTTCATGTTAAAGAGGTGCAACCTTTACCTGAACCTTATCCCTAGAACACTTGCCCAGTAAAGAGTTACACCATCACTTTTGCTGGGTAATTATTACCCAGCAAAATATACCCAACAAAAAGTACTTGTCATTAGAAATAGATTAAAAAAAAGGACAACACATGATAAATTAGATTGGATTTCTTTCATTTTCAACTGTGGTATATGTAACAAAATTGAAAAGAAAAACATAGGAAGTTCCTAAAACATGATTAAAAATTACTGAAAAATTAGGAATTTAACAACAAAAAATGAATGAAACTAGAAACTTGGTCTTTGGTTCACCCATTCCTGGCTGAACCTGCCTTGAAGGCAGACCCGGTGATGGTGCTCTAGGGTTAAATCCAAGACAAATTTGCCAGTGAAAAGCTCTTTAGCCTTGACCAGAGGAAAGAGCAACTGCAGCAATGAGCATCTGAGCCTGCAAAGTTTGGACTGCAGAGCTGCGATTCGACATAAACGGAGGTGAAGGCTGACTGGAAACAAGGAAAAAGGCCAAAAGATGCTTGTTGATGTAGCATCACATGCAGACAATGATAGAAAAGAGAGAAGACAGAGAAGAGTGGAGGTGAAAAGGTCAAAGCTGCAAGAAAAAAGCAACTTAAAAACATGATGGAAGCAGTTGAGGATGATTTAAAGGACAGAAAAGGAGAGCAAACGGACCAATATGAGAAGGTTAAAGACTGAATGGTCAAAGGACAAAGCTAGAGCACGCTGGAGAATAAACCAGTTAGAAGAACCTCTTTATAGCCAAAGTCCTTCATCTCTCCCCCCCCAAATATAGTTGTTTCAGCTGGGTTTTGTTTTTAGCCATTTGGGGCATTTCCAATAATGTGAGAGTCTATAGTCACACATGCAAACAATTATTTCTGAAGGGTCATTATAGAAAATGTTTAAATCATTTAAACACAATAACACCACGCTTCAGCTCCAGTGTGGAAACTCTTATTTACTGTAACTCTTGAACTGTTTGCGCAATGAACACAATTCTAACAGATTCTGGAAGCTGAGAAAAGCAGTTTTGCATCGATATGCGACACTTTACTACTGTAAAATGTTCCGTTTTTTTGTTTTTGTTTAAATCTCCCACATCACACATCTATAACTCTTAAAAATGTCTTTACAATGAGAACGTGGCTTTAGACAGACAGACAGACAGATAACTTTATTAATCCCACAATAAGGAAATTTCATTTATCTGTGGCAGCAAAAACGACATTCAAAAATAATCTATATGACATACCATCAAAAAAGGACATAAAATAATGACATTCATATTAAATTATTGAAAATTATTATTAAAAGTATCAAAAATGAGATTCATATTAAATAAATAAATATTAAATAAATACAGCTGCGAAAATGTAAAAACGTGGTCAACTGTAAAAAAAACACAATTATTTAAATAATTAAATAATGAAGTAATAAAGTACACACTAAAAAAACAAATAACTGTTCAGGAACAAAAAAAAACAATTGAAAAACATTAACAACTGCAACAAAATGAGATGAATAAATGAGATTACAAAAAAAAAAAAACAGCTGTGGGACCGTGGAGTGTCACTTCAACACCGTGTTGTACAGTCTGATGGCTGTGGGGAGGAATGACCTGCGGTAGCTCCTTCTTGCACTGTGGGGGCAACAGTCTGGTGCTGAAGGAGCTGCTCAGCACCTCTAGAGTTTGGTGCAGGGGGTGGGAGGGGTTATCCCCGCCACCTCCTCCATGGACTATAGTGTGCAGCCCAGGACAGAGCCGGCCTTCTGTCTCTGCCTGCACTGCCCCCCGCCCAGCACACAACTCCATAGAGGACCACTGAGGCCCCCACAGTGTCATAAAAGGTCCTCAGCAGCTGTCTGCACACGCCGAAAGACCTCAGTCTCCTCAGCAGGTGGAAGCGACTCTGGCCCATCCTGTACAGAGCATCCGTGTTGTTGGACCAGTCTAGTCTGCTGTTCAGGTGAACACCCAGATATTTAAATGTGTCCACGACCTCAATGTCTGAACCCTGGATGTTCACCGGTGACTGTGGTGTAGGGGACCTCCTGAAGTCCAGGATCAGCTCCTTTGTCTTGCTGGTGTTTAGCAGCAGGTGGTTATTTTCACACCAGCCAACAAAGTCAGAGATGACCCCCCTGTACTCCTGCTCGTCCCCCCCTGATACACAGCCCACAATGGCACTGTCATCTGAGAGCTTCTGCAGATGACAGTGGTGGGAGTCGTGGGTGAAGTCTGATGTGTACAGGGTGAACAGGAATGGGGAGAGCACAGTCCCTTGAGGTGCTCCGGTGCTGCAGACCCCCACATCAGACACACAGTCACACAGCCTGACAAACTGTGGCCTGTCTGTGAGGTAGTTGATGGTCCAAGCAGCCAGCTGTTGGTCCACACCTGTAACCTCCAGCTTCCTCCTCAGCAGTGATGGCTGGATAGTGTTGAAAGCACTGGAGAAATCAAAAAACATGACTCTCACAGGGCTCCCAGGGGCCTCCAGGTGAGACAGGGCCCGATGCTGCAGGTAGATGATGGCGTCATCCACCCTGATGCCTGGTCCATATGCAAACTGCAGCGGGTCCAGTGCTGAGCTCACCTGGGTGCAGAGATGGCTGAGGATGATCCGCTCCATAGTCTTCATCAGAGTGGAGGTTAAGGCGACAGGTCTGAAGTGGTTCGGTTCCGTAGGACGAGGTACCTTTGGAACTGGAACCAGGCAGGAAGTCCTCCAGAGGACTGGAACCTTCTCCAGTCTTAGGCTCATATTAAATATGAACATCATCACCTCACAGAGCTGGTCTGCACACTCCCTGAGGAGCCTGTAGCCTTCCTGGCCTTTGTTCTCCTTAACTCTATCCTAACCTGATTCAGGGAGAGGCAGAGGGGGGTTGGAGGGTGGGTGGGCAGTGGCTGGTCTGGAAGAAGCTGGTCTGCTTGGTGCTGAGGTGAAAACAGCTGCAGCTGGGAGGAGACACCTGAGCTGGAAAGGTGTGAAGAGGGGGCCGTGTGGGTGGAGACTGAGGGCTGGGCAGAATCAAATCTGTTATCTTCTCTCCCGGCGTTTAACTTCAGCTCTGCAGCCTCATCGTTTCGTCCGTATTTCAGCTGGAATATCTGGCTTTCCAGCGAGGAGGATCTCAGCTCGACCAAGAGCTAACAGCTGATCTCGAGTGTAAACAATGGAGCTGCATCCTAACGGATTCCCCGAGGCCAGTTCAAAAAGTTGAGAAAAATTTAAAAAACAAAAAGCAAAAGTAATAATGTTTCTGTCCTTTATCGCAGAACTTTGTATTACTTGTTTCAGAATACAAAAAACACAATTAAGGTGGAAGAAAATATAAAAAAACACAAAGTAAGGAACACAAAAGGGTAGAGCTGCCCAGATATGCCGCCACACACGCGGCGCCATGGCAACCAAAAAGATGCTTTCCTGTCACGTATGACAATACTTTGAATCTTTAATCTATTTTTAAAGGATTTTCTGTTCAAACTATTTAGATGTTTTATTTGATCATTGATTTATTCTAAAAGTACTTGAAACATAACATGTCTGGATTTATAGATTATTCGTTGCATTTTATACAATTTATTACTTAATGTAGTATATTAGCAATTTTGATATTTTTAAACTAATTTTAGTTTTATACCACCTGTTTGTTTTCAGCTAGATAAAGCCAGTTGTAAGACTCATAGTTTTTTTGTTTCCAGTCATTTATTGTTAATTATAAGACTTCACTTGTTTTTTCCTGTTTTTTTCTTTGTCTTTACAGAATTTAGAGCAAAAATATTTATTTTTTTCTTTGGTTTATTTGTATGTGATTTTTTCCCCTAATGCAGGACATTCCTAAAGTTATCTTTGTCCATATTTGCAGTTTTTAGCCTTACACATTTTGTAAGTAGACTCAGTTGTTCAGCAGTTTTGTTTTTAATGAACATCTTCAGCTGTTAAACATTATCTTGGCTAATTTAGCATGAAGTTTCTCATTTAGCATCTCTGCATCTGATTTCTCCTTCTAGCATCCCCAACTGAACCAGCTTAGAGTTGAATACTGAGGGAAACGGTTTCCATGATGAATCTCTGATTGATTGTACAAATTAACCTTAAGAGTGATTTTGTTAAAGTTAAAGAGGATTCTGAAATCCACTGACCACCGTGTGTCTCTGCCTTTAAAATCCTGTTTATTACTCAGAAACAGAATGTGCATTAAGGCAGGCGACATATGCACACCAGCTGATGTTTGCACACACCAACACCCCGAGTTTAAACACACTAAAGGATCTGCAGCAGACGGCCTGACCTTCAGCGACCCCCCTGCGAGTCCCTGTGAACATTTCTCTCCTCCCACCAGCTGAGCTGCAATTTGTCAGCATCAGGTTTGCTGCCACCACACTGCGCTGAGGGGTCATTAGAGCCTCGGCATGAGCCCACTGCAGAGCGCCAGAACCCGCCACCCTCCGGTTTACAAACCCCAGAGGGAAGCCCAGAGCGCCTTTAGCCACAGGTCTTTTCCTCACAATCGCTCCCATTTAGCTGCTGTGCCTTCAGGCAGGCGGGGGGTTTGAACCAACAACTTCAAGTTTAAAATTAAAGTTTTTGTTTTTATTGAACCATAAAAAGCCAAAATTGAATTACAGCTGTACTGCACGTTACAGGTCTCTGTCTCGTCCATTTAATCATTGGGATATTCAATGAGCAATAAAAAGCAACATTTCATGATTATTTGCCAAAATATCACTATTGAATAAAAATAAAGGGCTGCACGGTGGCGCAGTGCTTAGCGCTCTTGCCTCACAGCAGGAAGGCCCCCAGTTCAAGTCCCGGCTGGGGGACGTGAAAAACAACATCAATGGGGGCCTTTCTGTGTGGAGTTTGCATGTTCTCCCCCTGCATGCGTGGGTTTTCTCCGGGATCTCCGGCTTTCTCCCACCGTCCAAAAACATGCTTCATAGGTTAATTGGCAACTCTAAATTGTCCATAGGTGTGAGTGTGAGAGTGAATGGGTGTGTGATTGTTGAAATTCTACCCTGCGACAGACTGGTGGCCTGTCCAAGGCATCCCCTGCCTTCGCCCACAAGTGGCCGGGATAGGCTCCGGCAACCCCGTGACCCCGAAAGGGAAAAGCGGATTAGAAAATGAATGAATGAATGAATTAAAAAAAAAATGCAAAAATTTAAGTTAATTAGAATAAAACCTTTGCAAAGGGAAACAAAAATATAAAATAATCAAATTAGTGTAAGAAAGTTTATAATCAGACCAAAGAAAATCTGTCTGAAGCTTTTTAACAATAAGGAAAACAATAAGGATTAATCTGGTTCATCTGTGGAGGTTCTTCAAGAACCAGAACATACTTTATATTTTGTGTGACCATGGTGTCTTGCGTCATTGCCTAAACTGGAAGAGCAACACTGCTGTGGACGTCTCACAGTTAAAACCAACTCATGTTTTCATCAAAGTCCTTGAATGCATCATCTAATTACTGGAAGGATACTTTGTGGACCAAGCAACAAATGCTGATCTTGGCTACTGCAGTGAAGTTTCCTTACATACTGCTCCCCTCTGTGTGAAACAAACTCACATCTACACATGGTGGAAAGACCTTAGTTCAAGGGGAAATGTTGGTGAATGTTCTCATTAATCCAGAGGATGTTGTGTTGAGGTTGAGTCATGAGCTTTTAAATCAAAGTCCAGGTCCCAAGACTCTAACTTCAAGCTCAAGTGGGGATGTATCGTTGGATTTTTCCTGTTGGTTTGATATAACTTTTTTTTCCCATGGAGCTATGAAAACTTGTGACGAAGATGAGAGTGCCGAATCTTCTCCATGTTCTTAATGTTTGGACCTTCATCTGTGGTCATTTGATTTGATTTGAAATGGTTTATTTCAAGCAATTTAATAGAAGTAATACACAAAAGCAATACAATCATCAGTTATACATTCATACAGTAACTAATCAAACGTAGGATAATTAGACATATTAATAAATATTGCTTGAAAGGGAGTGGAAGGAAGTGAATTTATATAATCCCACCCTGTTATACATGCACATGACAAAGATGAATGACTTAATTATTATGTAAAGATAACTATTTTAGAAATCAACATGGCAAATGCAGATCAGTCATCTAAAATATATGCAGATTATGATACTTATAAAAGTCATTCATATGATTAAAAATAATACTATCTCAGTAAAATACACAACACTGTTTCAGAGGGGTGTCATGAGCTGTAGGACAAACCCCTTCATAATTAAAAAGAAAATATACGTCAGAAAAGCTGTTGTCAAACTCAGATCCGTAGGGATGATCTTCATTGAGTCCTCCAGCTAAACGAAGGTGTAAAGTCAAAATACTGAAGTCTGAAGATAATTGATGTCACTGTCATTAAATATGAATGGATCAGAACAGAAGTACACCTCCCCACACTGATTACATGTCAGCCTTCCTGAAGTCATCCATCTCAGCAGTACTGTACATCACAGCCAGCTTGTAATTTGGCTCCAACTTAATAAAGGCGTTTGCGGGAAAACCAGGCCAGCAGCCTGAAGGGGAGATCAATACTCAGTTGAAAATTTCTCTCTGCTGGACAATCCATAAGTCATGCACTCTCAGGCGGTCCTGAGTTTACCATTGATTATATCAAGGCAACATGAGCAACATTGTATTCTGGATGGAGACACATCACACCACCTGCACACTATGTGTGTGCAGCATTTTCACGCGGTCAGTACAGAGACAATATTCACACCTTACACTAGTACGGCATAAGGACACCGTACGCCAGCATCAGCCGTACGCCACCATACATTATCCTTACAAATACTTCACGATACTCGTACCACACGCACAACAATGGTAGGTCTAAGGCCTGTACAATAAATCACTAATTTATCGTTAGTATCCCGCTGTGCAATACGCATATCGCAAAAGATGGCGAAAATTGCAATAAATGATTACCTTAACTGTACTAAAACAATCTTATGGCAGCTTGAAGTTTTTAACCAATTAAATAAATCCTTTTTAGCATTTGACCGATCGGATGGATGCCTTCACAATGTTGACCAATTGGATGGAGTCCTATTATGTTAGATGTTGGCCTCCTATGTAGACTAGGGTTAACTCTTACTTAAACTGTTCCTGTGAAATGGAAGTCGTTTTTGGTTGTTTCGCTAATTGTTCATGTTTCGCACGTTATATCATCTTTGCAAAATTGATCACCAATATCTCATACTGCGAGTTTTCATCATATCATGCCGCTCTAGTACGTTCCATTTTCATGGCATCCCTTGAGGTGACTGTACTAGTCTGAAAGAAACTCCAGACACACCTGCACTCCCTTTAAGATCTAGCCGCTCCTCTCTATGACCCTCCATGGACTAGGACAACCCAAAAACCCGCAGACCCCTAAATGGGTGCATGCTGATTAAGGCTGTAGATGAATTGTCTTGCTCCACTACCCAAAAACATTTACATGTGTTTGGAAGGAAAACTATTTCCTAAAAACTACACAACTTTCAGAAAATCAGAGTAAAAATAATACATTTTTAAAATGCTTTATTGAAGAAATAAAATGGTTTATAGCTCGATGCTAGTTAATTGTTTTGTTGTTAATAATGTTAATGATGGCTCTCTGTGCTTTTTGGAAATCTCATAAAAAACAGATTTGTCCATAAACATCTCAGCTGTCAGGCACAGTGGTGAAAAAGTGATAAAGTGGGATTGTAATACAGCCACAAGACTAGAACAATTTACAGGAGCTGACTAAAAAACCTAAAGCCAAAGCAGAATTCGGTGGCTGATAATGAGCCAACTTTAAGGCACCACATTTCTTTGACTGTAGACCAGGTGTAAAGGAATTGTTTGACTGTCCAGGGGCCACCAAAGACATGGGTAAGATGCTTGGTGGGGAGGAGGAGAAGGATCCAGATGCAGCCAAGAAGGAGGAGGAGCGACAGGAGGCGCTGAGGCAACAAGAGGAGGAGCGAAAAGCCAAACACGCCCGCATGGAGGCGGAGAGAGAAAAAGTACGGCAGACTATCAGGGACAAGGTGAGACAACGCTAATGTCATATTGACATCTTCACTCAGAAGCTGTGGAAAAAAACACAAAGGTCATTAACAAAAACATGATGTTTGATGTGTGCAGTTTCTCCATTCACACAGCTGGACTGACAGTGAGGCGTACATTAGGGCGGATGTAAAAACAAAAATCAATATTTATGTGAAAACTCAAAGACTTTTTTTTTCTTTCTACATTTTTCTTTTGGTCTTTTTTGTGGACTTTTTCTTGCATGTTTTTTATCGGTTAGCAATCAGAGAGACTTTTTTATTACTAAAATCCATGGACTGGTTTCTTTGATTGTATGTCGCACTGTGACTAATGATCTGTAAAGGGAGTGTATGAACAGAGGGATTGTGGTGCACCAATCAGTGTTGGAGTATCTGGAAACGTTCACTGTGTCATGAATCACAGAAAACGTGCTTGTCTTATATTCCAGTTTTTAGTGGAACCAACCTTCATCAACGTGTCGAAGCTGATGACACATGAAGGCATTTTTAAATAGTTTTGATCTAAGCTTGACGTTCAGGACTAGTCTGATCAGACAATTCTGACAGCTACGGTATTTTTAGGATAGATTTGGTGCTGCGGTATATTTAGAAAGACGCTGTTTGACCGGCTCTTGTTGTCAGAAGCTTCTGAAACTAAACCCTCATTATGCCAAGAATAGCTCTGTCTAATCACCTCTGCTGTTTGCTGCCTGAAATAGCATCAGTGCTGCAAACAGAACACGCTCAGAAGTGTTTTTACCAAACAGTTTTCCCATCATCATCCAGCTTCCACTCCCAGTCTATCCTGGTTAGACGTGACATTTTTCCACAGAAAAGATGAGACTTCTCTACTCTCTCCATCCAGTATGGGCTGAAGAAGAAGGAGGAGAAGGAGGCAGAGGAGAAAGCTGCCATGGAGCAGGCCTGCGAGGGGTCTCTGACCCGCCCGAAGAAGGCAATCCCGAGAGGGTGCGGCGATGACGAGGAGGAAGACGAGGAGAGCATCCTCGACACGGTTCTGAAGTTTCTGCCAGGACCACTGCAGGACATGTTCAAGAAGTAAAACAGATACCGAAAGACATCAAAGGAACCCTGAGAGAGGGGTCCGGTCTGCTCTGGGCCGGGGTCTTTGACGTCTGGTTGATGCAGGAAAGCCTGTGGGGGAAATTATTTGGGGTATTTCTAAGTAGGAAGGGTTTGATTCTAGTTAATAGAAGATTAGGGAGGGGGTCTAACATTTAGAGGCTGCACACTGCCTTTAAAGATCTTTTCTTTTGTCCTTTTCTACCTTCCCCTGAAACTAAATCTGTCAACCGCTGGTCGCATGTTTCTTGCGGTTTATTGGATTACGGAGAAGATGAATCATTTGAAGGAAAGAGGGTTTTGTTACTTTTGGTTCTTCAAATGACACTGCCACTTTGTTTTCCACACCATACAGATCGTTTTCTACCTTTATCGCCTGGTGGAGGGCCTCGTGTTAGAAAATAGCGTTTAGGTTTATAAGACACGTGCCTTCATGCCATTAACAGCAAGGAGTTTGTTTTGGAATAATGTGTCAGATCGTAGGATATCCATCAGATTTTTCAAGAAGTCTTTTTCAAACCAGATTCATGGTGAAATCCAGTTCTGAATGTTGTTTTAAAGTACTTTCATTGAACTGCCAGTTGTTTACCAGCTTAGACTGCCATCATAGACTGAACTCCTTTGTGAAAAGACAAGAAAGTTCTGGAAAAAAGTTGTCTAGATCCACAGAGAATCAAAAGAAAACTGATCAAAAGTAGTGGTCACAGTTGTCTGAATCCTGTAGACCAGTGGTCTTCAAACCAAGTTCTCCAAACTTGGAGCCCTGCCTCTTC
Organism: Oryzias curvinotus; assembly: GCA_023969325.1. Classification (NCBI taxonomy): domain Eukaryota; kingdom Metazoa; phylum Chordata; class Actinopteri; order Beloniformes; family Adrianichthyidae; genus Oryzias; species Oryzias curvinotus. The sequence continues at coordinate 32,254,771 of CM043715.1, read as the reverse complement.
CCAGCCCCCTCCTGTCCTGCCAATTACCTTAGCCAGGTGGTTCCACAACAGAAAAACTCAACACACCTGGTTCAGGTATTCAGCAGTAAGTACAGCGTGAAAAACTTTGGAGGACCAGGGTTAAGACCACTGCTGTAGACAATCAAAGCATGAATTGATGTGACTCCACATTCCTCTTCACATGTTGTCAATTCACTTCAATAGAAAGAACCTGAAGGGAAAACTTTCTCTTCTGACCATTTTTTCCCGTTTTAAAGCTCTTACAAATCCAGACCAAAGAAACCCTGCTGAGACCTACTGTTTTTTTAGTTTTTTTTTATCACCACTCACCTGTGCGCACTGGCTGTCACTTAAGCTCAGAGTCAGCCAGAAAAAAACAATCCAACAAACATTCTGACACTTTTGCAAAATTTACCAGAACGGCTCTGGTAGAATCTAAAAACAATTGGGTCACCAAGGTACAGAACCAAGCTGTGGCGTTATCTTTGAGTAGATCCAACGCATGAGAAAACATTCTAGGTAGTGAGAAGACTAGATTTACTGACAGTTACTGGAAAAAACAAGGAAAGACCTGAGACCAGTTCCATAAAGCACCTAACAATAAAAACATCTGCACCAATTACAAAGATCTGATTCCCTTTGCTAGAACTTCCTTTACCTACACTTGCTGTTACACCCTGCTGTTCTCAGTGTACTTGAAAGTTGCCAACACAAAGCTGTAACGCCAAATGGACAAGAATGGGAAGATAAGGAACCGAGATGATCGTAGATGTCATGCATGGCCTAAAAAGAGATCTCAGATGCTTCCTTTATCTTATGAATCAACTGAAGCTCCATCATCCAACAGTTTACGAGAGCAGCCGAGTATCCGGGTAGTTGAGCGGTGAAGTAACTCAACAAGCTCTAAGTGTCAAAAGTTCAGGCAGCTAAAAGGGAAAGAGGTCCATCAGAGAGAAGTTTATGTTTCTCTGAGCTTCATGAAAACTCTGCATGGATTTTTCCTGGCTGCACAGTTTAAGAACAATTCTGCAGACCCTGCTTTTCTTTGCAAACATAAGAATATAAAACTAAGGCTGACACAGCCCCCCCAGAAGAAAGATGTCATGACAGATAAGCTGCTTCTTGGCAGCAAAACAACAACGGAGCGTGGAATAGAATAAAAAAGGATTGCTTCAACCGAGCAGTACAGTACGGTCTAGACCAGACCGGTATTTTGAGCGTGTCCATTATGAAACGGATCCAATAAGCCGGACTGAACCTTACCATTTTTAGGCTCCCATTGGTTGTCGGCCCATAGGAAAATAGAACGGTTAGGGTGGAGCAACTGTAAAGGCCCGTTGCTTAGCTGAAAGTTCTTATGACGAAAGAAAGTTCAAAGAAAATGCTTGTATTCCTCTTTGCCGCCCGCAATCTTCTCTCAAACAGCATTAAATGCTTTGTAGATACGAAGAACCAAAAGCCAATCAGGAAAAAACTGAGGATGACGTTGTTGTTAGCTTCACCCTGCATGCACCGTGATGGTCCAACTTTGAGTGGAAATGCTCCCCTGAATTTCCTGGACTATTCTTAACCGGACCATACATACCGCTCAGTGGAACAGAGGCTGTAGTGATTCCTAGTCCACTTGGTTTGACGATGTTCCCCCCCAGAATAAATCAGTTACTGTGGATGCAAGATTTACAACAGTTTCCAAAGGGATCATAAGCCCTTTGGTGACACTCCCAATTATCTTATATAAAACAAATCAGCCTCAAGTCATTAGAATTGTAAATGTTTAATTAGTTTGTCCAACAAAAACAAAAAAAAGGAGTCTTCACAAAATCTCCTCTTTAGCTTCTGGTAATGGGAAAACATTTACATGGACTCAGGTGAGTGCAGACTAAGTTGTGCATCAGTGTGTGAGGATCTCAGAGATGTGAAAAATCGGTGCAACTTCACCTCAAATTTGTTTGATTTTTTTTCTCCAACAAGTTGCAAACTTTTGCAAACACAGTGAGCAGAATGGGTTCATCTAAAAACATTTTGTTTGCTAATCTAACAAACAAATCATTAAACTAGCCCTTTCTTTATATTGTTGTAAAAAATATATTCAATGCAATAGATTCTTTTTGATTAAATACCCAAGGTGCATTGTGGAACTGATCCAGCTGGCACATTCAGAAGATATATGTACCATACGCACTGCAAAACTTATTTTGTTTTCTAGTTCAGATAGGACTTCACTAGAAAAAGCCATATTGTTTAGATCGCAATAATTACTTTAAGCGTTAAAAAAGTATGAACATTGAAATTGAACTGTCTTGTTTGTTTTCTGTGCAAAAAACCTCAACATAAATTCAGAATTTAGACATTTGTTTGTATATTTCTCCCTTTCCTCTCTAAAATTGCTTAAACACGTTTACATCAAGAAAATGTACGTAAACAAAAAAAAGAAGCCATTGTCGGAAATGTCACAATGTGATAAATGTGTACCGTAAGGGTGTGTTTCTATGTGTGTCTTTCTAAATGTATGTACTGTATGTTGTCCTGGTTGATCCTATATGTACATGTGTCTTGAAGCTGTTTTGTGCAGAAGCAGAGGCCTCCTAGATGTGCCATGTCTTAAAAAATAACATAAAAACTACACACAAAAAACTTAACACATTCCATTTAAATGTTAAGCATGCAAATATTTCTTAGAAACAATAATAAACCAAATGTAAAAAAATAAAAAAAATAAAATACTATGTTTGAAGATTTTCAGTCCTCCAGCTCATGTTCTCACAGGGTTCTTCAGGTCAACTGGACTTTAGAGGCTGATCTAGTAGACGTTTCTCAGCTCATCCGAGTTTCTTCTGCAGTTCTGAGACCTTTAGTCTTTCTTTTCTAAGACCGCTCCCATTTTTTTACTGAACTAATCCACTGAAGGCTTTAATTCACAGTTTGGCTTCCAAGATAACATAGTTTCTATATAAACAAACTATTTGAAAAGAATCTAGTAAAAAGAATTATAGACACCATTATTGCAAATTTTCTTCTTAATTTTAACTCAAAATTAAAACCTCCAAGGAAGCCAAGAATGAAAGATATCAAAATAAATATCATAACAGTTTCTTTCCCAGAAGTCTTTAAAATGCCTACATTTAAACATCATACTTTAGTTTGCTTTTTCACTTGGACCATTCAGACCTCCATCAACTAAGTGAACGTCCATTTCTTCTCTGTACAGGATGAGTAACAGATCGACATACTGAAGGATCAAATCTTTCTTTTGTCGTGTTATTACTTCCACTCCTCACTTTTAATGCAATTTTGATTTTTAACGCATGGAGAATTTAATGGAACAACCGTCGTCAGAACCAGATGCAAACATTTTTAGGTGGAACGAAGAAATAATCAAAGAAAAATGTCACAGCATGATGCTTTTTATTCTGTCTCTATTCAGTCTGGCTTTAGGACATCCACCTCAAAGGTTTTTATTTTAAAGTAGGAGGTTAGGGGAGGGGGAAGAGAGTACATGTTTTTTTAATCAGGTTTTGTACATGTGGGAGGAGCCAGTATTTTTTTTAACGCACCGTTGAAGCATCCTGTTGAGAACATTCACCCAGATTGTGTTTTGCTGCTTCAACATACTGCTCTTCACTGGGACTTCCACAGTTTCTCTCCAGGCTAAGCCCCCTTTACCTGCATGAAGTCAGCTCAGACTCCCACCTGCCTGAACGTTAGCGGAGGAAAGGGACAGATCCTGACGTCTCTTCGCGGAAACTACAGCCATACGTCCTCTGCATGTAAACCTGGACTCACGTGGAGGCGCCACCACCCGTGGACCGCCTCTGAAAAGGGCTACAACTCTGTCGTCTGTGTGTGGGGTGGAGGTGCTGTCAAGCATCCACCATGTCTGTGCTCGTCCAAGAGTTGTGTTTTAATCCATTCTGGCTGCTTCAGTCTGTTTGGTGTCAACCCCCCACCGTCAGCGACTTTAGGGCATACGCTAGGTTGTGTTTTTAGGAGGTAGAGGTGGACGGACGCTCTCTCTAATGTTTCCAATGTTAATGGGGGGGGTGTCTTCTAGTTTTATGAGCCCAGATATTCTAACCCACAGCGAAGCCTCTTCTTCTCGCTCTGTTTCTCTCAGATGTCAGAACGTTTGCCAAGTTTGTGACATTTCTCTTACGCCGAGTCCTGCCGCTCCCCCTGTGGAAGTCGACTGTGGGACTTGGGATTTCTTGGAAGTCCTTTTCCACTCCCACTGTGAGGATCAAACTCTACACATTCCAGTCATTTTGCACTAGAGCGTGTTACGCTGGCAGCTACTCTGTTGTCCACACAAGCCCGAAAGAAACAAACAAACGGAGGGTTTCTGATCATGTGACCTCGCAGAGAAAGACCCAAAACCACAAACACATAAACAGAAGTCATGCAAACGATAACAGTTATTTTTTTTTAAATAATAAAGTTCCTCTCACAGAATTATTTTATTTTTTTGTTTAATTTAAAGTTAAATCATTTCAGGGTGCAGAGGTTAAGAATGTAAAATATGTGTTATGCTGTTTTCTTTTGCTGCATGTCATCTATTCCATGTGAAGCCCAGTCACTGTCCAGAATCTCATCAACAAAACTGAATAAAAAATGTTTGTTAAAACCGACCCGTCTGCTGTGGTCACTTTCATTTGATTATCTATACATTTTAAATATGTGTTAAGTAGTGTGTTTGAAATTTTATTCACAAAACAAACAAGAAAAAACAAAAAAAACAGGCAATACTGACACCTACTGTTTCAAATTGGTAACTGCAGCTCAAATGTATGGGTTACATCTATTAACATTTATGAAACTCATTGAATCACTTTCAGGGTCAAGGGTTGCTTGAGCCTATCCCAGCTAGTGTTGGGTGAAAGCAGGGTACACGCTAAACAGTTCTCTGGTCCGTCGCAGGGCCACAGAGACAGATTACCACACATTCATGGCTAAAGGACAACTTAAAATGACCTACGAACCTATAAAGCATGTCTTTGGACTGTGGGAGGAAGCCGGTAGAAAACCCACATACGAATGAGGACATGCTAACTCCACACACAAAGGTCCCATCCGGGATTCGAACCAGGGCCTTCCTGCTGCAAGTACTACACCACTGTACACCCCTGATCAACAGAAAGCTTCAGCTGACGTTCCATTGATTTTTTTTTTTTTTAATGTTCAGCGGGACAGTCAGCAGACAGGATCTGAACTGACTGAGGACGACCCGCTAAAGTTCAGACCCAGGACTGGAACAGGAAAGGACCTTAGTTTAGCCATTACCCACTGAATTCTATGACTTCCTGTTCTTTATGATTTCAGTTTTATTTTACAATTACCAATATGAAGCCCAATGAGACGACTATTGTTGTAATACTTCCATATATAAAATGTAATTGAATTGAAATAGAACCTGCCCAGCAAGCAAAAGCATAAGCTAATAAAAGACAGGATCATCACATGGGGGAGCAGACTAATGTCTGAGACTGAAGTCCTGAATTCCAGGTGGATTGTGACGGTCCAGTCGGAACACAGAGAGCGCTATGACAGCTCAATTCTGTTTGGGTGGAGCTGCAACAAGATTGTTTACTACAACAGCCTCCATGCTGCACATCCATGATGGCACAGTGTGCCGCCTTCAAAGCTTTCAGTAACATTAGGGACATGCAGCCAACATAACAGCGACACACAGTGATGTCATCATGTGGCTGTCAACCAAATTCGGAATTTTCCACAATGCTGCAGAGAATGGCATCGAAAAGGACCCAGACTGTTCACAATGAGGTGCTGGCCAACAAGAGGCCAAATGAAGCGACACGTATACAATAGTGGAACAAATTCAGTTTAATTTTACCTGATGGACCTTTAAAATGACCCTATTCTCTCACATTTAAAATTAAGTGTAACTTGCTTTTGATCCCACATCTGCATATTTTCAGAGTTCAACATAACAGTGGTTTCATTCTTCCCGCTTCTCTGCTTTTAAAGGATGACTTCCCAGTGGTCCTTTGCTCTTTTAATCTAGTTAGTCCTGAATGAAAGACTGACAGATTAGTGTGAGACCTGTGTGTAATTTATGGAGACCGTAATACGTAAAGGAATTTGAATCCCAGGAGACAAAGCAAAAAGAATGTGCTTGTGTATGTGTGTGCATGTGTGCGTGTGTGTGTGTGTGTGTGGGGGGGGTCCTTCAATCTACATTTCACCTTTACGACCCTTACGGCACAGCTCCATTTACAGTCGCATTCAAACACTAGCTGCGTTTACATGGATAAAAGTAATCGGAGTGAACGCCTGATCAGAAGAAAAAGGCGTCATGTAAACACGCCGTTCAGAAGTCTGCTCCAATCAGACTCATTCGGATCAACATTTCTTTCCGATCGAGATACGTGGGTAGAACTCCCAGTAGAACCGTGTCTCTGAGCAGAGCTCGGACCGCCAGCTCACACAGTGGCTTTGGGGCGGTGTGTGAGCTTTTCAAAGCAGTAATGTCGCTCAGTCATTAGAAACACCAAACAATCAACATGAATTTGTGTTTCCAGTTGTGTCCCGACAAAATAAAGGTTGATGTTATTCCTACATGTTTACGTACAGCCAAGAAGCAGATTGTGGCATTTCCTGCATGGATTCTATGTTCATCAAAGGCTAATGTTGTTAGCGTGTGTTAGCCTTCTCCTTACCCTTCTTCCAGCTCTGTTCCACCACAAAAAAAAAGCATGACCACACGAATTAAAAATAAATGATGTTTACAGTGGGACTCATTTCCTCTTCCGGTATTTTAAATACTACAGCGCATGTCCAAATAATTTATGCCTACCGAAAGTGTGGCCCATGTAGACGTTTGTTATAATCGGAAAAAGGTTTTCCGGGCCCCCATGTACACGGTTGTATTCTAATGCCATCTTTGATCCAATCAAAACATTTTGCACATGGAACCGCGGCTCAGCTGCCTTCCACCAGAGGTAATGTGAGGTTCAATGTCTTGCCCAAGGACACTTCCACATGTGGGTAGACAAGGCGGGAATCAAACCTGCAATATTTGGATCAGAGGTCAACCACTCTACTGTTGGACAACAACCTCATAGCTGTGAATACTCAACTATTTTAATTTAAGAAGAAACCCCCCCCACGATAATACAGAAATAACTACTAATGAAGATTTGCTGAGCATCGAATACTGAACATAATGAAAAACAAAGGCCAAAATAAATTATTTAATTTTCATACCATAAAACTACATTGTTATGATAGGCTTTAAAGTTGAACATAAAGACTGTAAAGTTTAGGTAAATTACCATATTGTGATCATATTTTTTAAATATAACTCTAAGGCTTTTACATTTACAAGTAAGTCATATGGATAATTTTTTTTATCTATTGCTGTGATTACCCCCCCCCCCCATTTCTCTGTGTAATAATAACCTTAGCTATAAAAAAAAGTGTCTAAAAACAATCCCCAAAAAAAGCCCAAAGAAAAGTAAAAGTAAAAAGTAAAATACCGTTTACAGTATTTACACGGATCCTCTCAAAAGGAACGTGTTCTGTTCCTGAGTGGTTCATTTAGTGAAAACAACGAGCTAACTGTTTTAAGCTAGCGGCGAAAACGAGCGGGAGAACACAGAAACTCACTCCCGCGCGCTCCTTACAGCCCTGTGCTCAGGGGTCCTCCGCCGCTCCTCCTGGTTCTTCTTCCCTTCCTCCTTCTCCTCCATCTGGTTCCTCATCTCCTCCTCCTCCTCCTGGTTCTTCTTCACCTCCTCCTTCTCCGCCAAGGATTCCGCCGAGGAGCAGCTCGCTGGTCTTTTGTTATCAAACTTTATTGACAACAGACACATTTACAAATTCCAGAGTCATAAACAGAACATTCATAGATGCACAGTGGAGGCCTGCTTCCGCCAAAGGAAAAACCATGTTTAAAAGAATATACCATAATTATGACATAAGAGAAATGTAAAAAAAAAAAAAAAAAAAAAAAAAGATGGTCTAAACTCCTGTTTGCGTGGAATAAAGTAAGAGAAACAGGAAAACAATGGCTGGTCTAAAATCTGCCCCCTAGTGGTCGTATTTACTTACTGCACTACAGAAATCCTTCACTGATGGAATCCGTCACCTGATGTTCTTGTGATTCTGTTCAGATGTTATTACTAATCTGTCGTAGCTTTCACTGGGACCTTCAGAGTAAAGGTCAGAGTTGGTGTTTGGAGGGCACAAATGCGTTTCTGATCCTCTTTTGGTGAATGAGGGACTTTCCTCATCTTCACAAGAATCTGTGAGAAAAGTTTCCCAAAAACGAGAACTCTAGACATAAGAAGACACTTTCCCCGCTTCTGTTTTATTTTAAGTCAGAACACAGAACTTTGACACAAATGATCAAATAAACGTAAAAAATATATAAACATTTTCTAAATGGTTATTTAGTAAAACCTGACAATAATAAATATTTTCAGTCAGGATAGTAATAGACCCCCCCATTACCCTTATGCAACAGTGTTTCCCTTTTACTGAAATGACCTTCAATAGGACGCAACAGCAGCAGCATATAAACAATTTTATCTCCGCCTTCATCAGGATGGAACGCCATCTTCCTGCAGCAGAGGCAATGGACAAGTTCTTTCGCGGTCCGCCGTCTGAAGTCCCACTGGAACTGAAATGCGATGAAAGCTTCTTTTGAGCACAGTAACAGAAAACCCGCTGGATTTGCACTTTACCCAAAGAGTATGACACAAGGAGGAACCCAAAGTCAAATAACACACAAACAATTTTTTCAGGACCATGCCTCCCAGAGGTCGCCCACAGGTCAAGCTCGTTTTCAAGACATTACTTGGTGGCATAAAAAATCCACAGGATTTGAGGGGGGGGGGTAGAAAAAATTAAAAAGGTGTGCGTCCTTCACTGACCATCTCTAACCCGCAGACAACTTGTATCCATCCGTAGAGACGGTTGCGGCGCAGGCTTTAACGTGTAGCGAGTCTCTGGCTCAAGGCTGAGTGTGAGTCTACGGGTTCCTCGTGTTCTGGGTTTTCTTCTACAGAGAACACAGACGCACCGAGGAGGCGACAGGTAAACCCGACCAGGTCCACAACCCAAAACCAGCACTCAGGGGCTCAGTGAAGGTGGTGCTGAAGGTGTGGAGGTGGGTCAGCATGTCTGAAGACACTCTATAGAAGGACAGAGTACCGGCGGGATGGTCCAAGTACACGGCTACTCTGTGAGGGCCGGAGGAGGAAGAGGAGGAGGATGAAGGCACTGCCTTGCCTTGCTTGTTGTGCCACACAGAGTAGCTGCCCTGGGAGAAGTACAGAGTCCAGGACTGAGTGTTCCCGCCGAACCATTCGTGGTTCCCCTCTCCTCCCCTCACGGTTCCTCTGTAACTCACTGACACGTGAACGCCGCCCGTCAGCTCCGCCTCCCAGTAACAGCGACCAGTCAGAGCGTTCCCACACAGCAGCTGATGGCTCTTGTGGAAGCGGTCCGGGTGGTCGGGGTACGGCTGCTCCTCCTCCACAAATGTCACCCCCCTTTGGTCCTCAGACAGTTTCAGGTTCTTGTGGACTGTGTTTGGGTCGAAGCTGAGTTCACAGACGTCTGAGGGGCAGAACAAAGCAGGAAGTCCTCCGTGACTCAGCACTCTCAGATTAAACACTTTTAGATTGATTTTTTAGTTTTTATTCACAGAGCCTCTCAGGAAAACAGATGCTTTGGTTAGATTGTTGCATTCAACAGTGATAACAGCATCAGTTTTTAGCTTGAGTCATGTCATCACACGGTGCACCCCAGGGCACTGTGCTCGGCCCCCATTTAAGCTGTTTTGGCTGTGAAACTGGATCCATGACCAAATGAAATGTAAATAGAATAAAAAATGAGAAAACATTGTGTGTTTTAAACTCTTACATTTCTTCAATCCTGGTCTTAACCACTGGACTCCGGCCGGCTCCAACCTGAAAAACATGTCATTGTGTATCACCATGGAGACGATATTCCTTCTCATGTTTTTGTTTTATTGGATGTCATCCTTTGTACCTGAGCGCCTCCAGCTTGCAGTTTGGATCCTCCCGTTTGGCGGACAGAAGCTTGGTTCCCAGGTCTCCGGGATGGTTGTAGCTCAGGTCCAGCTCCTTCAGATGGGACGGGTTGGAGCTCAGGGCTGCATCCAGACAGACGCAGCCTTCCTCTGAGACCTGGCAGCCCGACAGCCTGCAGAGACCAACAAACGTTCAGTCTCCTCTATCAAGAGCTTCACGCCGTCCACAGCCAATGTGGTGGAAAAACAAGATGAAACCAGAAGGAGCTGCATTTCCAGACGAAAGTTCAGGGTTGATGCTGTATTGCTGAATGAAAATGAAACTTAAAGGGTAATAATTGGCAAAGATAAAAAATAACTAAATAAAGAAATGATCAAAGTTGACCATAAATAAAGTGAAAACAGGACAATAACAAAAAAGATATTCTTGTGAAAGATGCAAGTGCTGTTTATTGAACCAGTAAAGTTATGCTCCACAGTTCACGTGTCATGCCACCAACCAAGTTCAGTGGGCAGGGCATATAACAGCTGTTTTTGATCATTTAGTGCTGCAGCGACTCTACGGCTCTGCGACTCTCTGGCATCCGGAACGATTGAAAAGAAAAGTAAAACTAACATCTTGACACAAAATACATTTTTCAAAAGCCAACAAAAATGCAGACGTTTGACATATTTCTTATTGGGATTGATTTGACTTTCTAGCTCCCAAACACGATGAACATTGGTGAAAATGTCGGAAGCCTCTCCCATTGAAACCCATTATAAAGCTGAAATTACTACAAAGTTTAGAGGTTAATATTTCAAAAATTAAAGTATATTTCTCTGAAAGAACTGGAATCAGTTTAAAGTCTTGTGAATATATTGTAGTTTGAACGGTGTCTCTAGCTAAAAGTATGATGTAGTTTAATGGTTGAAAGAAGCAAAGGTTTCCAAGGATTCCAATGTATTTTAATGGAGGCAAAAATCCTGGAAATCCTGGAATATCTGGAAAAGTTCAAGGATTTGAAGGACCAAAAGTCACAGCTGGAAAAAGCTGAAAGAGCTGAACATTTGAATAGTTGAACAGTTAAAATAGCGGAAAAATAGTAGGAGGATATAAGCGGCAAAACAATGGAAGAAGATACTAGAATAAAGAAAGAGAAAAAGGAAAACGATTGGTTTTAAAACTTTATAGTATTCATCCAACTAGAAGAAAGGATTTGTGAAGTCTGTGGGTTTGACCTGAGAGACTCCAGCCGACAGTCCAGAGTCTTGAGTGCAGCAGACAGATGCTTCACTCCAGGATCCAGCAGCTCGTTGTTGCTCAGGTCCAGGTTTGTCAGAGAGGAGGAAGAGATCAAGACTGAAGACAGAAGCTCGCAGCTTTCCTCTGAAAGACCGCAGAACTGCAGCCTGAGGAGAAGCAGGAGCAAGTCTCTCCTCAGAAAAGTCCAGTTAAACTTGTGAAAGAAAAACCTTTTTTTTGTTTCCTAACAAAGAGACAAACTGTGACCCAAACAGAATAATCTCAGAGCAGAAATGTCATGAAAGATTCTGAAAAATACGCAGAAATTCCATCACAGAACTGCTTTCATGGTCACTTAAAGGCCGTTTAAGAACCCTGCAGCTATGGACCTTCTTGCAGGACACTGAGCTTTCTTACCTGAGAGTCTCCAGGTGACACTGTGGACCTTGGAGTCCGGCCGACAGCAGCTCCACAGAACCCTGCAGCGGGTTGTTGCTCAGGTCCAGATCCCTCAGGCGTGTCTGGAGGAGGAAACACTGCAGGCTTTTCTCGGAGAGCAAACAGCCGCTCAGCCTGGAGAAACAGGAGGTCTGCATGAAGACGGTTCTCCCATCTGCACCTCTGAGAGGTTCCAGCCGCTGTTCACTCAGTGTTCTGGCATCCATAATGAAGGAACATGAAGGAGTTCAGACTGAGAGAACACCAAAGTGACGCCGGCTCAAATCCCCTGTGTGCGACTTTACGGCGACACCTCTGAAACTCGTCCTGCTTTCTTATTAGATCAATCGTTAAATGTAATAATTGAAAGTCATTTAGGAAAAAACAAAACTGTTATTTGGTGTTTCAGAAGCTGTGGCCTGACGTCACATTCGCAGCAGACGTCCTAAGAAAGTTCCAGAACCGAACTGGGTTTGCTCAGAGGAAAGGTCCAAAACTGCTCCTGCATCTTTTCCGCAGTTGTTGTGTTGGTCTGATTTACAGGAAACGTTTGGTTGAAGCCGCTGCCACCAACGGAGGCTCAGGCAGTTCTTAGGTTCACTGCACTAGTTTTTACATGTTGTGTAATAAACACATGAAATTATGTTAGTTTAAATAAAGTTTTTCTGCTGACTTAGAGAAACACGACGACACATTGACTGTTCATTTCATGCAAAAATCCAGATAATTCTTGCAACAGTATGACCTCAGTAAACTCAGCATGCGGCATGAGGCGGCGAAGAAACTCTTAGGGCGCCATTGTTTGCTAACAATTCCCCCAGTGAGAAGCAGAGCTCCTGCAGAAGCTGGACGTCAGCTGGACGTCGGCCGTGGAAAAAGCTTCAGATGTTCAAATCCAGCTTTTTAACAAACATTTTTACTAACGTATGTGTGTTTGTATCTTATTATTTACTCTTTTTACTTTATTTTTATTTTTAAACCCTAATATTTTAAGTATTTTATCCTAATTTCAATTTAATTTGTATTTAATCATTTGGTCACCTTTTTTACATTTAGTCTCTTTCATTTTTAGTTTAACATATTTTTATCCTTATTTATTCAATTTATCTTTTTTTGCAGCTGATCCATCAATCGATTGATTGATTGATTGATTGATTGATTGATTGATTGATTGATTGATTGATTGATTGATTGATTGATTGATTGATTGATTGGGTCGTCTGAAAGGCCTTGAGGGAAAGTCCAGTCTGACTCCATCTCAGCAGGAAAGGTAAATCTGGATCTGGATTAAAGCGGAGCACCAACAAACAGTAGAGGTTCATCATCCAAGTACTACTGAAGGGGGGTGGCCCCCCCGCCGTGCCCCGTCCCATGTCCATTCTGACGCAGGACTGGTACCACCTGCCTCTGCAGCACTGACCTGAGAGTCTCCAGAACACAGTTTGGACTCTGCAGTCCTCCCCAGAGCAGCTCCAGTCCAGACTCCTGCAGGCCGTTGTTGCTCAGGTCCAGATCTCTGAGGCTGCAGAACCGGGAGGTGAGAACCGAAGCCAGAGCTTCACAGCTCCTCTCTGTGAGGCTGCAGAAGCTCAGACTGAAAGAGATCCACAGTCATTTATTGTGTTTCTACGTCTGAAGACCGTGAGTGAGTTTCCTTACACAGCTTTGCTGGAGGCTTTGACCACTGGCATCAGCCTGAGAAGAACGTCCTCGAGGCTGGAGAACTTCTGCACGTCAAACACGTCCAGGTCTTCCTCTGAGGACAGTAGGAGGAAGACCAGAGCCTGAAACAGAGCAGAGGGCAGTTTTTCTGCGTGGAGATCACCGGATGTCAGGACCTCCTGGATCTTCTTCAGCAGAGAATCGTCGTTCAGCTCGTTCAGACAGTGGAACAGGTTGATGCTCTTCTCTGTCGACAGCTTTTCCTCTGTGATCTTCTTGTGGATGTGCATCACTGTTTCCTGGTTGCTCTGTGAGCTGCTCCCTCCTTCTGTCAGGAGACCCTGCAGGAGCTTCTGGTTGGTCTGCAGAGAAAGACCAAGGAGGAAGCGCAGGAACAAGTCCAGGTGTCCATTTGGACTCTGCAGAGCTGCGTCCACAGCATACTTGTGAAGATGATGAAGGTTCGGTTTGATAAAACGCTTCGAAAACTGTCTGGAGAAGAAAGATGTTTGCGTTTCCTCCAGCAGGTTGACTCCAGAGTTGATGAAGGTCTGATGGACATGAAGAGCAGCCAGAAACTCCTGAACGCTGAGGTGGACAAAGCTGAACATCTTATCTTGATGCAGTGCTGTTTCCTTTTTGAAGATCTGAGTGAAGACTCCTGAGTACCACGATGCTGCTGAGATGTTGATGCCACACTCTGTCAGGTCGCACTCATAGAAGATCAGGTTTCCTCTCTGCAGCTGCTCAAAAGCCAGTTTTGCTAAAGACTCCACCATCTTTCGGTTCTGCTCGGTCCAGTGTGGATCGGCCTCGGTTCCTCCATCGTACTTCCTCTTCTTCTGCTTGGTCTGAACCACCAGGTAGTGGACGTACATCTCCGTCAGGCTCCTGGGCAGCTCTCCGGCCTCTCTGCTCCTCAGCACGTCCTCCAGAACCGTGGCGGTGACCCAGCAGAAGACTGGGATGTGGCACATGACGTGGAGGCTCCGGGAAGTCCTGATGTGGGAGAGGATCCGCTCCGTCTGGTCCTCACCTCTGAACCTCCTCCTGAAGTACTCCTCCTTCTGAGGGTCGGCAAAACCTCGGACTTCTGTCACCAGGTCCACAAACTCGGCCGGAACCTGACTGGCTGCAGCCGGTCTGGAGGTGATCCAGATGCGAGCAGACGGAAGCAGCTTCCCACTGATCAGGTTTGTCAGCAGAACATCCACCAAGGAGGCCTCCGTGACCTCAGACAGGACCGGGTTGTTGCGGAAGTCCAGAGGAAGTCGACACTCATCCAGACCGTCGAAGATGAAGAGAACCTGGAACGGATCAAAGGCCGAGATCCCTGCTTCTTTGGTTTCTATAAAGAAGTGATGAACCAGATCCACCAAGCTGAACTTTCTACCCTGCAGCACATTCAGCTCCCTGAAGGTGAACGGAAACAGGAACTGGATCTTCTGGTTGGTTCTGCCTTCAGCCCAGTCCAGAGTGAACTTCTGCGTTAAGCTGGTCTTCCCGATGCCGGCCACGCCCTTCGTCAGCACCGTTCTGATTGGTTCAGGCTTCTCAGGTGTTGCTTGGAAGAAATCTTCCACTCTGATCGTTCTTTCAGGTCTGTCTGCTCTCCTGGATGCGACCTCGATCTGCCTGAACTCGTGCTCTTCTCCGAGCTCTGCGGCTCCCCCCTCGGTGATGTGGAGCTCTGTGTAGGTCTCGTGCAGAAGAGAGCTTCCTGCGTGAGCCACGCCTTCCAGCACACTCTGGACGTTGGTCTTCAGCCTGGTCCTCAGTCGCTGCTCGCAGGCGGAAGCTCGTCGCTCTGGGGGAAGAAGGAACAGACGTCAGTTCACGTCTTTAGAAGCCAACGAAGCTTTCAGAGAAACCTCTGGCTCTTCCTGAAAGTCCTCTCACTTTCCAGCAGATGATGGTCCATCTGCTTTGGGTCCAGACATGTTTGTTGTTCTTTTGTCGTCTGATCACCTCCTGCTGCTGCGCCTTCGTCTTCAACGCTGAAAACATCCATCATCTGCATCAGTTCCAAAGAGCTCTGTCTCTGCAGTAAATCTCTTCTGTTTGGTTTTAGATACAAACTTTATTGGCAAAGTGAAACTTCAACACAAAAGAGTCAAGAGTGACTTCCTTCCTTCAAGTTTTTTAATACATTTTAGCATCTTCAGACTCTTTTTTTAGGGTTTGTTCTCCTGCTTTTTGGTCCATCAAAAACCTCAAAATAATGAAGAACTTTATGACGTAACAATTCAGAGGATTCATTTAGACCAAAACTCTGAGTTTCCACTCACAGTGATCGATCTGGAAAGGTTCTGTGGTTCCTAAAGGCGAGGGGGTTCTCCATCGACTGGTTACTCCTGAGAGACCAACATCCGGACTCAGAGGACTTTGGACCCAGATGCTGGATCCTGAAACCAAACACACCAACATGCTGAGACGGAACCCTCCTCTCACTTTCACAACCCTGAGCGATTGACCTATAACCTCTTAAGGTTGGGGCTAATATTCGAGCTAACCCTCTACACACGTAGTCCCGGGGCTCCAGCTGAGCAGAATTAGCCACTGTGGTAACAGAACCCGAAAGGTAAAGTCCACGCATGTGGACCCAGGTCCGAGGAGGTTAAGGCAGCCGTCATTGACTTACTGTCAGCACAAATGTAGGGCTGCACGATATGAGGAAGAGTCAGATATGCCAGATTACTGATTAATTTTGCGATGACAATATAACTTGCGATACATGAACAAATAGCAAAACAACCAAAAACATCATTTCCATTTTCCTGCAGCAGTTTAATTTAAATAAGAGTTAACCCTCGTCTACATAGGAGGCCAACATCCAACGTAAAAGAGCTCCATCCAACTGTTCAACAACGTGAAGGCGTCCATCCGATTGGTCAAATCCATAAAGGGATTTATTTGATTCGTTAAATACTTCAAGCTGCCATTAGATTGTTTTGGCACATTTGATGTAACCATTTATTACAGTTTATGCGATGTGCATATTGCACAGCTTGATATTGTAACATCCATAAATTTGCGATTTACTGTACAGGCCGATCTCAAAGTGAATAAAACTCACAGTGATTCATCTGGAAAAGATTTCCGACCCCCAAAGGCGAGGGGGGGCTCCATCGACTGGTTACTCCTGAGAGACCAACATCCGGACTCAGAGGACTTTGGACCCGAATGCTGGATCCTGAAACCAGAAGACATGCTGGGATGAAACTCTCTGAAAAGACGCCGTCAGAACCGACCATGACGGGAATCATCCAAAGATTCTCACCTGAGTTTGGGTTCAGGTTCGTCAGCAGGGGAGGCGGGGCTTCTGCTGTGTGCTGGCCCATGGTGCATTGCTGTAAAAACTGGATTGTGATGTCTGACGGAAAACGTCTGCCTGCGGGTCACGACCTGCATCCTGTTACTCTGATCTATGCGGGACAGCGGAGGCAACATTCAAGGGTCATCTGTGAGGAGAACATGAGAGGAGATTTGTGAACACATGTTGGTCTGCTGGAGGCGTGAGGACAGAACTTTTCATGTTGTTCTACGACCCAAACAAGGTCACCGAACAGCCACCCTAAATATTAGTCTGAAATCACATCAGAGGTGATGCTCACAGATTCAATCCTTAAATTAGCACATACTGCTGAGCAAAAAACGGGGAATCAATCAAAAATTTAATAGCAGAAATTCAATTTAAGTCAAAAAAAGAAAAAAATGGACGTTGAAGAAAAAAAAAATCAAATTGGCCTCCTCAGATGTTGGGAAGACGGAAACTATTTGACAAGAGAAACTAACCTGCAGCTTTTTCTGAAGGATTTATTTATGTCCATTTGAATCTGGACGTAGACATTCCTACACGTGTGTGGCTGGTTTGGATTTACTGTTTCAGGAAAATCCTTAAGTTTTGGGCCTGCAGGTGCAGCCCCCCCCATCACCCCCATTTTGACCAGCCCTCCCCCTCCCCTATGGCACCCTGGTCTGACCGTCATGTGACAAACTGATTTAAAAAAACAACAACACTTCTATGTAACTTTCAGAAGAATCTACAAAAGGACATTTTTTTTTATTTTTTCTGTGGCAACAGAGGTTTTGTTTGGTTAACTGCACCAACATTCCTAATACGGTCATATCGTATGTTCAGTTGTTTAGTTCAGCTTGAACCAAAGGTTCATGTGTTACATTTTCACAATATTTCAACATGTTTTCCTATGAGTTTGATGAATAGACCACAATGCATTGCATCACAGCCAGTACCATAGAACACTGTGGATTCATAAATACTTTTTTGTTAGGTTTTTTCAGGTTTAGGTTTTGTGTTTAAATAAGTTGTTTCCAAACAGCATCAAAGTCCAGGTCGCTGGGTAGTTTGTTGCTGTGTCGTCTTTTGGGGGTCAGAGGGTGGTGAGGGGATTCAGACACAGCTTAGGCTGGAATATTAGCTTAAAGGTTGTAAACGTTGAAAAAATGATGTTCAACAATAACTAAACTTATAAATGTTGCAGAAGAAAAGTTGGATGGTTTTTAGGACATGTAGACCGTCAAAACCCAGTTTTTAAGTCTTTGTTTTTTCCAGCATCTGCAGCCACTGTGATGTGTGAGGTCGTTGCATAAGAGCCGGCCGTGAAGAGGCCGCCCACACTGTCACAAGACGCCGCGGCGTGGGACGGCCTCCGCTGGAGCTTGTTTGTCATCAGAGTACAACATGTGACTTCTATTCATGGAAAGGGAATCAGGAAATACTGTTACAAAACACCAAGAGTTTTAGTTATTTTAGCAATAAAAAATGATGAACTCAGCAAAATAAACATGTAGAATAATACGTTTAAATTTATAATATGTAAGATTTCTTATAATTGTAAGCTAACGGTCTGCTTTGGATTTTCTTTTTTTTAAATAAAGTTTTGGGTTTTTGTGGTCTTTGAGGCCTTTGACTTTTTATTTTTGCACATTTGAACCATGACATCATTAAGCTCTTAATGAATTATTTTAGCATCTTTAGCTTTATTGTTATTTTGAATTTCTGGGAGGTGATTTAGCAAAATGTGCATTTTTCAACTTTATGAAAATCCTGTAAGATAATTTTTCTGTAAACTTAGTATATAGAAATAAAGGAAGCCTTTTTATATTCTATACATTAGTTAAATGTTCAAATGTAAATATATGTCCACCTGTTCACATCCCCCCACCCCTCAGTGATGATGATGATGATGATGATGATGATGATGCAGTTTGTAGACAAAAATCCGAACAGTTTCTGCAGAGCGGCAGGACTTTGTTAGAAATTCACCCCAGCAGTTCTGAGCAGAGTAAGCCTGCGCTAATTTCCTATTTTTTCTTTGTTTACGCTCTCTCCTGCTAGCTTACAGCCCGTCACAGCCCAACCCCCCCCAAAATGGCAGCAATGCCGTAGCCATCCACCCGTAGAGTTTAGATCCAGATTCCAGCTCAGACCAGGAAAACAAAGACATTCAGAAGTTCAGAAGTGAGTAGTAGTGAATTCTGACACAACCACAGAGTTTTCCAGTTTGTGTCTATGTTGATTTGTTTTCTTGTCTATAACTTGTTTTTATAAGTTCTATAATATTGGATTTTTCTGCATTTTTCTCCATGTTTACCACTTAAAGCTAGTTTAACTCTTTAGCCCCAGAGCTTTAGCTGCGATCCTCGTAACTCAGCTCATTCCGTCGAAAAGCATTATTTTGTTATTGCCAGTGACGGCTCTGGTTCTAAAGCATTTCTTTTTTATTTGGTTTTAGTATTTAAAATAAACAACAAAAACATTTAACTCTTTATTCATAAACATATTAACCTACTCCTGAACTCTTTTACTGTAAAACATGTAAAAACGTCAAACCCATGAAGAAAACCTGCTGGTTTGCTCGGTTTTCAGTGCAGAATGAGCTTCTGGTTACAGACACTTTTGTTTTTCTAATGTCCTGACAAACTGGTTAGCAGTTCTCCCGGAAAATCTACCTGTGATGGAAGAATGACAGATGTGTCGACCAATCAGAAGCCAGGAGAGATGAGCACCGAACAGGGATCATAGGGGCTGCTGGAATAAGTCCCACCCAGAATGCTTTGCTCTGCTTTTAGCTAAACAATAGTCCTGTTGTTGCTGCTACAGTGAGCAGAGAGCCTGTCTGAGGAGCCAGAACCCTTTGGTTGTGATGTCAACAGAAACATGTGCTGCTCTGTTTAGGTTACACGTCTGCGGTTTTTCCAGTCTTTAGTACCACGACCACAACAAAAAAAAGTATCAGTACTAAAGCTCGTTCCAGTTATTAGATGTACCTGCTGAAAAGTTTAGAGCTTGGAATGATGGTCTCCAAAAAAGACAACAGAGCATCTCAGGTTGTCCCTTTTTCCAGCTAATTTGATCCTTTTTACCTTCTAACATGTTTACATTTGTCTTACATTTTTTACTCCTAGTTTCAGGTTTAGGATTTTAAAAATTCTTGCAAAAGTCAAAATTATTTCAGTGTCTGTGTAGTCGTTTGAGCAAATCAAGCTCCTGTTTCCTCGTTAGCATTCCTAGCAATGTCTACATATTCCTCTGTCGTGCTAATCGTTGGCTAAATGAGCATTCTATGGTTAATAAAGCATTCTATGAATTCATTTTAGCATATTTAGAAACATTTGTAGCAGTCAGTATGTCATAAGGAATCCTCACCTTCTGGATAGCGTGCTGTTCACCCCCCAGCTCTGAGTCTGAATCTGTCCTAAAACAGGAAGTTGTGAGTTTTACTTACTGCTGTTGCGAAATGTTCTTCTTGTTCAGAAACATGTAGAGGAGCACAAACGTTCAGCTGAACTGCAGCCAATCGAAGAAAAAAGGAAGAAAAGAAGAAGAACAGCAGCAACAACTGAAACACTAAGCTGGGGGGGGGGGTCCAACATGATGTAACTTGATGCAAACATCAGGAAAGGTGAGTCCCTGCCCCTCCCATCCTACCTGGAGAAGTGGGGGGGGAGGCATGAAAAAATTGAGAGAAAATAAACATGGTTATAATTAGTTATTTAAGAAATAAATGAATAAATTACATGAAATTTCAATAACATAAATGTCATGTTTGTTGTTGTTTTTACTTTCCCCTTCTTGAATGAATGTGGGTCACAGAGACACGTAGGTAGCGGCAGAAAGCGTCTTTAGCGGCAGGACGGAGACCATAGCGTGATGTGAATGAACCGGACATGGAGACGTGATTACCGACGCTTTTGTAGAACTTTTGAAAGTAAAACAATCTGATCTCTAAACATCCTCCATGCATTGTAATGAGATCTACAGACAGAAATGTGAAGGTTTCTGCTGTAAATCCAAGTATTGCTCACATCTGTGTGTCATGAAAATGTCTGTTTGTTGTTTTGTCTGGCAGTCTGATTTTCTCCTGAATGTCCTCCCCCTTCCTGTGTCCTCCTGTGTGAGTCACAGCTGCACTGAGTTAGTGATTATGCCAGTATTTAAGGTGTGGCTTGTTCTGTGTTTGGTGCCTGAGCGTCTTCGTACCTTCTCTAGTTTGGTCCTGTATTAAATCCTACTCTAACTGAGGATTTGTGTCATGTCCTTCCTGCTTCTGGGTTTCTTCCCTGGCCACTCCGTTACATTACGCTCAGGCCATGTCAAACCCAGCAGAAGGACCACAATTGGGACACTCACCACGGCCTGCCGCTGAGGAGATGTCTGTCCTCCCCTGTGATCTGAGTGACTGCGTTTCCAGTATTCAGCAGCTTCATGACCGGCTGTCACATTTGGAGCAGGCTCCCCATATTCAGTCTCCTTTTCCATCTCGGATGATCCGGTTGGGCTCACCAGAGCCTTTTGATGGGACAGCTGAGGACTGCCGGGCGTTCCTCACTTCCTGTCGCCTCCAGTTTGACTTCAACCCAAGTGAATTCCCCTCCGAGCAGAGCAAGGTGGCTTTCGCTCTGAGTTTTCTTACTGGACGAGCCAAGCGATGGGGGTTGGCAGAGTGGGACCGTGGAACGGAACTGTTTCGCACGTTTCAAGCTTTCTCTACCCAACTCCTCACGGTGTTCAACCCGACCACACCTCACCGAGCTGCCGCTTCTGAGCTCCTCCGTCTCCAGCAAGGAGCCTGCAGCGTCTCAGATTACGCTGTGGAGTTTCGGATTCTAGCTGCCAGCACCCGCTGGTCGGACGATGCGCTGGTGGATGTTTTCCTTCGGGGTCTCTCCAGCGCGCTCAAGGACGAGTTGGCAGCGAGGGAGGTTCCAGAGGACCTGGAGGAGCTGATCAACCTGGCTGTGCGCATTGATCAGAGGATAAGAGAGCGGGGCCTGGAGCAACGTAGCATCTCAGGCTCGCTGGAGTACAGGAGGATTTTGAGACATTAATTGACTCTGGTTCTGATGGAGACTTAATTTCTCAGGAGGTGGTGAGAACACTCATGATCCCTGTTGAGACTTTATCACCAGCCTTGGAAATTCATGCATTGAATGGTTCAGTCATTCACAGGGTCACTTCACGCACTGTGAACATTAAAGTGTCTGTGTCTGGAAACCACACTGAACTTATGAGGTTCTATGTTGTAGAGGACTTAAAACCCACTGTTATTTTAGGTTTTCCCTGGTTATGTAAACATGCCCCTCATATTGACTGGTCTTCTGGGTGGGTATTGTCGTGGAGTTCTTTTTGTTTGTTGAACTGTCTTTCTGCTGCTACTGTGCATTCTTCTGTTAGTAGTCAACATGCTCCTGATCCACCAGATCTTAGTATTATACTCTCTGTATACCATGACCTGAATGCAGTATATTGTAAAGTCCGAGCTAAGTCTCTGCCTCCCCATCGTCCATACAATTGTTCTATTGACCTCCTACCAGGAACACAGCCACCTAAAGGACACATCTATCCTCTGTCTCCACCTGAACGGAGGGCTATGGAGGAGTATCTGCAGGAGAGTTTGCAGGCTGGAATCATTCGACCCTCCTCCTCTCCAGCTGGAGCTGGGTTCTTCTTTGTGGCCAAGCGAGATGGAGGCCTGCGGCCTTGCATCGACTACAGGGGTTTAAATAGCATCACCACCCGGAACACTTATCCTCTTCCTCTTTTACAGACCGCGTTTGATCTGTTGAGTGGCTCCCAAGTCTTCACAAAACTGGACCTCAGAAATGCATACCATCTGGTTCGCATACGAGAGGGGGATGAGTGGAAACAGCTTTTAACACTCCCAGTGGTCATTTCGAGTACTTAGTCATGCCTTTTGGACTCACCAACGCACCAGCAGTTTTTCAATGTTTGGTCAATGATGTTCTAAGAGACATGATCAACAAATTTGTGTTCATCTATCTTGATGATATTCTGATTTATTCTCCAGATCTTGAGACCCACGTGCAGCATGTCAGAGCCGTTCTCCAGCGCCTTCTTGAGAACCAGCTGTTCTGTAAAGCCGAGAAGTGCGAATTCCACACCAAGCAAACACAGTTCCTTGGTCATGTGGTTTTGCCAGGGAGTGTGCAGATGGACAGCACCAAGGTCAAAGCTGTTCTGGAGTGGCCTGTTCCCTCAGGTCGTAAACACCTCCAGCGCTTCCTTGGGTTTTCCAATTTTTACAGGCGCTTTATCAGAGGCTTCAGTGGCGTTGCTGCACCCCTCCATAAACTCACATCTGCCAAGGTACGTTTTGTCTGGAACGAGGGGGCCAATAAAGCGTTTACCGAGCTTAAGAGACGTTTCTCTACAGCCCCCATTCTGACTCAGCCTGATCCCTCTAAGCAATTCATTGTGGAGGTGGATGCGTCTGAGTCTGGGGTGGGGGCTGTTTTATCTCAGAGAGCATCCGATAATAAAGTCCATCCCTGCGCGTATTTCTCCTGCAAGCTCACTCCTGCAGAGAGAAACTACGATATTGGGAACAGAGAACTGCTGGCAGTAAAACTGGCTCTAGAGGAATGGCGTCATTGGTTGGAGGGGGCTGAGCAGCCGTTCTTGGTCTGGACTGACCATAAGAATTTGGACTACATTCGGACTGCTAAACATCTAAACCCTCGCCAGGCAAGGTGGGCCCTCTTTTTTGATAGGTTTAACTTCACGCTGTCCTATCGTCCTGGGAGCAAGAATACCAAGCCTGACGCCCTGTCACGCCAGTTCCAGCGGCAGGAGGAAGAGTCTGAGGCCCCAGCAGCGACCACAACTATTGTTCCTCCCCATCTTGTGTTAGGATCCACTCGTTGGTCTCTGGAACGCAGAGTGAAGGCTTCGGTTTCTGATCCAGCCACGATTCCTGCAGGATGTCCGGCTGGACGTTTGTTTGTTCCTTCCACTCTGCACTCAATGGTTTTGAAGTGGGGTCACTCCTCTCGTCTGGCATGTCATCCTGGAGTGACCAGGACCAGTTTCCTAGTGGCGCAACGCTTTTGGTGGCCCACTATGTCCTCTGACATAAGGGCTTTTGTAGCTGCTTGTCCTGTGTGTGCCAGCGTCAAAACACCGAGGACTCCACCTGCTGGTTTGTTGCACCCTCTACCTGTGCCTTCCAGACCTTGGTCCCATGTGGCTATGGACTTCATAACTGGTCTACCCAACTCTAGAGGTAAAACTGTTATACTCACCATCATTGACAGATTCTCTAAACTAGCACATGCTATACCCTTGCAAAAACTACCATCAGCCAAGGAATTGGCCGTAATCGTTTCCCAGCATGTGTTTCGGTTGCATGGACTTCCACTTAACATTACCTCTGATCGTGGTCCACAGTTCATAGCAGCGTTTTGGAAGGAGTTCTGCAATCTCCTGGGGATCAAGGTCAGCCTAAGCTCTGGATTCCACCCCCAGACCAATGGCCAGGTAGAGCGGTATAATCAAGACCTAGAGACGACCTTACGAGCTATGTGTCTCAAGAATCCCAGGACTTGGTCGTCTCAGCTTCCCTGGGCTGAGTATTCCCACAACTCCCTGAGCAATTCTTCCGGGTACTCACCTTTTCAAGCAGCCTACGGGTATCAACCACCTCTTTTTCCTCACCAGGAACAAGTAGCCTCTTCTTCGGGACCGGCTGCATTCGTGAGACGCTGTCGTCGTACTTGGAGCAAGTACCGACTCGAGCTTTTACGGAACCAGGAGAGGCTCACGGTTGTCGCAAACCGTCGGAGGTCTGCTGCTCCAGCCTATAAGGTGGGAGACAAAGTGTGGCTTTCCTCAGCGGATGTTCCTTTGAAGGGAGGAACCAAGAAGCTGCTTCCCCGCTACATCGGGCCATACTCTATCACCCAAATAATAAATCCTGTGGCTGTTAGACTGGAATTGCCTCGCTCTCTGCGAATCCACCCAGTTTTCCATGTCAGCAAGTTGAAGCCAGCTTGAGACTCGCCTCTTCAATGGTGGTCCAGTCTACGCGATCAAAGCCCTACTTGCTTCCAGGCGAGTGGGTCGGGGCATACAATACCTTGTCGACTGGGAGGGTTACGGTCCTGCGGATCGTCAATGGGTCCCGGGACCTTGTCGCCCGTTTCCATCGGGACCATCCTGACTAACCTCGACGTCCGTCTGGTAGCCGGACTTAGAGGGTGGGGTTATGTCATGAAAATGTCTGTTTGTTGTTTTGTCTGGCAGTCTGATTTTCTCCTGAATGTCCTCCCCCTTCCTGTGTCCTCCTGTGTGAGTCACAGCTGCACTGAGTTAGTGATTATGCCTGTATTTAAGGTGTGGCTTGTTCTGTGTTTGGTGCCTGAGCGTCTTCGTACCTTCTCTAGTTTGGTCCTGTATTAAATCCTACTCTAACTGAGGATTTGTGTCATGTCCTTCCTGCTTCTGGGTTTCTTCCCTGGCCACTCCGTTACATCGTGTTTATGAACGACTTATTACGTGAATTCTTTTTTTATTTAAGTATTTTGTGGGAATGAATTATATATTTTTTTACCCATGTCAGATCACGGGCTCTACATTTACATCATGTCGTGAAGCATTTCAGTCAAATCATCTGACATAATCACTCATAAACGCCTCATGATTGAATTTCTTGGATTTGAAGGAAATCTTTGGGATTGAAATAAAATTATTCTGAATGTTGTTCTCATATTATCCTTCCCTGTGTCTTCCTGGAACGCTGTGGTCGCTGTGGCGTGCTCTTGTCATCGCCTTTGTTGAGGTTTCATCAGTAAAGCAGAAGTTTCTTTAGATGAGGGAAAGTTCTCGTCATGATTTTCAGGGGCTGAAGCTGTGGAAGGAAGAAGTCTGTCATTGTTTTTCTTCGTCATTCACACAGTGATGAAACCGCTTAGTCATGTCAGCTGGACTTCATGGACGGATTTGGTTCCTCATCAGAGGATGAAGAAACATTTAAACCAGACAACGTCTGATGGCCAAGATCTCAGATAAGTCTGAGATTACTGAGGACTTTCATACACAAAAAGGAAAATCTGTTCAGTCCTGAATGCCTCTTTTGTCCCACAAAAAACAGATTTTTATGATCCAAATTGAAGTTTTTAATAGAGAACTCAGATTCAGATTTTATTCTGAATTTTGGGACCTGCTTTACTGTCGATTTGGATTTTCCTCCTGAATGTCTTTCTCAGTTTGGGGCTAGCATGGCGCTCCTGTGTTTGTGGAGATGCTTGGTCGAGTTTTATCCCGAGCAAACACCTCAACCTGCCTTTTAGATCCCATTCCCACTTCACCTTTCACAACAGTTGATGGATTCTTTGAGTCAAAGCTTTTAAATACAGTAACCTGCTCTCTTCAGACGGGGGTCTTCCCCTCTGCCTGTAAGGCGGGGGTAGTGAAGCCCCTTCTGAAGAAGACTCCTTTAGATCCAAATACTCTGGATAACTACAGACCCGTATCCAACCTACTGTTTCTTTTTTTTTCTGACTTGTTCTGACCAACAACTGAGCGAACAGATGAGAGCAGAAGGCCTTTTGTGTTGGACAGGATTTACTATCACAAGAAGAGGTTATGAATCTTCGGATGACCTGGGTTTATATATATATATATATATAAATTTTTATTTATTTTTTCACATGTAATTTGTTTTTAAGTAAAATTATGGAAATAAGGATAACTAATCAACTACATAAGTTTTTAAATTCCCCCAACATTTTTAGAAAAATATCAGTCTGGTTTCAGGACAAACTGCAGTACAGAGACGGCTCGTTTAAAGATCGTTAATGATCTTAGGATAAATTTAGACTCACAGAAACCTTCTGTTCTGGTGCTGCTGGATCTTAGTGCCACTTTTGATCCAGTAGATCACCAGATTCTATTAGACAGAGGAGTCTAGTGGGCCTCTCTGGAAATGTTCTTTTGTTTTATTCTTAACCTACAGACCGACACTTTTATCTAAGTATGGATACGTGCTCTTCAGGAATCCATGAAATAATTGGTGGCGTTCCCCAAGGGTCGGTTTTAGGCCCTACACTTTTTAACTTGTATATGTTTTTCTTGATGATGTCATCAGGAGGCATGGCGTTAACTTTCACAGCTACGCTGATGACACACAGCTTTACATCGCCGTGTCTCCAGATGACCTTGAACCTGTTAACAATCTTTTAAACTGTATTTTAGATATGAAGTCTGCAGCTCAACTAGGACAAAACTGACGTTTTAATCATCGGTTCTGAAGACAAGAGAGAGATGATTTTTCCATCTTCAGAATTTTAAAGCTTCTCACTGTGAGAAACCTGGGTGTACTTTTTGACTCTGAGCTAAATTTTATTACACACATAAAAAAATGTTGTTAAGACAGGATTTTATGGTTTTAAAAACATTGCCAGAGTGTCCCGTTCCTCTCTTTTGCCAGCACAGAGATCCTGATGCATGCTTTTATTTTTAGTTGTTTAGATTATTGTAATGCCCTGCTCTCTGGTTTACCCAAAAAAGTTTCTTTCAAGCCTATTTTAGAGAACTCTGCAGTACAAGTTCTGACGAGGACCAGGGGGCAGATGCCGGGAGAGTCTTTGAACAATCTCATGAACCCTAAATGGAGACATGATTACCCATGTTTTGGCCCAGTGGAGACTTCAGAGTAAAAGCACAGCAACTTCCGTTGCAGATGTACTTTCGTTTTGAGTTAAAGTGTTGTGAGTTAATTTTTTTAGTGACAAATTGTTTAGACAAATTGTAGCGTGTTATTTTGTGTTATGTTGCAAATCTACAGTGTTGTGTTGTGACCCTTCTTGGCCACTGTACTTAACCTGCAAATGAAGGAAGAGAGAAAACAATGGCAAACACTAACCTAACATGAACAATAGAAAACACAAGATGGCAGTCCACGCCCACAGTTTCACTTCAAAATATAACGCCAAACAAAAGACCACACTGAGTGAGACCAGAACACAAAACACCCCAAAGTACAACAAAAGTGTGCAGCAGAGAGACGAGCTGAACTGAAGGCCGGCAGCAGCAGAACTCACTGCTTAAGGCCTGGAGGTCAGCTGCCTCCATCAGGTCTGGTCCTCCAGGACGCCACCTCTCCACCTCCACACCTGAAAATGATTCGACACAGATCCACAAAACAGAAGAGAGGGTCCACTCTGAGAAACAAAACACACAAAAAACAGACATGAAATACGGCTACAGCCATGACAGGCGGCAGGAACAGGCGCTGTTCTGGAGCAGACATGACATCATCATAACATCTGTCTGTCAGTCGTGTCCCACTAGCCCCGCCCCCACGTAACATTAGGATGAAGACCGAAAAGGAAAAGTCTGAACTGAGTCTGTCAACTGAGAAAAGAAGCAGAGAAATAAAAAGTGTCAACAGGAAAGTGCAGCTGTTTCTAAGAACCATTTTCTGCTGTCTAACAGTTTTTAGATCAAGTTCATTAATTTTACTCTTTTCTTCAAAATTTGTAATATTTCTTAGATGTTTACAAAGTGTAGTTTTGAGTTTTAAACTGTTTTCAAAATTGTAACTTTTTAAAAATGTACAAAATCTGGGTTGTAATTCACTGATCCTGAAAAACACCCTAAAAGGGACTAATGAGCATATTTGAAAGACGTCTACTCACTGCTGGAACCTCTAAAGGTTATAGTCAGAGCGACCCCATCTGAAACATTTGACCTTTCATTTGCTCGTAGACTTCTACCCATCAGACCCGTCAGCAGCCACCCGCACGCACATCAGATCACACCTACCTGTTGTCTTTGGCTGAAGGTTACAAAGGAATTACCGTGATCTTCCTCTGATCCCTCAGTTTCCTTCTCATCCCTATCAGGTGAAAAGGTTCTTTGTGTTGACGTGTCGCCCCCTGGTGGACAGAGAATGAGCCACCGGCAGGTGAAAGGTCAAAGCTGCTGCATACATCATGAGACAGATCGATAGTCTGTTGAGTGTTTTTGGTCAAAAGATCATCAGGTCATCACATGACCACACGACCTCCAGGAGAAAAGAACAAGATGTTTCTTCTAAAGCTTTATTTGTGTGCAATAAGACTTGGACGTATTTACAAACATTTACACCAAACTATTTCAAATAGTTCCCTTTTTTTAAGTGTTACATTGTGGTAAAAACGACACAAACAGAACTCTTCTTAATATAAGAAACAATAAATGTGACAGGATGGATGACCGTGTCATTTCCAATGATTCTAGCTTCAACAAATTCTCTAAAACTGTCAGTGAATTGGTTATAAAAGCAAGAAGGTGAATCAGATCAGATAAAACAGTCAGATCAATCCAGTAAAAAAGCAAAAAGGGGGAGCTTCACATTTGGATTGTGAAGGCCACATCTTCCAGAGATCCTCCTCTTTTCCAGTTTTTCTGGCAGAGTTTCAGAGTTGTGGGTAAATGTCAGTAATTCAAATGAAATGTGTCCACGTGAGACGAGAGATTTTCCTGCAAGTCCCTTTCTTCACTCCAGAAGTTCACCAAGTTCAAAAACATCACTAAGTTATAATAAAAGCTTCTACTGGAAAACTGCCATCGTTCTAACACGCGTTAGGCTGTAATTCATCACTGAATTTATGCGGTTATGGTCTAGAAAAGTGCAAATCAAAGCAGAGTAAATTCCTTCTTATGTATCTTCCATGTGAAAAACGCTCCTTTACTGATTGAAGTCCTTTCCCTCCCCTTCTGCTGGAACCATTGACTGTAAATGAGAACTGGACTGAGTGCCCCCCCCCCTCCCCAAACCATTCTTGCTGATACCTTTTTTTAAACATCTTCTTCATAATCCTTATTTCTTCTGTAGTTCAATTATTCTAGTTATAAACGGACCAATCAGATGACTCAGTAAAAGTAGGTGGAGCCTCTTGGCCCCCACAACCAATGTTCAAAAGATTGATTGACAGATTTCATCTAGCCACCTTCAACTGCAAGGGGTGTGGCCTTCCCACAAGCTCGATCCTGATTGGTGAGAGTGGTTGCCATAGAAATTTAGATCAGTTCGGACCAATCACAGCTGATGGACGTCACCTGACCTGTCGTCCAACATGGTGGCGTCTGTATCATAAAAAGAAAAACGGCTTGACCTGGTTGGAACAGGACGTAAATCATTTTCTATGGACGCCTGTCCCACTCGGTCCAGTTCTCAGATCCAGTCAGTGGTTCTGACCGGCAACAGTCTTTATTCGTAAGCCAGTCTGGTCTCATGAGCGTCCGGCACCAACCGTCTGTCGGGTTTGAACCATCTTCCCAGACTTCTGGTTCTGACTCTCCAGATAAACACATTGATTACAGCTGGTAAGAATTCCCAAAACATTGGAAACGGGGTTTCAAAATAAAAAAAACCTCTGTGGCAGTTTCCTTTGTTACTCTGCCCCCCCCCTCCCCCCCGTTGGTTGTCTTCCTGCTTTGTACAGAAACGGCGACTGTCCTTCACTTCCTGCTGGCGTCTCTAAAAGCTCCTGAAGAACTGCAGGGAAAGTTCATAGGTCAGGAACATGGTGGAGCTCATGGGAAAGCCTCGGATGGCGTTGACAGACGCTCCTCTGAAGAAGACCTGGTCAACAACAGCTGTGGTTAGCATTAGCCTTCCTATGCATTAGCTAAAAAATGTAAAAATATAGTTAGCAATGCAAGCGTGATGCTAACGGCAGTAAGTTATCCGCAGATTTGACCTCCGTGCTTTCAATGCCAGGATGAACGTTTTAAACCGATCCCGTACGGGATGACAAGAATCTTCATTGAGGACACGCCTTCAGGTTGTCGGGGTAAAACCTTGAGGGGTCAAACAGCAGGAAATAACATCTGGTTTAATGATTAAAGTGAAGTATTTTCCATGGACAAGAACCAAGGAGGTGCAATGAGCTGTGCTAAGGAAACAGTCTACATGGCTGCTGACATCATCGCACACATTTCCATGTTATGTTATTTTCCTACAGGGATTAATAAAGTGGATCTGATCTAATGTCCTTCAGTGTCTATGGATAAAACCTGTTGATTATGAAGGAAAACCTTTTGGGAAGACTTTACCTGAACCCATGTCTTAGGATAAAAATAGAAACAAATCTACTGTTACAGGAAGTTCTCATTCTCCTTTTATGATGTGTTGCATTTCATCTCCAAACAGGGAGCAGTTAAGTTTTTCATAGGGGTACCTCAGGGCTTAGTTTTGGAACCCATTTTTTTTATGAACACTGGAGCTGAGCAAGTTTTAATTTTCACATTTTTATTCTAGCAAAATGTTTATTAAAATTCCCTTTTTAGTTGGGACTTTACTATATTTATGAATTATCGCGTCAAAAACTGCATGAAAGCTGTTTTGTTGTCGCAATGAACAAATAAACCCACATTTCTTTTTCATAAATTGTTGTCTTTTTCACTTTTGAAGCGCCTGTCTGAGCTCCTGTAAGAGCATTTCTGTTCCAAACGCTTCCCTCCCAGCACAAACATGGCCTTCCGGCAGCTCTGGCTCACCTGAGCGCCCTCGCTCCTGTAGCAGTGCAGGATGCAGTGCAGGAGGCCCCGGTACTTCCTGTGCAGCTGGGCGTCGGCCTGCATGCGACTCTTCACCACGTCGGCCGGCGTCGCCGTGACCCAGGAGATGGACCCTAAGGAGCAGCAGGAGGGGAGAGCTCAGCTCCCATCAGTGGATCCATAAAAAAAAACGACTGAACAAGTCAAGCTGGTTTGGAAAAACGACGACCACAATAAAAGCCCTGGATTCCTTTGTTTTCAGATGATTGCTGACGGCTGTGAATAGTCATGTGATGTGGGGGGGTCACATGTAAGACCTGAGATCAGAACCTCTAGTCCTCATCAGACGCTGGAAAATGTGCCTGAAAACATTTCAAGCTGACTCAGTCACATGATGGTGGCGGTCAGCCCACATCTGGAGCTGCTCCTCACACAGCTGTCGTCCACATGCAGCTTCCAGACGGACTTCACAGCGGCGCTCCGGGATCCTACCCTCAGGAGAACAACAAGTCCTTCTGGCAAAGCTGCAAACTGTCACAGAACCAGGAGGTCTTCACACGTCAATAAAGCAGAGTAAAGTACAGGAAAAACAAACTAAGAAAGAAGGCCAGAGAGTTCCTTCAAAGAAGATGAATCCTGATTTTATCTACAGAATTCACTCATTCCATCAAAAACGATGATTTTCCTTCAAAAATCTGTCACTGATTTAAGTTCTTCTCCGTGAATCTACTCCATCTGCCTCCTGTGAGCCAGACGTTACGATTCTGCATTTTTGACCGCGATCGTGTTTTTCTGGACAGCATATGGATCAACATCTAAGGGAAAAACATCTTTAATGAATAAAAGCTCAGTGCTGTTGAGAATCAACTTCCTTTCAAATGTTTCTACAGTCTTCTCTAAAACTCTTCTAGCCTCTAAACTCTGCAGACAGAAATGACGACCATTCTAAGGAGGAACCCATTACTTCCACAGATTCTACACAAATGTTCCAGGACCGCTTCTCAGGTGATAGAACCTCCAATACGGGTCATCAGCTGTGATAGAACCTCCAACACGGGCCATCAGCTGTGATAGAACCTCCAACACGGGTCATCAGCTGTGGTAGAACCTCCAACACGGGCCATCAGCTGTGATAGAACCTCCAACACGCGCCATCAGCTGTGATAGAACCTCCAATACGGGTCATCAGCTGTGATAGAACCTCCAACACGGGCCATCAGCTGTGGTAGAACCTCCAACACGGGTCATCAGCTGTGGTAGAACCTCCAACACGGGTCATCAGCTGTGATAGAACCTCCAACACGGGTCATCCAGCTGTGATAGAACCTCCAACACGGGTCATCAGCTGTGGTAGAACCTCCAACACGGGTCATCAGCTGTGATAGAACCTCCAACACGGGCCATCAGCTGTGGTAGAACCTCCAACACGGGCCATCAGCTGTGGTAGAACCTCCAACACGGGCCATCAGCTGTGATAGAACCTCCAACACGGGCCATCAGCTGTGATCAGCAGCTATTTTTCAGCCGTCGGACACTTTTTCACATTTTTACAGAAAATGGAGGAAACTGGAGCCTCGGAATAGTAAAAGTCCGTGCTAAAAGGAGTTTAAAGTTCCACCCGGATCATCATTTGATCTATTTTCAAAGTGTTTCCAGGATGGATGACTTCCCATCATCCATCTGTTTACACCCTCCTCCTGCTAGCTTACAGCCACTCACACCCCCAAGCTAGCATTAGCGGTGCAACAAAAATGGCAGCAATGTCAGATCTGTGCAGCCGAACAGTTTGGATCCAGATTCTAAAGTCGTTCATGGATCTATTTGTCTGACAGGGGACCAATCAGAAAGGGGCGGAGCATAGAGCTTGACATCACAAATACAGTTTTTTTTTCATCAGCTCCTGTTTGAATACAGAAAAACTCAGAAACGCAGTTTTAATCTTAATTTTCTTTAGAAACGTCGTCCATCATCAGAAAAA
Source organism: Oryzias curvinotus (assembly GCA_023969325.1). Taxonomy (NCBI): domain Eukaryota; kingdom Metazoa; phylum Chordata; class Actinopteri; order Beloniformes; family Adrianichthyidae; genus Oryzias; species Oryzias curvinotus. Next base: position 32,221,644 of record CM043715.1, on the reverse strand, counting down.
TGCCACAGACAGACTTTTTGTAGGTCTTTGAAGAGACGGAGCTGCTGGTTCTGAGGTTCTGAGCTGGAGCGGACACGCTCAGGAGGACAGACGCCGTGTCTCACAGGAAACCCGTCTCTGTGATGTCAGACGGTCCATGCAGAAAAAGACGGACGGCGAGCAGAAAACGGATTTTTGTCCGTTTTATCCCAAAGGCTCACTGCTTCAAACCCAGACATTCTGAGCAGGAAGTAATCTGATACACTGTCATGAGTAATAGATTACAACACGCAACTTCTGTCACGGTGTGTGATGTCACTGTAATAGATTACTCAAAAAATAAGTTACTCGTAAGTAAGTAACTCTTGCTGGTTTCAAGTCAGGGAGACCTTCACTAATGTTCATTTTATGAACTTCTGCTTTGTGCATCAAATATGAATGTTTTCATCCCTTTTAAACTCGTGACCACCTTTATTTCTGTACGGATCCCGGACCCGGATCCCGGACCCGGACCCCGGATCCGGACTCAGAACCTACCTGCCAGACCTCCAGCCAGCCAGATGGAGCAGGGATGAGGACCCGCCGAGCTCTCCGGCGTCAGCAGCCGACAGAAGACGGAGTAGGGGATGAAGTAGAGCGCGTACCCCGGCACGTCCCTCAGGACCATGGCGCCGGCCCCCCGGTACAGGCCCTGGACGCCCTGGGTCTGCAGGATGCTGCTGACGCAGTGGATGGGCCCCCGGTAGAGCTGCTGGTTGGAGACGGAGACGGAGCGCAGGGGGATGTCGGAGCCGCTCGCCACGTTCCCGGCAAAGCTCAGGGTCTCTGGGGGGGCGGAGAACGGCAGCGGCGTTAGAGTCTGGTGGGGGCGGCTGCAGAAGAGCCCCCAGCGGTCAAACTTTACTCTTTTGCAGGTTTAGTCTCGTAAATAAAACCACCTTTTTATTTTATTTGTCTGATAAAAACTTCTGGACTTTCAGGCTCATCCAGACGCTTCCAGCAGAGACACTTTGCTCCGTCGTAAAACAATCACGGGTGTTTCCGTTCAGGAACGCCGTCAGGAGAAGCGGAGCGATGTGCAGACTCAGCGCCTGAACTTAAAAGACCTCCGATTTATGAGCATTTAAAGTTTAACAGAAAGGCGCGACGCACACGAAACCACCGAACCATGAATCCCATCCTCTGAAACAAGAAAGTTATGAGTTTTTTACAAAAGGAGTTCAAGGATTTAAAATATTCCAGACTTTTTGTCTTAAACAAGTTGCTGCATCTCACTGAGAAATTACAGCTAACCTTTTGTTTTCTATTAAGTATAAAAAGATATTCAAGCCAGAAATTTTTTTTTTTGCAGACGTTTCTATCTGCAAGCAGATCTGAACCAGGATTGACTCCGGATTTAACGCCAATCCTTTCACATCTGCTCCCTGAGAAGTTCTGCCGGGCCTGAACCCGATGAAGGAGGTTCTGTCCCGACACAGGCAACCCTTTCACTTCCGGGTTGAAACTTCTTTAAAATAGACAAGTAACTCTCTGATGACAGAGAATTTGCGCTTCGTGTTTTTAAACACGCATGTGCACTGATGTATGTTTCTTCAAGGACATGAGTGTAGACCGCGGGACAGAGAAGATTAAAAAAAAAATTACTTCTCAAAACTCCACCAGCAAATCAAAATTCTCACCGAAAAGTACGGGGCTTGATTGACATGCAGAATGGCCAATCGGACATCCTCTGACACATACGTCACTGCAGACGCGAGTTTAAATTCACTCAGCGCAAACTCTGTCATCAGAACGTCTTTTTCTGCCCCGCGGCACATCATGTCCCTGGTAGAAGACCAGCAACTGACCGCGATCGACGTAATGAGCACCCTTGATATAATATATATACATGCATAATATATATAATGATGTCAAAACGGGTTGTGGCTCCGGGCGCTTTTTTTTTCATTAGGGGCGGTCCCAAATGGCTCTTTGAGTAAAAAAGGTTGCCGACCCCTGAAATAGACAGTAAATGGAGCCAGACTAGTTCTTTAAGTAACCACTAGGGGGCGCTTGATGTAAACCTGATGATGTAATTATCAAAGTATGTGACCGGCTGATGTTCAGCGGTTCCGCCTGCTCTCTGCTCACCTGCCAGAACCGTCTGCGTCTGCATCTGCAGCCGGATCTTGACCAGGTCCACCGGCGCCCCCAGACCCACCGACACCAGCCCCGTCAGCATGCTGGCCGCCGTCAGGTCCAGCAGGCTGCAGGGGTGGCGCCCGTCGCCGTAGCGATAGGTGCTGATGAACCTCTGCGCGTTGCTGAAGAACCCGAACACAACGGAGTTGTAGACGGTGATGCTGGCCAGAGGGAACGACATGCCTTTGAAAAAGCCCGCCACCTGGAGGTTCACGGGAGAAAACAATCATCTCCGTCCTTCACCAAACAGAACCAGAACCAGCAGCCGGGCTGAAGGTGCCACAGCGGTGGAGCCGGGTCGGTTACCGTTTCCTTCCTGTAGATGGAGAGGATGCAGTGCAGAGAGTTCCTGTAGCCTTTTCCCGCCTGCAGTCGGGTCTGAAACACAAAACATGGACTCTGCTGAAGCTGGACCAGGAAGAACCGGGTCAGAGTTTCCCGTTCAGCCCATCGCTCCTCTGACTCCTGACGGTCTCGTGGAATGTTCCGGTCTAGAGTCTGAGGGCTTTCAGAAGCGTCGTTGGTGCGGCGCTGACAGAGCGGTTCTGGAGAAGCCGTACCTTGACTGTGTCCAGCGGATGTCCCACCACCACGCTGGACGCTCCTGCAGCAGAAACACAGAGGCAGAGTGAACGCCGTGACGGGGGTTGACCTGTGGACCTGCAGCGCGGGCCGGGAGGCTGGAGAAACGTCAGGGGGGTGTCTGAATTCCCACCCCAACCCCTAACTACTAAAAAACTAGATCGTGCAGGACTATGTCGGGACCTGGATTTAAAAGCAATTTGGATCCACGCTCACTTCTTTTTGTTTCGGATATGACGCCATCGATTTCACAAAGTGAAAATGTCATTAATATGAGCGTTTTGTGACGATTAATTATGTCTTTTGAAAGTAAAAACATTGATGATTTCCTAAGAAAAATACATTCAAACACATTGTTTTGGCAAAAATGGTTCTGACGCAATGCATTGTGGTCTATATTTTCTAATCTAGTGAGCATCAATAAACACTGGTTTTTCTCAGAGACTTCTGGGAAATTTTTCTCCTGCAGCCTCCAGATCCCCATCTTAACGATTTTTCATTGGTGGCTCTAAATCCAAACCTCTAGAAGACCAGATCCTGGAGGATCCACAGATCCATCAAAAGGATCCCACCTTTGATCCAGTTCCTGTTCCAGGAGAGTCATTTTATGACACTAAAAGCGAATGTAGGTCGAGTGTAGATTACACAATCACCCCCCCCCCCCCCCCCCGCAGCCCTAAGACAGTTTCTGCCGCCCACATCCCCCACCCCCCAGGTCTAAGCCAGATGTGGGACCTCAAAACCCGAATCGGTCCAATATGATCCAATATGAGGCCAGTGTGGCACGGAGGAGGGGGGAGCGGAGAATTCCTCAAACCCCCCCCCCCCCCCCCCCCCTCCGCTTTTGTTTACGCAAGGGGGGGAAATAAGTTTTTCACTCCACCCCCACCCCACCCCCCGACTCACAGCGGCTCTGCCACAATAAAAGTTTCACTTTGTGAACTTTAATGAAAAACAGAAATAATAGAAAGGAGCATCAGGTCGCTGCCTGTCTGCCTGTCTGCCTGTCTGTCTGTCTGTCTGTCTGTCTGTCTGCCTGCCTGTCTGTCTGTCTGTCTGTCTGTCTGTCTGTCTGCCTGCCTGCCTGTCTGTCTGTCTGTCTGTCTGTCTGCCTGCCTGCCTGTCTGTCTGTCTGTCTGCCTGTCTGTCTGTCTGCCTGTCTGTCTGTCTGTCTGTCTGCCTGTCTGCCTGCCTGCCTGTCTGTCTGTCTGCCTGTCTGTCTGTCTGCCTGCCTGTCTGTCTGTCTGCCTGTCTGTCTGTCTGCCTGTCTGTCTGTCTGTCTGCCTGCCTGTCTGTCTGTCTGCCTGTCTGTCTGTCTGTCTGTCTGTCTGCCTGCCTGTCTGTCTGTCTGTCTGCCTGCCTGTCTGTCTGTCTGTCTGCCTGCCTGCCTGTCTGTCTGTCTGCCTGTCTGTCTGTCTGTCACTCACCGCCGATCCATCCCGCGAGGAAATCATCCAGTCGGAAGCTCGAGCCCTGCATCTTTCCCTCCGAGCGGCTTCACGCGCGCGCCGCCCGGTGTAAGTGTCCGTGCACACGGCCGCGCCTGCGTCTTTTTATCGTTTCTGAGGACAAACAAACAACTTAAAGAAGGTGTTCTACGATGAGAACGGTCAAAGGCAGCGACCAATCACAAGCGAGGCCGTCCCTGCAGGGCACGCGAGCCGACCAATCAGCCGCGCGCCCCGCCAACCCGGCAGCCAATCGCGAGGCGGACATGGAAATGAGCCATGAGGAGCAGAAACACAGAACCCCAGAACCCGCCCACCGTCAGCCCAACTTTGCGGGTTCCGAGCACAGAACGTCCTTCTACCGTTCAGAACCCGATAAAGTTCCCGGTAGACCGGAAACACGAACGGATCGGTTCTGCAGCTGTAGCTGCAAACATCAGGACGGAATTCTCCCGAAAAGATGGAAACCAGAGAAAAACGGTGAATTTTTCCCAAGCCCCCCCCCCCCCCCCCCCCAAAGAAAAGTAAAAGAAAAGAAAAAAGTCATGCCTCTGCTTATTTTGAAAAAACAAAAACTTTCACTGGGGGGGGGGGGGGGGGGGGGGGGCTTATTTAGGCTCCAAACGTAATAAAGGAGCCACATATTAGTGCTAAATAATAATAATACCAACACTGGTTCTGGAGGTACACTTTATTCACTCAAAATATTTAAGTGGATTCTTTAAAAAATATTTTTTTATTATAAATTCCATTTTAACCGGTCAAATTATATTGTTTTTACATTTAATGAGAGTAAAACCTGGACTAAAAAGTAGTTTTGTCATGTTCATAGGGAAAAACAGAAGCTTCTTTTTTCTGAAAGGTCCTGAGACGCCTGCTGTTCTATTAGAACCTGTCACTCTGGTTCGATTCAGATATTTCTTCATGTATTGTTTTTTTGTAGATTCTGTGTGTAACAAACCCTCAGCCTCTGAACATCATGTTTCCTAAAAGGTAACAAAGTGTAGAAAAACATGAACTGAAGTATTTCTGCTGTTTCAGACCCAAAACAGTTCTGTTGATGGACAGAAACTCACAGTTTCATTCAGAATATAGTCTAAAATTCAAAGTCTTACTATTTTTATACATTCACCGCATTAAAAACAGATTTTTTTTCTAAACCAAAGCAATATTTTCTTAAAAATATTTTTAAATGGCTTAAAGAATTGATTTTTATTTCGTCTAACAACTACAAACTGTTTGTTCCCTGAAGTTGTCTCAGTATTAAAGTCTGGTTTGTACTCAGATCTAGCTATTTTTTTGTCTGTTTTATGTATCCACTTCTAAATGTGATAATGTGTGTAATGATGACAAAGGGTTTCTATCCTATCCTATTCTATTCTATTCTATTCTAAGCAGTGGTTAAGAAAGAGTTACGGTATCTTTCAACACACTAAAATCATATATGTTAATGTTTACGGGACGTTCATGTTTTCACCTCGAGACACTGATAACAGCAACTCTGCTTCTCCGCCTCTACAGAAAATCTCTGATAAAAACAAAAGAAGCAACAGTTTTGTCAAGACTATTTTCTTAGGGAAAAAAAACAGTTTCTTCCTTTTTTCAGTTCCAAGACAAACAAACCAAATACTAAATATGAGGCTTTCTTTACTGAGAATCAGTCATGCTTTGTTTATCCATGGCAGATAAAATAAAGACAGGATTTATTAGATTTGAGTTGTTGAGTTTGATGTGGTGAATCTGCTCTCATCGCCTCAGACGTGGAGTTCATGGTCTTTCCTACATAAAACTACAAACGATCACCTGAGATCTCAGCATTTACCCCGTAAATACTTCTACTTAACGGAGCAGACGAGTGAGATTTATTCCCACGAATCATCGCTGATGTGGATTGAAGCAAGTTGAACAGGATCTGATGCAGAGAAGCTTCGTGTGGGTGAAGGGGAAATGGAAAATACCCCACACCCCTAACCTCACCCAAGAGCAACCAGCACCTCCTAAAATCCAGCTTTTAAAGTGGAAATAAAGTTATGAGCACACATGCATTCAGAAATCCATGCAAATCACAACAAGAAAAGCATAAAACGCCTCTTTGTTTTGTTTCAAACATTTATCTTAACAAACGAGTTAAAGAAACTCAATAAAGTTCATTGTTTATGAGATTAACTCACTTCTTAGGTTATCTTTTTTATCAGACACTGTTTGAATTAGTCACATACCTGACATGTTTCGCCAGAATCACTGAAGTGATTCCGAAGAAACATGTCAGGTATGTGACTAACCCAAAACCGTGTCTGATAAAAAAGATAACCTTAGAAGTGGGTTAAAGAAAGATTTATGCTTGAAGTTTATTTTATTCTCTGGAAAAAGCTCCCAAAACCGTTTCCTAAAACCTCAGAATTATCTTTTTAGTTTGATTCCTGACATAGAAGCTGAAAATCTAAACATGGACTCATGTCGAGTTCTTTTTTTGGGTTTGCAGGTTTGCTGATGACTCAGTTCTATATCTAGGTCATGTTTCAGAGGCTAAAAGTACTTAAGAGGGGGTTACCGGGGTCATAGAGGTCAAAGCTGACCTCACATGTCCATGCATGATCAAAATGATAAATTTAGATCCAGCGAAATGTCCTTGAAATATTTTTTATGACACATCGACATATCAAATGGGTTAAAACTTTGGATTTTTTTTTAGTTTTTTTCATTTTCGAATTTTATTAGCAGAGAGCATATGGATTACAAACAGAAACATCAACAAATCTTAATTCTAAAGCACCCAGAGGGAAAACATGTAAATACGATGGACGTGGTTTGTCCAATAAGGACACACGGAATGCTTTTGCTTTATTTTTAAGTTCCCAATGAATGACAGGAAGTGATGTAACTAAAAGATGTTCATGAAAGGAAAAAATGCGTCATCTGAAGCTCTGCTTGAGTGATCTGTGTATTCACAAATTGCATGTTAGGTTTGTCTATTGCGTTATTGTAAGTGTAGTTTTAATTGTTCATTTTGTACAGTTTGTAAACGGTGTATTTTGTTTGTAAACTGCGTGTTTCCTATATAAACTGTATGTTGTGTGTTCGTTTAAACATAAACCTTGAGCCTTAGTAAAACAAAGATGCAGGTTAAAATCAGTCTTTTGGACGTCAACAGCGCACACAGCTACTCTTGACCCCATGTTTGCGAGTGCACGTGTGTTTGGCGTGTCCCGAGTCTGGGAGCTGATTGGCCATAAAACCGCAGGTGTGGCTGAAGTGACAGCTGAGTTTCCGGAGCCAGCGATAGCAGCGATAGGAGGTCAGCGATAAGCCGAGAGGTCGCTGAAGGTGCGTCAGTGTCTGTGGTGGAGAAGAATGGCCGTGCAGACCGTTGGTTCAAACACAAGTGGCAAAAAAAGAAACTTTTGGACACAAAGCTCCAACATTCAGTGGAAAAAAAACTCTAAGAACACATTCAGTGGCTGCAATGTGTGTTGTTTCTATGAAAATGTTTGTGTTTTAAAGACTTTCTCTTGATGAACTTCCAGAATATTTTAATGTTTTTGAAGTAAAAATGTCAGATTATGATGAATGTGGGTCATGACGGGAGCTGCAGGAACCCGCAGGCAGACGTCTGAGGAAACCTCAGAACGTTCTCAGGAGGAGCCCGAACACGGACCTCTCATGACGGAAGCAGGAAACATGAAGACTGAAACCTGCTGAAGAAATGATTCTAAACCAGGAACATCCAGCAAAAGATGGAGCTTTATAGTACCCCCCCCATCAGAGTAGCTTTATAGTAGCCCCTCCCCATCAGAGTCTTTCCTTGATGTGGGCCAGGTGGTTTCTGGGTGGAAGGTAACCTGTTTTCTCGTCTGTTCCTGCTTTGCAGAAGAAGAACTGATCAATAAAGAATCAGATCTTTGAACAGACTCAGAAGTTACTTTTTTGTACGTTCTGCTTCTGTGAACTTGAGAAAGTTTCTCAACTGTCCTCCTGATTTTTCAGAACATTGTCATGATCTCAAATGACCGGGAGTTAAACTCCCGCAGATGTGTATCTCTCAGTTATCTCTTTCTTTAGATTATTTGCAGCGCTGTAGTCTCAGTCAGTCTGCTATCTGTCATTGAGCTGTTCCTGATAAGACGCAGATGTTTGTCGTTTGAGGGCCGTGCAAAGTGTACCGACCTGCTGGGAATCTGTTTGTTCAGGGCAGTCGAGTCGCAAAACAACAAGTTTCCTTTTGAGACGCAGAGCAGCTCAGCCTCCAGGACCATGCTGCAACATCATGTGACCCACAGCGGCGTCACGTTTCCCTCTAAAGCTTCACGCTGCGATGTTATCAACTGCTTCATGGTTTTGACTCATTGCAGAACTGAGACAATGTCTCGTTCAGACGGACAGAAATGGATTCAAAAGGTTTCAAATGTTTGTTAGAAGCTAAAAATAAGTTAACAAAGGGAAAGCTGAGTCCAGGATAAAAACTGGGGAGTCAAACATTTGTTTGAAAAAGTGGTAACGCTTTCTTTTACAGTACGTACTTACAGTGTACTTAAGTGGTTTTTACATGGTACTTATTGTGTAACTACTGGGTACTTTCAGGGTACTATTTTGTGTCTACTCAGTACTTACATGGTACTTGCTGTGTATTTATGTGGTACTATTTGGCTCATGCTTATGTGGTACATACTGGGTATTTATAATATACTTACTGGGTATTGTTATGCAAAGGAATCTTTTGTGGTACTTACCACATGTAAGAACAAGGTGAGTACAAATAAAGTACCTAGAATTTAAGTCTGCACTTGTATGTTTCATGGTATTTACCATGAATTTACCACAGAAACTACCCCTTAAGCACAATGAAACTGGACTGGAAAAGAAAGTCAGCCCTATTTCCACTGATTTTGGTGACAAACTCATGAGCTATGCAGAGGAGAGTGAATCATTCCTGGAACAACACAAAACTCTGGAAGAAAAGATAAATTATATGAAAAATAATCTATTCTTTGGAATGCTCCTTTTTACTGTTTTGTTGAGAACTTAAACTAATTTTTGATTGTGATGACACTTTGCTGCAGAAGTGTAATCATATTAAAGATTGTTGTTTTCACTGCTGTCTTGTTTCTCTTTAAATTTGCCTCATGTTACTAGAAGTTACTTTACCATTACCAACAAGTCAGAAGACCAAGTGTGTATGTACACTGTAGGTAATACCTGAACATACCCAGCATTTACTACTAAAAGTACCATGTAGTTGAGTGGAAATAGGGCTGACTTTCTTTTCCAGTCCAAAAGACACCTTTGCACAACATATAAATACCCAGTAAGTATATTATAAATACCCAGTATGTACCACATAGGTATGAACCAAATAGTACCACATAAATACACAGCTAAGGACCATGTACGTACCGAGTAGACACAAAAAAGTACCATGAAGTACCCAGTAAGTCCCATCAAAAGTACCATGTCAATACCCTGTAAGTACACAGTAGTTTCACGATAAGTATCATGTAAATACCACTTAAATACATTGTAAACATCCTACATCTTAAATCCCAGTTTGAGTCTTTTTTTTAAAGTCTTCTTCTCAGAAAAAACCTCTTTTGCTGTTTCACTGAGTCGTTTTTAGCTGTAAACTCAGCTTGTTCACCAGTTTTCTCCCATCTGCCTTTTCATTTGAGCTGGACTACATCCCATAATGATCCACCTGTGGTTGAACACGGCGTTGGGCCGACCTTTGGTTGATGTTTATGGGATGTTTACCTCTCAGGCTTCATCTGGGATGGTCAGGTTGAGGTCAGGAGGTCAAGTTCTTCCTTCATCAAACCGGTTCATCCGAGGCCGAAATGCGAGGAATTCGTCCGGACCATCCAGGACGTCCTCTCTGCTTCCAGCTCCAGAGGCGGGGCTCTCTACTGATCTGGTGACGGAGGGTTGGATGCTGCAGATCGCCATGGAAACAACTCTCTGCTCTTCAGCTGCTCTGAAGCCATGTGGAGTTTTGGGGGTCTGGATAAAGTCTGCAGTGACCTCTGTAGGCATCAGCATCCTCTGACCCCCCTCACCCCCACCCCCCCATGTGAGTTTAGAGGTACGTTCCATCCCTGTTAAAGACAGAGAACATGTAGGATTCCTGTCAGGCCTTCATGTTTGACACGTTGGTGTCTGATGGCATCAACGGATGTTTGCAGGTGGAAACCTTCAAAATCGTCATCAGAGGAGGAGAAGCAGATCTCCTGCAGGAACGATTCATCGTTTTGATTTACAAATCATTTTATAAATCCGCTTTCTTGAAGATGCACGTCTTTGCATCAATCCTTAAAAAAACAAACAAGAAAATCCCCCTCTAGCTTGAGAAAACATCGACATTTCTAACATCTTTAGACGTTTATTTTGTTTATTTTTAATTCTGCAGTTACAATTGTTTTGTTTTTCCTTTTTAATGTTTTACATTTTATTCCTCACAGAAGTTGTGAAAATAGCCTTTTGTGACCAAACAGAAAACTGTTTCCAGGGCCTCGTGGATGTCAGGACCTCCACTAGGGGGCGCCATAAGTTAATGTTTAAGCCAGAGGATGAAGTGTCACTGCTGTTCTGCCTTTCCAATGTCACAGAATCAATTACTGATGACCTTTCTGCCCCACGGCAGCATTCCGGTCTCGGATCGGGAGATTCCGATGGAATTCCAAAGGCGGCTGCAGTAAATAAGTCTGACCTCAGTGCTCATGTGGGGAGAAAACAGCAGCCTGCAGCTAAAAGTTCTAGTTTGTTTTATGTTGTCATGGTACCTTTAACAGCATCGGTTCACAAGACCAGGCAACAATGAAAGTTTCCTTTAGTTAAAACCATGTTTTGGTGTTTGCACCAACAGCCCCTTTAACACTGCAGCACTGCATGGGTCCACCCCCCCTTAAATCAGGTTCCTGCCATTGTTCAGGAGCTGTGGATGATCCTGAGGGAGAGTAGAAGAGCGCCCCCTGCAGGAAACAAGCCCGCAGCACAAGAGATGATCCCCTAAAAGCACAGAGAAAGTCAGAGAACTGGAATAAATCCCACCTTTATGTAGTTCTAATGGGAGGATGAGAGCAACACAACTTCTGCTTTCCTGAACTGCTACACAGTTTGGTCAAAACTTTCAATTCCTTCAGTCAATTCTTTCATGAGTTCATGTTTGTGGAGCTTCATCTCCTGTTTGGGGGGAATTCTCCTCAGGATCTGCTGCTTTTCACAAACTCACACTTTAATGAAGACAAACTCTGAGGCTTCACGGTTCCTCTGAGACGGACAGAGTCGAGACGTTTTAATGAAATCTAAATGAGTCTTCAGCTTCCGTCACTTTGAACTGTCACGCTCTTTCAAACAACAATCAAAGATGATAGAGACTAGAGAAATGTCTGCTTCAGCTTCTGTGGACTTTAGAATGTTGTGTCATTGATGTAGAGGAGGAAGGATCAAACAGAAAGACGAGGAGAACGTCTGCCTGACAGGAACAAACGAGTGATGAAAGGCTCCAAACTCACAGACAGGAGTCCCCAAAGCAGGAGGAGCGGAGACGACTGTGAGACGTTTGTGTGGAGGCGAGTCTGATGAACAGAGAGGGCTCGCCGCTGGTCCACATCAGCACAGACTCTGGAACAAAAACACCATCGTGTTTGGAAGAAAAGGAGGATGAAAAGGAGGAGATCAGAGGAGGTGTGATGAAGACAATCACTTATATTACTAGAAAAACATTAAAGTTTTGATTTCTTTAGACGTCAAATGACGTTGAGGATGAAACTCGGAGTAGAACCGCTTCTCCTCCACATCCAGAGGAGCCAGTTGAAGTGGCTCAGTCATCTACTCCGGATGCCTCCTGGACGCCTCACTGGTTCCGGGCATGTCCCACTGGGCGCAGGCCCCGGGGAAGATCCAGCACTGCGTCTCTCAGCTGGCCTGGGAACGCCTCGGGGTCCCCCCAGAGGAGCTGGAGGGAGTGGCCAGGGCGATGAGAGAGATGGATGGAAGAGGAAACACTTTGATGTTTTAGTGACGTCACAAACCAAAGGTTTGATTCCTCCGTGGGACTGGGTCTGTCCTGCAGGTCGGGGCTCAGCGTTGGGGGTCTGTTTGGTTTCGTTTCACGGCTTCACCTGCAAAGGTTGGAGCGGCTGAGCAGCCGTGAAGCCCCCCCGTCTACGACAAACACGTTTCAAACGAGGCTCAATTAGGATTTAAGATTGTGTTCCTTCGTCAGTCCCACATTAGCAGCACTCAGGTTCACCTTCAGTCACATGGTTTTAGGGTTCTGCAGGTGTGGAGATCCCTCTGGAACAGCACCACTGAGTCAGAAACGTCCTCAGCTTTCCTGCAAAGAAAATCTTCTGAAGGTCTGATTTGTTTTCTCTGAACTGTTGGCCAGAACCCAAACTATGAACCCTCCACCTCCATCTCTGTGATGTCATTCTTTTATTAGTAGAGTCTTGCTGCTACATCGTCATTTTTCTGTTTTCATGCTGCACTCCTGAAATGAAACCCACTTGCAGGTGCAGCAGCTCTTTGCTAGGAGGCGCTGTTCCTCCAAACCAAAACTATTGGAAAACTTTTCCTTTAATTTGCGTCTTTTTGCATTTGACAGGTCCACTTCATCAGAACTTCCTGATAACAGCAGAAGAGAACCTCCTTCTGGTGTTTTCAAAAATTTTACAAATACTTTGTAATCTAAAAATGATGCTCTGAACAAAACTAAAATCCAATATTGGAATCTGACTTGAACTTCACTCCTCTTCTCCCCCCGTCCCCCATACGACCCTGAAATACTGAGGATAGAAAGCTATGAGCAGCTGGACCGAAACCAGCAGATGATGGTTAAAAAAAGAGCAGCTGCAGGCGGATCACAGATTTGCAAGTCAAACGTGACGATCACACCTCGAGTTGCTTTGAATTTGCAGAAAAACACCAAAAGGTGACTTTGATTTGTGTCACTGCAGAACCCAGCAACTCAGAGAAGACAAAAACTTTTCTTTTTTTGCTTCTTTGATGATTTTCGGAGGTGCCGGAAAGAGCCTGGATCTCTGAAGTTATTATGTGTGGATGGAGAACAGCTGGAATGCAGCCGTTTTGCTGCTGTTCCTCTGCTGCTGTTCCTCTGCTGTTGTTCTTCTGCTGTTGTTCTTCTGCTGCTGTTCCTCTGCTGTTGTTCTTCTGTGGTCGTTCTTCTACAGTCGTTCCCCTGCAGTTGTCATTCAGAGACCCAAAACTCAAAGGTGTATTTCTACTGAACTGCTTTTTTGCAGAAACCGTGTTCTAGAAAATGTCAGAAAATAATAGGCATCATCATCAGATTTTAGCTGAAAACATTATACTGATCATTAAGAAGACCACCAGGAAACAATTTAAACAGATCAGAATATGATGGAAGTGGGACTTTAACTCTGATTGGATGAATGAGGTCTTTGCATTATGAAAGGAGGAAAGTATCTAACCTAAATGAAAGTTTGGGATTAAATTACACATTAAAATTCCTGAACTGGAGTCATTAATAATTTTATCTCAGGTTTCATTAATGTGCAGAATGCCTTTTCATCAAAAAGAAAAACCTTAAAAAGATCAGAATCCTGTTCTGTCATTCCTATGGTGACACATGGAGATATAAACAAACCACCATGTGCATGTGCGTGCACGGTGAGTGTGTGCACGTGGGCGTGGGAGAGGTGCTTATGTAAAGAAAGTTCCTGCTGCAGCCTGCAGGCCGTTGGGGGGCGAGCATCCCTAATGTGGAGTGACAGGAGGAAAAGAGAAAAGGCTGCCTGTCCCGTGGCGTCATTGTTGCTGCGTCTGTTTAAGGATGTGTGTGCTGGCAAAGACTAATGTGTTGACTCGACAATGCTGGCCGCGAGGTCGGAAAGGAGGCTTTTGTCGAGGACGGGAAGGAAAAGGAAGTTAGGTCTTTGCTCTTCTGCTGGTTGGAGTGTCTTCTGCGCTCCGAGGTGACGAGCTGCCGAGATTTTCCAAAAGAAAGGAGCCGAAATGCCGAGATGCAAACAGGAGGAGTTTTCCTCAGAAACACGGCACAACACAGAGTACACAGATGTACCATGAGAGGGGCTGAAAGGAAAAACAGGGCAGTTCATCGCAGAGACACAGTTTAGCAACAACTTTCATGTTTGACAGGAAACTTTTTCTCATCAAGAGAAAAGAAAACATCCTAAAATATTATCAGATATTTTATTATAAAGTATATTATAAATACTATAAAGTTTTTTTTCATTTCTGCTAAATAAGAAAATCAAAAATAAAGTTTAGGAAAAGCAAAAATAATCTAAGTAACATTCATAACTAACATCACCTACTAATAACTTTACTGAAAACATCTCTGGTAACTAGCTACCAGGGATGTTTGTCTTTTTCCTGCATTTACTTCATGTCAGAAAGAAAATGTGCTCATATTTTCATTTTTGTATTCAGTTTTTACAATAAACAAGAGCAAAATGATCAGAATACGTTTCTGACATTTGCTGCTCAGAGATTCTGCTTAAAGGTTCGGCATCTTTAGGACAAAAGTTTTCTTTCTTTCACATCCATTTCTTTATTTCAGCCTCTTGACATCTAAAAAAACGTAAAAAAATGTGCAATGTTTATGATTTCTGCACCTTCAGGTTCTTGTGTTGACCCTACAAACGTTCACTGATTTCAGTCATTTATACTCTGAGCTCCTGACCTGAGAAAAACAGCAGCGACGACAGGAAGGATGTGTTTGTGTTCCAGGGTTAAAAAATGTCCATTTTTATGTTTGTGAACCAAAGACTGAACTCTTCTGTGAAACTGTTGGTTGTGGTTTATTTTGGAGTCTGTCTGCTCAGTTCTGAATCTAAAAAAACCCCAAAAGCATATTTTCCAAAAGGTTTTGTTTTTATCGGCTTTGGCTGGACGGGTTTTTGGTGCGCTGGACTCTTAATCCATCTGCAAACCAGTAGCTCAGTGCAGCTGCTGGGGAATCCAAAAGCTCCAGAGATGCTGAGTGAGGGTTCAGGAGGTGCGAGTCAGGCAGGGATAAAGCCTCCTGCAGCATCTGCTGACTCACAGCTCCTCAGAGAGGAGACACGGCTCCAATAATGTCGGGTTCAGAGGGGCGCTGTCCACGGAGGAGGGGTGCTGAACTCGTGAGGCGGCTCAAAGACCGTCTGAGAACAGGATTACGTTCCTGCACATGGTATCAACATTGGAGGTGACCCTCAGCGGGTCAGAACTCCGGCTGGTGAAGCCGAGCGGTGCTTTAATGCTCCCTTCATTCGAGCCTGCAGTTTGTATTTTCAGCTCTGAGAGTGCAGACATTTCTTTGATGAAACGTTTATTGAGAAAAATCGTGTTCTGTGGATCTGCTGATGAGCTGCAGGCAGACCTTTTCTAAGCACACTTCCAACATTTGACCTGTCCCGCTAAACGCTCTGGATCTACATTAACGACTTTACGAGATGTTGGGATCGATCGGGTATGAAGTCAGACCAAAGCACACGTGTCAGCGTGGAATTACGCGATGATCCGGATTGATCCCGCTCCTCTTTCTGAGCAGCACACGTTCATTTGGATTCACAAACTAAGCAGTTTGAGTCTTCAGAAAATCAGACGGATTTAAAAATAATGTTTTTCAAAAAGACGAGGAAACGGGTGAAGCTTTGATGTTCATCACAACAGAGGCTGTTGACAAAGACTTCCAGGAAAAAGCTGAAAAAAACTCCTGTGTTCCTGGTAAAGCCAGGAATAATCTTCAGAGACTCTGCTGTCCTTAGGGGGGGGGCTTCTCCATCGACCGGGACCAGGATGGGACAGCAGCCTGTCAGCCTTGCCGGTTTTTCAGAGGTCAAGAGGTCAAATTTCAGGACGTTTTTACAGAAAAGAAAATAAGAATCTATTACAAAAGGAAACTGGTTCCTCATGTCTTCTGCTGTGGTAAATCAATGGGTTTATTAAATTTCATTGGATCTCTCTGTGCTTTTGTCGTTCAGGCCCCAAAAGTTTTAGTTTGAACCTCGATGGAAACTTTGCAGCAGCAAACGTTTCTCCTTTCATTTACAGACCAGGGGCCTCATTTATAAAACTTTGCGTAGGATTTGCGTCAGAAGTGGCGTACGGATGAAACATAGGACGTGCGTACGCACAGAAATATTCGGATTTATAAAACCGTGCGCACGCACATCCTACGCATCTTTCCCTTAATAAATCACAACCAATTCTAAATGCTGCGCAGCTTTTGCGGCTTCATGACACGCCCATAGTTGCCCATAAATAGTCCGTGAAACGCCCAGAAATGAATATTCATTGATAGCGAAACCATGGCAAACACAGAGAGGAAATCAAAAAAACGGAACTTCACTCGATGTGAAGTAGAAGTTATCGTCGGCGAGGTGGAAAAGAGGAGAAAAATGTTGTTTGGAGGGCACAGTGTGGGCATTACTAATGCCAAAAAGGCACGTGAATGGCCGGGCCGCGGACCACGGCCGAAATAAAAAAGAAATGGTCGGACATCAAAGTCGAGGCAGAAAAACGTCTGGCGCTGCATCGCTAGAGTGTGTCTGCCACGGGTGGGGGACACCGGAGCTGACCCCTCTTGATGAGAGAGTGGCGGCAATTATTGGGGAGTCCCTTTTACGTGGAGTGGTGACTGAGGCGGGGGGGGGGGGGGGGGGGCACGACGCACCTGATGCACCGGGTGACACACCCCCAAAAGCTCCAACAGGACGGCTGGAGGAAGTGGGAACCGTGGGAACCGCTCATAAGCCACTCGTCCTCGTTTGCCAGCAAGTCTTCTTGCTGTCTAAAGACTCCTTCACTCCGAATTCTTCCATTTGCCACATCTTCTAAGATCCAAGATCAGCCATTGTGGTCATTACGCATTGTGATGGGGCATTTTATTTCCATCCATTTAATTGCATCTGACAAGCTACAGATGTGGGTAATAATCCACGTGGAAATGGGAAATTGTTCATCAAATGTCATTTCTTGTTGCTTTCTGAATGGTTGAGACATACGCCATACATTGTTTTATCAAAAATAAAACAAACTAAAGGCATATGCATGAATACCATAATTCTGTAGCTTATGAAGAAATGTTTTACTATGAAAACAACTTTCCCCAGTGGACAATTAATACGTCTGTCTGTCTGTCTGTCTGTCTGTCTGTCTGTCTGTCTGTCTGTCTGTCTGTCTGTCTGATTCGCACGCATCTGGCGGCGCGTGCACACGCAGCGGCTCTATCGGCTTTATTGTTTTTAAAAGAATGTATTTTTTAAGTCGTTTATTTATTATTTTATATGCTGCTTGCACTGTGGGGTGAGAGGAAAGCTATTTCATCTGTGCTGTATGTCTTACGGATGCAGCATATTTGACAATAAAGCTGACTTTGACTTTGACTTTGACTATATCTGCTCCTCCAGACGGACACATTGAGGAGAATATCAGTTTTGTACATTATTTCGTTCTGTTAACTATAATATTTATGAGGATGAATTGCACAACATGCCAATATTGCAGAACATATTTCACTTTTCTTTTTGCAAATATGTGTTCATTTGAATTTCTGTTGTAATTTTCATTTGATTGTTTTTGTTTGTTTCACTGCTGATGGATCAATCAGGTGTTCATGTAGCTGTTATTGTGAGACTTGCTTTGTGAAGTCTTCATGTTATTCATGAGGCAGTATTGTCATTTTCACTTTCACGTGTTTCATCCATCTGCCGACGGTGTCGCCGTTTCTCATTTCACCCGTTTTTGTGCGTACGCCTGGGTCAGAGCTTGATGAAGGACCGCACATTTTCCCGTCAAGTTTGCTTTTTATAAATCTCAACTATTGCGTAGAGAGTGGCGTACGCCTTCTTTTGTGCGTACGCAACGTTTAGAAATGAGGCCCCAGGTGAGGAGCACCTTCACATGTCAGGTGATGGCTCTTTCATGGACCAACAGGAGCTGTGGATGAAGGACCTAGTGTAACAAACACTGATAGAATTTAAATCATGTTTGTTATCCAGACTTTTGGTTTTTTAAATAATGTTTTAACAGATAACAATCCATCTTTTCCTCTTTTTTTTATTAAACTCATGGGAGTTTTGTTATAAAATGTCCCCCAAAAATAAACTGGTATACCACTAAAAATATATATATTTGGGTACCCAAGAAAAATAAAAAAGTTTCAATCTCACCACATGGTCGCTTCCTGAAAAAAACCTCCGGCTTTCGGCTCCCCTGTCACTCATCTGGACGCCACAATGAGTTTGTTGGGATAATCCAGCAGAGAAGGAATGATGAATATTTGGAGGAGAGCATGGCGGCAGCTGTCGGTGCGTCTTCCACCTTCCTTCTTCCTCCCTGGCATGGGGCGTGTCTGCCATGCGTCAGGTTAACCAGTCCACAGCAGGAATGAAAAGACGGCATTCAGCATTTTCAGCGGATAACATATTCATCACACTCAGAAAACCACACCAGAATGCAGGAGACACACAAAGGTTTAATAAATGAACTGGAAGATGACAAAACCATGAAGCCGGCGAACAACGAGGGACAGAGCGGACGACCTGGAGATGATGAGCTGAGAGCTGATGACTGACACCACACTAAAGAGCAGAATCCTCTGACTCGTTCACTTTCAGCTGGGAAACGTTTGTTTTTATGTGTTTTTATTGGTCTTCCATTTAGCTAATGGCTAGAATTTGCAGCATGTTTTTCTGCAGGAATAAACCAGATTAAAATGCAGAGCATGAATGAAACGACAGTGGTCAGAAATGAACTGGATGTTTCACTGTGTGCTAAAGCCTAACCAGCCTCATGGTGAGATATCACCATCCTTCGCTGGGATTGACAGAGTCTCTCCTCTTGTTGCAGGTTCATCATAACCCAGTTTTCACCACTAATTAGTTCTGGTTTGTTTAAACTTTTTCCCAAGTGTCTTCATTCAGCTCACAAATTCAGGCTATTGGTGTTCGGTCTTCTACCGCTCTGGTTTCTCTACAGGATTTGGAGCGAAGAAGCTCAAGTTTCCATGTTTGCTGAATAAATCTGTGCCTTGGAGGCAGAAACAACCACAGATAGCAAATCCTCATCACTACTTTTGAAAAATATTCAAAAATAAATCAAGGAGGACGACTCCCTGCTACACCCCAGGCTTTCATTTCTAAATGTTTTGGCATCAGAGGGTCGCTCTGCAGGCCTCAGTTCCAGGAAAACGGTTTTCATTTCTTTGCTCTGCAGATACATTCATGCAAGAACCTGAGATGGAATGGCCTACTTTAAAAAATCAGAAAAAAACACTCAAAAACAAGAAGATGCAGACAGAAATCTAACACCACCATTGGGATTTTATTGGTCCCAAATAAACAAACAAACAAACAAAAAATCAATCATTTCTGCAAGAGCTACTTGTTGCCACCACTGGAGAAAGTTGCCTCTATATAAGGCTAAGCCCCTCCCACAGGCCACTTATTAAAATATTTCATTCTTTTGCAAACCGTTTCATTCCAAATGCAGCTCAGAAAAACTCTTCACCCAAATACTCTGAAATATTTGAAACAGGATTTTTGTCATTCTGAAACCCGATAAACTTCATTTGCAAACAAAAACCATCTGCACAGGTAGAGAGTACTAACAATGTGGACATGTGACATCACTTCCTGTTCCCGGACATGAATGGACATGATGATGGGTGGGATGCCCGGGTTTGAACGCTTGTGGAAGAGCTCCACGTTCCCGCTTAAACTGCGTTCACGCCAAACGGCGTTCGTGCGTCAGGGTTGTCCACTCAATGTACAGATGCGTACAGGTCATGTGGTGCGTTTTGAGCGGGAATCTTCTGACGGTACAATGTCTCTGTGCCAACCAATCAGGAACTCAGCTTTAGCAGTGATGTGTTGATGATGATGTAATCAGCGAGTTGAGTCCAAAACCAACATGGAGGAGAAGCTGATCGCTCTCCTCCTGAACTTTAGGACATTTCCTCATTTGTATGGAGACGATAATAAAAAGTTCCTCTAATTCTTTTCTTATTTTTATTTTTTCCTCCTTGGACTAATGCGGGACAGCAGGTCGTCAAACTGGGTCACATAGAGACATCATCCTTATCTTCCATGATGTAGCGATGAGGCTGGAAAGTTTGGCCAGTAGCTCCTCCCACACGCCCTCTCAGCTGTGAACAGACTTTTGGACAATCTGCAGCAAATTTATTCTTCAAATCTCGTTCTGCGTGAACGTATGTGAGAGGTTTGGCTGAGAGCAAAACTCAGATTGAGGTTCAGTCTCTGTCCTGTGAATGTGCTTCATCATAATCCACACAGAGAGATTGGGAGATGATCTGACTCCTTTTCAAACTGTTTCAGCGACTCATTTGCTTTGACTCCACACATTATGAAAATTCTTCAGACTTACTTTCATGTTAGAGTGTAGAAAGAGTTTGACGGGGGGCAAAGTGACGCTTTTTCTGCTTGTAGATGAACTGAAGCGTGTCTGTACTGAGGAAGCCGTGTTTTGTTTTTTATCACCTCTGAAGGTTTGCTGGAATGAACACGCCGCTGTCAGAGCGCGGCGTGAGCTTCAGAGAAGCACCTGCAGCTGCGTGAGTCATCAGCGAGCAGATGAGACGCCTGTCTGTCAGCGAAGACGGAGGCCAAGCGGCCGCTTTGAGGTGCCGTCTCAAAGGTCAGGGAGTACGCTGAAGTAATCGTCCTGACAGGGCGCAAAACGCCGTCGCCCTCCGTCTCCTCTGCAGCTCCTCCCACAGCTGCCCGCTGGTGTGTGAAGACTCAATCTAGTTTGTGTTCTAACAGAGGCTCTTCCCCAGTCCTGAACTTCTGTCGTCTTTCCTTCACTCACTGGAGACGCTGCTCTCTTCCTCCAACAACAAACATGTTTTTGTTGCAGAAAAAGGAGCAAAGTTCACCGCTGGGGGAGTTTCTGTTCTATGGAACGACGGCAGATCATTAAAAGGGAAATATGGTGCAAACATTGGTCTCATCGTCACTCAGACGCCTTTTTCCAAATGACAACTGTGATTTTTCAAGAATAGAACTGAATTTGTTGATGAAGTGGCGGAATCGTCACAGCCTGACTGAAACGACTAGAACCCAAAACTTTACTGCTTCAGTTTGAGAAACTCTAGACTTGCAGCCCAGCAGGAGAGCAGGAACAGCAGAGGACAGGAAGTGACACGTTAAGGCATGGAGTTGGTCTTCATAAAGCGTTCCAGCATTGGATCAGAACCCACAGACAAACCCTCCTGTCTGGACGGCAGACGCTGAAGGCGTCTTTATTATAAATATTCTCTAAATTCAACCTTTTCTTTCTTTAGGGCTTCATGGCAGAACAGCTTTGTTTGCAAATCAGAGTCTAACCTCACAAAGTAGCATTTCTAGCAGAGCCAGACTGGATCAATACGAGCCGAATGGCGGGGGGGTGGGGGGTGCTCTGTCCTGCTGCTGCAGTGATGCAGCAGCCTGGAGTCCAGCAGACGGGTCAGAGGCGCTGAAATTCTTTCCTCCTCCTGTTGTACCCGCTCCTCCTCACTCTCAGACCGCTTCTCCTGAAGGAGCAATCCTGCTGTGCTCCGGAGGAGGCTGAGCACCGTAATCAGACATCGGCTGGGGGGGGCTGCTGGTGTACAGTGGGATGCATTTGGGCTGAGGGCCCACCTACTAATGTCTGCTGCTATGTGCATCACCTGAAGAGGTCTGGAAGCAAAAGATGAGTACAGGAGGAATACAAGATAAAAGTCATCAAAACAGAACCTGGGAGCTCAGAGCTTCACATCTGAGTTAAAGAGCAGCTAAAAATCACAGGTGGTGTTTGGTGAGAGTCTGGTCTTTGGGCCTTTGGTTATTGATGTTCCTTCAGTCCAAAACGGTTCTTCAGCTGGACTGCAATGGTTGATCTTAGGGACGAGTGTGGATCCAGATTTTACTCTGGAAAACCAGTGATTCCATCATGTCATGAGGCTGATGAAGGTTCAACTCCGGCCCCTGTTAGTTAAAAGTGCACATCCAGGGGTCGCCTCAGTAGTTGAGGTATAACCCAGACAGAATCAGCTGCTGAGTTTAATAAAGAGTGATTAAATATATTTGTGGACGTTCCGCCCCGCTGATACACTTGGGGACCGCTGGCACGAGGAGCCCCCACCGGCACCGGAACGCTGTCTTCCATCCTTCCCTCTCTGGATTTATTCTCCATCATCCTTCTGAAACCAGCCGTCAGTGCTCCTGTGAGGAACTGCAGTGCTTAGTCTTTTCTAGTTTCTGGTCCTCCCACCTTCCACAATGACGCAGACTTTTGGTTGTGATCTTTGTTTAGGAACTCCGCATCAATTCAGTTCAATAGAATTTTATTTGTATAGACCAAATTCACAAGAACAGTCGTCTCGATGGGGATCAGCTAGGGGTGGAACAGCTGGGGGGTTAATCTTCTAAAGTAGATCAACAGAGAGGCGGAATAGCTGGGGGGGGGCGTGTTAACTGAGCGTTGAATCCGTTGAGCTGGATCAGCTTTTTCCCAACAAAACTCGTAATTTCCCAAATGTTTGTTCCTTTGGTTGCGTTTTGTCCAACTGTTCTCACGGACTAGAGTTTTAGTTTGTGATATTATTGTTACCATTGACTGTATGATATAAAACTGGACGAATGTAACGTCACCAATAGAAAACGCCTAGCTTCCTGTTCAAATTCAATGAAATCAATGAAGTCGCCATTTTTCTGCGATGTTGGAACCAGGCGTCCTCAGTAAACCGTGATTGGTCCGTCTACATTTCTGTGGCAACCACTCTATCCAATCAGGAGTGAGCAGGTTAGAAGGCCACTCCCCTTCCACTGAAAGCGGGCTGTGGAGAATCTGTCAATCAAATGCTTCGAACGTTGGATGTGCGGCCACCTACTTTTGTCGAGGCGTCTGATTGGTCATTTTATTACTTAAATAACTCGCGCTGCAGCAAATATATCATGAAAAAAATTTAGAATCAGCAAGAAAATGTTGGTAAAAAGTATCAGATCAAGAATGGTTCTTCTGACCAAAACAATGACTGTTTACTTCTCTGTAGAAGTCTATAGGATTTTGTTTTTTGGGAGCAGTGGGTGCCTCCTACTTGGAGCGCGAGGGGGGAGGAGTTGTTCTTATTTTACTGACAGAGGTTGTTACTGAGGGGGGTGGAGACTCGAACACACTGGAAACTCTTTAATGTGAGATGTTTCTGCCAAATATAATAGATTTTATTTTGGTTTGGGTTTAAATTATTCAACCAAATTTGAGATAACGATGGTTATTCGCTACATGAATGCAGATGTCATCCAACAGAATCCTTGTTACTTTCAGCATTCTATTGAAAATGCAGCCATTCCTGATGTAATTGTGACACAGTTAATGAGTTAAGTGGTGTTGATGTTGGTTGTGTAACGCTGTCAGGTGTAGCTGTAGTTGTAGCCGCTCGTGAAGCTCCTCTGAAGCCTCGTCTCCTCCGTCCTCCTGCTCATGAGGTGTCTGCCTGCAGGGCACCGAGCCGCCTGTCACATCTCTGCACCGCCGCTGCACCATCAGATGCAAACCAACAACCGGGCTGGAGATCATTGCCATTCAGCAGATATCTGTGTGTGTGTGTGTGTGTGTGCGATGATGTGGCGTGCATGCTCGTAAACTCCCCCGCTGCAACAGCATTACTCATCACGCCTTTATTGCTCACGAACAAAACCAAAGAGCAATAAAAGTGATTCTTTAAAAATTCATGTGAGCCGAGGCGATGCAGAGGTGTGTGTGTGTGTGCACGTGTGTGTGAAGTGTACATTTTAATGTTGAATTATGCCACTCATTAAGCTGCATCAGCTCCTGTGTGTTCTACTTTCCACACCTTGCTGGGTGTTTGGGTATTAATGGGTGTGTTTGCATGTAAACGACCGTTTAGGAGCTTCGGTGTTTATGTGCAGGAATCCATCTGAATAAACATGTTTATGTGCACGCATACATGCATGTTTGTGGGTATGAATGCGCTTTATTGTGTGCAACTTTCCAAAGTATGTTCCCCTGCAGTTATGCCTCGTGTGTGACTCGGATGCCATTACTCTTTGTGCGTCACTGTGCATTTGTGTGCGATCATGAATTTTGTGTTCGTGCTTTGCTGTCTGAGTGTAACGCTGGATGGATTTAATGCATAAAATCAACATTTTTATCCGGTTCTGCATGGAGGCGTACATATTTTTTCATTATCTGGGGTGTTTTGGGAAGCAGCAGTTAGTCTGGGGGCTGTTTGAGCACCTGAAGCACACAAACGCTCCTTCTCCTTCTCCACCTTCTCAAACTCGGCGGGTCATGGAGGTGGGGTTGGTGGACGAGCCAAAAACTGGAAGCAGATTTAAAAAAATGAAAATATTCAAAGTGAAGGAACTACATTTGACCAAAAGCTGAGACAAAAAAACAGGAGGACCAGAAGAAAGGCAAAAATCCAACGACAAACAATAGTTGTGTTGACCAGCAGCTAAAGTCTTGGTCACATGACGCACAGGTCAACCAGGTGCTGCATGTTTTTCAGTTGTCCAGCCTATTTAGGGGGAGGGGAGCGGCTGCATCTTAAGGTGTGTCTGCAGTTGTCTTGAGGCTCATATGACCACCTCAAGGGACATCATGAAATGGAACGTACCATTGTGGTGTTTGTGGTAAATGTATCATCCATAAGGATGATGGAAGCTCCACACAGGTAATGACGCACGGGTGATGCAGTCGTACGGTGTCCTTACGCCACACTCTACTGCTCCTTGTACGGTCTGCAGGATTATGGGGGGTGAAAAAAAGCAAAATCCCTATGACACGCCTGTATCTCACCTGCTTGCACAAATGTGCATAAACATTTTCTCTGTTCAGATTCACTGAGCGGTTTTACCTCCTTCATATTTTGTGGAGGTCACCTGTGTGACCCGTACAGGTTTGATCTTTTTTTGGCCTGCAGACATCCCCGTATCCCGTCGGGTTCCGGGGTCGCCCTGGCACACCTGCCTGAGGATTGGGTCATACACACCTGCCTGAGGATTGGGTCATACACACCGCCGAGGATGGGTCAAACACTGCCTGAGATGGTATACACACCTGCTGTGGTTCTACATACACAACACCTGCCTGAGGATCGGGTCATACACACCTGCTGTGCATCTAATCAGACAACCTTTATCTGTCATCTACGCCCTCCAGCCATTGTTGGTTTGTCTGCTGCTCTATGGAAGAATTCACCAATCGTTGCTGTAGCTCTGCTGAAGCCAAGCCAAGCCAAGCCAAGCTGAACCGAACCAAGCCAAGCCAAGCCACATCAAACCAAGCCACATTAATCCAAGCCTAGCCACGTCACGACCTTCTGGATTCTTCTCCTCCACGCCATCAACCTCATTTCGTCGCTTCACCACATCAACCATCCATGAACATTGCTCCTCAGTCCTTTATTTCTCTGTTTAATAAACTGCACTACTTCAGATCAAATCCCCGTAAGATTTTTTTCCAGATAATTCAATACCTGACTGTATCCATCCGTAGAAACAGTTGGGACTAAGGCTGTAAGTAAACTAAAAACACTAGCAAAAAAGAGCAAATACTAAGAAAACTGAACCAAAGACAAATCCTCACATTGAAATACTAAAAAAGCGACACATGACTTCAAAGGATATCTTCCTCCCAAAAAAATACAATTGGACGCATTTATTTATTGTTCATTGTTCATGGTACCTTATGCATACAGAACAAAACTGGCCATGAACAACAGGAGTCAGACCAAAGAAATGTATCATATTATATCTGCTCCTATTATATCAGCACATCAACACAACATGACAACAACTACAAATATTTCATAATGTGATTACAATTATATTACAATAAAATAACGATTCCTGTAAATATCTTATCACTTTTAAAGTCACCAGTTTACAGTTAAAGTTAGTCCTATTGGTTTCCATCGCTGTCGTCTATCCAATGTTTTATTCTGGAACCGTTTTTCTTATTTAACCGTGTTTGTGGAGGATTTCAATGTTGTATTCAGTGCCATCTGGAGCCATCTATGACGTTTTGTCAGGTAGAAAAGTTGGATCCTGTTTGTTCTAGTGTGAACATTTCTGTAGACGTTGGTCTGTAGCTGGACTCAGACTGTTGACACGCTCTGATAGCTGAAGGTCTTCTCGTCCTAACCCTTTTCCCACAATCAGGAAGGTAAAGGGCTTCAAAAAATGTGGTCACTGGACCGCGTCCGACAGATTTCCTCCATCTTTGGCTCAGCCTCAGTCTCAGAGGGCAAACGCTCCTCTGGGAGATGACAGGGAGCTGTTTTTGTTCAGGCTTTTGCAGTTTGCAGATAAAAACTGAGGCTAAATAACCAGATATGTAAGCTAATATTCATGTTTTTACCCATTTCTAAAAAATAGACAAAACTCTGACACACAGAGACACCCAACTGTTATGTTACCGGGCGGGGGGAGGGGGGGGGGCATTCATCAGTGAACTGAAGTGTGAATATAAAGCCTCAACTGCAATAAAATAAATGCAGGTATTAAGTTCAGCCTTGATAGCAGTACGAGCGCCTCTGGTGCTGCTCGTCCTTTGGTTTAATGAAACCTTTATTGACAGGTCGGCCGTCGTCCAGGATGACAGTATCTCTGTCTGCAGGGTTGGCGGTTTAATGAGAATGAATACGCCGTGAATCATATGCCATGGCCTTTACCGCCACATGATCACAGTCCCACTGAAACAGGAACGAGGGGATTGACTTTAGAGGCCCTTCAGGGGCCCACAGGCAGAATGAAAGAAGACAAATCTGTTAAATAAACTCAAACAGAAAGTCGTTACTGGAAAAGACGAAATTAAGATGGAAAAAACAGAATAAAGATCGTGAGAGCTGTGGTGACAACGAGACAGCAAATGAAGCAATCCAGCTCCACACAAGTAACCAAAACAACAGCAGCAGCTGTGAGACAATTTGACTGCAGTTTGAAACAGAGGACCTGATCCAATGAATGAGCAGCAGGTAAGCAGAACACATCACTGGCGTGGAGAAAACCTCAATCTGGAACCAAATGATGGAGCAGTGGATCAGGTCGGCAGTGGTATTTGTAGCTGGAACTGACTGAGACAACCAGTTGGTTTATTGGGAGGTTTGAAGCCCATATGGCCTTGATTTGAAGAAAAACCCATAAAGTGCACAAAATTTGTGATAAACTGTACAGCAGAACGATTTACGCAGAAAAGAAAAGGTCACAGTGTTCAACTACACTACCCAGAATGCTTAGAGGGGCCAAGAGGCAGGTGACTGGTCAGAGGGGTCGATGGGAAGTTTTTCTAGTAAACTCTCTTCTTCATCTTTGCCCAATTTATCTGCAATCAGTGTCCTTTGCATTCTGAGATCTGATTGGCAGTTAGAACTGTCCGTCTGACATGCACCTGTTTTGTGAACTATGAAGGCCTCAGGCAGATTTCATGGAACCCGACAACAGAAGCTAGCTGCAATATGATTGGATAAAACTTCCACCATAATGTACAACACTGACAGCAGCGGAACCAGCTGGATATTATAAAAAGACGAATTACTATGAAAAACTCCATCTGCAAATCTATTTACACATTTAGCAAATATATGCAGCATGATGTTTGTCAGAGACTTTCATCAAATGTTTAGGGAGCATGTACTATTATTATTATACATTAACATACAGTTCAGCAAAGGCTTTCCTCTTTGACCTTTGAAGGTCACCTTTTGATTCGATTCCAAACTCTGTGTTCATCTTAGGACTTGTAGACTCTCTGAAGGCTTTCAAACCTCCATCTGCAGACACCAGACACATGAAGACACTTGGATGAAGATTCAAGAAAGAAGACTTGAAGTTCAGACTCAACTTAGAGACAGCGACACCTGCAAACGAGAACCTTTAACAACCACTGGATTTTTACATGAAACCCCTTTAGTGCATAGTGCATTATGATAACACACCCATAGACTGAGTTATTTTAGAAATAAAGTCAGTAAAGTTGGGGGTCAGGAGCCCCCTCTTGGTTATTTGCCCCCCAGCCTTATTCCGTCAGTGTCCCCGCCCGCCGGGCCCGGCCCCACATATACATCAAAGCTGCACCACAGAAGCACCGAGGGGCTCCTGGCGAAGCCGTATTTATGACCCGCATCGGGCCTGTGATTGTGTGCGGACCTGCTGTGGAGGAGCGGCTCTCTGTGATCTAATGGATTCTGTCCTAATGTGGGGGCTGGATGGAGCAGAGACGTTCTCTCAAGAGAGCACCACTGGAGACGGAAAAATGAAAGGACTTTTGTCTGAAAAGGACTTAACCGTTTATTTCCTGCCCAGACTGAACCCAAACATTGCTGCTGAGTTCAGTACAATGGCTTTTATTTTGAAACTCCATTCGTTGGTGTTCTCTAGAACTGAATTCGAGGATGTGAGTAACGCTATGATGAGCGAATGGCCAGAAGTGCTGGAGTGTGGTAAAGTAGCCGTCATACCCCCTTAAATGACTATATTAAGGTGGATTTGGGTTTTCTGTGGCTGTCTGCTTAATGTTCTCTCCTTACTGTTACTAAGTCAAGCCAAACTGACTAATTTCCGGTCCCTGTCCTTTTTGCTGTGAGTCCTATAACATCTGGGTCAGATGGTCATTGATTGTGTATGAAGACATGTCATTTATGTTTACATTGAGCCGTTTGTTTGTCTGTTGAATTGAGTTACTTTGAATGTTTGAAGCCAATAAGGCGACTGAACGTCACAGCTTTTGCTGTGTTGTGCAACACCTGAACGTTCAAAGCGTGGAAAGGTCACTTTATATGAAAAACTTTATTTGACGGCTGTACTGGAAAATATTTGAAGCCATTATTTATAATGAATTAAAAGCAGGATTGGAACAAACCTATGGAAAAAGGAAATTTGAATGTTTTGTTGTATTTGGTTATTAACCAGAAGACAGACTGATTCTGATTTCTGTATTTCTTTAGGTCAGCTCTAGACTCCTGCAGCTAATAAACCTGCAGCATTTGGACCCAGCCGTCTGCGCCCGCCTCAACCGTAACACTGCGCCCAACATGTTTTTCTACACACATAATAAAATGAATATGAAAAAGTTTCTGTGTTGTGTCTGGAGGGCACTCGAACGTTTGGTTGTGGGTGGAAACCACTCCGTTCTGCTCTCAGCCTCCGCTGGAACTATTTGAGTCAAATCAAACCCGATTTCATTAGTGAGTAAAGTCGAGTGTGGAACCAGCAGGCGGTTTGAGGCGAACTCAAGGCTCTCGGTTTTCCCTCTCATCTAAGGTGGAACATTGTGAGAGATTCAGTTCTTAATGTTTCCAAACAGCCACAAACAAACTGAAGGGCAAAGACTTTGAGAAACTGCAGGATTTGGGACTTCTGAGTTTGGGGTCGGATGGTGGGGGCTTGGTCCAGACAAGCAGGAAAGCTAAAAATCAGCTGGAAGGTCACTGTGGAATTACAGGTAAAGATCTGAAATGGGACGAGGCAGGAGACTGGGAATAAATGCAGAGAACAGGGGAGATAAATGAAGGGACACTGAAAAACAAAAGGTGATTAAAACAAAGAAACTCATAAATACTTGTGATCGTGCAGCTCTGCTGCCTTTACAGGCGGTTTGGCTCCAACAGCTTCTCATGAGCTCTCCTGAAGCTTCAGAGGTTAGTTGCAGCCTCATTTTCTGAACTGCAGCCCAAACGCGCCTGGAGACTCTTTATGATGCCATCAGTGCCTTAAATACGGAAGCAGTCCTTCAGGCCAGCGGCTCTTTCTTCCGGGCCTGGTGGAGGAACATGTAATTGCACCGTACATCACCTGTGAAAGCCCGGCAGTC
Organism: Oryzias curvinotus; assembly: GCA_023969325.1. Classification (NCBI taxonomy): domain Eukaryota; kingdom Metazoa; phylum Chordata; class Actinopteri; order Beloniformes; family Adrianichthyidae; genus Oryzias; species Oryzias curvinotus. The sequence continues at coordinate 32,191,651 of CM043715.1, read as the reverse complement.
AGAGGCGGTGTGAAATGAGAGCCGGCCGTGTTTTAATTTCATTTAAATGACCACATTTATTCCTGTTACTTTCATTTTACTATTCAGAATAAGACTACAGGCCTTAAGGACGTTCTGGTGGATTCCTACTTTACTTTATTGTCTGAAAACATGGATTCCTCTGAGCGAAAAAGTACAAACTCCCCACAAACAAAGTGAATGAAACCAAATGTTCACTTCCTGTTTGAGGCTCATTTGAGAGGAAAGTCCCTGGAGCCAGAGCAGTTCAGCAGTTCACCACTAAGCTGCTGTCTGCACAGGAATTCACTTCAATGGAACGGAGGAATTTGGGGTTGAAAATGTTTTTTTACCTCACATTTAACCCTTTAAAATCGGAGATGACATGAAATGACTGAAACTCTTCAACTGTTTAGGCAGTTAAGGTCATTCCGACACATTCTGAAGCGCCATGACGCATCCCTTTACGTTAAAGTGCTGGGTTTTAGCACAAAGTTGCTTCAATTAATTAATTTCAGAAACAGGTATGGGAATTCAAAGAACGTCCGGGCTGGGGTCAGTATCCATGACAACGGGACTGTATGAACTGTCGTGACCTCCTCGTCTTTCTGCTCCATCAGGAGGCGTGGCCTTTACACTGACATGTTTACAGTGAACCGTCCCCAAACAACCGTCCTCTTTGTCTCAAATGTTCATCTTTGGACAGGTTTTATGACATCAAACAATTATTTTAACATTTTCCTTTTCAAGTGTTTCCCTTCTTCTGGTTTTAATCCTTTCCTTTGTCTTTCCATTTTTTTGTTGAACCTTTACTTAAATTGTGTTTCCAGAAGAATTTCACATCCTGATCTTTAAAGAAATGTATTTCTGGGCTAAGCAGAAAATGAAATGAGCATTTCCTGCCTCCTTTGTTTTACAGAAACATCTTTTCCATTTTCTTCAGTTTTAACTTACTATAAACTTCTTCTGGAGTCTTTTCATGCCCTCTAACCCAAACCTCCTTCGTCCTCCCTGAAGCTCCGCCCATCTGCACCTTCGGCTCCGGCGGGCCGTCTTTGAGTCAGCAGTCAGAGTGAAGAGGAGCGACAGGAAGTGGGAACAGAACCAAAGGAGGTCATCAAACTACTTGAGCATTTGTGCTGAAGTTCTGTAGCTGCTCTGCTCCGTGATTCATCGGCGGCGTGGGTGTGAAGGCGGTGGCAGCTCTGACTGATTAATGCCGCAAAATGCTTTCCTAATGTGGCGAGGGATGGTGTGCGGCGCTCGTCGACCAGCTTTTTCAGAACAGAGAGCAGGGCTAACTATTTTCTACTCCAACTAAAAAATAAACTGTGACTGAAAAAAAACATCTATTTAGTTTAAGCTCTGCTGCTGATCACAAACCATTTATGCAAAAAGATGTTTTTTATTATTTCTGTAATCCTGACGGCCCGTCCAGGTTGTACTCCATCCTCTACTGACAATGATTGGGATAGGCTCCAGCAACCCGATTATTATTGTTAATGTTACAAACCTTTTTTAATATTAATTTTGTTTGTTTTTCCATTCCTTTCTTCTGCTGTGTATTTTCCTTTGCTTTATAGTTTGATCTTTTAAGTCCCTCTCTGATCATTTTCTGGTCTGTTTTTAAAGTGTTTCCAGACGTCTTTTAATCCTGATGATGCAGTTTTTAGCCAAAATCCACAAACATGTCGTTTTCTGGGATATAGTTTCAGCAGAGCAGCAGGAGTTCACCTCTGGGTTGTGGGCGGGACTGTTGGAGTAAGTCTTCTTTCATTTCCCATCATCCCTCTGTTTAAACAGTCTCCTGCTAGCTTACAGCCCCTCACAACTCCAATCTAAAATTAGTGGTGCAACAAAAAGGGCAGCAACATCAGAGCTCTCCAGGGGTCCGGTTCTGATCCAGATTCCAGCTCAGACCAGGAAAACAAAGACGTTCATGGATCTGTTGGTCTGACAGTGAATGCATCAGAATGAAGCAGAGCAGGGACACTGTTGCCCACTCATTGTAGTTTGTGCGTCACTACTACAAGCTTTCTCCAACTGCAATTCTCTGATGACACTGCATCTGTGGCATGTATCAAGAGGGTGGAGGAGTACAGCGTCCTGGTGCAGGACTTGAACATTTTAAAAATGAAGGAGATGTTGCTGGACCTCCACTGTGCACCTGCTGCTCTATAACCCACCACCATGGATGGAGCAGAGGGGGAGGTGGTTACATGGGCGTGACACTCTGAATGTCCAGCTACTTTTACGGTTTTTATTGGGTTAAGTATCATATTTCACCAAGTTTTTTACTTATTCATTCTTTTAATGCGTTTTTAATCTGTGTGAATGATCATGTGTGCGTCTGTCTATCATTTGAAGTACACATTTTATTTATCAGGCGGTGGAAGACCCAGAACGCTGCAGAGACGACGTCCTATCAGCTCACCTGGAAATGCCTTAGAACTCCCTGGAAGAGGAGGTGGAGGAGGAGGAGGAGGAGGAGGAAGAAGAGGAAGAGGCCATGGAGACGGTGTTTGTTTACACTGCTGCTCCAGATGAGCAGAAGAAAATAAAGAAATAAATGGATGAAAGGAAGTGTACCCTCATCGGAGCTTTGAATAGCCTTCATCAGCAGGTGAAGTAAAAACAAAACCTTTGGCATGAACAGACAGTTTTGTCTAGACTTAAATGTCTTAAATATTTCAACACAACCAATGCGCTCATAACCAGAAAAACGTAGACGTTTTTTAAAATAATTTTTGTGTCAAACTGACATCTTTTACTCTGGGAGGGTGTACCGTGTGTTGAGACAGAATCAATGGTAGAGATATCGTGATGAGTTCAAGACCTGATCAGACAGAAACAGCGGCTCCTGCAGGGAATTCAAACGCAGCGTTTCTCTGAAGCAGCAGAAGCGGGCCGCGGTGTCGTCCAGGGATCGATACCTGTCCGATCCACCAAGCCGCCCGTCTTTTCTTACCTTCGAACGTGAAGAGCTCAGGTCTGACTGAGCGCTGTCCCTGAACGGCTGACGGCAGCACTGAAATGCATCTTTCTCCTTTAGCATGCTGCACTGAACTTTAGGCAGGAATCGATCGCGGCCGCTGAGGCGCCGGCCCGTCTGTTTGTGGGTTTGTTTGGCTGTTTGCTAACCAGGGCATTGTGGGAAAACAGGTTTATCTGCAGCTGCATCCGAACAGCTTCTGATGAAGCAATGAAAGAGAGCGCGCTGAGGGAAGGTTCTGTTTCTTTCCTGTTCTGGTGTTCAGACATTCCGACCAAACGTCTTCTTGCTGTTTTTCTCAGTCGCTTTGGTGCATTTCTCACAACAGTATTTAAGTTTGCTCCACTGCAAAGACAGTTTCTCAAAACAATTAGTGCAAACTGCCAAACATGGTAGATAACCTCGTAGAGCCCCTTTCTCTAAATGGATTCTCATTTGCACAAAAGCAAGCCAGTGGCTTAAAAGGAATTAGTTGATCTTCCAAAGCAAATATTTATGTCAGTGTCGTCAAAATGACAAGTTCTGACTTCAGCATCTTTGAACAATCAAGTCAAAAGGTTTGAACATGTTTTCATTAAGACAGATTTCTCTGGAACGACAGCCAAACATACCAAAAATGACATTTTGAAAACTAGAATTTAATACAAATCAGGACATTGAATATGCACTTTATGTTATACTGTATATCTGCGGCTGGTTACAGCATTATGCAACTGGGGGGGAAAAAAACATTTACATTAAAAATGAAACCTGGAACTGAAAACACTGTAAACAGAGAAAGCAGCAAATCAATCATAGAGAACTAGAAGCTCCAGTCCGTCTGGCCACGTATTTTCATCCACATCCAGCCAATATCATCTCTGTCAATGCAGTGAGGAAAGTATCTTCCTGAGAGCCAAATCCACCCTTAGTGATGTCATCACAAGCTGCATCCATGGATGCTAGCAGGTCATTTGGGTACGTGAATGTTGGTGACATTCCTTCCACCTCCAGGAAGAGAAGGGATTTTGGATTTAGGAATGGAGAGTAGGAAGGAAGATCCTTCACAAGCATTATACTGGATCAATGATCAAGATGCTGTTTTGTGCTCATTAGTGCTTAAAATGTGTCTGACTTTCAAACATGTGTGTAAAGAAGATTGAAGCTCCTTCCTGGACGTGAAACACAGACTTTCAGGAGCCACAAACTCCTGACAGTTTCCATCAAACCTGACATGATCAGATATACAAATGTGTTTTTGTGTAATTTCTATGTTGCAAATATCTTTTTCAAATGGAATTTTTTTCATCTGCACATCAGTTTGAATAAAGATATACTCAGAAATGCAATCTCTGTTCTACATCCTCAGAAAAATGCCACAAGAACATGTTAAAAACACAAACAAACATGCTAGGAAAAACATTCTGTTCCCACTTTAAACTCATTCATGTGCACATCCTGCTGCTTTGGACAAATGCAGCTCCTCAGACTTTTCTTCATTTTACAGACTTGCAGATGTTCTCTGCTGCTGCTGAATCACACCACGATGCAGAAGAATTAGAGCCTTCTGTGCGCATTACAGTCCAGAGGATTGCAGGTCCGGGCGGAGCGCAGCTGCAGAGAAGGTTGTTTAGGTCGGAGAAAACTATTTGTGACAGATTAAGCTCTGAGTGTTTGCAGCACCAGCTTTTATTGCAGCTCCAGTTGTGTGTCAAGTGTGCGTGTGTGCTGACCTGTGGTTGTAGATTAAGGTCGCAGTCTCTCTGTCAGGCTTCAACAACATGACTGATGCTCTGATGTGACCTTGGGGCTTCTCATCTTTCATTTATGGACACACTAAGGCGGAAAAGTGAGCCATCGCTTTTTTCTCAGACCTTTGGCGTGAACCAGAACCAGAACCTGCACCTGAGGAGCTCAGTATAACAAAAATACTGATCGAGAGTTTTGGACCCGAGTTTGATGAATTCCAGATTAATGTTGTTCTGTAGGGTGTCCTAATGCCCCCCAATAACCAGAAGGGGGCAGTAGGACAGGCTTGAAGGTATAGACTTGAGTGTGTAATCCAAGTCATATCCTGGCAGTTAAGAAGTTTGGTGTGTAATAGAGTTGTTTGTGGTTCAGACAGGAAATAGGCAGCAGAGATTCAGTTGCAGAAACGTGAAGATGCTGGATGGAGATCGCGGGAACTCAGAATGATTAGATCTCTCTGTCCTCACAAAGTTTTCTCAATCTGGTATTTTGGTCCATTCCTCCATGCAGATCTCCTCTAGAGCAGTGATGTTTTGGGGCTGTCGCTGGGCAACAGACTTTCAACTCCCTCCAAACATCTTCTATGGGGTTGATATCTGGAGACTGGCTAGGCACCTCCAGGATCTTGTAATGCTTCTTACATTTGCAGGGACTTGAGTCCCTGGTGGTGTAGTGTGTTACTGATGGTAGTCTTTGTTACTTTGGTCCCAGCTCTCTGCAGGTCATTCACTAGGTCCCCCGTGTGGGCGGTGGGGACTTTGGAGTGTGACTGTGTGAGGTTGTGGACAGGTGTCTTTACTATAGATAACCAGTTCAAACAGGTGCCGTTAATACAGGTAACCAGTGGAGGACAGAGGATTAAAGTTACAGGTCTGTGAGAAACAGATCTTGTTTGTTGTAGGTGAACAAATACCATTATTTACAGATAAAATTCTTTAAAAATCAGACAGCTTGATTTTCTGGATTTTTATTTAGTTTTTTATCCCTCATAGTTGAGGTATACCTATGATAATTTGATTTATTTATCTTTTCCAGACCCTCAAAGTTCTTCCAATGTGTCCATCATTCATTCATACTTGGTGATGGTATCTACTGATGTAGCCACGGCTGCCCTGGGGCAGACTGACAGAGGTGTGGCTGCCAGTTCGCACCCCCTCTGACCATCACCAGGGATCTCATGCACATTCACAACCAGTGGAGAAACACTGGAGGCAAGGAGGGTGAAGTGAGTTGCCCAAGGACACAAAGACAGTTGGCTGGGGGGAGCGGGGACAAACATTGGCCGACCTGCTCAACCGCCGTAGCCACTGCCGTCTAATGACAATTACAGGTCTCATCTTTTCAAGTGGGAGAACCTGCACCATTGGTGGCAGCCCAAATACTTGTTTCCCCCACTGTAATCATCAATTAAAGCACTGTAAATTAAACCACATTTAAAAGAAGATGCGCAAAATTTAAGAACGATAAAAATTTAGGATTAATTCTAGGTTTTACTAACAGTAGAAGTTAGAATGAGATGTTTCAGAGATCCAAATGTTTGCTTTTGTTCAGATGACAGTAGAGTAAACTAGATCTGGTCCGACTGCAGCGGCTCTGTTTCTGCTTCGTCTTGAGCTCAGATGACGAACCGTTGGCCTCAGGAAGCTGCAGAGTTACAGTCAAAACAAATGAGTGGAGATGCATCAGACTGTGGTCTGCTGTGACGCCGCTCCTTCATGAGAGGGTTCTCCTGCTGGTGAACGCCGCCTGGAGCTCTTTCATTTGTCTTTTTTAAAACTTTTTAAATGGGAACATAATGAGAAATCAGGTTTTTACCCGCAGACCAAACAGAAGACATTTAGCTTTGCTGAAGGCAACTGCTTCATAGAACATATTGCTCCGTATGACGGGGGTGGGGGGCTGAGGATGACAGTCATTTCCTTCTCAGTTTTAGACCCATTTGTTTGGCGTTGTGTCGCTGAAAAAACAGTTTGGCTTTTTCTGTAATGTAACTTCTGTTTCTCTAAACAAGACTAATGTGGACCCTCCTGAAGGATAGCGTGTTTTGACATGATCTCTGATATTTAACTCAACATTTGAATGTTTTTGTGACGATGCAGCACCACCAGCTGGTGGCTCGCTCGCTCGTACACACACGCGTGGACGTGTGTGTACTCAGAATAAAGGCTTGGCTGTTGTGTGTTCATTGTGTGGTCTGACAAGCTCTTCCCTTAAGAACCCACCACAAGCTTCTCTTTACTTGTTAGTTATTTAAGTGTTTAATACTGGAGATTTCGTCATGACGTACCAAACACTCTTCAAACTATCGTAAATCTTACGAAATGTCTGCAAATTCAACGGATTCTAAAGCAGAGAAAAGCAGCTTTTACTACCATAAATGTTGAATTTGGGAATCTGAAACTGCGTAAATAGTTAAGGTGTTATGTAAACTAAAATAACTTCTGTACTGAAGCTAAAGCTCCGGCGTTAAAGGGTTATAACATTTAATCTCTATAACTGACACGCTCACACTTAACGTTTATATTTGCAAACTGCTTGTTGCAGAAACAATTAATGCTCCAAAACCAATATTTAGCAAATACAATAAAATATGTATGGAATCTTTGACTTCTTTACCCGTTACATACCGTAGATGTCGCTGGTGACCCAAAATAACAGACTCTCTTTAAAGCACTCTAACTCATCAACCGTTTATGAAGTTAACGTCATTCCAACGAGTGATGGGGAGAAAAAAAGCTTTGTGATGATACGCAACACTTTTGTTTGGAATTACGTTAATTGAGTAAACGGTTGAAGAGCTATGTAAGGAATAATGGCCGACGAAGTGTGCATTATCAGAAATGAACACACGCCGTGGATGCCTGAACCGCCCCACGCGAAGCGGCTATCCTTACAATTTCAAACTGCTTGTTGCTGCTGGTAGAAAAACCAACCGTAGTTTAGCAAAAACAGTTAAAAAATATCTGAGAGTCTTTTATGTCTTCAACCCAATTACCAGAGCTGTTTTTGGAACCATGAAATAAAACGTTCTTTGAACTACCGTAACTCTTTAACTGTTTACAGTTTTTGTCATTCCACTGGATTCTGATGCGTCAAACTCAGTTGCATATCAGTGCAAAGCTGCTTTTCTACGCCTCAGACTTATGTTACCTGTGCAAACGGCTGAAGAGTTACAATAGTTCAAAGTGCGTCAACAACTCCCCCTAGTGGTAAATTAAGATCCACCCACTCGTTCCTGCTCAAACCAAGTGTCCCCCCCACCACCACTAAGTGTTATCTGCAGATTTCCCCTTTAGTATCACAGATGTTCTTCAAAGGGGGGGAGGTTTTATTGCAGAGATCTCTGCTGATTTTGGGTGTCACCATGGTAACGGGGTCCTGACAGTTGGGTTACCAGATGGAAAATTCCCTTTATGGCCGTGGGGGTAGTTTCCAAATGGACTCAGATTCACGGGAAGGCTTTGACTGCTTTTGGCAGTTGGGTCCATCCAACAGAACTAAACATCCATGTTTGAGAACATGCTCCGTGCTGTGCCCCCTCGCAGAATGACACGGCAGCTTATCCAGCTAAGAGCTGGAGCGAAGACGGACCGGGCAGCAGCCTGCATTGCGGAGGCTGTCCGCAGGCCGATTAATTTGTAGCCGCAGAGCGAGCGGTGATTCGCTGATGGTGGAGTAGACGTCAGCAACCCCTCCACTTCTTCAGCGAGAGGCTTGAAGAGCAGGGTCACGACAACAATAGAGAGCAACATACGAGGACTTTCCAAACTGTCATACACGCAGCCCGCTGCTCTCCGGACTTTTTTCTGTCCTCACACCAGTTATCACGCCGCCGTCTCTGTGGCGTCTGAGAAATGACTCTGCAAAAAGAGCACTCCCATGAATTTTAACCAGGCGGCGGCCAGGAACAAAAGTCACCCAGCGCGTGTTCAGGGGGTGGCATTATAGTCCGACCAAAGATTAAGTTTGTGTTTTCAGTTTAAATGGGAAAAGGACAAAGCAGACTCGTGTTTGTCTGCTGGAGCTGCGCTGAGCTCCAGAATGCAATCAGCGGTAAAAGCTTTATTTTTGAGGTAATGAACCCTCCTCGGGGTATGTGTGATTTATGTTCTCCATTCAGTCCGCCATGAATCACCTGGTTCAGTTCTGACCTCAGAATACCTCCTCATACCAACTTATTCCTTTGAGCAGCTGCAGAATTATCGAGCTGGACAGTTTCTTCTGCGTCCGAAAAGATCTATTTAGTGCAACATCCAGAGCCCCAAACCGGCTATTTTATAACGGCGCATCCCAGCAAAGCAGCCTCTTTTCTAAAAACGAAACGTTGACTCATGACTGTCTGCGAGGCAGAGATGACAAATGACTCACATGGAATACTTTTATTCTTTTGATTCCTCTTTGTTTGCATGAAGCACAAAAACCATAAATATAGAAACTCCTTTGAAAGAAAAGCAGGTTTGAATCCGACCTGCCTCTGCTGTCACACAGCAGGAACACCAAACCACGGCTGGAATCCGGTCTTGGATTTTCGGTGATTGCAGGGATTTAGCTGGGATGTCAGACACGCAGGATTACCAAAGACAGCACCGTTTGAAGATTCAGCTAAGAAAAGACCTGAAAGATTGTAGGATTTATTACAGTAGACAGTAAAAACAGATCAACAAACCAACGAATTTGAGACCCAGGACGGTGCATGTTGGAGACTTTCCTTATATAGCACAAACATTACTTTTCTTCAGACTACAGAGGAGTCAGACTCCTGTCTGTTGGACAACAGCTGATCGGTCAAACCGTCTCTTCAAACACCAAGGAGATGATCCATCTACCTCTGAGGTGACCATCAGAACGGTCCACATTAGATCAGAGAATCCAGAACTGAGACCTTCAAAGTCCTAATAACAGATATTGATATTGGTCCAAAAAGTTGTCATCTTTTTTGTAAAAAGATGGTATTTTGGTTGGGAATAAACTGTGTTGAGAAACAAAACCCATCAGAATTTTAAAGAACGGTCTCTGTTGTTTGAAGGGTCATGATTTGGAATTGATTAATTTCAAAGAATTAGAACAAAAATACAAAGGAAGACATCAAACAGAAAAAAAATATAAATATATACATGTCGTTCACCTTTTGGCGCATCCCTTCAGGAGTCGTCACAGCGAATCAGCTTTCACAGAGTCTCAAAGGTGGTTTGGCAAAGATTTTTACACCGGATGCCCTTACTAACACAACCCTGTATTTTATTCAGGAGGGGGACCAGCACAGGGAAATATATATTTATACATACATACATGTGTGAAACTTTGGATGATAATTTATGACTTGATTGGAAAATATAAACCTGTAAAGTAAAAGAAAAACACGTCCATATATGAATATACATATGTATATATATATATATATATATATATATATATATATATATAGTGTAAATATTGACAATCATAGCAGGTCTTGGGAGAATTCAGTCCGAGTTCTTCCACCATCGGATTCTTAGCAGATGTTTTCTGCATACCTGAACGTCCTCATCTGAAGAACTGAAGCCTGAACGTGTCGGGTTTTTTTTTCCTAGACTGTTTGTGTTTACATTCTACACAATAAATCTGCTCAAAAAGTAAAAGCTTTGGCACACCTCAGGCTGGCTGTGAATCAGGGTACCACACATTCAATGACTGCGTTGGCATGGCAACCGTGCAAATCGGAGTTCAACTCAGCTGCCAAAATGACAAATGTGTGTAATCGCAAAAATGGTCCTGCATTTTCAGCACGTCGAAACGAGAAGAAAAGATTTCTGAGAATGAAATTCCTCGGACGTGATTGACATTGAATCAATTATGACATCCCTGAAAAAATCCATTTAAACTGCTAAGATAAACCAACAACCTTCTGCTTAGATCAGTTTCAATTAGAGCCACTAAACTTTGACTTGCAGCCGTTTCTCTTCAGGTTCTTTCATGAAGATGTCAGTTTCTAAATTTTTGCTGCTTCTCTGTTCTCATCCTTGCAGCTAAAGGTCTCACTGCTTTCAGGGAAGCTGTTAGTAAATGTTTTGTTTGCATTTCTTTCCTCCAATCAATCACTCTAAAGTAAAAAAATGTTTCAGCATCATTATTTTAACCTTTTTTTCTTCTTCACTTAATTACACAAACATTCACAAAGGAATACATTTTCTCCACTAAATGACAGCTGATGTGAAAACGGCTGTAAGTCAAACAGATGCTGGGTTAAAGCCTGGAAGTTCAACCTGTGCACAGACGGCATGTCTGCAGAGCTGAGTGAGAGAAACCTCCTACATTCAGGGAAAATTCCTCGTTTTCAACTATTCTGTCTAGTTTCCGTTAGTTCCACCGCCTCCCGATGAGCATGTCAGGTCACACGCCTTAAAGAATTCATGAAGAGGAAAAAGCATAAACTCCCTGCTTTCCTGTGCACTTTGATTTTTAAAGCGTATTTCTGGTTGTTTCTGCTGATTTAAAAAACAAAAAAAACAAAAGCGTTAAGACTTTGATCAATTGTTGTGTGTGTAAACATCTTCTTTTAGGTATAAACGACCTTTTTTGGCAATAACTGAACCAAATGAATAATTTACTAAATGAGTTCATTATTATTAGACTGGTTGGAACCAGTGGAGGTCTGGGTCCTGACTTTAGTAGAGGAACAGAGTCTGAGAGCTTCCAGGGTCCCTTCCATCAGGACCACAGTGAGGTTCTCAACCAGAAACTTCACAAATTTACCTTCAAGCAAAGACAATTCAGGTGTCTGTCAGAGGAACGAACCACAGTCCACACAAAAAGCCAAGGTGCTCTTATTCTTTATGTCATTTCCAGACAAAGTGTGAGAAACATGCATCCACTGACAACACTATGGCATGGAAGAAGCTTACAATGCAGCACCATGGAAGCCAGACAACAAAAAGGAGCCCTCCATCTTGGAAAGAGGTCCTCTTTAACAGGTGGTTGGCTCCACCCCTTACCAGACCAACCCAATTACCAATCAAAATCAGACGCGTATCCTAAGAAACAATAGAACATTCACATGCATTTTCCTGGTAACAAATGCAACATAATTAAACAAAACATTCTTCAATTTAACAATAATCTTTAAATAAAAATGCAAAATAAAAAGAAATCATTCTGAATTTAAAACAGGCCTGTCAAAGGAAACCAAAACCATAGGTGGGTCCACTGGACCTCCTGGATACAGGAAGTGCTCCTAAAAAACCAGGAAGTAAAACACTGAGAACAACCAAAAGCAGGTGACTACCAAAAACTAAACTAAGCGAATTGCGATAACCATTGGAACCTTACGGCTGAACAGTGTGTGCACCCACTGACGCTGTCAGGAACAAATCCACTTTATTAAGCTCTCATGCCGTGACAGACGTGTCCTCTGTCCCAGTGTCCAAAAACGGAACCAATTCTCTGATTTTTGCTGTTTGATTTCAGCTGTCTCGACTCTCATTATGTCCTGTTTTCAGTTTCAGTTTAGTTTTTTATTTCAAACACAAAACAAATGAAAATTCAACACAGTGGTTTAAAAGACACAACACAATACAGTGTGCTTGAAAAGGAGTGGGTTGAAGAGAAATCTTGTCTGCTCCCACCCCTTTTTACAAAACCGGGCGGCAGTGGCTCAGGTGGTAGAGCTGGTCAACCAATGACCGAAGGGTTGGCGGTTCGATCCCCGCTCCCCCCCAGCCAGCTGTCATTGTGTCCTTGGGCAAGACACTTCACCCTCCTTGCCTCCAGTGTGGCTCCACTGGTGTGTGAATGTGCATGGATGATCCCGGTGACGGTCAGAGGGGCCGTGGGCGCGAACTGGCAGCTACGCCTCTGTCAGTCTGTCCCAGGGCAGCTGTGGCTACATCAGTAGCTACCATCACCAAGTATGAATGAGGACTGAATGAATGATGGACACAATGTAAGCGCTTTGAGCAACAAGAAAAAGCGCAGATAAATCTAAACTAATCTATTACTATTATTATTATGTGCATATTCAACACACGTATACAGATAGGTACAAAACATTCACGGTACAATTCTGCATTGCAACTGTGCTAAAGTGACATTTTTGTTTAATTCATCGTTTCTGGCCTTATAAAGTTCTATTAGTGACTTCTTGTAGGTTTTTTTGAATGCATGTAAACTTTTGGTTTGTTTTAAACCTTCATCCAATCCATTCCATAAATCCACACCACTATTAGATAGACACATTTTCTTTTTTGTTGTTCGAATGCACTGCTTTTTGAAATTCAGTTTTTTTCTTAGATTGTAACACCAGTCTCTGTCTTTGAACATTTGCTGTAAGTTTATTGGAAGTAAGTTGTATCTGGCTTTGTACATGAAGAGAGCTGTTTTCAGGTTCACTAGATCCCATATTTTCAATAAACCCGACTTTAAAAACAAATCGTATTTATGTGTCCACTCCATGAACAATTACACAGCTTTTTTTTGTAAGATATAGAAACACTGTAGGTTTGTTTTATAAGTATTTCCCCAAACTTCTATTCTTCTTCTTACTGCCTTTTACGCCTTGAGACGCGAAAAACTATCTATACTGTACTGTAAATATGGTAGTATTATGGATGTATATATTAGTAAACGTGCTTTGTGAGTGAGAGTATGGCACATTTTTCCCAACACTGCTATGCTTTTAGCAATTTCAGCTCTGATCTGCTTAATTTGTGGTTTCCAGGTTATTTTGTCGTCCAGAGTTACTCCAAGGAACCTGATTTCAGACACTCTTTCCAGAACATGGTTATGAATGGCAACTTTATTTCTACATCTGCAGGAATGTGGCGATTTCCGAAAATCATGAATTTAGTTTTGTTAACACTGAGTGACAGTTTATTTTTGTCAAACCATTGTTTTAGTTTCCCTAATTCTGTATTTACTGTTTCCCTGAGGCTCTCCCCTCTACAGACTATACTTGTGTCGTCTGCATATAAAAAGTGTTTGAGTGTATTTGATATCAAGCGTATGTCATTGATGTAAAGGATGAACAGTATGGGACCTAATATTGACCCTTGTGGAACTCCACAGCTAAAATTTAGCAGGGATGATTTACAGTCATCCAGTTGGACAAACTGCTGCCTGTTATTAATGTAAATGTTTAACCATTCTAATGCTGGTCCTCCTATTCCATACTTTTCCAGTTTGTTTACTAAAATGTTATGGTCAATAGTGTCAAAAGCCTTTTTCAGATCGATGAACACTCCTACTGCAAACTCTTTATTGTCAGTGCCATTTATCATTTTCTTCAGTTAGTTGCGTAATCGCCATGGACGTTGATCTAATTTTTCTGAATCTTTCTCATGATTGAGAGTTTGTGATTAGGATTTGTGTTTCTATTGTATTCTTCTTTTCTGTCAGGAGATAACAGGAGATAATGGAGGCCCAAAGACTGAAGTTCAAGACATCTCATAGGAAACTGAATAGACTAATCACACCGCAGGTTCCCGTTGACTTGTAGTTATTTCTTGAAAAAGTTTAGTCCTTTATTTCCTTTCTTATTGCTCCAAATTCAGATGAAAGCACACACTAAACTTTTAAGGTAAAATAAAGCAGAAAACTCTGCTTCGGGCAGATTTCCATGGCCGAAATGTGCACAAGTGCACCACAGGTCCTCATGAGTTTACACAAACATAAATCTGGCATTTTATTTTGAAAATCCAGCAGATTATTTGAGATGTTTTGCTTTCGCTCAGCTTTCTTTTGTGTTCATCCTGACTTTCTTACAAGGGAGGGGGGGTCATGTTCGGTATGAACCCCCTAACCGTGACCACTGAGTCTGAGACCGCCAACCATCAAGATGGTTTCAAAATAAAACCCCTTCAGTCACACCAGAGTTTTATGGAAATATCTGAGCCGGGAAAACTCAGGAGAAAGTTGACTTTTCAAATCTGCCAAACATTTCTGCTTTTGTGAGTCAAAAGTTTTGAGCGTTTTCCTTCCAAAACTTCCAAACTTCCACAAAATATTTACCTTGAGCACATTTTCCATACAAATCTGATACACTGGGTCTTTGTGTATGTTTCATTGGATTTAAAAACAAAACTTAACCTGTAAATAAAGATTCACTTCTACATGAGAATACACAACAGCCAGATGGAGAAAATCTGGGAATGTTATTAAGGATCCAAACATCAAGGAGCCTCAAATGTTCAGCTTTGCTGCAGAACCTGCAGCTGAGGTCACGGAAAAGCCTGGAGCGATTGGGAAGCTAATTAGCACGGAAGGAAGATGTGAAAAACATAAAGAGTGGAGAGACATGTGCCAAACGCAGGATTTGACCTGCGCTGGCGGCTGCCAGGTGACTTGGAGGTGCTGATGTGACATTAATTACAGAGAAGAGGACAGCTTCACAAATCTGTCACAGCTGCAGAACCACTTCACGGCTCCCAATCTGTGCAGCGTCCTCTCCATCCATCTGGACAGAGATCCATCCATCCATTTGTTTCTGAGCACGCTGATGGCTGGCTCCGGCTCCGCTCACACCTTTGATTAATGGCTCAGCTGCGAGTCCAACCCTGTAATTGGCGAGTTCCTTTTTCATTTTTTTCGCTCGCGGTTACCTGGTGACAGAGCTGCAGCTGAGGCGCCGGCGCTGCTGCAATTCCTCCAGTTAGTGTCAAACCTGCAGCTCCTGACGGCACAGAACATCCTTCTCTGTCCTGAAGCGCCTGAGGTGGGGGGGGGGGGGGGGGGGGCACAGACCCAGGCTGGCAGAGCTTACAGGTTTTTTCCAGGAACTCCACTGTCACAGGCAGAAACTGCCAACTGGATCAGCCTTTTCCAGCTCCTCAGCTCAGCATTTCTAACAGAGATGTTCAAGCAGCTCAAATCCAAAAATGAGACTGTTCAAAGTCCTGAGTGTTCCTGGAAACTCTGAGGAGGTCCTCCTCTAATGAGGCTCGTTGTTGGAGAAAAGGCTCCAGATCACCATGTTCTTCAGGCCTGCAAAGGAAATGCCCAAACATCCTTCCCAGAAGGAGCTGCTTTCCAGAAGAAAATGCAGGGTTGAATGCTATATTACTGGATGAAAATGAAACTTAAAGGGTCATAATTGGCAAAAAAAATACTGTAATAAAGAAAGAGAAAACAAGGAAAGGAAAACAAAGGGTTGTATGTTTTATAGTATTCAACCAATAAGGAGACATGTGACTTCAGTGTTTTTCAACCAGTGTGCCGCGGGAGATGGTCAAGTGTGCCGTGGGAAATTGCCCTCATTCACTGATCTAAAAACATTTCCCATCTCAAAGATATCAGCTCTGTGTTCATCCAAACAAACCCTGATAAAACACTGAGGAGTTAAGAATATAAAAGATCATAAAATTATTTTTTCTTTGTGTTTATTTGTTTCTATTAAAGACATTTTGATAAGAATGACGGTACCGCGACTTAGCTGCATCTAAAGCTGTTTTTGGAAAAGTCCCGCCCCTTTAACTGTCTCCACCAATCATTCTTGGAGGCTTAATCACATGTCATCAGTCTGACCAATCAGAAGTGATTAAAGTCTTAACTTCCTTGTTCCAATTTAGCTCAAAAAGTCTCTCAGTTCCAACAAAAATAGCAGCTAAAGCTCGTCTTTAGCAGTATAGCTTTCCACAGAATCCGGTATCAGACCATAGAACAAGTGAACAAAACAACGAAGCTCAGAGACGCTAGTCTTTCTGCCCTTATGCGTCAGATTTCACACTACATCTCCCATGATGCATTGGCTTAAAGGGACAGGTCTCAGTGTACAACGAGTCGTCCTTGTTATACGTCTTGAAACCACAAAGAACACGCATCAAACAGATTTTTAATTTTCTAACTTAACTTTTATTTTATTTTAGAAAAAACAGCTGCAACTTCCATCTTTTTCTGCCACAATTATCACGAAAATGCACGTGAGATTGTGGAGGGGGGGGGGGGGGGCTGTTGATCAACACAGACTGAGTTTTTGCTTCTTTTTTTTTTGGAATGCTGGTGTGCCGCTGGGTTTTTTGTCAAGGTTAAAGTGTGCCGTGGCTCAAAAAAGGTTGAAAAACACTGCAGTACAGTATGTGTGACTTTCTCATTTCTTTATTTTTATCATTTTTACAATTTAGAGTTTATAGATTTTTTGGGAGAATTTGATCAAATTGTTATGCAGTTTCTCACCAACTGGTTACAAATTGTGTTTTTTATACTATAAACAGAGAAATGTGATGGTTCTACTGCACTGCACTGTGTTTGTGACGTTAGAGCCGACTTTTTATAAATAGGAGTTATGTTTTCAAAAGACGTAATAGATTATGCTGTCCTACTGTCAATTGTTCAGAATAATACTTTTAAAAAAAGATCCGAATCCTGAACAATACTTCACCTTTCATTAATAAACGATTTATAAAGCATCAGAAATGTTTCAGGAGGGTTTGCTAAGGGGGTATGAATAGGTGTTGGGGCATTCTTTGGCCAGGGGGGTTGGAGTGTGAAACTGAGATGGGGGAGTTCTTCGTTTTCGGTAAACTCCTCCTTCTCTGGTCCCGGACCCCCGTGAATGTGGGAGGAATACTGTAAACCACTTAACTCTGCTGGTTAGTCCTCATACAACAGCTGCAGGTCACCATGGCTACACATCACACCGAGTATCAAATGGTCCACTTATTGTGAAAAACGATGTAAACATTAGAAATAAGAACATTAAAGTACTAATAAATGCTTTAATATTTCTTTTTTTCATAAGTGGCCATGATATAAAATGGATAGAGCCCAGCGAGGTTTTATTACATTATCAGAAATAATGGAATAACACCTTTTTTTTTGGACACCTCAAAGGACGTTATCTTTTACATATCAGTTAATTATTGTTAGAACTGTAGGGCATATGCTAACATCTACATATGAAAGTGGTGGATATTTATGTCCTTTTAATTTTAAAAGTTATATTTTTGCATCAATGAGCCCGTGTGTTTTTATTTGCAGAGAAAACAGAATAACTCAGAGATCATTTATGACAACTCCCACTGTTGCAGAGACTCATTAACATGTAGAGCGTCTCCTCACCTCCTGCCTAAAGCGTGACCTTGTCAACACCCCCTGGAAGGTGCAGAGAGGAGGCGGCAGGTAACTCCAACCGTTCTGGAGCTGTGCAGCCAACATCTGGGCGGCAGCAGAGCAGAGCGGCATCGACCGAGTGAGACTTTATTGATCCCTGAGGGCAAAGCAGGTCTGCTACAGCAGCAGATAGATGAAACAGAGAAGGACAATAAAACACCATCAAAACTGCAGTGGAGTGCAGCTCCGGCGAGTATTACCTCTCTGAGAGAGTTAATACTTTGTTTAAGACGGAGCGCTTTATGAGTTCCAGGACTACTGACATTTTTCTAAGGTTTTTCTGGGAAGATAACTGACTGACATTGAAGGTTTTTGCTGGGGAAATCTAATCATGGTGTTCCCCTGGTGTTGGTGAGTCTGCTCGAGAGGCCTGCAGGCTGCTCATAAACCCATCGCAACATAAATTGGAATTTACCTTGAGGCTGGAGATAAATCAAGCCGCAGGGTGGCTAAACAGATTTCGATCTTTTCAGCAAACGTCCTCCTCCATGATGTCACAGACAGGGTCTCTGGCTCTGACAGGAGGCCCAGAAAAGACCTGTTCCTCCTCATAGGGTGTTCTGAATCAGGAGCGCCTTCAGTGGAGGAGCAGTCAAGTACAAAGACTTAATTTTCTTTGGTCGGAGTCCTAATCCGTCACCCAGGCTGAAGAGCTCCTGCTTGTAAAAGGATTTCCCAGAGAGTCCAGTAAAGAAACCAATTTACCCCCTCCCTGATTAATTCTCAGAGGTATCTGGAGAGAAGCGTACAAACAGCATTTATCTGCCCTTGGGGACCTCAATGAAAGCCCAATAAATTACCTCCTGCTGCATGAATTAGTAAGCACTGTAATCTATACAGAAGACATTAACGCACCGCTCCCTTCTCCTGCAGCATAAAGCAGCAACTGTTGCTTCATTTCCTTATGAAAGAGTCCGAATCTTTCATGAGGATGACTCCATGTTCACAGGAAGAGCCTGTCTGCCCAGAAAACATCCATTTATTGGATCTGCTGCTGTAGCTAAACAGAAAAGAGCCAGAACCCCACAAAGCAGGCTAGCAGTTAGCCACAGGGCTGCACAATCCCACAGGAGGACAGGAGAACCCTGACAAATATTCAACGCTATGCACTGGAGGTGGACCGCCACAGCAAAGTCACTGAAGCAAAAACCACAACAAATGTAAACAAGGTTTAAAACAGATCAACACAAACCTCAACAACCAAATCTTAGCAAGTATTCAAAGTTGAACAGACTAGTGGATCCAAGCAAAGATCAATCAGTTGAAGTTAATATTATTATGTTGGGACCCTCCAGAGATTAGCATTGTTGTGATCTCACCAATTGTTCTCAACACAGAAACTTGGTCCAATTGAGATGGATATCTCCCTCAATGTGGTCACTCTGTGTTCTGCGTTGTGAGCATTTAGAATGAGGGAACTGCGCCTCCTGTGTCTGGATCAAACCTTTAATTACTATTAAACAAACTAAATGCTCAGAGCGTTTCTTAAACTACCACAAAAAAGACAGAATAGCAATTATTTTCCCTTACAACTTTTAATTGGACGTATAAGAGTCGAGAACTGGTGGGGGCTATTTTACTGTGAAACAAGCGGAGAGAATAAATACAAGTTGTGTCCAAAGTTGAATGTGTGAATTTACCATGTGTGTCAATTTATCATGTGTGTCGATTTAAGATGTGAATTTACAGTTAATAAGATGTTAATGTGACGTGTGTAATTTTAACATGTGTTAATTTACCATGTTTGGGAATTTCACATGTGTAATTTATAGTGTTTATTAATTTAGCGTGTAAATTTACCGTGTATGTGTGAATTTACCATGTGTGTAAATTTACAATCTTTGTGAATGTACCATGTGTGTAAATTAACCCTGTATGTAAATTTAACATGTGAAAGAATTTGCCATGTGTGCAAATATCCCATGTGTGTGAACTTAACATAAGTGTGAATTTACCATGTGTGTGAATTTAACACAAGTGTGAATTTACCATGTGTGTGAATTTACCATGTGTGTAAATTTACCGTATGTAAATTTAATATGTGTTGATTTACTGTGTGTGTAAATTTAACGTGTGTAAATTTACTGTGATTGTGGATTTACCATGTGTTCATATTTACCATGTGTGTGACAATTTATCATGTATTTGAAATTACCATGTATGTAAATTTACCATGTGTGTGATTTTTACAATGTATGTGAATTTTTTATGTGTGTAAATTTAACACGTGTCAATTTATTCTTCATATGAATTTATCGTGTGTAAATTTACCATTTGTAATTTTACCAGTGTTTACAAATGTAATGTGTTAATTTACAATGTTTATGTAATTGCCTTGTGTACATTTACCCTATGTGTTAATTTACATGTGTACATTTAACATGTGTTATTTTCCCATGTCTTTGAATTCAACAGTTTATTTTTACTCAGTTTATTTTTATTTATTTTTAATTTACCATTTTACCATGTGTGAGCATTTACCATGCCTGTGAATTTACTATGTTTGTAAATTTAACATGTGTGTCAATTTATGTTAATGTTTGTGAATTTTACATGTGTAAATTTACAGTGTTTATAAATTTACTGTGAGTGATTTTACCATGTGTGAACATTTACTATGTATGCGAATTTACCGTGTGTGTAAATTTACTATTCTTTCATTCATTCATTAATTTTCTATTCCGTTTTTCCCTTTCGGGGACACGGGGCTGCCGGAGCCTATCCTGGCCACTTGTAGGCAAAGGTAGGGGATGCCCTGGACAGTCTGTCGCAGGGTAGAATGTCTACAATCACACACCCATTCACTCTCACATCTAGGGACAATTTAGAGTTGCCAATTAACCTATGAAGCATGTTTTTGGACAGTGGGAGGAAGCCGGAGATCCCGGAAAGAACCCACGCATACACGGGGAGAACATGCAAACTCCAAACAGTTTACAATTTACCAATTTACCATGTGTGTTAATTTACCATGTGTGTAATATAACCATGTTTGTGAATTAACAATGCGTGTAAATTTCCCATGTGTGTAAATTTACTGTGTTTGAAAATTTAACGTGTGAATTTACAATGTATGAAAATTTACCATGTGTGTTCATCTAACGTGTGTGTAAATTTGATGTGTGTTGTTTACCATGTGTGTTCATCTAACGTGTGTGTAAATTTGATGTGTGTTGTTTACCATGTGTGTAATTTCAAGGTGTTTGTGAATTTACTGTGTGTGTAAATTTACCATGTGTAGGAATTTAACATGTATGTAATACTACCATGTTTTACCATGTGTGTAAATTTACCACGTGTGTGAATTTACTATTGGTGTAAATTTACCACATTACAATGTGTGTAAATTTAACATGTATGTGATTATACCATGTATATAATGTTACAGTGTGTGTTAATTTGCAATGTTTGTAAATGTATGTTTATATTTATTATAGATGTTTGTGGATTTACCACATGTTCATATTTATCATGTGTGTGACAATTTATAATGTATATAAAATTACCATGTATGTGAATTTACCATGTGTGTGATTTTTATAATGTATGTGAATTAACCATGTGTGAAAAATTAACACTTGTGTCAATTTACCCAGTATATGAATTTATCTGTATATGAATTTACAATGTGTGTAAATTTACCATGTATATGAATATACCATGTATATGATGTTACAGTGTGTGTGAATTTATATTTTTTGTAAATGTGCCACACATGCAAATTAACCCTGAATTTAACCTGTGTGAGCTTTTACCATGTGTGTATATTTAACGTGTTTGTAACTGTACCATGTGTCTAAATTTAGCATCGGTGTAAATTTACCATATTACAATGTGTATACATTTAATGTGTGTGAATATAACATGTATATGATGTTACAGTGTGTGTGAATTTACAATTTTTTTAATGTACCACATATGTAAATTTACCGTGTTTGTGAATTTACCATGTGTGTGATTTTTACGATGTATGTGAATTTACCATGTATGTAAAGTTAAAATGTGTGTCAATTTACCCTGTATATGAATTTATTGTGTGTGAATATACTATGTATGTAATATAACCATTTTTGTTAATTAACAATGCGTGTATATTTTCCATGTGTACGAATTTAACAAGTATGTAATATTCCCGTGTTACCATGTGTGCAAATTTAACATTTATGTTAATATACCATGTATATGATTTTACAGTGTGTGTTAATTTACAATGTTTTTAAATGTACCACCTATGTAAACTTACAGTGTTTGTGAATTTAACTTGTGTGAGCTTTAACCATGTTTGCATATTTAACATGTTTGTCACTACCATGTGTGTAAATTTACAATATTACAAAGTGTGCAAATTTACCATGTAAGTACATTTACCATGTGTCTAAATATACCATGTATTTAAATTTACAGTGTGTGTAAATTTACCATGTATGTAAATTTATCGTGTTTGTGAATTTACCGTGTTCGTGACGTGTAAATTTAACATGTTTCTGAATTTACATTGTGTAAATGTAATGTGGGTGTGTATTTACCATGTGTTTTATTTACCATGTGTGTGACAATGTGTGATTTTTCAATGTATGTGAATTTGCCATGTTTGGAAATCTAACACATGTGTCAATTAACCCTTTATATGAATTTATCGTGTGTGAATTTACAATCTGTGTAAATTTACCATGTATGTAAATGTACCATGTATTCGATGTTACAGTGTGTGTGAATTTACAATTTTTATAAATGTCACACATATGTAAATTTACCGTGTTCGTGAATTTAACTTGTGTGAGCTTTTAACATGTGTGCATATTTAACATGTTTGTGACTTTACCATGTGTGTATATTTACCTTATTACAATGTGTATAAATTTAATGTGTGTGAATATACCATGTATATAATTTTACTGTGTGTACATTTACAATGTGTGTAAATATACCATTTGTGTTTGTGAAATTCCGTGTTTGCGAATTGACCGTGTTTGTGAATTTTACTTGTGTGAGCTTTCACCACGTGTGTATATTTAACATAATACTGACTTTACAATGTGTGTAAAATTACCATCGTTGTAAATATACCGTATTACAATGTGTATAAATGTAATGTGTGTGAATATACCATGTATACAATTTTACAGTGTGTGTGAATTTACAATGTGTGTAAATATACCATGTATGTAAATTTACAGTGAGTGTAAATTTACCATGTATGTACATTCACCATGTTTGTGAAATTCCGTGTTTGTGAATTTCACTTGTTTGAGCTTTTACCACGTGTGTATATTTAACATGTTTGTAACTTTACTTTGTGTAGATTTACCATCGGTGTAAATATACCATATTACAATGTGTATAAATTTAACATCTGTGAATATACCATGTATGTAAATTTACAAAATGTGTAAATGTACCTTGTATGTAAATTCACCTTGTGTGTAAATTTACCATATATGTTAATTTATCTTGTTTCTGAATTTACCGTGTTTGTGAATTTAACATGTGTACACCATCTGTTTTATTTATCGAATTTACCGTGTTCGTGACATGTAAATTTAACATGTTTCTGAATTTACATTGTGTAAATGTAATGTGGGTGTGTATTTACCATGTGTTTTATTTACCATGTGTGTGACAATTGATCATGTATGTACAATTACCATGTATGTGAATTTACCATGTGTGTGAGTTTTACAATGTATGTGAATCTACTGTGCGTAAATTTAACACGTGTGTCAAATTTTCCTGTATATGAATTTATCGTGTGTGAATTTACAATGTGTGTAAATTTACCATGTGTGTAAATTTAGAGTGTTTGCAAATGTAACGTGTTAATTTACCATGTTTATGAATTTGCCTTGTGTAAATTTACCATGTGTGGGAATTTAACATGTGTGTAAAGTTACCCTGTGTGTTAATTTAACATGTGTGTACATTTGACTTGTGTTAATTTACAAGATTTTTGAATTTAACATGTTTAAATTTGTAGTGTTTGTGAATTTACAGTTTAAGAGATTTTACCATGTCTGACCATTTACCATTTATGTGAATTTAGTACGTATGTGAATTTACCATGTGTTTTAATTTATCATGTGTGAATTTACCATGTATGTAAATTTGTGAATTTAGCTTTTGTGTTTGTGTGAATTTCTACAGTATTTAAAGAACATCAGTCATTTTTTAAAGACAGAGTTTAGCTAATGGTTTTATTCAGTGATTTACAGATTAGTTTGGAATTTTATTTAAGGTTTGGTGCCTTGCCCAAGGACACAAGGACTGTCTAGTGTATGATATGAACTCTCGACCAACTAGATGGATAAAGTTTCCACTCTTTGACAGAGTTGTGTCTTAGACCGCTGATTCTGTTGAGTTTGTGTAGAGCTGCGCTGTCATCCATATTCACCTCATCAAACCACCAGAGCATTAATGACTGCTGCCACTAACGACTCCATTAGGGTTTCAGATCCTCTGTCAGCATCAGTGGCTTCTTCATCCAGCTGCTTTTCTAACCGTCCAACTCTAAAAGTCCCAGCATGCACACCAGCGGCTGCGGTTGACAGTTCAATCACGTACAGCGGTTAAAACCAGAGTCACCTATGATTGATGAGCATCACCCGGCAGCTGTTGCTATGTCGTAATCTGCAGCATCACTTCGTGGGAGGGGAGAATCTCCAGGGTGACCAATGAGAGCACTGGGCTCATTTTAGAGGAACAGCTGCATCAGATTTTCAGTGTCCTCATAAAAGAGTCCCGGGATGTGTCTTTTACAGAGGGCGTGAGGACAACAGCCCCATAAAAGGGAACAATAAAAAGTAGGAAATGATGGAGAGCAGACACAGACAGGGGGGGTGTGTGTGTGTGCAGGTTTTACCCTTTTACCTTCAAATCTACGACTATAAAAGTAAAAGGGGCAGAAATCCTGACTGCAGGTTTTTGAATTAGCCATCTCATTTATGGAAAAGTAATTACCCCCCTTTAAAATTAATGAATAACCTTTATTGGAAAACTAGCTTTACTTCATGGTGTCAAACTCGGATTACAGGCAGAGCTGCTGAATCTCAACAAAGAATGTAAAGGAGCTTGTGGAGATCCTGCAGTGCTTTCACTTCTCCATTCAGATGGATGGAGAATTCCAGAAAGACCCATCTCTGGATAAATGCCCCATAGGGTTTCTACAAGAACTTTTGTAAGGTGGAGCATCTGTGGAAATCCTCTCATCTGGAAGATCAGAGATTCCACCTAAAGTACCAGAGAACATCTTTAAATGACATGCTGAGGTATACAAGAACCCAATGTTCCTGTCCAGCAGCCATCCTGGACTGAAGGACCAGATTGTTTTCACATCTCTTTCTGAACCCTTGAGCAAAGATTTGACCCCCGCCATCAACTCAAAAACTCACCAAAGAGAGCTACAGTATGTTGTCGACATTTAGGACACCCATGTCCGTTAACGCCTCTTTTACCTGGGTTTTGTCTTCTAGCTGAAACCAGCTATGTTAACATGGTTAACAAAAAAACCTACGTATTGGCTTATAAACCACTGTTGTTTCTTTCATTTGTGTGTTTGAAAGAAAGAAAGAAAGAAAGAAAGAAAGAAAGAAAGAAAGAAAGAAAGAAAGAAAGAAAGAAAGAAAGAAAGGAGGAAATATGGAGTATGGAGTAGTCGTTCAACAGACGACGGATGAAGGACAGCCGCTGTGTGTATGGCAGTTCATGGAGAATGGGGGGGTGAGGTGTAGCAACAGAAAGGACAGGACGTTTTCGAATGCCAGACTATGATCCTACAAACACAAAAGTTTTGCTTTAATTAGGTTTAATTAGGATTTATGGTTTAACAGCCATAATTACCATCTTAAAGTTCTCCTACTTAAAATGATAGAGGGTGTAATTTTCGTCAAAGGTATATCTCAACTATGAGAGACAAAATGAGAAGCAAATATCCACAAAATCTCATTGTCTGATTTTTGAAGAAATTATTTTTAAATAAGGGTGGAAAATAAGTATTTAGTCACCTACAAACAAGCAAGATTTCTTTCTCTCACAGACCTGCAACTTCTTCTGTAAGAGTTACAGAAGCATTTCAAGGTCCTGGAGTGGCCTAGCCGGATGTCAACCCCATAGAAAACCTTTGAAGGGAGTTGAAGTCCGTGTTTCCCAGCGACAACCCCAAAACATCACTGCTCTATAGGAGATTTGCATGGAGGAATGGACCAAAATACCAGCAATAGTTTGTGAAAACTTTGTGAGGACTTACAGAAAATGTTTGATTGTAGTCATTGCCAACAAAGGGTATAACAACGTATTGAGTTAAACTTTTGTTATTGACCAAATACTTATTTTTCAACATTTTTTACAAAGAAATGTCTTTGTAAAAATGTGATTTTCTGGATATTTTTTCTCATTTTGTAATTCATAGCTGAGGTTTTACCAATGATAATAATTACAGGCCTCTCTCATATTTTTAAGTGGGATAACTTGAACCATTGATAGCTGACTAAACACTATTTTGCCTCACTGTATATAAAAACAGTGGATTTAAAAAGTACTTTAATGACTGACGTAATTTTTACTGAACCAGTTTTATTAGTAAAAATGAGCCAAAACCCTAAAATAAAATACAGAATTGAAGCATCTGTCTGGCTGTTGTAAAAAAAACAAAAAACATTAATGTAATAGAAAAGATTAAAAATACAATTAAAGTCTACAACAATCTAATTTGTTTAAAGTACAAACCAAATCATTCAGTTGAAACTCCATCAGTTTTGTAGTTTTCAAACTTCATTGTTTCCTAAGCTTTTGTGGCTGAATTGTTTTTAATGATTAGCGTGACTTTATAACATCAGAAAGATACAACAGTTCCAGCTACAACAACAATCAACCAATTTCCTTTTTAGAAAAACTTTGCAAATCTTCTTCATTCTCTCCACCCCTGAAGATAAAAATCCTACCTAAGCCAGTTTTAGCCAGCCTGACTTCAAGTTTAGAGGCTGCCCAGTCTATGTCGCCCAACCGGTGCATCACAACAGCCAACGCTCTTCTCATTAGATCAAGTATGAACCTACTGTGTCCTCCTGAAAAGCCTGATGATGTTTCCCTCAAACATCCGGATGTCTAGACCAACCCAAAACCCATCTGTGCTGCAGGAGTTCATAAATCTCGTTTCATGGAGAATATCTGCTGTCTGACGTGAGGAGCAGCAGTTCAACAGTTCGGGTGTTTCCTTGGGGGGGACACGGTGAGTCAGAGTGATTCAGACGAGGCTCAGACCCAACATGAAGGCTTCATCTGCCAGAAACACTGAAGTCTGCAGGCGGACCACATCTGTCTGTTCAGACACAAACGCAGGACTTTTACTGTTCAGAGATCTGAAAGCCTCAACATTTATCTTCATCTAAGCCTCTACTGAAGGTGGATACTTTATTAAACATATGTAAAGATAAATCAATGTTTGTTTCTAAAGCCTCTTTCTCAGACAGAATCCTAGAGTGCTTCACAAAAGGGATAATCAAAATCCAACAAAAAAGTGGAAATCTGAACAATTATCTCATTTATAGGACAAACTAAAATAACAATTAATCCTACTAAAAGACAGTTTAAAATAATTAAAAACTCTTTTGAATATAAACATCTTGACTTGACGAAATCGACCAGTTGTAATGAAAAAAGGGGACATTCCAAGGACGATAGGCAACGGCCTGGTAGGTAAGGTCTTCGCTGGCTTTGTAGCAAGTTTGTCTAACAATCCTCTTTTGACCCTGCGTCCCCTTTGTATTTTATTATTCTTTACTATTTGTATATCTTATTATCTGTAGTTTCTTAAGGTACTACTACTACTGCATGCTACTCGATTACTTCACTGAGTCAAACAGTTCTTCTACTCCAAAAGTGTTCATGGTATTGTTGACCTTCTGTTGACCCTGCATGATGACAAATACTAAACAAACTCAAATGTTAGATGAAACTTTTAGTCAGCCTCGTTGAGCAATATGTCAGAATTATGGATTCCCATCCAGCCTAAAAACTTGATTCACTTATTTTTGTCAGACCAAGGAGATCTTTGTATGCCAAAAACAACATGCTTTAGGGTCAAACATCCGATTCTCTGACTATACCCAGGTCCTTTTCTATCACTAGAGTTTAATTTTTAATGGTCTATATCATAATGTTTCTCATTGGATGATTTTCTCCTTCATTTGGATCAAGATCACGTTCTCCAAACCCTGCACCCCCCCTTCATGTATTCTTCCCTCGTCTAACTCACCTGATCCGCCTCTGCCGAGGCCCGATAACGAGCCACAGTGAAGTCAATCAGGTGTGTCAGGAAAAGCAAAACCACAGCAGAAGCTTTGGGCTTCACAGCTGAGACGTCGGTTTTCAAGGATCACGGTTTTAGAAAAACTCCGAATGAAATCGAGGCTCCGACATTTTGTCTGTAATCCATTCAAATTCCCAACATTTTGACTGTGCCTTTGTCCTTCAGGCTCTTACTTTGAAAGGCTGCGCAGCTGTCCGGCGCGGCGGGGTGATGGGAGTGGACGTGAGGCTGTGATTAATGGTGGTAGTAATGGTTTAGTCAGGGCAGCATATGAGTCCGGCTAACAGCCTGGCTCTCTGCGCTGATTAAAGTCGACAGTACAGTCACCTCCAAGACCTCTGACATAACGCTCTTACCTCTCTTTACCGCTCTCTCTCTCCCGCGTGCACACACACACGCACACACACACAAACAGGAGCTCTCTAAACCTGATCTGCCTGCTTTGCAGTGAAAAGGAGAGCAGCTTGTGAATGGCGAACACGGCTGAGCACGAAGACGAGGCGCTTCAAGCGTTTGGCTCTGATTGTCTTTCATACAGAGCATCAATTCATCTGCATACATTTATTTACATTTAAGAAAGATCAAACTTCAGGACAAACAGAAGCTGACCTCTTAGGTTCTTCTGTAACCAGAAACAGTTGTGTTTTTTCAGCAAGTATAAAATCTCCCTAATGTTTCCTGTTGGTGGGTCAGTTTGAGTTTTTGTTATTGATTCTCTCAGTTACATTTTTGTTAAGTTGACCCCATTTTAATTTAGGCCCATGCTATATTTGTGTTGGGTAAAATAAAACTCTTTATTTGAAGAACTTCCTTTGTCCTGTGGCTCAATCTCTGCCGAGCGGCCCCTGACACGTGGCCTCCTCAGTATTCCTCCGTCTGTTGCTGAGGCGCCTCATATTGCAGATGCCTTTAAAAATCCACCAGTTTTTTTGTCCCACATCTCTGGAACAGGAAAGTCGGAGCTGTTTTAGAACAAATGACTCATCGGAACACAAAGGGACCTGATCTGACTAAAGGAAGGCAGAGCATTTAAATTGATTGGGCCAGCTCACCGCTCCCCCAGGGGAGGTCAAATGCGGAGAAGAATTTCCCCATTGAGGGATCAATAAAGTACCAATAAAGTACCAATTAATTGAGGAATAGGAAACACCTTGATGGTTTACCAGAAGACAATCTGGTAAGATCGTGAGGACAGGAGCAGAGGCAGAAGCTAACATTAACTGTCCTTACAGGTGGATCCGGGGTGTCTGTGGTTGAAAAATTGTCGTCTGCATGGAGCATGCAGGTGGCCCACAGGAAATATCAAGGTCATAGACCGCTCAGTAAACCTGCAGGGAAAAGCTGCGTAGAATGAAGTTTTTTTTCTAAGTTCATGCTATGGCCGTCTGGTCACAGTGAACACCTTCATAAACATGTGAAGGTAAATAAGGTTGACGTAGGAGAGATGCAGGCGTGTCGTACGGATTTTTCAGTTTTTCAACTTCCCCAAATCCTACAAACTTTGCAAGGATCCCGTTAGAGCTGTTCACGTGACACGTGCGCTCTCCTCGCTGTAACCCTAACCCTCTTAGAAATGAGAACATTAGCCAATCGGAGTGTAGATTGTGTGTACGTCCTCAGGGCACTTCCGGATCACGTGCACATCCCGTGTGTGCAGTCAGTACTCACACCTAACTAACGACTAGAGATTAGCGTAAGAACGCCGTACGACAGCATGACCCGTACGTCATCAGTGCGTGTTACTTCCATCATCCTTACCAACACTTCCGGATACACTTTTCACACGCATGACAATGGTACGTTCCATCATGACATCCCTAGAGGTGGCTGTACGAGCCTCGAGGGAACTGAAAGACACACCTGTGGTCCCTCCTCTCTACGACCCTCCATGGACCTGGACGACCCAAAAACCAGCAGAACCTGTACCAGCCAACCCCCTGTAGGGGTCATGTGACTAAAGCTCAAGCAGAAGAAAATCTGGTGTGATCATGAAAGGAAATACAGGAATACAATTCTACATCCCAACAGTGTTTGGTTCATGTCTATGTTTACTTTAACGCTTCAGGGTTTTGTAGATTCCTTCTGTGGATTTCCTTCATTTGAAATACATGAGACAAATACCAGAAAAGATTTGGATCTCAACAAAAATTACAGCAGAACACTTCCTGTCAAGCAGTGGTGGGTCAACCAAATCCTCTCAGCTTGTCTTACCAAATTTAGAAAACTACATTTAGCTGCTCTGTTTTTTTTAAATGATACTTTAAGTAGAGGACCTTTACATTTCTTGAAAAACGGTCCACTTCCTGCCATCATGTCCACCTGGCCCAGCTGCTGTCAGTGTTGTGCACCATGGTGGAGTTTTCATCCAATCCTATTTGTGTTGGCTTGTCTTGTCAGGTTCCATGAACTCTGCCAGAGGCCTTCAGAAACTCAAAGCAGGCATTTGTCCCTGCAAGCAGCAGAGACAGACAGTCTGATGGACGGTCAGATCTCAGTTTGTGACGCCAATGGCAGCTGGAAGGCTTCACCCTCAGCGGGACACTTAGGTCAGGACTCCTGACCTAAGCTCCTAGAACTCCTCCAAGAACCTCATCTGAAGCTCCACAGTTCCTCACATCAAGTGGTTAAATTATTGCCGAACCTTCAAAACAAAAACAAAAAGATTTTGGAAAAAACCACTGGGAATGTTTTGTCAACTCATCCCAACTATGAGACATGGCAGAAGAAGTATAATGATTATGACTACAAGTGGTTTTAATTTCAGATTTAATGCAATAAAAAGATGTTGCATTTTTTACTCAAAATCCTGATTGTCTTTATTTTTAACAGCATCCTCCTCCATAAAACCTTTAAAAAAAGGGAAATTTTACAAGTTTAGGAGCCAGAATGAGAGAATAAACGCCGTCAGGTGGTTCCATGTTGGACAGGCGACAGATTTAGCTGATCTCCTGCAGAACAAGTTCTGAGAGTTCAGCTTCAGCCTGGCAAAGCAGAGCGAGCAGAAAACAAACACTGAGAGAGCGCAGCTCGCTCAGAGGTTTGCTGAAGTGGACAGCCATGGAGGGGGAGCTTCAACAGCTTGTTAGAGATACCTACATGTCAAAGCAGCTGTCCAACAACTGTCAGGCTGCAGAAACCCACAGGGACGCTCAGCAGATAGAAAACCGGGCTGCAGCGCTTTTTGCAAAGAGGAAACATGAATTATGCAGCTTGTTTTGACACGTTTCTCTGAGACTGAAGCCTGAATTCTGGACCAAGTCCAGCTTCCTTACTGCTTCTTATCTCACAGATTTCTTTTCATTTATTTTGACACAGAAAAGGTTACGAGGGACATTTGGCTTTCATGGAGAAGAAACTGAGACCTCAGCTAAAAAAATGTGAAGCTGCAGTCTGAAACAGTGTCTCCGCTGCAATAAAAGTGAAAAGGCTAATGAACTGCAGAACAGAAAGCAGCAGACAGATAATCGTTGGTGTGAAAAATAACCTTCCCCTGGCCTCTTTTCATATTTGATTCAGGTGATCCAGGTTAGATCTCTTGAATACTTTTTTTGTGCCAATTACATTTAAAAGTCCTTGAAAAGAATAAAAAGGTGTCTGTTTTAATGGTCATGATCCTGCGCAGCAGAAAGTGATGGAAACCTCGGCCTTTCTGCTGGAAAGGTGAGGGAAGCCGCAGGGAGCCGGCCTCCATGACAAACTGCTCCTGTTCACGTTGGTTGAACGTGCTGGTTCCTCAAATCTGCCTGCTTTCATTTCACACTCAGCAAGCCATTAGATTACTGAAGTAGTCATTAAATGCACTCATCTATGTCCTGGAATTTTTTTAGATGGATTCTTTCTGCCTCCTCTGCAGGTCTGCTGGACTGCACGAGCTCGGAATGAGAACGCTGCTGATGTTTGGACGTCAAAGTGAAACGCTGGATTCCTCCTCACAAGAGGAAATAGTTGCATCCACTACAGCTCCAGAAACACGAGGCCTTCAACCTTAAAACTGTTCTCCTCACCAGCTGGGACAAACGTTAGGAGGGAAAGTCGTTCATAAAAGGAAGTTAAATGTGAGGCTACGACCATTGAAGTCCCACTCCAGTCAACCATTTTTGAAGCCTCACCAGTGGTCTTTTAATAATAATTATGTCGTTTTAAGTCGCAAAAAAAACAGTGTTGTTTTCTAGGACATAGATTCTGCAGAGCGGCAGGAGTTCATTAGAAATTCACCTCTAAGTTCTGGGTGGAACTTCTGGCATGGAGCAACCCCGCCCCCCTTCCCATTCCCGTTGCTCAGAGCTTGGAACAGACCCGTCCAGCATATTTTCTACGATCTTATTCAAAAGGGTGATTCTTGTCTGCTCCTATTCCAGATTTGCATAAAGAAATCCTCAGAAATGACATTTTGAGACTATTTTAATAGCATTAATAGAAAAACAAAAAGACAGTTTTCATTGGAGTGGAACATGAGGACATCCCACTCACAGCAGACGCACAAATGTGTGGAAGCGGGAAACTCTTAAAACTGGAGTTTGTTTATAAATGTGTCATTTACTTTTTACAGCCGTCTTTTCCTTCTTTGAGGAGTCTTATTTTTCTTTGTGAATCACTGATGATAAATCATTGACTGCATCTGAGAACTGGACTGAGTGTGACATCATCTATTGAAAATGGTTTACTCCAGCTCCAACCAAAGTGAAGTCAATTTAGTTGCCGTTGTTTGGCAATACAGACACCGTCATGCTGGAGTCAGACATCAAAAGTAAAAAGTGAGTCTGAGTCATCATTTCTCTGCAACCACTCTCACCAATCAGGAGAAAGCTTGTTGGGAGGCCACACCCCTAATGCTTAAAAGCAGGCTAAATCAGGCGAAATCTGTCAATCATTTGGAATGTTGGGCGTGGGGGCCAACAGGTTTCACCTACTTTTGTCAAGGCATCTGATTGGTCAGTTTATATAAATATAAATGAATAACTTGAACTACAGAAAACATTTCATGAAAGAAAATAAGGATTATCAGGAAGATGTCAAATTAAAGTTATCAGATCCAGAACGGTTCTCCTGACCAATAGAATAACTCAGTAAAGCTGTTGATTTCTCTATGGAAGTCTATTTTGGCTTCTTGGAGCCAGCGGTTACTTCCTGTTTGGAATGCCAGGGGGGAGGGGCCACTCAGTCCAGTTCTCATTTGCAGTCAATGTGACAAACACAGATGTGCAGTTTCCACCTCATCGAGCCTCATTTAACTTCAGCGTAGACGATGAAGACTGATGGAGGCACACGTTTAACACCTTTAACTCTAGACAACACTAAAGCTAAAATAAAGTATTTTCATATCATAAATCCATCAGTTTTTTTGCAAATACGCTTATTTTGCATCAGAACTGTTTTTTTTGTCAGCTCTGTTTTTACAACTACATTTTTCTTTGATTTAAACCAAGGAGCCATTTTCTTCCCCTTTACTGCTCCCTATCAAAACATTACTTTTCCGTTTTGTTCTTTGCTGCTCTACACACAAAAAAAACCACTAGTCATGCTTAAGGAAATGTCCTTAAAGTGAGTCATGAATGTTTTTAGTGTGAATTCATTTGGACACTGTTGCTTTTTTGTGGTATCATGCAGATCTACGTCTCCTCATGTCTTCTCTTTAATGTGTCGTCTCCACCTTGAAACACAGAGGAGAGAATTCGACTGTAATTCATTCAGGACGCTCTTCAAAAGCGTTCGGCAGATAAGTGAAGAACGGACCGGGCTATCTCTGCTGTCGGGTCCAAACAGGCCGACTGCTCAGAAAACAAAGCAATTTCCCATCACAAAGGCAGAGTGAGGGAGCAATCTATCACCAGCCCAGAGAGGCGGGTTCTGGGGGGGTGTGGGGGTGTGTGAAAATCAGTTGTTTGTTGCCGAGGCTCCGATTCAATCTGCAGCAGAGAAGCTCTGGCGGCGCAGACTTAAACAGGGCGGGTTTGCATGCAGACTTCCTGCAGATGAAGTTGCAGACGCACAGAGAAAAGAAAAGATCTGATTTTTGCTCCAACTCTGGTTGTAAATCTCAGCTCCTCCTTGAAGAGGCAGAACAACCGTCCCGGATCGATTTCTCGAGCACCTCAGAGAATATTTAAAGAGGCATTAGGTAATATTTTTCCCCCCCTGTTGTCCACAATCCATCAGAGCTGCAGAAGCAGGAGGCCTCACTGATCAATATCAATGACGCAGCAGTTACTGGGAGATTTCTGCCCTTCCACATGCATCGTCTGTGACTTGAAGACATTTCCAGTCGGAGAGATTAAAAAACAACAACAACACATTTGTGTTTACAGAGTTACAGCCTCCAGCATCACGATGAGCCTCAGTTTCTTTGGCTAAAAGGAAAAATGATGCTGACACAGCACCAACATCAATCGAGTTCAACGTTCTTAAGAATTTATTCAAAAATGAAGACAAAAACGATTACAGACGACACTGAATACCTCTACAGTTCAACAAAAGAGCAGGTGGACATTAAGGTAGGGGTGTCAAACCCGATTACTCAGGGGGCCACAATCCAAAACACGCTGAAGGTCGCAGGCCGAACAGGATAAACGTTTATTGAACAGAAAATGTTATTGACACGTGCGATTTTCTCAATGTGTTTGTGTTTCTCCAGTCATTTTAAGTTACCATCATGTTCAGGCCAACGTCCCCTAAAGGGAAACCCAACAT
Organism: Oryzias curvinotus; assembly: GCA_023969325.1. Taxonomy (NCBI): domain Eukaryota; kingdom Metazoa; phylum Chordata; class Actinopteri; order Beloniformes; family Adrianichthyidae; genus Oryzias; species Oryzias curvinotus. Next base: position 32,156,870 of record CM043715.1, on the reverse strand, counting down.
TAAAAAAACTCAAATAGCTCAGATTGTTGAAAGTCATCAGTTTATTCAAAATGAGTGAATGAACTTATCTAACTCTACAACTACATGTTTAAATAGTCCAGCAGATGAGTTTCATCCAGGTGGAGTTGGGGGGACGCCTGGGGGCGCCAGGCGAGCCAGAGGCGAGGTCCACGCCCCCCCCAAGACCTGCAGACTATGCAAGGAGCCCGTTAGCGCTGTGCAGGTGAAAACACGCTAACAGAACGTAACAAAGATAGTTGTTTAGTTCCTCATTGTTAACTGTTCTGCTCACACGTTCAGTTTTTCTTCTTTGAAAACCCAAACTACTTCTTCTTCTTCTTTGTTTTATGACGGTGGGCAATCAACTTTTATGTGCATGTCTGCCACCTACTGGTGTGGATTAAAAGTCTCATTCTTGCACATTCATTTGTTGTGTAATTTCATTCTTTTTTGTCATTTTCTTTCTCTTTTTCCCCCTCATCATGTCTCCATCTTGAACTCTTCTAATCACTGTTGTCTAATCACCCAAATAAAACCCCAACAAATTTAGAACTGCATTTATTCCTCTTTATGTCGTCCATCTAAGGACTGGGCTGGCCTTTACAGTGCCTGACTGAAATTGGCAACAAGCATATTGGCCTGTGGGAGGGGCCAGTCTCACCAGGCGAGAGTTAAAACTGGTTCCTCATGTAAACCTTAAAGCTGCCATCTCTGGTTTTTCTATTCTTTCATTTTTGTTTTATTTTGTACGTTTTAGGATATTTCTTTAAAATAACTCTGCAGAGAAAAAAACAAACATATATTTTCATTTTTTTCCTTGGTTGTCAGGCCACATTCTGGAGCAGGGGGGGGGAGGGGGATACACACATGTAACCACAAACGTTTTCATTCACCCTCCCTGGAAAACACAATGAATCCTGGGAAGAGTGGCTTAAGGAAAGGGCTTCCTCAGTGATGCAGGGCGTCACTTCTCTCCATCTGTTTGCTGTGCATCCATCTCTCCTCCCTCCATCTCATCTGCCGCGCCGCGCTCTCACAATAAACGCCTGGCTGTCTGTGCGTCCCGCCGACAGAAGCGCTCCCCACAGGCCTGCTTGTAAAAGACATGAGTTACTGTAGATGCTGAGCTGAAGGGGGGGGCAGAGTGGAGGAGCGCAGGGACATCAGCCAACTGTGACAGTATGGTCGTATTTCTTCCTCCAGCCGCCCGCCGTGGACTCTGAGCTGAATACTGAGCGCGCTCACTGCGGAGCTGGAGGACAGACAGTCCACAGATCTGACTGAGAACCAGGTGAGACGCAGACTGCATTTTCTGAAGGAGTTATTTCAGGGGATGTGAATAAAAATACACCAATCTAACCGTTTTTGACACAAACGTGTCTGACTGAACACAAAGCTTTTGGAATGACACCTTTTGTTTGAGTAAAGGCCGTGGAACGTGACCGGCCTTTTAAGGACCAGGTGACTGCACCCTGAAGGGATGAACTGTCAGGGATTTGGTCATGGAGGAGGTTCCAGTAAAGTCACTGCAGGAAAACGGTAGTGGCAGTGCTGGTGAGGGCTCTGTGTTCATATAGTTGTGTTGGTTTTTAGATTTGTTTTGTTTTGGTGTAAAGCGCTTTGTGTTAGGTTACATATGAAAAGTGCTAAATAAACAAAGATGAATTTGATTTGATTTGTTCTGAAGTTGATTATATTTAAAGCCTCATTTGCACTGAGCGGTACAGTTTTTCTTTTACATTTCTATTATCAAATGGACACATTAAGCTGGACCGGACTGAACCATTTTTGGGCCCTCGTTGGTTGTAGGTCCATAGAATAATAGACGGAGCCGGTGTAGGTACCATAACCGTTCGGCCTGGAACTTCCGTTCGGGGTCCTTTCGACTGAAGGGAACGTCAGACTACGGTATCCCCACTTGGACAAACTACGAAGCGTTGACATCTGCTTGGGCTCTACAAATTTTCATTTCATGTTCCCTTTTGTAACCTAAAGCAATTTTTCCTCATAAATTGTGTCTGACAATATTCTTTGTAATTTTTATAAAGAGATTTTGCCACAAGTCGCTTGTTATTCCAGTTTAAGTTCAGCCGTGGCTGAAAATGTTGGTAGCACGACTAGATGTTCACTCTAAAAAGAAAAAAGTTGATCCAACTTAATTGAATCACTTCAATTGGTAACACCTAATTGTATTAAGTTTATTCAACCTAAATTTTTATGTCTATCCAACTCAATGTGATACGTTGATCCAACTTAATTGAATTGCTTCAATTGGTAACACTTAATTGAATCAAGTGTATTCAACTAAAATTTTTATGTTTATCCAACTTAAATTGATATGCTGATTTCACTTAAATGAATTACTTCAATTGGTAACACCTAATTAATTTAAGTTTATCCAACTTAATTTGAAATGTTGATCTAACTTATAGAAGATCTTTTTCAATCTTGATTGTATGATTTTAACTAACATTTTTCTGAAGTTTCCACCACTGGGGGTGGTACTTTCATATCAAAGACATGAATGATCCAGCAATGTCACACATTACTAGGCAGGAGCTCACATGTCACGAGCTCTGTCTTTAATAATTGGGACTTAAGGTCTTTTACCGCACAAAGGGGTTGGTGATCATCCTCTACCAAACTCTAACTCATGGTGCAGAAAAAAAATGAACATAACAGGTTAAATTACTAGTTCAAACATAGTAAAACAGCTGGACAACAAAACCCATGGACAAAAACTCACACTTAAACCACAATCTGCCCAGATAGGCAAAGAAAATGGTATCCCACAATTCCTTGCGCTGCCTCACGTTATGACATCAATATGCATTGACAGGTTCACACCAAAGTTACACCAACTTAATTAAATTAAGTTGATTAAAAGTAAAATAACTATGTCAGACAACTACTTGTTATTTTTAAGTTGAATGAACTCAAAAAATGATTTATTTTCACCAAACTAAATAATTAAGTTAGAACCATGTAAAAAAGTACATCTTTCCAACTACAGCCCAAATACTCTTTTTAGAGTGTTGTTTTTCCGGGTCCGTTCTGCCAATAATAAAGCACTGGGCGCACGGATTAAAAAACTATAAGCGAACATCCATTTAATATAAAAATGTTATTTAAATTTACCACGAAGGGGGGTCTAAGGACAGAGATGCCAGTATAGCTTAGTCAGTTTGTTAGTTCATTTTAGTATTTTCCTATTGACTCTTTGTATTCATGATCCTTTTGAGTTCATGTTTTACTTCAAAGCCCATCGAGACGACTGTAGTTGTGATTTTGGGCTATACAAATAAAATTGAATTGAATTAAATTGAATTAATAATAATCATAACAATAATAAAGGCACGTTTAGAAGACAATCTCGCTCTGTATCGGAGCTCTGTTTGTTTACAACAGACTTCATAATATCTTCTTCTATGGTGTATCGTAATTTGTCCAGACCAATCACTATCTGACACGTCATCGGACCAACGTACAGCCAATCACGTGTGACGTCAGCATTAGTCTGAGGACCCCGAACGGAAGTTCCAGGCTGAACGGTTATGGTACCTACTCCGGAGCTTCTGTCGTCACACGATGAATCGCGTTGGCTGGTGGAAGGTCATTACAACAAAAGAAAGTACCCAGCCCGTCTTCGCCATTCCTCTTCGCCACACGCAATTTTCTCTCAAACAACACACAGTGGGGTAAAAAAGTATTCGGTCAGCCATCAATTGTGTAAGTTCTCCCACTTATCAAGATGAGAGAGGCTCTAATTTTTATGGTAAATGGCGTAAACTTATGTAACGCTTTTCTACCGACAAGGCCCAAAGCGCTTTACAGTCACATTCAGGTCTCTGGTGGCGGCTCCGCTGCCCAACACAGGCGTCAACTTCCCACCAGAGGCAAGGTGGGGTTCAGTGTCTTGCCCAAGGACGCACCGACTCATGGCCGTGCAAGGCGGGAATCGAACCTGAAATCTCACATGGGTCGACCGCCCTACCACTGCCCCTCCGCCGCTCATAGGTAAACCTCAACCGTGAAAGACAAAATAAGAAAAAAAAAATCCCATTGTCTGATCTGTATTTTTTCTCTCATTTTGTCATTGAGGCTTTACTGATGATAACAATTACAGGCCTCTCATATTTTTAAGTGGGAAAAGTTGCAGCATTGGTGGCTGAAATTATCTGAGTTTATTGTTGCTTCCTGTTCTCCTGTTGGAGCTTTTGGAAGTGCAGATTGTTTCAGCAGCAGGAATATGTTCCTACAGCTGAATCTAGAGTGCAGTCGTCAAATTAAGCCACTGAATTTCAGTGTTCCACTTTTCTGTTTCTACCTAAGATGCTTCAGTTTATCCTTTTGCTTGTTTTTCGTCTCCTCAGAGAAGCTCAGGAGAAAACAGTTTTTTTGTTAATGAAATTAAACCCAAATCCTGAGTTCCAGTTTTTGAGGAGGTTTGTTTTCGTCACTGTTGTTGTCTTTGTTTGGATCAAGGGACATAATTCACGTCCTAATCTCTGTTCATGCCGGCCTTCCGTTGTGAGAGAATAAACCCATCGATGAAATAGAGCTCAAGTCTGTACTAAACACAACGCAGAGGAAGTAGATTTGGTTCGTCTACGCTGATGAGAGAGGAAAATAAGTTAAATATACCAAACGACCTTCAAAAACTGGCTAAAGATAAAGTTCACACAGTAAACAGTAAAGACGTAATTGGAATTTTCTGATAACTATGAGCCAGTAAACAGGAAAAATTGGTAGTGACTTGTAAATTATTAATCTAAAATCACATTTTATTAATAAGTGATGATTGTTCAAGGCGAACAGAATCCAGACTGTTTGTCAAACAAAAAGGCCGTAAGGTAAAGCAAACATGTAAACCTTTGATGAATGAAGACGTGACGCTCACGGGTGGAGTCAGCAGATCATCTCAGGCTTTGGTTGGACGGTTGACTGTAAACACCGTCAGCACTGCACGCGCTCACTGGACCAGCAGCTTCCATGAACTCCTGACATATTGCTCAGATGCAAAGAAGAAGAGAACCATTCAATCCAATCAAATCTTCAGTTGATTCAAAATAATCCTTCTGTTTCTAACAGAGAAAATCCTAATCTCTAACTATGAATAAAACAAACTTCATTTTTCACAAATGACTGCTACAATGAGGCAGGCTATGAGCTCTAGGGTGGATAATTAGTGCTTTGGCCCCGCCCACAGTTTATGATGTGTAATATGAAGCTTATTTAATTAATTGGAGGCCTTTGGCAGAAATGGAAGTGTGGCAGCGGCTCAGACACACATCATTAATATGCAAATAAAGAGATTAAACCAGAAACTGATCCGAGCACCTGAAATCAATTCCCATGAAACTCTTTCATCCTCCACACTGAGACTCATTTCTGCGGATCAATAAGTCTTCACCTCTTTTACCTGCTTTCAACACAGAGAACTTTATGAACTCTGATTAGAAACCCTCAGCTAACCGTGACAGAATCTAAGTAAAGACCTAAAAATAAGGAAAAGTGGAATTACAGGAGACAGATTAAAAGAACTGTAGATGTTTTCAAACAGAAGCAAAAGCAGGAAGTTCATTCCATCCGTCGTTTCCTCTGAACCTCTGAGACTTTGCTTATTTTCAATGTTTGATAAATGAAAGTGTGAAACAAAAGATAAAGTGTAAAAAACAAGATGACCTGACAAGAATAAACTAAAAACCAGAAATGAACTTAACTTGAGGAACATCACCATCTTGAAGCTGGTGGGACAAAGAGGAACACAAAAATGACACAAACCAAGAAAACCGGACAAACAATCAAAGCTAACAAACAAAGTACACAATCCTCACAAACCACAGACTTGGACGGTTTATCACTGATTCCTCGCAAAATCTGAAATTAAGAGGAATATCCAAATTAAAAGAACAAAATTAACATTTAAAGGAGAGTCGTTTCTCTAAAATCAGATTTTCAATTTAAAAAAATCAATTGACAAAGTGAATTAAGAGCTGCTGTGGTGCAGAGGTGTTTTTATAGTTTCATTTATTGATTTATTTTTTTTACTTGTTACTTATTATTTTTATCTATTTATTAGTTTTTCACATATTTTTTTTATTTTAGAAGTTTTTATTTCACACAAAGTGTCATCTTGTCAACAAATGAACAAACTTCCATATCAGGTCAATGGACTCAGATATTTTCAGAGATGTGTCAGAGATGTGTTTTTTCTTCAAAAAAAAGTTAAAAAAATTGCTTTACCCCAACAAAAAATGGGCTCAGGTGAGAAAGACGGACAGCTTTTAGTAACTATTGTGTGGTGATATTACATTTGAGGACGTTTCTGTTTTGAAAGCACAAATGGAAAAAAAATAAAAGAGAAGGAAGCAGCTGAGAAAGCAGTTTGAGGCTCTGAAAAATGGAGTCTAGGATGTAATAAATGCTGGATTTTTCATTTAAAGCCCATAATAGGATGAAGTGTGTTTATTAAAAAGACTGTAGAGGGACGCAGATGTGGACAAAAGAGAAAGTTCTCCATCCTCTGATTTGCTTTCCTGTGAAAAAGTGTTGTGTTGCCATCAAACAGCCTCTGATCATCTCTGCGGGTTTCCATGTTTCCCCTGCAGCTCTCGCACCACGCTGCAGTGCAAACATGACAGGCCGTCCTCCAAACAAAGCCCGCGCGGCTGCGGACCCGCAGAGACGAGAGCGGGAAGACGGGCCCAGCGGGAGCTGATTCATCAGGCAGGCTGGATGTGTGTCCGGGCTCCGTCTCCAACAAAGAACGCTCCGCTGCTGGGAAATGGCTTGGTGGGTTACAGTGGATGAAAGCGGCGAAAGAGCAAAGCTTTGAAGTGACAGTCCAGACCCCCGGGATGCCCCCCCCCCCACTGCATCACCAAGAATTGATCCCAAACATCAGCGGGTAAGAACGCAGAGCCAACATGACACTGATTAATGACATGAGAGTCAATTAGCCCGACGGCGCTGACATTAACTGGCACTCGAGTGATCAAACGCCACACAAGTGACTTTGAAATGAAAACGAGGCACAAGAACGGAAACGACTGTCGAACACGGCTCTGCCAGTCATATGAGCCGTGTCGTCGTCTGCTGCCTCGCTCAGCTACAAGTAGCTGGTTATTAACAGGCTTTGCTTCATGGGAGAGAAGCAGATGGCAAATTCTCAACAGATTCTAGGTATACATGGCGAGCGGCGAGGCGCCGAGCACGGGGAGGAGGAGGAGGAGAAGCTAAGGACTCCTTCCTGGGAGCCTCAAAGGATTCCAAAAGTGATGCCACCGCTAATCCCATCAGGAAAACACAGCCAAAGCCGCAGCTCCAGGCCCACCGTCATGCAGATCGGCCGTGGCAGCAGCCCACGATGGGACGGCCTATAAATAGGACAGCAGGGCCCCTGGTGATGTCATCGGGGACCGCTTGGCGGACAACTCTCCTCCAACCGGGGTGGTCACGAGGAGAGCAGAGACTGAGAGGGTTCCCCCAGTGACTCGATGCCAAAACGCTGCTTCCCAATGTCACGCCACAGTCGAGGCACGGCGGCAGCACACTGCTGCCCTCACGGGCGCACTCCCATCCCGCTCTATCTCACCAACCCAGGAGCTCTGAGCTAGAAAGGTGAAGGCACCTCCAGTGTGAGTTAAGGTGAGGTGGGTGGGGGGGCAGTTTTAGACTCACTGTCCTCAGACTTTTGGTTATTTTGGGAAATTTGTACAAAAAAACAGACATTTAAAGTTCCGCTTTGATCATCTTTTGATCTGTTTTTAAATGATGATGATATGATAATGCTGTTTTTAGCTGAAGTGTCGTTTTCTGGGACATAAATGTTGTTTGTTTACTTGTCCTGTCCAACAGCTGAGCAAACAGATGAAGTGAAGAACAAAATGCTATATAGTAAAAATGTCCCACAGAGTTCTCATGTTCCACAGATGGTGAAGAACACGCTAATAGACACCAAAACACAAGCCCTCATACTATAAAAAATGAACATGTTGAGTCAAAACAAACAGAAAATATGAAAAAAACAAACACGTTTAACCTGGTTTGGACATGATGGATGAAATAAAAATAGGCTTTCTGCTGAGTGTTCCTGCTGTTCTAATTGCTGGAACAAGATAGCTCTATGGAACATGACTGCTCTGTGGAACATGACAGCTCTGTGGAACATGACAGCTCTGTGGAACATGACTGCTCTGTGGAACATGACTGCTCTGTGGAACATGACTGCTCTGTGGAACATGACTGCTCTGTGGAACATGACTGCTCGGTGGAACATGAATGCTCTTTGGCGACCGAAAAATAAAATGGTTGATATGGAGACGAAACCAACAACAAAAGTTGCCATGTTGGAAAAAAACCATGAACATATCACATGCAGCTTTGACCAGGGGGACAGGGGCAGAAAGGGAAAGAAAGGGGTGTGCAGCAGCCCCACAGTCATTGAGGCCTAGTCAGGAGGGGGCCGCAAGGGCAGGGGCAGGAGGTGCCTACAATGCTGCCCAAGGCTCTAATTTTTTATATTTCTTCTACCGCAAAGAAAAAGAGGCCAATCTTTCTGCCTCTCATTTCAGTCAGACAACTCTTGCAGAAGAATATTTATTTCACAACATCTTTAGGTTGGCAATCACAATTTGATTCACAACTTCGTTTTGGCATAAGGCTCCGTTCAATTCCTTGAGACAATTATTTTTTCCATACACTTTTGGGTAACAAAACCCCCCGTAACGGAGCCCACAGGTGGAAGCCGGGGAGGAGGGAGGGGCAAAGAATTAGCGCTGAAGGTAAGAGAGACTGAACAATTGTACACCTGACTTAAATAGGACGCTAAGCAGGTGAGTTAATTGACTGACCCGCCCTAGGGGAGTAACCTGTAACTCTGCAGAGTGTCGCCCGAAATGCGACGAGTCGCTATTCATGAATGTTTGGGCTTTTGTAACTTTATGAAACATCTTCCTTATTACTGTTTTTGAGGGACTGCTAGAAGAACAACACAGCATCAGTTTGGGTTCACGCTGATGCAGCACTTCTGCTTCCTGCCGATAAAAATGAGGCTGCAGCTCAGATTGTCGGAGCTTCTCGGCATAAACGTGCAGGAAAGGCTGAATGGAGCAGCAGGATCGCAGCTCTGTTTCTGCTCTCCTGGAAACGGACCTCCTGGTAATAATGAGGCTGGAAGGAGAACGATGACGTTGAGACCATCAAAGCATCCGAGGATCATTTCTCTCAAAGGGGAAAACGATCTTTACCGGTCCGCGGTGACGGTTTTTTCATGTGAGACTCATGAGGAGCTGCTGCTCCAAATCCGTGTCTAAGAACTTCCTCTGACTTCCATGATCTGAAGGGAGGATTATGCAGATTCACAGAGCAGACGGAGCGACTCCTGGCGGTGCGGGCAGCTTGGCGGAGCATCTCTGTGCGTTCCCATGGCGCCCATCATACATGACTGTTTCTGAAGGGATGCTGCGCACGCCAGCGCATGAGATGAACATCCACCAGGGGGGGGGCAGTGCCAGAGACGGATTAAGCTCTTCTCTTACAGTTTCACTCTGCTGCCAGGTTAGAAGGAACACATCAGTCTCACACACACTTTAGCTAAAGTTCATGGTGGCTTTGCCTCTGCAGTTTGGAAATGTTTCTGCTTTTAGGCCGAATTTTCAGCTCTGGAAGCATCTTCACTGCTGGGTCTGGTCTGGATCAGACTCTCCGTTCCTCAGCAGCTGAAGGTTTCAAGAACAGGTTTTTAGAAAGTGTAAAAGTAGAACTGTCCTCTCATGATGTCTATACTAAACCCCTTTTTTCTCATTTTGATGCCATTTTGCTTCTTATTCTTTTTATAAGCTCTGTTCTTATTAACTGTTTCTGCCCATGTGTTGTAAAGTGTCTTTGTGTGCCATTTAAAGCGCTATACAAAATAAATTTATTATTATTATTATTATTATTATTATTATTATTTTCAATAATATATGACACATATATTGATATATGTGAAACAGACTTTCATGAATCATGCAGACACAGTAGTAATGTTCTATTAATATCTTTGCTGCCTTTTGAAGTTCTTTGTATTTTCTGGGAATGAACTTTAGGTTTAGTTAAGCATTCAAACATTTAAATCCACCAAAGACGTGGGATTCATTTCCTATACTGTTCCCCACTAAGGTCAAAACCTAAAATCTGGTGGTTGTTCTTTGGATTGTTGTTCCCCTCATGGAGCTTTTTCTACTCCCGGGGCTTCATGGGAACATTACGTTCCAGGGAAGAGAGATTGGTTTTCATTCCAAACCCTGAAAGACATGGAGGACAAACAGGAAGACAAGCAGATGCAGGAACAGCAACAGGAGCTCTGACCACCAGAAAGGTAACCAGAGATGGAGATATTAAGCATTTTAGAAGAAAGAGAGCAGCTCTAACTCTCTCCCACAGTCCTGAAGGTCAGCAGCTTCATTTAGGTAAATGCCGTACACTTGTGTAGCGCTTTTCTACCTTCCTCGTAGGCCCAAAGCGCTTTACAGTCACAGACTCCATTCACACACTGATGGCAGCTCTGATGCCGAACACTGGCGCCAATCCTCCACCAGAGGCAAGGTGGGGTTAGTGTCTTGCCCAAGGACACTTTGACATATGGGTGGGCAAGGCAGGAATCAAACCTGCAATCTACCGATCAGAGGTCGCCCGCCCTACCACTGCACCATGGCTGAAGGAGGGAACTTTAGCCCCCCAAGACTGTCTGAAGTCTAAGCGAAACGAGATCAAAAAGCGACAAACACAGAAATGAAGATTGAACAGTGTCTAAACGTCTGCAAGAATAGAGCTGCTGCTCTGAAATGAACACATTCCTGCCTACTGACTGTGATCCTATGAACAAAAATAATCACTTGAACGGGCTTCGGCCAGGAAGTGGAGCTCATTGGAGAAGCATTCATGAAGGTCACAGAAGATCTCTGGCAGAACTAGCATTCAAAGGTCTCAGCTCCCAGTTTGGTACGACTGATCACCACGTTTGATCAGAGGCTGCATCGTGTTATTGATGTAGCAGAAACTGCAGGGAGGAAATGGACAGAATTTAAGTTTAAAGATATTTTTCTAACATGAAGCGGTCAAACACAGATATGTTGCTTTGTTGTGTCATATTTCACTGTTTCCTGCAGAGTTTCTTCTTTCAGCTCCAAAGGGACAACTCCAATTCTGTCTTTAGACTTCGAACTTTACTTTTTAAGGTTGACCCGTGCGCCACCTTAATTTGGATCAAAGCCAGACTGAAGAGGCGGAGATGAACTTTTAGTGTTTTTTTCTTAAGAGCTTCTTTTACGAGGTGTTTGGGTAAAAGTGTCTCTAAAGTAGATTAAAATGTTCTTCAGTGAAAATGGTGTTTTTGGTGTTTTTGACATGTTCTTGTGGCATTTTTCTGATGATGGAGGACACAGAAAGGGAAAATTAAGTTTAATATTGCATTAATTATTTCTCAGCTTTATAATCGTTAATAAGCTTTATCCAGTGTGGGGCCTTAGGCAAAACTTTTCACTCTGTAACTGTTTAGCCACAAGGGGGTCTGGGTCCCCCTGTACGGGTCCCCAGCCGGGATACAGGGTGGTGTCAGGAAGGGCATCCGGCCTAAAAATGTTCAGATCAATAAAAGCTGGCTGTGGCGACCACTGAGGGGATATGCCAAAAGATGAATTTTAAATTGTTGTGAATTAGGAGCAGACAGAAAAATATAGTTGGAAAAAGGTCGTAGCTCCATGCCCCGCCCCTTTCTAATCATCCAACCGCAGACTAATTGATCCATGAACGTCTTTGTTTTCCTGGTCTGAGCTGGAAACCTGGATTGGAACTGTGAGGCTGGATGGCTACAGTATTGGTCCACATTTTTGTTGCACCGCTAATGTTAGGTGACATTCCATGTCCCAAAAGCCAGATTCCATGATCGGGGTTTGGGCCGCCGAGGCACCCGCCCTCGACTGCCACCCAAACCACATTGCACCGGCCCCTTTTGAGATCTCCTACGGGTGGTGGGCCCATAGGAGAGTGGTCCCACGTCGCTCCTTCGGGCTGTGCCCGACTGGGGTCCGTGGGAAGAGCCCCGGCCACCAGGTGCTCGCCTGCGAGCCCCGACCCTGGGCCTGGCTCCAGAGCGGGGCCCCGGTGAGCTTCCTCCTCAGGGTGGCTGGGCGCTCCCTTAGAGATAGGGTGAGAAGCTCGGTCACCCGCGGAGAGCTCGGAGTAGAACCGCTTCTCCTCCACATCGGAAGGAGCCAGTTGAGGTGGCTCGGGCATCTAGTCCGGATGCCTCCTGGACGCCTCCCTGGAGAGGTGTTCCGGGCATGTCCCACTGGGCGGAGGCCCCGGGGAAGACCCAGGACACGCTGGAGAGACTACGTCTCTCGGCTGAGGGGCTGTAAGCTAGAGGGGGGAGTGTAGACACATGGATGCTGGGAAGGGGGCGGGCTTACTGTGTACCAAACTTTTCATCCGCAACTCAGAGCAGAATTTCTAATGAACTACTGCCACTTTGCGTAACTATTTTTTTTTTTTGCCTAAAAGCAACATAATCAGAATTTTAAAAAAACCTGGGAAGGCTTTTGAACATAGATCTAAAGATGGACGGAGTGAGACGGGAATCTGTGCTTCTGATAAAATGACCTCATTTCTGAAACCATCTGCTGATTCTGGAGGAGCAGAGATCAGGTCAGAGCTGCTGCCATTAAGGAATGAATCAGTAAATATGTAAACAAAAGCAGCACTAAACCCCCAACTCCCCCGCTGGCTGACTGGGTGCTCGGCACTCAAGCGGCACAATGTTAATGATGGGAAGTGGGAAGAGTTTCAAAGCATGTCGGCTCTGTAATTAATACTTTATGTTGTTGTTCTACACAAAGACGGAGCCGTGGCTCTGAGCAGTCTGCTGTCGCGGGTCTCATTATGATCAGGGCCCTGTGCAATCTGAATTAGTAAATATTATGAAGCCCGGGACGCTAAGTTCCCTCCTAAACTGATAAACAGATTTGTTGCTATTTATTTATTGGAGCTGCTGATTTGTTTGCTAAATTCCTGCAGAACAAACTTTAATGAGCTCTGTGACTTTAGAGGAACGCCCTTCCCCTCCAGGACTCTGATGTACCATGTTCCAACATATGTGCTTTTATTTGGACAATTAATACTCATTTTCACAATCTTGATTGTGGGTCTGACTCTTCAGATCTGTGAAAACAGGACATAGGAGAGATGGAGGTGTGGCTTCGAGGAAATGAGAAGGGAAGCAAACAGAAGAACAAAGATCTCAGATCCTTCCTGTAGGCTGTGGTGATAGACAGATAAGGAACACGACTCAGTGGATCAGGATATTTGCAGATGACATTGTGATCTGTTCTAAGAACAGGGAGCAGGTGGAGGAACATCTAGAGAGGTGGAGGTTTGCTCTGGAAAGGAAAAGAACAAAACTCGGTGAGGTTATAGGGAACAGAAGAAGCAGGTTAAAACGGGTGGAGGAAGGTTTCAGGTCGAGAAGGAGGACGTGAGAGTGGATGATATGAGGGAGGAGAATGCAGATGGAGGTGGCTGAGCAGAAATCTCCTGAAAATGCCATTAACGTCCTCCTCTCCTCTGTGCAGACCAACAGCTCCTCCATAAAACAAACGGCAGCATTCTGCTTTCCTGCTGAGACTTCTCTGCTCCCCCCAACCTGAAACAGATTGCCCCCCCCCCCCGTGCCTGCAGAGACGACTCAGCTTCATCAGGGCCAGAATGTATTGTCAGGCGAATCATCCGACACAATGACGGCCCCCTCTCCGAGGATCTGCTGTGTGACCCAGGAGATAACGCAAACGTGGGGGTGGGGGGTATTTTGGAGGGAAACAGATCCATCAGACATAAGAAGGGGTTTTACCCTGGAAGTGATGATGATCAGTTCCATAACGCTGCAGAACACAATGGAGAGCTCTAGAAGGATCCAGGAGCTGCTCACGATACAGTTTGTTCTGTTTCACAGAACCAGGAAGAAGCGCTGACCTAAGCTGAACAGAAATTATCTAAAGGTCTAAAAGATCTTTACTGCGGTCCATAAATTCAGAGACACTGTGAACATGTGAAAAAGACTAAACTGCTGCAGGAGAATCAACGTTATGGAGGAGGAGCTTCATTATTCATGAATTTATTGAAATGCATCATGTCCTGCAGTATCATGGGAAAAGAATAAACAGAATAAATCCCCCTGTGAGGATTCAGGTCTTTTAGTGTCTCCTTAAATGTTACTGTTTTTATCCACTAACAATAACGATGATAAACAATAACTTCTGAATTTTCTATTCTGGTTTTAATATGTTGGAAGAAAATTCTAGAGAATTTCCTGAGAACAGCAATATTCTCTGGAAATAATTTAAATTAATAAAACATAGAAATACCAGTAGATAAAATGCAATTCTCATCTTCTTGGACTCTATTTGTTTTATCGGATAATATGAATTTTATACAATCTTAATTTTTGTCCAGTGTAGCCCATCCATCCATCCATCCATCCATCCGTCCATCCATCCATCCGTCCGTCCATCCATCCATCCGTCCATCCATCCACCCATCCATCCATCCATCCGTCCATCCATCCATCCATCCATCCATCCATCCATCCATCCATCCATCCATCCACCCATCCATCCACCCATCCATCCATCCATCCACCCATCCATCCATCCATCCACCCATCCACCATCCATCCATCCATCCATCCATCCATCCATCCATCCATCCATCCATCTGCACATCTATCAAAGTCTACCCTGCTCATGTTTTCGGGCGACAGACAGGGAGCAGCCATGAAATTTGGTTCAGATTCTTTAAAAAAGTTTAAAGAAAAGTTTCCAGATTTACAAAATTCAAAAATGGACCAAAGCAAAAAAATCTATAAATGAACTCCATCAGCTGATGGAAAAGTCAAAACCCCCCTTTCCGGGTCTGGCTGTTCTGGCTGGGTAGGATCTGGTTCCCCACAACACAAGGTTCACTTCGGCAGCATGCATGTATCTCCACCCCCACGTGCACGTGCACACTACCACACTGCTCCCTGTCTGCTTCATCCCCCCTTCTAACCTACAGTGTATTGATGGACAGATATTTTCCACTCATCTTCGTGTCAGATTTTTACCCATGATGAAATATTTGTCTTTCCAGCAGATCTAGTATAATTGTTACAGCTTAAAAGAATAACTGATCCAAATCAGTGCTTGTATCCCCCCTTTTTTTCACCCTTCTTCCCTTTACTCTCTTCCACCCCCCCCCCCCCCCCCCCCGACACACATTTTTCCTCTTCCTCCCCACACACACTAAATATAACAAATAAAGAAATAAATAATTCAACAAAAAGGGGTTAATTCAGATCTACACTCTGGCTTCTAAAGTTCTACAACCTCTTTTTGTGATAGTAAAACCTGTCCAACACAAAAGGCCTGCAGCTCTAATCTGTTTGCTAAGTTGTTGGACAGAACAAGTAAAGAAAAGAGAAAAGAAAAAAAAGAAAAAAAAAAAAAAAAAAAAAAAAAAAAAAAAAAAAAAAAAAAAAAAAAAAAAAAGGAAAAGTCAAAAACAGAGTGACTCCATGCCTCTTCTCAGAATTATTGCTCATGCAGGCCGATGGATGCAGGAACCTTCTAGAAAACATTAACCAGACGTATCTTTTGTGAAAAACTCCAGCAGGGTTCGGAGTCCTAATGCTAATGCTAATGCTAATGCCGCTAACAGGTTAGATGTTGGTTTGCAGGATTTGGGGATTCCCACTGTCCTTAACAGACCTCAATGCAGTTCCTCCACAGGAAGCCACAGAAGCTGCAGTCATGAGCATATGAGCCGCATGTTTGCTGACAGGAAGTGACAGGAAATCAGAAATCACATCACTTCCACTGCGTGTTGGAGGCTGACTGGGAGCGACTCGCACAGGACAAAGACGACACTTCTCTGCTCTCTGGGACCTTTCTGAAGGCTGAAGGAGGTCCTGGAGATCAAAGCTGCTGCGGAGACGCCTGCGGCCAAACGGCGTCCCCCCCGGCTGCCCGAGCAGCCAAGACGCCCCGCTCTGACAACCCGGAGAAGGACGAGTCAAAGTGAATTCCTGGTGATGGCTCTACTCGGAGAAGGTTACTCCGACTCGGAGAGAGGAACCAGAGAGAAACGGCGGTTTGATTTATGAAAGCTGATGGAGCTCATCGGAGCAGACAAACAGGAGACATCAAGTAGATAAAAAAATCCTTCCAGCTGGGGGTCATCCTGCTGCAGTGACAGTTACCTCCTCCCAGCTTTGGCGGAGAACGGAGAGTTTAAAAGTGAGCAGGGGATGTCAAAACAGACTTAAACAGTTGAGAGATCCTGAAATTAAAGCTGGAAGCAGAGTGATCTTTGGCCTCTGCTTACAGCTCCCTCTACAGGTAACATGCATGTGGCAGGCTTCACACCCTCTTTTAGCAATGCTTATTTATGACTTTTCCATAACCGTCCACTGGATTTCCAGAACTAAAAATAAACACATTTTAGTCAGACTATTGTAGTCGGTGCCGCTAAATCAAACCAAGACACATTCAAACATCCAGGTTTGTCTGCTTTGCCGTTAAAATTGTGGCAGCCGTGTCAACGGCTGTTCTGTTGGTGTGGAGGAAACTGCAGGAATGTATGGAAGCGTTTTGCATTCAGTTAAAAAATAAAGTAATCCTCTTTTTTCATGATTTTCGTTCTAAAAGATCTGTAGAAAAACTGAATCTGTTCCATTTACTGTTCAAAGAAAGATTTTGATTTTCATGATATTTATTGTGTTCTACATTTTAACCTTCATCTTTAATTTGATATAAATGATTTCACAATTATAAAGACTTCATGTTTTCCAATGCTGGTGACTATTGTGACCGAATGTCGAGAACAAGAGAAATAACAAAAGTTGCCTAATCACTGGTCATGCATTTAAGCCATCTTTTAAAAAGTAATTGTTGAGGCAAAAACACAACACCAGAATGTGTTGAGTAAGTAAATTCATTTTAAATGAATGATTGTTATCCCTAAAAAAATACTTATTCATGTGGGACGTGTTTTGTCCGGACTCTCTTGAATTAGGAAACTACAAAAGCAAAGAACTACAAACTAACTGACCTCATCTGCACGAAAACTAAAAGATGATCTGCAATTAGATCTGAATTGATCCAAGCTTAAAGAATCAATAACCAGTAAGATGATTCCTTCTCCTGTAAACTAACACATAATGGCAGCAAATGTCCGCTAGCTTGATGCTAACATATAATGGAATTTCCCATAGGACGGCTAATGCTAACGCTTGTTAGACCTAAACATACATTGCATGCATTACATTTTTTTCTTTGCCGCTGAGTCCATGAATCATCTGCATTGACCCCTTATCACATCCTGCTTGGCTTTTGAGGAATTCAGATTGTGTACTGAATTAGTGTTTGTAAATATGAATATATATTTGTATTTTAATCATGCACGTTGATGTTAACAGCCCTTATGCTGCCTAAATATACTGAGTTCTATGAAAAGTTTTGTTTTGTTTTAAAATGTACAGATTTATTATTAAAAGAAAAAAAGGTAAACATCTATTTAAGGTTGTGATGTTGTGATGTAAGCTTGTGTGTCTGTTCTTTAACCTCATCTCATGCAGATAGAAAAGTTGAATATCAGAAAAGTCAAAGTAATTGGATCAAAAACTGTTCATGATCGACTGAACAGAGTTAAAAACATTTGATGGTTTTGGTTTTTCTATTTAAGAACAACCAAAAACAATCAATCAATCAATCAATCAATCAATCAATCAATCAATCAATCAATCAATCAATCAATCAATCAATCAATCAAGCAATCAAGCAATCAATTCATTATTTGTATAGCACTTGTAAGAGCAGAGGCAACCAAAGTGCTTAACATAAAATCCAAAACAATTTGATTCAATACAGAAACAATACAATCAATAAAACAATAAAAGCAATAAAACAATGAAAACAAGAAAAGAATAAAAATTAATAAAATTAACAAGCTGACCCCCAAAATCTGATCAGTGGAGTTAAAAGCCTCTATAAAAACAGGAGCTTTTAAAAGTGTCTTAAAATCTCTGACGGTTATGGCAGACCTCACAGAAAAGCAAGGTTCATACCCCCCCCCCCCCACACACACACACACACACATCCTCCAGCCTGGACCCCCCCCCCCTTCACTAATACAGCGGACTGATCAGAGCAGATCCATACAATTAGCCAGGTGTCAAAGCTTTTAAGTTAGTGTCCTTCATGTACAGAAGTGCTGACGCCAAGAACTGCTGCTGAGCTGAAGCCCCCCCCCCCACTCCCACCCCCACTGCAGAGACTGCTGAGCAAAAACCTGTATGTGTATGTGGGGGCGGGGGTCAGGTGAACTGTTCAGACACAAGTTTGAATGTGAAACATTCTGCAATGTGACGCTGTCGGACGGCGTCCTTACGCCGCACTCTAGTGAGGTGCGAGGACTGGCTCCTTTCTGAACGCCTGCAAAAGCCCCAAACATGGGGGTGTGTACGTGATAAATGAGTGCAAGTAGAACGCTTGGAGGATGTCCACACAAACTACACTCTGATTGTCGAATTTTCACCCGCAGACAGCCCGTATCCACTCAGTACAAACATAAAAATAATAGATAATAAAATGAAAATATCATGTTGAAAGATGATAAACTTTCCAATACTTTTTCACCAAAACAGTTGTGATTGTAAAGAACGGGGAAGACGAGAGGCAGTTTGGAGAAAAGCACAATTTTTTTGTTTGTGAATTTAGGAGACTCCATAAGGGAAAAAGGCCATGTCTGTGTCATAAAATGTTTACATTACCCTTGTGGCAGAAATATTGGACCTCTAGCTTATCTTAGTAGCCTGTCCGCAGTCAGAGCTCTGTCTCCCCCTCTGGTCACCAGCAGGAGCCGTCCCCAGAGTTCTAACCTCACTACATCTCCCAGCAGCCCCCAGTGTACACTTCCTGGATGCCGCACACCTGACTCTCGTTCATTCAACCAACCACAGTCTACATAAACACTGCAACCCTCGATGCTCAGTAGTTTGTGCCACTCTGCCTTCTTTACTGAGCATGGTATCTAGACCTGATCTTCTGTTTCCTGACCCGTTTTCTGACTCCGTTAGCCTGCCGCGACTCTCACCTGGATCCTGACTACCCCTGTCTCTCCTCCGATGATCTTTTGCCTGTTCTTGACCCTGATTTAGCTTTGTGGACTTTTAGCTGAGCTCATAAACCTGCTGCAATTGGAACCAGCTGTCTGCCTGTTCCTGTGACACAACCTTAAGGGCTAAATGCAACATTTTCTTGGTCCATGTGTGAGATGTGAGATCATCACAAAAAATGTTATTTGTAAATGAACACGCACACAAAATCATAAAATGTTTAAATCTTTTAGAGAAAAAACATGTTGCTGAGGAAATGTTTTTGGCCTTTGAAACCTTTGGTTTCTAACCGTGGACTAAAACGGGATGTCAATCAATTTCACGAAGACAGAAACATATAGTAGAACTTAGAAGTTCTGGTCTGGTCTGGTCTCATCCAAAATGACCGAAGGAAGGGGGACGCCTGACTTCACTGCTGTAAAACTCACGGCTTTCTCTGCAGGATGCTTTACATTAAGGCTCCAAATAAAAGAAGAGTCATTGAATCGATCTTCTCCTAGAAAATGAAATATAGATCCAACAAATCCATAAAGCCGTGTTCTTTAAAATAAATAAAACCATGTTGGTATTTTTGCTCAAAAAATTGTTTTCAGATAGTTTTTACTGAATTAATTCATGATTTTATTCATCCACCTTCGTCCTGTATATCAGAGCGGTTAGGAAGATGTTTAGTTGAACCATAAGTAGAATGGATTCAGTGTTTCATGATTATCAACCTTCCTTTGTTACCTGGGTGAGGTTGCCATGGAAATGAACCCAAGTTGTTTACCAAAAAACGAGCAGAGGACTCACAAACTCATAAACCGCAATCAAAAAGACTCTCAAGTTCTTATCATACGAAGCCTGGAGTTTCTTGCCTGGGGGGCCGTTGGCTGAACACATAAAGTTTTACAGCCGGACTGCAGTACCGCAGTGTGACAGCCAGCTCCACAGACCTGTTTAGTATTCATGCCATTACAGTAGCTCTTTAGTCATCAGGGAGTCCGGTGGGGAGTGAGTGTGAAAGCTCAATCTCTCTTATCTTTACAGGAAGACTGTAAATGCTACGCAATCATACGGCCGTCCAGCCGAGTCAGCGGCCGCTGAACGCCGCCATTTTTCAGTTATACTGCGATTTAGCTGCACGGAGATCCATTCCACCATGGCTGAGCTTATTATGATCTGTAGCTGCAGCAACTTCACCCTGAAGTTATCAAACCATGTGACCCAGGATGAGTGACTTTCTCTCCTGACGTTTAATCTTCAGACTGGATTATTCAGTTGTTACAGATCAATACAAAGACTCCATGTTGCCTGGTCAGTTTAATAATGAAAGTAATGCGCGGGCATCCATGCGTTTAATGTTTCAAACACTTGGAGGCTGAATGTAGCCCTTTATGTGAAAAAAGAAACTCCCCAGAAGATCTAAAATCTTATTCCTGGTGCCCTTTGACAGCTCTTTGGTCTTGGTTATGGGGAAGAAGTTACAGTTTAATGCTACGTTCACACTGAGCTCGGAAACATGTTTTCAAGTGACCACGTCCCATGAAAAGTCTATGTAAATGCACATTTCGGCTTCTGGGCTCAAAACTCACGCAATCTCACAACGCTATCCAAGCTTTTGTGTCAGTTCTTGAACTCTACATACAAAGCGCATGGCCATTGAACCCCCTGTCAAAAGTTAAACCAGGTCAAGCGTTGACCAACCAGAGACTTCCGATTTGGTAGTGACATATGGATGTTGTACTTTTTAATTCACGGAAGTGCCAACTGTTTGAAAATTGTTCATGAAGGAGAAATGTATAACTTCACTTTGTCCTCGGCGTGGAGCAAGAATGGCAAGATTTGCACCTCTTCCACATTTTGCACCAAGCCTTTTCCAACTGTGAGTACATGCGCTGGCATCGACAGTCCAGTGTGAACACCATATGTGAAAGCCATTTAGCGCGTTCTCGAACATGCCCGGTAGAAATCTACCATGACTGTTCAGGGCGTGGACAGGTGTCCTTTATACAGATAACTAGTTCAAACAGGTGACATTTCTACAGATAACAAGTGGAGGATAGAAGAGCTTCTTTGACGTACTGTAACTTGTCATCCATTCATGAAATCAACGTGAATCAGCAGATTCTTTCCAGCTTTGCACTGCTATGTGTTGCATTACAGCACAAATGCGCTTTTATCTACGACAGAATCAACTTATTTACTATAGTTGCGCAAGCACTAAAACTCTTTTGTTAAAGGGTTGAAGGAGTGGTAACAGGTCTGTGAGGGACAGAATTCTTGTTGTTTCTAGAAGGTAAGTACTCACTTTCTGCTCCAATATACAAATAAATTTAAAAACTTTTAAAAACTTTAAAATCGAACAATGTGATGTCCTGGATTCTTTTTTTTTTTTTTTACTTTTTGGCTCTTGCAATTAAAGAGTGTCTATGATAAACTTCTCAGAACTTTCTGTCTTGCATAATTTCATAAGGAAGATGTGATGGTTCTGTTCTGGAGCTTTTCCAGGCCATGTTCTGGAGTCCGATTCCCAAAATTCTTACTGCTGAACAAAAAATCCTACTGTTTAAGTGAATCTGACTGGGAAATCAAACTGCAATCTCAGTAACTGAAAAGGTCTCTTATTTGCAGTGCTCCACCTCTCCAGATTAATCGTGACAAACATCAAGTGTGCCGGTTTGGAAAATTGCTTCAAAACAAAAGTTAGTTTCCAACAATTGACTGTATCAGAGAACTGGACTGAGTCAGTGTGACGTCATCCACCGAAAATGGTTCACTTCCAGCTCCAACCAAATCAAGTCAGTTCAATTGCCATTTTTTTGGCATACGGACGCCGCCATGTTGGAGCCAGACGTCATTAGTTAGCAGCAATCGGTCACCGGTAGTCGGTCTGAGTCATTGCTTCCATAGAAACCACTTTCACCAATCAGAAGTGAGCTTGAAAGCGAGCTACACAATATCTGTCATCAATCCTGGATGGGGGCCAGGGGGCATCTGATTGGTCTGTGAATAACTTGAGTAATAGAATGAATGTCGTGAAAAAAATGAGGATTATCAAGAACGTGTATTAAAGAAAACGTATCAGATCCAGAACGGTTCTTCTGACCAATAGAATGACTGAGTCACAGCTGTTTATTTCTCTGTAGAAGTCTCAGGGAGTTTAGGCTTGTTGCAGCCAGCAGGTACTTCCTGTTTTGAACACCACGGGGGAGGGGCTACTCAGTCCAGTTCTCATATACAGACAATGGTTGAGGTTCCAGCAAAGCATTCGCTGTAAAAGCCAAAGGTCATGTTTAAAATGTCACCTGATGAAACAAACTTGTGTTTGCTTTAGGAAGCTAAGATACAATATCACTATAAATGCAGGTTTTCTGACGATTTGCCGTTGCCATGGAAACAGTGTGAATGGTGGGTGCTAAAATATCTGTTTCACCAGGTATAAAGAGAGAATTTATCGTAAACGTTTGGGGGTTGAATCTGTGTCCGATTGAAGCAGGTGGAGGTAGAGACATAATTAGAAGTCTGTTTGAGCGCACGTTGATCTTAGACGATAAGAACTTCATCCGTTTGGCGACACTTTTAGCGGCTTTTAGCTTCTGTCTTCCGCAGAGTGAAGACGCTTCACCTTGCAAAGCGACTCTCACTTGTTCCACTTTCCCCGTCTTTGTCCTGTGTGAAATTATCGGGGGAGCTCCATCAGAGTGCTGATAGTGAAATGCCACTGAGCAGGGCTGGGGGGGGGGCAGGGGAATGCACCTGAGAGGCTCTGTGATTTATTGCGAGGCGAAGCTGAAGCCAAGTCGCCAACTCTAATTAGAAAATCCTGTGCAGGCAGCTGAGTGCAGCAGCGAGCCTTAAATCTCACAGCCGTCAGCCTTGAACAGCGGCGGAAGCGTCCAGGCTGGACGGGGGGGACGAATCAGCATCCCACCCCCGATCCCCCGCCTTCAGCACGAATATAAAAGAATCTATTACTTGTGCACTAAAATGAAGGTATCTGTGGAAATTAGATGACATATTTTGCGGTTTGTAATTGCAGGTCTACAGTGTTTGGTTCTGAGCATGTGCAGATGTGTGAAGGGGGCTGGGGTGACTGCATGAACACAGTGTACCATCCTGCCCCCAAACCTCACACGATCTGTAATGACGGTGGCGCTCAAAGCAAACGCCGGGCTTTCAAGAGAACTACTTCATTAGAGTGTAAGGAATGACGTCAACCTATTCCACAAAGAAAACATGACAGATGTGTTGGCATTGTGTACGTGTTGATGTGTACGTGTGTGATGTTTCTTTAGAGCCAACAGATATGTTTTTAATAATCGAGTGTGTCTATGAACAGGCCCAACCATTCTGACCAACATCTACATTTGACAGTAATAGTGATAAACCTCCAGCAGCGTGTTGCCTCTTCTTGTAACACCCCCCCCCTTCTTTATTTTCATTTTTCATCCTACAAGTTATTTTGTTCCCCGTTCTTTTGTCCCCTTATCCTTCATAATGTCCCACTCTCTTCTCTTCTTTTCTCCATGCAATCCAACAAGAAATGTATACAAGCAAAATGAATATAAATAAAGGTGAGCCTCAAACACAAAAGGAGTTTAGTCAAACAAACCCCCATATTGTAACAATAACATCTGCCCAACACAAGAGGCCTTCAACTATAATTCCAATCATATATTTGAATCAATATAGAAATACATGTGGAAAAGACATGAAAGAACAAATGTAACCCTTTAACACCGGACATGTCGCCAGTCACACCTAGTTATCCCTTGTGCTATCCTATGGGGTCCAGATGACCCGCCCCCTTCCACTGAGGTGTTCTCCTACCATGACAAAGGTGGATAAAGGTGGAGAGGATTTCATGTAATCCATGGACACCAGTGAAGATCACAAATCATTGAAGAAAACAGGTTCAGAGCTCTGACTAGTGGGTCTAGATGACCCAACTTCCAACGTTAACGTGCCTAGGATAGAACAAGGGTTAACAGACACCCTTTGACATACCATAGATCTTCAACCGTTTATGCGATCGCCATGAATCAGCTGATCCTGACCTGGAGAAAAGCGGCTTTTTGTATCAGTTTTATATCAATAAGCAGCACATTACTACATTACTAACGTAAAGAGATACAAATCAGCACAAAGCTGCTTTTCTCTGCTTCAGACTCTCTTGGAATTTCCTGAATTTCATAAATAGTTAAAGACTTACTTGTTGAAAGAACATAAACACTGAGGTAAAAGCTCCAGCGTTGAAGGGTTAGACATTTCCTAACATGTGTCCCAACTCTTGTTTATTTTGCATGTTTAACACATTAAAGAGATTCAGATAATCAGATACAAGTTTTAAAAAGATTTCAAACAACTATTCTGTGAGATTATTATTAAATTGCCTTCTTTTAGGTTGATATAAAGCCCTCAGGATCCCCATTTGTAGAAAACATGTTTACTACAAGAAAAATCCCAAATAGCTGCCATTTTTAAAGATGGCGGCCATACACTCAATTGTTGCAAACATTTTTGATTTCTAGTTGCCCCATGTCTCAATAATATGCCCTGTTCATACACAAAGGGCAGTCTCTTAACTCTAGGGGTGCCTACATCGTAACATATTGTAAATGTTTGGATTTTCTTGGGACAACTATGATTTTCTGGGATATGTTTTCCATCAGCTGCCAAATTTGGTGCTTGTAACACTAAATGCTGGACTGTTTTAATAACCGGTTCAGCTGGAGAACAGAGTTTAAAGCAGCGTCAGATCATTTCACGTCACTGGACTTGTAGCTTGTTCGTGTCCGGATTTCTTTGTGTTAAATCACCTTAACTGCCATTGTACGAAAATCTGCAGCGGCGCAAACTTAAGCCTTTGCTCATCTCTCTGCATGACAGTAATTCTGGACACTTGACAAGTCTGTGAAATTGCATTTAGAAATGTCTGCCAACATGAAAACAGACTCTGAGATACGAGGCTGTCAGCTGCAGTTTGGACTCTAAAAACAACAGCAGGATCAGGGATAGACGAAGACTTTTACCAGATTGTGTTTTGATGTGGGCTAGAATATCTTTTTCCGCTGTCTGTCTCCCTGCAGACATGCAGCGCACGCGCTCAGACACAGATGCAGATGACAGGTGTTTGTACCAGCAGGTGCTCTGCTCAGAAAAGCTGCTCATGCATTTGTATCTCAGCATCTGAGTCGTGTGTTTGCAGCACGAAAGCAGCAAATCTCTGAATTCTGAGGTTTCACTTGTTCCAGATGCCTGGAATGATAGCAGAGCACCGACTAATTCCCGGTGAGACCGACCGCTGATGCACAGCAAGTTTTTGACTGGATTTAAACATTTGGAAATAGCCTCTTAACTCAGGATTCTGCAAAGTTACTTCCAAACTGTAAAACACTTGCCTAAAAGTAACTTTCTGAGAACTGTAATGTGTTCCAGGCCTCCTGGATTACTTTGACGTTATTGCTGTAAAAGTAAAACAAAGTATTTTACAGTTCAGCTGTTTTCACACTAAATACAGGTGTCCAGTTAAGTCAATGTACAGATGCAATCAGAGGTCTTGTGGTGCGTTCATGAGCGTCAGGCAGCACAGTTGTCTAGCAGCAGCTGGTTTCAGGCGGTGCAATGCTTCTAGAACTCAAATCTCTGAGCTTTGCCAAAAGACAGCCTCGGCCTGTGACGTGTTGATGATGTCATCAGTGGGTGGAGTCCAAAGAAATATGGAGGAGAACAATTTTCTGATTTCTATAGAGACAATAAAAAAGTAACTTTAATTTTATTCTTATTTTTATTTTTTCCTTCCTTGGACTAATTCGGGACAACAAGTCGTCAAACTTTCAACGGTAGCTCCTCCCACAGTTGAGGGGAGTGTCAGGTTTATGAACGCATTATTGGACAAGCAGCAAATTCAATGCACATTACAACAGAGGTGCCAAACGTGAGTTTGATGCAGGAATTGCGCTCAGTGTGAGCATAACATGAGACGGCGGTGAAATGCTGAGACAAGGATTTTTATTTCTGCTAAAGTGAGAGCACAAGAAAAACAACTGGAGGACCAACTGTAAGCTTCAGACAGTTTAGTCCATGAATACAAATATTTTAGTTAATGTTTATTCTACCAGGAGCCCTCGAACCGTTTCAAAAGTACAGATTCAACACCGGATAAAATCCAAATGGCACCCACCCATAATCGTGTTAGGATTGTGTTGCATGAACAGTGCAGCAATGCCTTGTGGGAGTTTTCCTTGTGCAGTTACTTGTTATAGATTTCCAGCTTGGTAACAGTAAAGTTGGGATGTGAATCATCCGTCTGTTTCTCCTTCTGTTTCAGACGTTCCCTCACCTTCAGTCACCTGTTCCACCTTTACAGGCGTTCTCAGGCTCACGGACATCGTTATTGTTATTTAAGGAAGCAGGAACAGCAGTGGATCAAACCTCTTTATTTATATGTCTGTGAACAGCCATGCTCCAGAAGCATCATGGCTCTGACCTGTGACCTCTGTACACCTGGCATCTTGTAGCATTGCCCAATTACAAAGTTCAGCGTGTTTCCCTGTTGTGTTCCTGATGATTCACAGCATGAGCTAAACACCCGAGACAGAAGAGGCCATTTCAAATATGCAAATGTTCACCTCCGACCAGCCTGTTAATGTGCTCCTTCTCATCTGCATTCATGCTCCGACCAGCTCACCTGACGAAGCACCAGTAAGATCTGTACTGTCTGTCAGCGCGCGACCTCTACGCAGGTAATTTGTCGCCGATTATGCTCCTTTCCCAGCTGTCGGGGTAATTCATATGAGCTGGATGCGGAGGGCGAAGTGGAAGCTGCTTTGCTTTTATTGGTCCTGCTCCAGTCCTGGATTAGCAGAACCGGGTCGGGTCGGTTCACAAACACTACATTGTAGAATTTAATGGTTTGTTTGAATTCTTACATTTAGTGTTCATTATTCATTATGTGTGATTTTTTTTTCAGCACATTCATCTCCAAAAAAGTCACACAAACAGCAGAAGCACAAAATACCCTCTGGGTGCATTTCAAGCCCACATCATCACTACTTCACTGTCGTGCTTACAGAACATTGGAGATTACATTTAAAGTTCAGTTTTGACTAAAATGTTTTTAAGAAAGTTGTTGGAGATCCATGTTTCGGATCACCTTTACAAAGCGAAAATCAGTCATTGGATATGTGTTAGGTTTGGAGTTGCTGGACCCAAAAAGGCAGACGGGGACTTGGTTTGATTTAGTGAGTTTTATTGTAGGATGAAACGGATGGTGTTGGGCGTTGGATTTCTGGTGTTGGTCTTGGTTCTTTGGGTTTTTGTTCTTTGGAGGCGGATTCAGAGTTTCTTGCGAATTTTGTTCTGGAGGCTTGGGTTCTTGTGGCTTCGGTTCTGGAGGCTTTGGTGTGGACCTTGGCTTTGGCGTTTGGCTTGGGGCGTCGGCTTGGCTTGATGTGGGCTGTGGGCATTTGCTTTGGCTTGGCTTGGCTTGGCTTTGGTTTTGGCTTGAGATGCGGCGTAGGCTTTAGCATGGACCTTGGTTTTGACCTTGGTGAAGGCTTTGGCTAGGGTCGGCGAGTCCTCCGTTAAAGCAGACGAACCGACAATGGCTGGAGGGCAAGATGGACACATGCAGAACGACACATGTCCTTATTTCTGTGGGAATACATTTAGAGCCAAAAGGTCTGTATCATGCAAAATCATCTTTTTGAGCTTTTAGATGTACAATAAAATTAATTTGACTATAAAAGCCCCAAAGCTGTATTTTGCTACATTCACGCATCTCAACCACCACCAGCCCCTCCCAATCCACAAAAATGAGGGACTTCTCACATTGTGACATCACAAAGTGAGGAACAGCCCCTTCCAGGAAGAGTCTGTGCTTCCAGCTCCGCCCCCAGGCTAACAAACACAGTCACTTTCTCTGTGGAGCTCGTGATGATTTCATTACCAAAGCACAATAAAAGTTATAAAGTTTGGATGTTGTTTGTTTTCGTGGATGAAACAGAGACGCTGCTGAAGTCGACTCTAGACGTCATGACATGGGCGGCACTCACAAGGAGAGAAAGGCGGAGCCTCAGAGATCGAGTCATCTTACTTCCAGGTCAGAGAATGAGCTGTGAAAATTACTTTATATTTCATAAAAAACACCATTCTTTAGTGTGCCAACGGTAATATATTGTCATGTATAAATATGTAGTTTACTGTAAAAGGTTTAAGAAAAGCAGGATATAGCCCCTATAGTGTGCAGAGAACTCACTGATAATTTTCATTCACTGTTGTTTTTTAATCAGAAAGGACAACACAACTTTTTCAGGGATTTTTTATGCATTTTTAATTCCAAAGCACCTTCAGTTTGTGAGGATTGTTCCTGTATTTTAGGTCCTTCACCACCAGTTCCTGACCCAGTCGGTATTTCTGCATATAATGGATCATTCGTACACAAGCGTTCCAGCTTTGTTCAGTTTATAGCTATAGAAATGTAAGGTTTTATTCATACCGTAACTGAACCAAGCAGGTTGTAAATGAAAAAGTGCCAAATTCTTTTAGAATTTAAACTGTATTGAATATAGAATCGATTCCGAGTTCATATCGAATGGATTCAATCTTCTGGCAGAGACACCAGCTCTAGAAACAGAGTCATTTGAACTGTTGGGGGAATATAGAGAAGATTCTGACATGACAAGAGGTTTTAGTCAGGGTTTAGTCATCCATGGGCCTCGTGCGCCTCGAGGAGGGAGTTACAGAACAGGGAAGGCCTCTCTCCACAGCTGTTGTGACATGTTCACACGTTCTTCATGCATGTTGCATGTATGAGTGGAGACAGGATGCAGACACTCTCGTGTTCATCTGGCTGGTCTGTTGACGTTCCCTCAGCAGATTTTGTTTGTGTGTAAACAAACCGAACAGCTGATCGTCGCACACCAACGTCATCAAATCAACTCCGCTCCTCCGTCTGGAAATGCAGCTTCCCCCCCGGGGCCGGGGCAGACGTGGCGAGGTACATCACTGACTAAAACAAGAGGAAACCCAAATGTTCTGGAAGGACTGAAGAATCAACATCAATGCAGACAGAGAAAATGGTTTAATAAATACCAACGTAGACAATGAAACAACCAACCAATAAATATCTCATAAATGTATAAAAAGATCATGAAATCTGCTGAAATTGGACATATTATTATAAATATATTTTGATTTTAAACCTGCATATTATTTTTATAACTGCATTTTAAAATCGTCATTTTATGGTCACGTTGATTATTATTGTAACTTTATGGCTTTTTGCACAAATTCGGATCTCAAAATCAACGTAGTTTTCTTATTTCACATGGTGAGCTTTTTCAGCAGAATGAGTCTGTCTGTCAATCAAACCACAAAAGGCGGAGACATCTTTGTGTCTGACTACCTCTTTTCTCAGCAGCACCCTCGATCAAAGCGGGAAGCGAACGAGACGGTGCAGTTCATCTTCATCAACACTAGGGGGGACTATGCACCTCAACAGAGTGAATTATGCCCCCAAACCAACTCATTTACCGTGTTACGCAACAAACGAAGAATGGCCGTTGGTGATTTGTTTAATCGTTTAATCAGCGACGCTGCGCAATTACGAAAACCTGCAGCAGACAACATTTGATAAAGCTCTGCGTCACAGAAGTCCAGCTGTAGCGTTACATCACACTGAACCCAGTACTACTTTAGTTTTGTTGTTTATTTTCTCTACTGTGCACAACAGCTCAGAAAGAGAGTTAATACGAAAAACTACTTTTTAGCAAGAAAAACTCTGTCAGTATACCAGTCATAAAGTCTGGGCTTGTTACACCCCTTTCTGTCTAGGGACCTAGGGGGGCATAACATGAAAGCAAGTTATTTGTGGCCACCAAGTTTAAATGAGCAAAAGCACCAAACAAATGTCTCCATACAAATAACACATTTCTCTACAAATTAATGAATAAACCAAGGCCAAAATAACAAACAAAGCCCCCACCGAACTGAAATCTGTTTTCTTACCCGAACCAAAAGAAAAGGGAAAACAAAGACAAACTCTAACCTCCATGGACAAACATAAACTGGAGAAAACACGTACTAAAGAAAATGGCAGTTCACCCCTACAGCTTCACTTCAACAAAATTTGACCAAACAAAACCACAGAGTGGGCCTAAACACAAAACACAAAGGATTACTAAGTGCAACACAGAAACTAAAACAAATGGAGAACTTCAAAACAAAATGGAGAAGAGGGCCAAGCTGCAGTGGAGAGGAACTGCAGCGGAGACCAACTGCAGTGGAGACCGACTGCAGTGGATACCGGCTGCAGTGGAGACCGGCTGCAGTGGAGACCGACTGCAGTGGAGACGAGCTGCAGTGGAGACCGGCTGCAGTGGAGACCAACTGCAGTGGATACCGGCTGCAGTGGACACCGGCTGCAGTGGAGACCAACTGCAGTGGAGACGAACTGCAGTGGAGACCGGCTGCAGTGGAGACGAGCTGCAGTGGAGACCGGCTGCAGTGGAGACCAACTGCAGTGGACACCGGTGTGGTGTGGTGTGGTGTGCCGGGCGTCCTGCCTCTGCTGGAGCATTCCATGTGATCTAGATACACTCTATGAAGCACACATTCATTCAACCCACCTGCATATTGATTTTGATCAAATATGGGCGTGCTTTAGTGTTTTTACACTCCTGTCTGTGTGCTTAACTTAATTTCAGTCGGTGTGCGCTGTGAGAAGTCGATGTATGAATATCCTTAGAACCTGTAAATAGTGGTTTGCATACTTCTTGTTGGTGTGTGGTGTGTGATAACTAAGTCATGTAATATACCTACGACACTCATGACTCTGTATTGACTGCTCCCCCTCTACCCTCCCATATCTAACATCGCACTCTCTCTCTCTACTTTTTTCCTGTCGGGTCCAACCAGGAATGCATATAAACGTAATAATTATAAAGCCTCAAATACGAAAGGAGTTTATACAAATATACCTTTCATTTGCCAGAAAATCCATAAACTCCTGTTGTGACAGTAAAATCTGTCTAACACAAGAGACCTTTAGCTCTGATCTGCTCGCTCAGCTTTTGGACAGAACAAGTTAAAAGGAAAAATAATGATTTCAGGTTCAAAGTGTCAGAATCAAATCAGTTTCTCTGCAGATCTGCTCAACTTTAGAAACAGGAATCCCTTTGTCTGTTTCACTGTTGTAGAAATAAAATGATTTCTGTGCATCAGAGGATGGTCAGCTAATGGTGTTTCTGAGAGTTCCACCTAAATACAAGTGCTTGTGCATCATTGTGTGTGTGTGTGTGTGTGTGTGTGTTTACTTTGGTCTGTTTGTGGTTGACTGGTTATGAAGAAAGAAGAGGAGACTCTGAGACAAATGGCAGCCTCCTCTGTGCCTGCAGGTCACTGTTGGCAGTGGTGGAAGCGAGTGACACACACACACACACACACACACACACATACACAATAGCACAGAAACACAAACCAACAAACCCACAACACTCATTGAAACAATACAGTGAAGATTCTCATTCATCAATGCCACGTTTTAAGAAGAGAGGACAATAGCCATGACTCTACTTCATAACACAGACACAAAAACACACAAACTTGTAAGGTTTTATAAATATGAAAGAATAAACCTCAGATGCTGTC
The DNA here is from genome assembly GCA_023969325.1 of Oryzias curvinotus. Lineage (NCBI taxonomy): Eukaryota > Metazoa > Chordata > Actinopteri > Beloniformes > Adrianichthyidae > Oryzias > Oryzias curvinotus. Next base: position 32,125,048 of record CM043715.1, on the reverse strand, counting down.
CTCTAAAAGAAAAGCTTGATTTGATTATTTTAACGCACTGAGAGTCAATGAGGTGGCAACTTTGATTAATAATCTTCATTCTTTGGTCATCGAATGATCAAAGAAATACATTCTATATAAACATAATGTTAAATCATAACCACATAAATGTCAATATCTGGCTTTTGCTTTAAATTTTGAGACGGATTAAATGTATTCAGTTTCAAAAGAGACTGGAGACTCGTGAAGTCCCGAGTCAGAGCACTTTTTCTTTTTCTTTTTTTTCCTCTGAGGGCAGGGACGCCCAGTTTAGCTTAGTCTGTCTAGTTTAGCAATAAGCTATTTTATGACGGATTTCATGTTCTTATACAATTAGCAGTATGAAGCCCACTGAGACGACTATTGTTGTTATTTTGGGCTATAGAAATAAAATAGAATTGACTTACTGGGATGGAGACAGATGTTCGGACAAAGAAACAGATAGTTCACATGACACCCTGTCCTGTGATTGGTCAGTCAGGTCTTTCATCCTATTGGCTGCTGAATTTTGACTGAATCCTCTCCCTGGCGAGTAACCCCCCCCCACACACACACACACACCCACACACACATACATAGAAATTAGACGACATCCTTTTGTCACTACCTTTATTTAGCATTTTACAAAAAATGTATGAATTTTATAACTTGTATTACAGGGGGGTCAAGGTCACAGGGGGCCTAAATCCAAAACACACTTTAGGTTTTGGGTCGGACAAGATAAACATTTACTGAACACACTAAAGCTAAACTTTTAAATCTTTTAAACTGAACTTTTTGAACATAAATATAAATAAAAACAGACAGGAACATCCATCCAGAATAAATCAAGTTAAACCTTAAATAATGCATAATATTTTGCTCTCCTCAAAAATATATTCTGTCAAAATGATACAAATATAAACATGCTGCAGAACAAAACGAACAAATCCTGGAAATTTGAATAATAAGAAACAAATCATATCATTCCATTTTCTTTGCTCTTTTATCTTTTCTTTTTAGAGCTGGACTCCTGCATCATATTTATCAATCAGTTCATTTCTTGGTGTGTGACGTCCCGTGTGTGTCTTTTAGATTTTTTCATTTTTTATCATTTTTAGGTCTTATAAAACATTACAAACTAAATCACAGAACTCATAAAAAAAAACCTCCAAAAATATTTGGCATTTTTCTAATTTTGTGCAACAGCAACAGTAAAAATCCACCAAAAAACCTCAAAACATTCATAACAAATGATCTATAGTTTATTTATGAAATGATCTATAGTTATTTATGATGTCATAAAGTGCAGCTGTTTTCCTGCATTACCTACTGTCTTCATGTCAAATTCTGACACCAACTAATCCATAAAAATATCTATAATAGTTAGTAATAATGACATTATGAGCATGAGCTGAGTGATGCAACAGCACGCCATGATTCAGGTGTTGCGTAATCCTCGCAGCCTGCACCCACCACCCCTCCCCTTTTCCCCCTCTAAAACAGGGTTGAGTGTGGGGGGGCACCAATTCTCTGGTTTTAAGTCTGTGAAATTGAAAACCGATAGTGGCGTAATTTGTCTTTTATTCCAAGCACGTGGATGCCGCCCCCCACTAAAATTTGCGCCCTGGGTAATTGCCCGTATTGCCCGTGCCTGAAACCGCTACCGCTTTAGTCGCCATTTTCCTTTCATGGTATGGATGTTGCTAAGCAGTGGTTAATCCAAGCTGGTCTGAGTCAATGTTTCTATGGTAACCACTCTCACAAATAGGAGTGAGCTTGTTGGAAGGCCACACCCCTGCGTGGCCTTCATGAAATCCGTCAAACATTTCAACATTAGGTGTGGGGGCCAGCAGGCTCCACCCACTAATACGAAGGCATCTGATTGGTCAGTTTTTAACTTGAATAACTGGAACTACAGAAAAAATATCATGAAAAAGTGAGGATTATGAGGAACGTGTTAAAAAAGTATTCCAGCAAGAATGGTTCTTCTGACCAATAGAATCACCGGCTAACTTATACGGAGGTTTTGGGGATTTTGGCTTCTTGGAGTCAATGGGCACGTCCTGTTTGGAGCACCAAGGGGGAGGAGTCACTCAGTCTAGTCCTCAAATACTCAATGGTCCAATCCCACAGAGACTAGAGACTTGATCACCAAAGTATTGAAAGTAGCCGAGAGCAAAGATTTGAGCGGGTTCTCAGACAAAACAGATTTAAACACCAACGTGAGCAAGAAGAGTGTGGAGATCAATCACAAAAGCATCTGAACATGCTATTGTTACTGTGTTCTCTCACATAAATAAGCCAGGAATCCCCTCCCCTATGTTAATATCGTTTCCCACATACTCGTAGCACCTAAGACAGAAATGGAAGAAGCTTTCTTTAGTTCCTCCCTGGTCTTGTCGCCTTTGCCCGTCTCTAAAAAAAAGCCTCAACAGTCAGAACAACACGAGCGGATTCTTAATTCAGTTTATCTCCTGAATTATTCATGAGGACTCATCTAACTGTGAAGCAGCCACTGGGTTTCATAAAAACCGAAGGGTTTTTGTTTTTCACACCTTCCTGAGCTTTACATCAACGTGTTTCCATTAAAGCCTCCGTTCGTGTTAATGTTGTTTTTCAGGCTTCTCTACTCTGTTACTGCTGGATTTATTGAAAACAAATCCAGTTTGAGTCTCTTTGGACGGTTAATGAAGCATCTGTTAACACAATCAAATGTCTGTAGACACAGGAGCTGGAACCAACATGGAGATCAGTTTCAGCACTTCACTTACAAATGTTTCTTAATTTAGAAAACACCAGTGGACAGTTCCCAGAATGCAACAGTTTTTGCTAGCTTTACAACCTTTAGTTAAATGTGAAAGTGTGTATTGGGTTAAAGGTGATTAACTAAATCAACTCATCTTTTCTAAAGATGCGTTTTCATTGACTATAAAATTGTACAAATTGGATTTACAATACTACATTTGTGTGATGGAAACATGACAATTTTGAAAAAGCTCGCATTTATCAAAGAAGTCTTTGGGCTTGAAGATGGATTTTGAGGCGTATTGAAATTGACATACGTTGCTAAACTGCAATGTGGACGGACTTTTTTTGAACTGCGTCGGACGGTTCAGGCTTCCACGGCGTGCGTTCATTTCTGATGATGCAAACTTCGTCGTCTATTAACCCTTACGTAATCCACACCCAGCAGCCAATCAGATTCAAGTATTCACCCGGACCATGGTATAAATTGTGGTTCACCTTTCATGAGTTTTATGTTGCCCAATTTGTTTAGACATGTTTAGAATTTAACTCCTGGGAGAAATGAGGGAACACCGTATTTCATTTCTACCAAAAAAATAGACAAAACTACATTTTGGCAAATAATTGAAAGTTATCTAATAACAATCTATCATGACCTCCTTAAAAAATGAAGTAGACAGCCTCCTTCCATGTTTGTAATTTCAGAAGTTTAGCTGCTTGTTCATTTGAGTCACTACAAGCTCAGAACAAAGTGCAGAGTGAGATATCAGCTCCTCATCTCCAGAAGGCCATTGTCATTAATTAAAAATGTGGTTATCTCCACCGCGCTGCCCTTCATCATTAGCAGCTCCTGTGCTTCACACAGACGCCGCGGGTCACCGTCAGGTCATCTGAGGACGTGGTCAGGCTCCATCAGTTCATTTTTCTGTGGAAGAATGGCCGCACCGCGCAGAGACACGTTGGCAAACACCGCATGTCTGCAGTGTTTTGTTGGCAGACCATCCTAAATGTGCTCAGAATACAATATGTTGACTTTTCCCAACAAATATTACAGCTGTCTTTTCATTTCAACAGAGAAAAAATTAGTTTACGGGTTTTTACACGTGTAGACCTTCATGTATGATTTTAGTCATCTGTGGAGAATATTTGCTTTAAGAGATAAAACACTGATGCGCTGCACATTTTTAATTCGCACACAGTACAACTAAACGTTCATTTGTTAGTGAAAGAACAAAAGTGCAGCAGTTGAACATAAACATGCTAATTTTAGAATGAACAAGCTCAGTTCCAGAGGATATTACAGAAAAAAAATGTTCACAAAGAACAAAAAAAAAAACATTTAATGTTTTTAGTGGGAATCAATGGTGTAGAACCCAAAAGGCAGCAGACAGAAACCTAAGAAGGATGACAAAGAACTGAAGAGGAAACCAAAAGAGGAACAGGTGTGACAGACAGGAAAATCCCTGAAAACACAAGAAGAACCAAGGAAACAAAACTGAAAACCAAAGAGCACAATCCTCACAGGTTTTATGTTAGTTCTATGAAAAGGAAAATGCTTCCTGGAAGCCTCCCTTGGGAGGTGTTTTGGGCACGTCCCACTGGGCGAAAGGTCTGGAGAAGATCCAGGACACGCTGGAGAGATTTTATCTCCTGGCTGGCCTGGGACAATCATGCAGGCCCCCCGGAGGAGCTGGACATGGGTGGGCATGTTTGCTTAGATTGCTGTCCCCACGACCCGGTCCTGAATGAGCAGAGGAAGATGGATCCACTGTCAGACCAACAGATCCATGAGCGTCTTTGTTTTCCTCGTCTGAGCTGCAATCTGGATCAGAACTGAACAACTGGATGGATCTGATGTTGCTGCCATTTGTTGCAGCAGTAACGTTATGTGCAGGAGAGCATGCTAACAGATGGATGATGGGAAAACGGCGGGATCACTCTGTGCCAGAAGCCCCACCCACAACTTAGAGGTAAATTTCTAATGAACTCCTGGCGCTCTGCAGAAACTATGTCTTACAGGAAACAAAACTGTTTTTTCTTTTTTAGATTTTGGCTAAAAACTGCATCATTATAATGACAAGAAGTCTGGAAACGCTTTGAAAACAGATCAGAAGATGATCAGAGTGGGGCTTTAAACAAACAAGTGAATGTTTAGCTCATTTACAGGAAGTATTGGTTCACTATTATCCAGCTTAAATACGAAGAAAAGACTTGGAATTATTAATGTAAAGGTAAAAAATCTTCATATCTAACTTAAAACATTTTTTTGGATAGTACTCTAATTTTCTTTCCTTCATTAAGTAATTGAATCAATAAATGAGATGTTTATGTTTGACGGTTTTCTATTTCTGGCTTCACATACATGTGAGCATAAACTGAACATGGACTGGAATGACCCAGGGGTTTTTCCTGGCAGAAGCAGAAACGTGTTTTCCTTTATGAGTGGAGCGGACCATCCTGCACTTGAACCTGGAGGCAGCTGGAGGTCCGTGAAGCTGGCCGCCACGCTGAGCCCCGCGTGTCCGCTGCCGGTCGGGCCAGACGATCCGCGGGGCCCGTGGCCGTTCTGCAGGGAGAGAACCTCACATTAACTTCCTGGTTGAACTGCAGGACCGGGCATCATCTGCAGCCAAGCTGCGGCCCCCCCTCTACTTGTTTTTGTGTGTTCTTGACATCTCTCTGCTCTCTGAGGGACATCCAGGATGTGACACGGACCGGATCGGCTGAGAGGACTCGGCTTCAGCTCAGCTTTTTTTATCCACAGGAGTTTTCTGGATTCACTTTATGTCAAACTTGTTTTCTGCAGAGGGAAGGATCAACATTTACTGAAGTAACTTTAGGTAATGATCCTTGGAGTAGTCTCTCTACAGCATACCCTTTAGTTTCACTCAAGTACGTTTGTGAAGATAAAGACGTACTTTTACTCAGTTATATTGGGCTGTACGCTTCTAATTACATTATTTGTTTGGAACTTTTGGACCGTTTGTTCTAAGAATGAACCATGAAGCCGGTGGAGAGTCGACGTTGGCAGTAAACCGTGTTGAAGCACTCTGGATGTGGAGGATGTTCAAATCTCAGAGGGACGACAGTTTTGTTTGTAGAGTTGCAGCGATTCACTAGAAGAAAACGTGAAGCTTTATCAGTTCTAAGCCCACAGGGGTTTCAGTGGCTGGATACTGTAGACAGGAAGTTCATTTTTGTTTTTTAAGAATTTTATTTGAGTTTCAGACCATATAAGAAGTTTGACTGTTTCATAGGATGCATACTTAGCATTTCTCAAGGTGAAATACTTTTACTGAATAACATCTTTACCCGCCTCTGGTTCTCAGTGTTTCATTTCCAAAGCAAAGACACCAAAAGAATAAAAAACATCTAAGTTGGACGGCGCTTCCACACAACGTTTGGCTCAAACTGTCTGCCGACATCATGCAGGACTCAGCTGCTTGTTAGGGGGCAGTATTATCCCGAAATACGGCAATTAAGTAGAAAAAAAAGTCCAACTCTTCTAGATGGATCAGTTTCATCAAAGGTTCTGTAAATACACACGACTTTCATCTGGATTCACGGTGGATTCAAACTACCTCCACTGATGGGAGGGGGTGATGGTCTCTGTTCAAATGCAAGTGCAGCAAAACCGTAGACATAAATGTATTAGATCTTCTCAGATGTCATCCCAAACGCCTGAAGAAAACCAGGAGTTAGCTCCGCCCACATCAAAAATATACTTAAAAAAGAGACAGCAGGAAATCTTCGTTTGATTCTGTTTGGTTTGACCATTCAGTAGCTCACCTGCCAATCAAAAAACACACCTCTTCAAATATGCATATGTGAGCTCTGATAAAATCCTGATCTAAAAAGTATTTACACACCTCAGATTCATCATAAATAGGAAATAAACCAATATGCATCAACGTATACTAAAATCAGTCTGCCACCTGGCTCCAGTGGTTTTTGGTGGAACTGCAACATATTCCCTAGTTTGCATCAAACTCTGAACAGAAGGTGGGCGTGAAAACAAGGTAAAGAAAATGTTTTATTTTTGCAACTGCGTCAACTTGATAACAAAGTAAAAGAAAAACCTTTATACCAATATTTGGCGTTTCTCCAGTTCAAACCACATTTCAGAGCAAAACACGGGATTTATGCACTTACTGTTCTACATCTGATTTATTCAAAACCATCTTCTGCCTCTCGAGAAACAGCTTTCTTGGGGGGGGGGGGGGGGGGGGGGGGCTGGTCGTTTCTGTGCCGGAGCTGAACTCCATCCATGCATGGATTCCCATCCTGTCAGGCATCATTCAGAATGATCCGCTAACAAGGGCTGCAAATAAACACCATCGCTGAAGGTTTTGCAAACCAGAACGTCTGACTAAACTTGCAAATTATTTATAATGCATGGGTCATATTTCCACGGGCCTTTGAGCGTGTGTGTTCCTGCATGGGCGGCAGCTCAATGAGCGCCGAGTAAGAGGTGAATAAAAGCCAGGAATTCAGTTAAAGTATGCTAATGGGCTGCTTTGAGGGAAATATGTATTCAGAGAAAGCAGCCAGGACTCCATGCATCAATAAATGACTTTGGGGGCTCTGCTGCCTCTCAGGGATGCTGATATATCACAGGTGGAGGGAGAAGGAGACTGCAAAAGAGAGCGCTTATGTTGAAAATCTATGGAGAGAAAGAGCAGGACCTCAATGGAGTCAGAATGAGAAAAGACACGAGGGATGAAGCGGCTGGAGTTGAATTCTGAAACGGACTCCCGCTGAAACCTGATGAGTCATCCAGCAGGAAATGCTTTGTTTCACATCAGAGATAAGTCCCCGTCTCTTTTCCTCCAAGGAGTCGGTTTCCTGATTGTGTTTTAGGCTTTTGGACAGGAGCGTTGATGAAGCTGCTGCTGCTGCTGCTGCTGCTGACCGTCAGCCAGAATTCAGAGCTGACCTCCAGACTGCAAAGCCGCTTCAGGATCTCCTCCTAAACGGGAGCTTCTGTTTTTCTGCCTGTTCTGTTTCCATTTAACCTTTATTGAGTTTGTAGAAGTTGACCCGCATTGTGAGTTTAGTCAGGATCATCATTTATAGAACAGAGGAAAGCCGTTGTGGTGGATGTGGCAGTGCCAAGCGATGGGAACCTCAGGAAGAAGGAACATGAGAAACTGGAGAAATACCAGGGACTCAGAGAAGAACTGGAGAAAGCCTGGAAAGTGAAGGTGATGGTGGTGCCTGTGGTAATTGGAGCACTGGGGGCGGTAACCCCCAAGCTGGAGGTGTCAGAAGTCAGAGCTTTGTCTCCCCCTCTGGTCACCGGCAGGAACCGCCTCCAGAGTTCTAACCACACTTCTCCTTCCAACAACCCCAGCCTCACTTCCTGGATGCCGCACACCTGACTCTCATGTGCGATCACTGACAGCCTACTTAAACTCTGCTGAGCCTCACTGAGTGCAAAGTCTTGTTTGTGCCGCTCCGCCGTCCTTACTGAGAGTGTTAGCTGCCTCCTGACCCTGTTCTGTGTTTGACTCTGTTTGCCTGCCCCCATCCTACCCCGTCTGTCCTCTGATGCTCTCATGCCTGTTCTAGACTCCTGTCTGCCTGACCCTGGTTTAGCTTTGTGGACTTTTAGCTGAGCTCATAAACCTGCTGCATTTGGATCCAGACGTCTGCCTGTTGTTGTGGCTACAGCAGATCCCTGGAAAGACCTCAGACCTCTCAGTCCAGAAAAGCTCAGGAACAGCGTAGATACTGCAGGACCCTCAAGCTCCAAGTGTTTATGCAATTAGTACACTAATCATACACAATTGTGCAGGATTTTTGTGAGACCCATGTGCAAATTTGTGGCTTTCCATGTACGTTCTACGTATGTCTAAGGGACTTTTCACGCACTTCTATTTTGCGTCCAAATTATGTAATTGGCACAAAAATGTGGGGTCTGATTCTCTATAATTGCCAATTCTGCGTATTTGTGGATGTCTCTGGTCCCTAACACCCCCCTCCCCCCCCCGTGTATTTAGAGGGAATGTTGAAGTAGAAAAAGCAAAGAAGGATCTGTGCTGTGTGTGATTCCTGAGGATGAAAGCTCTCTTTCCTCAAAGGCTCCATTATTTCCATCATTCTCCAAGTTCAAAAACTCTTCTCGTCTTTGACTACTTTTCAAAACTTTTCTTTTTCTCAGCTGTTTGCTGCTTTCTGACATGATTGACCTTTCTTGTACAAAAAAAATAAAATCTGACGTGGTGTTAAAAAAAAAAAAAAAAAGCCCCAGGCAGGAAATCTCATGGAAAATGCATGTTTTTCTGCCAAAGACAGACCAGCCAAATGATGACAAACCAATTCAAGCCAACTCACATCCAGCAGACTCTGAAGAAATGGCTTCTGATTTGTCCAATGTGGCCTTTGGCCTTGTTAGTCTCTGAAAAGTGACAGACATTCGCAGCTAAGTGCCAAGGACGCGGCAACAAGGAGCAGACTGAGGCAGGGGCCTGCAACCTTCAACACTGACAGAGTCATTGTGGCCGTTTGCTCAGGAGGAGCCGCTGTCTAACTCCCCCCCTTGGAAAAAAAACACAGCACCGCTTCATGGGGCCGTTACTCGGGAGGTCAAGAGGTCAATGCCAAATATAGACTGATTTTGGCATGAATAGAACAGAAATATAATGAGAAAACATTTATTTACTAAATATTAAATCTTTTTTTTTAAGATTTGACTAACATTAATTCCTTATAAAACTAGAATATATGTAAATCATTGGATTATCCCACTGCAGAGAATGTACACTAAAACAAAAATGCCATTTTCTGTGAAGTCTACCTCGATGTGCCGTCCTCCTTTTGACTTCTTATTGTTGTCAACCTGAATATTAACAGGATTTTATTGGTTTACGATCCAATAAAAACATTCATCAATTTAAAAAACTGTCAGCAACCGGCCCTCTGGACCGAATACACAACATTTAGAGAAGGTGAAGCCAAAGTTTCATTCTGAACCCGGTGGTTTTCTGTTAACGGAGCACCTCAGCCGTAAATTCATGAACCTGACTAAAGTTAAATTCATGAAGGTTCTCTTTCATCCAGGTGTCGATGTCTTGAAGTTAAGTCACAGCAACTGAACTTAAAGTTTGGCTGCTCGTCCCAGTGGCTTCACCAGCCTGACTGATGTCTTTCAAACTTTCTTTAGTGGAAAAACCAAACTGCTCCAGTTTTGCACCAACAAACAGTTTTGTTCCAGCAGGCCTCCAGTGTCCACCTCGTCCCCGATTTTGAACCTGCGACTGCTCTTGGAGCAGCTGCTTGGTGGGATCTTTCTTTTCTTACCTCAGATCTGCTCCCGGTTTTCCTCCTCTGTCCTTTCCTGCAGAAGGAACTAAAGAAAATCAAACTGTGGCTCTTTGTAAAGATGTTTGTTGATGATGCTGATGTTTTACTCAGAGATGAAGATGCAGTCCAGCTTCTTAGCTGTTTTTTTCAAACACCAATGTAATTGAGTTTCACTTCTAAAGCCCAACATCACAACTCAGGCGTCTCGATGAGCTTATTGTACAAAACCTAAAATCAGTTATAAAATTGAATAGCTGATTGCTAAACTAAACAGACTAAAGTTGGAGTTCTCCTAAACATTCAGTTGAGTTCTAATGTACCCCCCCCCCCCTTAGTATGATCTGTGTTATTATATCTTTTATAATTATTTGGATGTTTTGTAACATATATAGCCTATTTTTTATCAATAGGTTTTTTAATAGTTTTAATTGATCACTTTAACTACAAAAACCGTCAGGACACATTTCCCATAATTCATTGTTTTGTAGTTTTGTAAATTTCCAGCTTCGTTCGCTCAGGTTGGCGCCGTGCTCCCACCCCTTTCTGGTGATATTTTTGTGATGATTGACAGGTGGTGTTTGAGCAAAAAAACAAAAACATACGTCACACACCAGGTGATCTGTGCAGCATTTACCTGCTTTTAAATTTAAATGAAATTTAAATAGACTGCACCTATTTGGTGTCGCCAACATGAATTTCTATCAGTTTTTGAGCCTTTTTCTGATCTACCTACCTTACCTATAAGTCCTTACATGGAATGGCCCCATCCTACATTAATGACCTCATAGTCCCTTACCATCCAATCAGAACACTTCACTCACTAAATGCAGGACTGCTTGTGGTTCCTAGAATTAGTCAAAGTACAGTTGGAGGTAGAGCGTTTAGCCACCAAGCCCCTGTTTTATGGAATAAACTCCCAGCTCATGGAAGAGAGGCAGATTCAGTTTCTACATTCAAAGTTAGACTGAAAACATTCCTCTTTGGACAGGCTTATTGTCAGACTAGTTAGTATTCAGAGATGATTTCACTTAATGTTAATGTGTTTGAATTAAACTTAATAACAATAACTATTTGTCTTTAGGCTGCTAGAAGTTGAAGCTGGGATAACTATGGTGCTCTGGGGTTCTGTCCTCTATTCTCATCTACCTCTACACTTCCTCTCTTCTCTACTTTTGATCATCATTCATCATTTAGTTCTCCATGCCTCTGTTTGGTGCAGTGATTCATGTATTGTCCCTCTTTCCCTCTCCCCTCCTGGGGAGTGGGAGTGCTTCCAGATTCCAGTTGGCCCATCCGTGCTCCTGTACCTGACTGTGTACCTCGTCTCTGCTCCTGCTCCTACACCTGGCTGTGGTTCCTGTCTCCGGCTCGACTCGCGCCCCTGACTGTCCCCAACCCCGGCTGGATGAAGCTCGTCTGCTGGACTTTAAATATATAGATGTAGAGTTAGATAAGTTAATTCTTCTCTAAGAGTTCTGGTACATCGCCTGTCCGTCCTGGGGGAGGATCCCTCCTTCATGTGGGCACCCCTGAGGTTTCTTCATTTTTTCCGGAATCCGTTTTTTTAGGAGTTTTTCCTTACAGAGAAGGGGGGTCTAAGGGCAGGGATGCCAGTATAGCTTAGTCAGTTTGTTAGTTCATTTTAGTATTTTCCTATTGACTCTTTGTATTCATGATCCTTTTGACTTCATGTTTTACTTCAAAGCCCATTGAGACGACTGTTGTTGTGAATTTGGGCTATACAAATAAAATTGAATTGAATTGAATCTCAGGTATCAATTGTTCTGATCTCCAGTGAACAGCGCCCGTTCTTTTAGTTTGAATTTAACTATGAAAATATAGGAGTGGCTGACCGGCTACTCTAAAATAACTTGTGATTGGGGTTTAAATCTGAAAAAAAAACAACATAAAACACAGATTTAAAGTTGGGGGCACATACATGTATGAAAAGCTCTTCTTCACCTTGAACTTCAATAAGTCCAAGTACAGTCCAGATTTACTGATGATCATCTTCTAGTCATACTGAGGGTCTCAGCTGTTTGAGAAGAAGCAGCTATAGTAAGTGTCCATGTTATGGCTGTGGCCGTGTTTGGTTTTTGGTTGGTTCTTTGTGTTCTGTGCTTTATGTATTTATGTATCAGAGTGGGACTTCTGTGTTTTTGTGCATCTTTGTGCGTCTGCTTTGTCTGATCATTTTCAGGTGTGGTGGAAAAGGGGTGGTCTCTCATTGGACCAGGTCTGGAGGAGGCAGCCTTAAAACCCCCACATGGACCTCCACACCATGAGAAGGGAGCCTTGCTGCAACAGTTGCCACTACTGCTTGGCCCGCTTCTCCATTTTGTTTTGTACTTCACCACTTGTTTAGTTGTGTGTTGCACTTTTGTGTTGTGGTTAAGTATTCTGTATTAGTTCTTTGTATTTTGTAGTTTTGTGCTCACTTTGTTTAGTCTTTACTCTAACTCTACAACTACATATTTAAAGTCCAGCAGACGAGCTTCATCCAGGTGGAGTTGGGGACGGCTGGGGGCGCCAGACGAGCCGGAGACAGGATCCACAGCCAGGTGTAGGAGCAGGAGCAGAGAGGAGGTCCACGACCAGGTAAAGGAGCTAAGACGAGCCCACTGCACCAAACAGAGGCATGGAGAACTAAATGATAAATAAATGATCAAGAATAGAGAAGAGGAGAAGTAACACCTCCCTCATCGCCGTTAATATTTAATATAAACTTTAAATACGGAGGTGCTGAACACCGACTCACTTCCTCTCCAGGAACGTTGGTCACATCAGAGCTTTCCACCTGCCTGAGGTTTTCCCCCGCTCACGCAGGGGGGGGGGAGAAATTACACGTCAGCCGCATTGTCAGAATGATTAATTTGCCTCTGCATCATGACATAGTAATCCTTCTCGCAATGGTGCGATCAATCACACAACGCCCAGTGGGTTGCTATGGCGCAGCTGAAGGCAGGGGCGAGCAGGGCTCCTCCTGTAATACAGTCACAACAAACAGCTTGATAGAGTCTGGCTGCCTGGCAGGAGCCGCAGGATGACGGAGGCGGGCTCACATTTCTGCAGGAAACTCTCTGCAGGAGAGATGCTGCTGGAATGTCACGCATTCAAGAGCAGAAATGCACATTCATGAGTGGAAATAAGAGAACTCCCACAACAAAACCTTCAGAAAGTCTAGCACGCCTTCTGAAGACGATGTAGAAAAAAGCCTGACTTAGTCACATGGTGTTCTGCAGAAGTTCAATTCTGAAATTAACAAAATCCACAAAGATGTCATCTCTATCTTCTGACCATAATCATAATTCTAAATAATATTGGATTGGATTTATCTGCGCTTTTCCAGCCCAAAGTACTTCCAATGTGTCCGTTATTCATTCATACTTGGTGATAAGCTACTGATGTAGCCACAGCTGCCCTGGGGAGGCGTGTCATTTGGTGTATAATTTAAGTTATGGTGACTCTTACTTAAAGTAAACTGCTGCAGTGAAACGGAAACGGTGTATTTAGTTGTTTTGCTCTTTTGTTCATGTATCGCAAGTTATATCGTCATCGCAATTTTGATCAGTAATATTGCAAGTTTTCCTCGTATCGTGCAGCCCTGGTTTCATCGGACCAAAGTCCATTTCCCACACTGGGAGATTTCAAAAATCTTCTTGCATAATTAAGCAGAGCTTGGATGTTTGTCTCTCTAAGGTAAGGCTTCTGTCTGGCCACCCACCCACAAAGTCCAGACGGATGAAGAAGGCGGGAGGTTGTAGTCCCATGTCCTACACAGCCAGTACTCCAGAAATTCCTGCAGCTCCTTCAGTGTTGCTGTTGGCCTCTTGGCAGCCCCCCCCCCCCTCAGGTTAGAGCGAGGAACAAATGTCGAATGTTGTATTTCAGGTTGATCCTGATGTTGGTTATTTTATCATACAGTGTTCCATCGCCAGAACCTGGATTGTCTTTTGCAGTCACGCTGTTTCGCCGATTCTTGAGCATGTTTCATTTCCTTACAGCGCATTTTGGTCTTCATCCTGATTGGCTGCAGATCTTGACAATCAACATTCCACATTTACAGACATTTTCTGTACTGGACTTAAATTTATATGAAGCTATAAAAAGCATAAACTATAGTAAACTAAAACTACAGACTCCAAAACAGGTTACAGACTTAAACCTGTTAATTATGAACAAATCCAGGCTACAGAAGTGAGCAGAACCTCCAAACATAGAAAAATATTTATTCCTTTCCTCCCAATCCAGTTTCCATGAGTACAAAGCTGAAAAAACTGTTCAAACCCTGCAGTACAAAGTACTCGTATTCCTCCAGACATGCTGGACAGAGATCTTCTTGTTTATTATCGGGGTGAACGTTGTCTCCGGTCAGACGTCTCTGACTTAGCCGTCGTTTGCTCTCAGCTCAGTGACTGAAGGAAAGACTTCAGACTTCGGGGCAGAGAGCTGCATGGACGTTCCCTCATGGCCCAACATTAGGAAACACATGCAGCACCAGCACAGCCCAACCGTCCCAGAGCTAAGCTAAGCTTTATTGCTCATAAATTACATATTGATCCAGCTGAGGAGGGGGTGGATCAGGGAATACACTGATCCACGGGATTGACTTCTGCATTTTCTCTGCAAGACACGGATCGAAATGCTGCTGTTCTTCTTTAAGCTGCTGCTGCCTCCTGGCATCTTCAGGCTGCAGCATCTCACCAGACGATGCTTTACACCGACGTTGAGGTTCAGCCGGAGGAGATTCAGAGCAAATCCTCCAAGTTTGAAAGCACAACAGCAGTTTTTAAGAACTCCTTTCTCGCTTAGACTTCTTTTATTTGATCTCTTGTCTTGTGTTCTGTGTGTTAGTCTGTCCCAGAAGGTAATAGATTTACTCGCACCTTCAACCATGTTGTGTTTGTGTGTGCGTCTGCGGGTGTGTTTACGTTACTGGGGGGATTTTTGAGAGAAAAACCAACTGCTTTGGAATCACTTTTAAAACTAATATAACGGGTATATTTAGATTTTCTAATGACAAAAAGAGGATCAGAGATCCTGAGGACTGCATGTAACCTTTTTTTTTAAATGACCTAATAAGAAAAATTATGGGATTTCAGTTCAGTCTTCTTTAATCCCTCATGAACATTTCTAAATTGAAGGAAATCTAGAAATGCCAGACATTGCAGTTCCTTCAAAAACCACTAGAGGCAGGCTGCAGACAGAAGTCATTCATTGTTGAAGCCTCTAAATCTAGCTTCTCTACTTTTGAGTTGTGTTTAACATGAGCCTGTGTGTGAGCCTCCCCTACACAAAAAGAAAGAGAGAAAAGTCCCCTTTACCCTCAGTTTCCTCTGTCCAGACAGCCGCCCATTTTGATTTTTCTGTCAAAACCAGTGGGAATCCAGTGATGTGGACTCTAGTTACTCCAGTTACCGGTGCCTCCAAACATGCAACAACCCACAGAAATGTCCTGTAACAGAAGCCTTCATAACTGCAGCATCTTCAGCAAAAGTCTGAGAAAGGCACCACACCTAGTCGCTAACAGCCGTCCTTCCCTCCAAAAAAGCTGGTTTTTGCGTTCATGTTGGAGGTTTGGTGTCCCTGTGAGTGTACCCTCCTGGAAAAGGTTCAGGTTTGGACGCTTCAGGAAGGTCAGTGCTAAAAGTCCTTCCACTGTTTGTCAGAGGAAAAGGTTGAGCCAACACGTGAAATATAATATAAGGAAATGTAACACTAAACAGTGTGTGTGTGCTCCTCAAAGGTGTGTGTGTGTCTTTACATGCTGTGTGTAGTATTACAGCACACCTCACCTTACGCCATCGAGCTTCCTTTTCACAAGGATAAGATGAACAGGAGGATCCTATAGTGCTTTGTTTGTGTTGATCTGCTGCCAAAAGCACCATCTAAATATCAGCTTTCTGCCCCCCCCAGCAGGACAGAAACAGTGCGGCGTGTCGCCTTCAACCCGAGCCAAATTATCAGCCCACTATCACCGCGAGGGGGGTTCCATTAACACCATGAGGTGCGCCGTCACACGCCTGACCTCACGCGCTTCAGGGGCGGCGTCAGATCCACGCTCAGCTTTCAATCGATTTCCTCTCTTCAATCCAAGAATTTACATCATGGAGCCTTCAGTTAAAAACGCCACAAAGTTGAGAAGGGTCCGATGTTCTGGACCAGGGGGTGTCCAACTCAAACTCACAGGGGGCCAGAATGAAGCAGTGTAGTAAAGTCACAGTATTTACTAAAAAATTAACTGCAACAGATATGTAATGTTTAACCTTTTCACCAAGTGTCTTCTTATATTATATTCTGTCATTACGACCACATTAGCTCCGCCCACAAGACAAAAGGTCCGTCTTTATGTTGGTGAACAGAGAATCTGCATCCCGCCTGTTGTCCATCTTTTGGGTGACATTAATTTGTCTGATGTGACTGGAGCATGGCTGTCACTGACTGTCAACAGGAAAAAGGAGCGTTTGCCAGTTTCGACTGCACAGCAACATACTAGCAAAGCATTGTGGGGTTTGTAGTATTGGCGGTACAGTATTTACCCAGCTCTAATGCACATTTGATAGGCCGATTATAATTACACTGGTGCCTGAGTTTGACACACGTGTTCTAGGCGCTGAATTGATGGCGTTCTTTAATAATTCAGGTTTGACTTGTTCCTCCATCAAATCCATGGTGAGGAAAAGCAGAGGATGGATGGAGCTGAGGAAAAGGTTTCCTTCAAAAGAAAAGCCTCTTTCTTTCAGAGCAGACGGGGTCCATTTGAAAGGCCCCCCCTCAATGTGAAGAGGTTTTCTGTTGGGTTTCAGATGTAAGAACGAGAAACTACAGCTTGTTTTAACGCCAGTGTGGAAGATTTTATTCTGTCTTCAGTTACTTAATAATAATGATCAATTTTCTTTAAAAGTGCCTTTCAAGAAACTCAAGGACACTGTAAAAAACAACAGCTTCAAAAATACTCAATTAAAAACACAATAATTAATGAGTTAACAAATTCAGATGTTCAAGGACACTGGTCACAACCGCGGTCAATAAATTCAAAAATTCTTTATGAACACATCCAGTAAAAACTGACAGAGGATCACAGTGAACCAGAAGAAGAAGGCAGAGTTGAACAGATAAGTTTAAAGTTAGTTAGGAGTCTAAGTTACAGAGATCAGGAGGGAGGGACTTCCAGAGTTTGGGAGCCGCGTCCCTAAAGGCTCGGTTACCCATGGCAACGAGACGGAACAGAAAGCTGGACCGAAGAGAACCAGAGGGGGTTTGGATGAGAAGTAAGTCGGTGAGATAAGGAGGAGCCGGGTCATGGAGGGAAGCAGAGTTTGAATTGGATTCTGGAGGTTCAGTGCAGCTGGTGGAGAACCGGGGTGATTTGACTGAGGGAGGGGGTTCTGGAGATGATGCGGGCCGCTGAGTTCTGGACCAGTTGGAGCTTATTGAGAGCTTTTTGAGGAAGACTGAAAAGGAAGAAATTGCAGGAATCTAAGCAGGAAGTGACCAGACTGTGAACCGGGATGGAGGCAGAGCAGACGGCGAGGGAAGGGCGTGGGCGACCTATAAACAGGAAGCGGCAGGTTTACTCCGGGCCAATAGCCCCGCCCCAACTCACAGTTGAATTTCTAATGAGCTCTCACCGCTCTGCAGAAACCTTGTCCTAGAAAATGACACTGAATTTTTGGATTTTGTCTACAAACGGCTAAATCATGATTAACCCTTGTGCTATCTTGGATGACCCCACCCTTACATTGACATGTTCTCCTACCATGACAAAGGTGGATAAAGGTGGACAAATTTCATGTAATCCATTGAACCAGTGAAGATCACAGAAAATAGAAAAAAAAAGGTTCAGAGCTCTGTCTAGTGGGTCTAGATGACCCCACTCCCAACGGTAAAGTGCCTAGGATAGCACAAGGGTTACAGAACCACTGGGAACAAATTATAAAGTCGATCAGAAGATGATCAGGTGGGACTTGAGTTTGAATGTCTAAAGACTTTTTTGTTTTTCTTCTAGATTTTAATTTAAATTGTAGCTTAAAACAATGAATTTAATATTCATGATCAACCTTAGTGTGAATTTAAATTTACTAGACTTCCAGTATTGTTGGGAAATATATAGAAAACTATGATTGTTTTGTCATTTAAACTTTAAACGATAGCAATTAAAGCAATAAACAAAGTTGGTTTTGTCAATCTATTTATGTATTGTATTTTAAAAATCCAATTTGATCCAATTTGTAGATATTGTTTATGTAAGAATAGTGAAATTTCCTGTCTTCAAAAGGCCTAGAGTGTAACTTTGTTTATTATGAGACGTATTTTTATGTTTGAATCATGCAGAGCAAGACGTAACACAAAATGGAGATGTCCTTCTTTTTTTTGAGAAAACATTGGAATTGTTTGGATAAAGATATTGATTTGATTAGTATTGTAGAAATGCTGATTGGTGTTTAAAAGGAAGTAAAAATGTTTCAAAGAACCTAATAGACTACAACTCTAAGTTGAAGTAATATTGAGAAGATAAAACACTTTCCCTCCTTATTTTCCCGTCATGAATGACTGTCGACACATTTGATGAAAGTGACTGCATGAATATTTTTAAGGTTTTAAATTTTATCTGTGAAGTTCAAAAACAGTTTTATTCCACTATTTAAACCGTGTGAAGTCCTGACACTCAGGAGCTCATATATGTCCCACCAGTTTGAAGATTACACAAAGCATTTAAGGAGAATAAATGTGAAAAAGAAAGAGCCTCCATGGTTGTTCTTTTTATCTTATAGTTAAGGACTTACTGGTCTTTAGTTCCCATGAACCCTTTAAAGTGCTCCATAAACTCTTAACTTACCCGAGGTATCTACAAAACCTTTTAACACTGTTTCACCAGCTTCAGGTTTTTTTTAAATCATCATGATGTCCGGAGCTGGTTGTGTCTTCTCCAGCACAGAGACCGGAGCGCTCTGAACGTGTTCGCCTTCTTCCATGAGGGCTGAGCAGCAGAGCGGCGGTTGTGCAAACAGCATCTACTGACAGACGTCGCCAGGCTGCGCGTCAGGGAGGATTAGGACTTCGGCCGCTCAGCAAACATTGATCTTGGCAGTACATCAGAGCGCCGCAGTGGCTTCATCCTTCAGGTGAGCAGCTCCTTCAGGAAGGTTGGGATCAGCGTCATTAGGCGGGTTCCTGATGGACTTCACAGCAAACACGGGGAAGAAAATAAATCCATCAAACAGCTGACATGAAGAGATCCACCAAAGAATCACGTTTAACCTTAAGGATCAGGAGAAACAGGAGAAATGTAATTCAAACTGGTGCACGTCTTAGTCTGAAAAAAATCGGATTAAAAATAGAAACATATCACTTTTAATGCCCTTGAATTCAGGAGTTTAGATGAATTACCTCTTAACACTTCTCAAAACGGCGCCACACCTTGTCACCAACACCAGATGAATCCGCCTCCATGCCAAATGATCAACCACGGCTGAAGTAAGAACATTCATCTGAAGAACATGTAAGGGTTCAGGCTGGACCCATTTGGCTCCCTGGTCCGGGTAAAAGAACTGCTCTTGGACCCATTTTTCGAGGTGGTCTCGGTTCGTTTCCAATCGGACTGAGCTTCAGTTGGCTCTGGGTTTTCTCAGTCTGAATAGGCTCTGTGCTCGGAGCAGAACAACTGAACCAAAATGGACACCGTAGCCGGGCATTATGGGATTTAAACAGAGTAGCGGAGCAACAATGAGACACAGCGGTCAGATGAATGCAGGCTCATCAAAACAACTTTTAATGTCACAAACATTGGTCATCACTGTTTTCCTGACAATCTATATGTCCTAAACACGTGTCAAAGTACCTTTTCAGCTCCTCAGTAACCGCCCTGCATCACCCAACCAAAGGAGAAAGTGTTGGACCTGACGTTGATACAGACGTTCAGAATTGGTCATGGAAGTAGAAAGTTTATCTTGACAAGGATTGCAAAGTGGAGGACTTCCTTAATTCCCTTTGTAGCTACTTTGACCCACCCTCGAAAGTCCTGGCCAATGACTGAAGAGGTCATCAGGTCCCATTGTTCTGTTTACAAGCTTTGGTTCAGAGCCGAAATGTCCAGTAGACGGCAAGTCTGAATGCAGACCAAACGAAAGGTTCAGGACTCGATCCGGACCAAATTAAGGACTGAGTCCAGACCAACAGACTTTCTCAGTCTAGTCCAAACGTTTGAGTCCCACAAATCCAAAGAAACGTTGGGTTGTTTATCTCTGCATGTAGAGTTTAAGCTCAGACTAAGTTGTTTCCTGTGAATTGTAGTTATAGTTAGCATGGTTTTGTAAATGTCTTTAAAACGATTTATGTTTATCTCATAGCTGATATGAAGGTAATTTTAATGAGGTCAATGTTTCCTCCAGCCGGAGGTCCAGACAACATCTGAAAAATGTTACTTCACTTATTTATTGCACTTTATTCTGTTTCCTGCATACCAATGTTCTATCTCAGACATTTGTTCCCTTCTGTCACACATTTGTGCTGAATTGATGCCTCTTCTGGTAATGGAGTAGGATTTTAGCCCCAAGGTAACACAGTTGTTTGTTCTGCCGTGTCTCTGACTGATGACCACCAGAACCTTTCCTGTGTTCTCACTGCGGTTGTCCATCCTCTGAACTCAGGCTGAGTCTGAAGCTCATCTCGGCTCTAGTTTTGAACATTCAAGAATTTTTTTTTTCTGTCTCAGATCCAACAGCTTCTGCTGACAGATGGACGTTAAACAAGATTACCAAGAAACACAACGCCTCCAGCTGCTGCCGGAGTCCGGAGCCAAACAGCTTCCATGTAAACAAAGGACTTTCAGTTGTTACATGTTTGCCGAGGAGAAATTTAACTGATGCCCAAAAAAAGAACCATTGCTCATTTGTTTAGAGGCAGGAGACACGAGATCAAATAAAATGAGACGTTTTCCAAACAGGACAATGATAGAAGAACATTTGGAAATGCTTTTTGATTCCAAAAACGGAGACGATAAAAAGACTTGTTGTGGTTGTATTGGCTGGAGGCCTGATCTAGTAAAGACGAGATTTAATCCCATTGATTTATGTTTCTGTGTAATTCCTATAAATTATAATAAACCGGATGCGAGCTATCCTCTTTCTGCCTGTCAGCAGTGTTTTCCTTTCTTAATGTCCTACACAAAAAGCACAGCAGCATCATAAAGAAGCAGCTGCTTTTTCAGGACACAGCGAATGTCTTTGCGTTTCTACCACGCCTCCTCAGCTCGGAGCGCTGCAATGGCTGCATTTGTCTGTCTGCGTTTGTCTGTCAGCGTTCGTCTGTCTGCGTGCGTGTGTCTGCATTCATCTTTCTGCGTTCCTGTGTCTGCATTCGTCTGTCTGCGTTCATCTGTCTGCTTCGTCTGTCTACGTTCATCTGTCTGCGTTCGTCTGTCTGCGTTCGTCTGTCTGCATTCATCTGTCTGCGTTCATCTGTCTGCTTTGTCTGTCTGCGTTCATCTGTCTGCGTACATCTGTCTGCTTTGTCTGTCTGCGTTCATCTGTCTGCGTTCATCTGTCTGCTTCGTCTGTCAGCGTTCGTCTGTCTGCGTTCATCTGTCTGCTTCGTCTGTCTGCGTTCATCTGTCTGCTTCGTCTGTCTGCGTTCATCTGTCTGCGTTCATCTGTCTGCGTTCATCTGTCTGCTTCGTCTGTCTGCGTTCATCTGTCTGTGTTCATCTGTCTGCTTCATCTGTCTGCGTGCATGTGTCTGCATTCATCTTTCTGCGTTCCTGTGTCTGCGTTCGTCTGTCTGCATTCATCTGTCTGCGTTCGTCTGTCTGCGTTCATCTGTCTGCTTCGTCTGTCTGCGTTCATCTGTCTGCGTTTATCTGTCTGCTTCGTCTGTCTGCGTTTGTCTGTCAGCGTTCGTCTGTCTGCGTTCATCTGTCTGCGTTCATCTGTCTGCGTTCATCTGTCTGCTTCGTCTGTCTGCGTTCATCTGTCTGCGTTTATCTGTCTGCTTTGTCTGTCTGCGTTCATCTGTCTGCGTTCATCTGTCTGCGTTCATCTGTCTGCGTTCATCTGTCTGCTTCGTCTGTCTGCGTTCATCTGTCTGCGTTTATCTGTCTGCTTCGTCTGTCTGCGTTCGTCTGTCTGCGTTCATCTGTCCACCTGTCTGCACATGAAAGTTTTTGACAGAATCAGAAATCAGAATTGAACTCTAGAAGTCCATGAGAATACTTCAAACAGTATCAGTCAAAAATAACTTTCACTTGGTCATGTGATGTGCAGATTGCAATTACGACGAAGTTTTTGGGCCAGTTTACCAACAAATTTATTTTTTAATTACGACTTTTAAAAGAAAAAAGTCATAACTTAATTAAATGTTAAATTTTTCCCCGTACATACATACATACAACTTAAAATCTCGTAAATTTACGAGAAAATTTATCGAGAAATTATTGTTTATCGGAGCCTAGCTTGAAGATGCCCCATTGACAGCTCTTTGGTCACAGTCTAGAGGTGTGAGGGTGTGGACAGGTGTCTTTTCTACAGATAACCAGCTCAAACAGGTGACATTGATACAGGTAAGGAGTGGAGGATTGAAGAGCTTCTTAAAGAAGAAGACACAACTCTGTGACGGACTGAATCTTTTTTTATCCTTTTTCAGTTGAAGTATGTCCGTCATGAACATTGCAGACCAAACTCAGCGTTCTAGGTTGGACAACTTGCAAACCCTTTCTGCCTCCCCGTATGTATCTGTGGGATAGAGGACGTGATTGTGTTGCTTCCTAAATTCTTGAAAAAGTATTAAAGCAGATTCTTACTCAGTGTTTTGAGGTCAGGAGAAAAGCTGTTTCTGTTTCCTCACGCATCGGAGAACAGAGTGCATTTCTGTGTAAACAGGCCTCTTTCTCTGAGCAGCATATGGCTGCTAGTCAAAAGCTTCCTGCTGAAGCCCAATAAACCCCGGAGTTACATAACAGTTCCTCCCTCAGTCTGCGGCTCTTTAATTCGGTATCGCAGTCAGTCACCAGAAACAACAATGTTACATCTCCTCTCTGAGCGTCACGGCGTTTGGCCATGAGGGAAACTCCGTGTCTGGTCGCCTGTCGATCACTTTAACGGATCGGCTGTGCTTCCTCGCCGCTTCAAGGTGACCTGGCTGCAGGAAGTCTTTCAGAACGGCTAAACTTCACGCATGCTGCATCTTTTTCTGCTTCAGGTCATCACACGGAAGCTCAGTCAACCCACATCCAGAGGATCTGATTCACATCAAAGCAGCATTGTGCGTTTATCGACCTTTCAGCCGATAAACCACCCAATCCCTGTCTGTCCTGCATGTCGTGACGCCGCTGATTCAGAATGTTGTTGATGTATCTGGAGGATTTTCAGACCTTATAGTGACTCAGTTAGTTAAAAAAAAGCCAATAATGATCTAATGATGGGAAGAATTTTTATGACTCCAGGATTTATTTCATTATGCAGAACCATGAGGGAAGGGTTTTCTTTGATTGTTTTTATTTAATTTTGATTGGCAGTAGGTACATTTACTTTACTTTGTCCAATCATCCGTTTGTAGACTTTTGGCGAGGTGGGCGGAGCAAACTCTGATCAGTGCGCCCATCCCACTTCAGTCGTCATTTTTTAAGGAATCAGAGATGATCTATCCAGCGTTTCTACGGCACCGTACGTCTGTAGATGTTCTGCCGTTGGCCTCTCCCATGTCCCTGAACGCCTCACAGCTGTCCAACACAAAAAAGCTCTGATTTAAGTCTGGGTGGAGTTAATTGTTTTATTTGATATAAAATGAACCATTAAAAAAATAGTAAATCTTTCAAAATTAACTTTAAAAACTTTGCTTTAAACTTGTGATGCCAAAAATCCGCTTTTTTCATCTCCACTCTGGTACAGAAAGATAATCTGAATCTAATCTAAAAAAAATGTAACTACATCAAAACACAAGCATGTTTGGACTTTATGAGTTTAAAAAACATTTCCTGTATCTTTAATTTTGTGTTGCTATAAAACACGATAAATTCTAAAAAGTAAATAAATCAAAATTAAATTAACTTTTAGCCTTTAGGGAAGCATGAAGCTTTTGGCGGCAAAAACACATTTTAGGAAGGAGGCGTTGGCGTGAAAGATGAAAGCTCACAGACCGTGTCGCTGTGCGTTTGTGTAGCTGAGTGAAGAACCTGGCATAGGTGTGTGTCTGTGTGTTCATGTGTGTGTCTAATTATGGTGAGTGCTGCTGTTGTACGATTGGTCCTTACAGAGTCTGACACTCACATCAACAGAGACTGATGATGATGGATCTGCTTCCACTGCAGCGCCAAAACGCACAAAAACAAACGCACAAAACTCACCCTTCCTAAAGCGCAGTTCTGCGTGTCATTTAGTCCGTGCACACGCACGTGCATGGTACACACGCACAGACTGCCTCGTGGGCATCACCTTAATGAGAAGTCCTGGCTGCTGCTGTTGGTTTGGAAAAAAGGAGGCGGTCACAAAACAGACACACAAAGCTGCGTGTCTCACAGTTGTGTAGTTTCTCCTCTTTGTCTTTTGTTAAAGCGTTGCTCATTCACAGAAGAAGAAATGTTTGTCCTATTTTAAGATGATTGTTCTACTCAAGCCTAAAAAACACACTAGAACCTCCATCCTCATGAACCAAACACACTAGAACCTCCATCCTCATGAACCAAACACACTAGAACCTCCATCCTCATGAACCAAACACACTAGAACATCCATCCTCATGAACCAAACACACTAGAACCTCCATCCTCATGAACCAATCACACTAGAACCTCCATCCTCATGAACCAAACACACTAGAACCTCCATCCTCATGAACCAAACACACTAGAACATCCATCCTCATGAACCAAACACACTAGAACCTCCATCCTCATGAACCAAACACACTAGAACCTCCATACTCATGAACCAAACACACTAGAACCTCCATCCTCATGAACCAAACATACTAGAACCTCCATCCTCATGAACCAAACACACTAGAACCTCTATCCTCATGAACCAAAGACCAGAATCTTTATCCTCACGAACCAAACACACTAGAACTGTCATCCACAGGAACGAAACTCAGTTCCTGTGTGGATTGATGAGACTGAGTTCTCTCTCTGCAGGCTGAAGTGAATTAATGAAAGTAACCCTCAAACATCTGTTGAAGCAGAAATAAGGAGGAGGAAGCATCTCAGTGAGTCATCATGCTCACTTTTTACATAATCTGATTCAGATTAGCTGCCGGACTCAGTGGAGTCTCAGTCTCTTCTTCCTCCTCCTCCTCCTCCTCGGATGCATCTGCTCACTGTGCCCCACGGGAACACAGCTGGGCTTCAGCTTCCACGGGACAATGAAGAGATGAGGAAAACGAGGAGCCCAGACCATCTTTTCTGCTTTGATAAGCCACACATGGTTTCTTCACAGAAGTCTCCATGTTGCTGTGATTGAGGTGAATGAATCCAGAGTGTGACGGATGCACCGCAGATGTTTGCTGCTGTTAGTCTGGGTTTGACCCACAGATCATGCAAACGGAGAAGAGGATGCAAGCAGAACTTTATTACATCTAATGGAATCATGAACATGCAGGACTCATCCAAAAGTGAATCCGAATGTGAACTGAGATGTGGAGTGTAAACCCTGCTTTATCATTGTGGGTTCGTTTGAACGCAGTAAGTTCAATGCAAACATTTCCACTCCCCTTGTAAAGCCTGAGGTCAGCAGCTGTGCCGGCTGTGATCGATGAGCGCGGAGACGTTGTGCTTCGTCAGCAGGTGTCAGCCGGTCCACAATGAGCCAGAATGACCAAAAATCCATCTGATTGTTTCAACCACAGCCCAAAATATTTTCTTCAGCTCAGAGAGCAAAGACGCTTCAGACCAAATAAAAGGTTTTCTGAACTTTGAAACCCGTTTGGAGAACAAACCCAGTACAGCTGCAGGAGGTTGTCCTGCTTTCATCGTTGGATGAGGATGGAACATCCCTAGTGGTTCAGACCCAGGCCAGCTGCTCGTCCCTGGAGCGGGTCGGAACCAGGCGACGAAGCGGGTGTTTGACCGGTAAAGGAGTCTGCCGTATGCAACTTAGGAGATTTTGAAACCAGAAAAGCAGATGTTACAGCAGATGAGATGTTTGGACATTTCATCAGAGTTTGTGGCATTTTGTAAATGCTATATAATATAATTATATTATATATATTTTGTTTGTTTTTGTTTTCCTGTTTTGCAATCATAGATTACTTAGTTAGAATGTTTGATTAGTTTGTTTCCCTCATGAGTCCAGCATGGTTTGTCCCGTTTTATAAAGCTTTTTCAGGTTGGCAGTGCTGGGGGGCTGAGCCTGGTCAGGCCTGTTCAGTTAAGTCCTACCTGTTTGTTTAATTTAGTTATTTTTTCAGTTGGACCCAAATTACTTTAGTTATGAAAATATTCTGTTTTGTACTTCCTACTCTCCTTTACGAAAAAAAAAAAAAAACACAAAGAAAAAAATATATAAATTAAAAGATCTTGCAAGAAACCCCACCTTTGTCCATTGACTAATTGTGAACCTTCACAGGTTTTATTTCCAGAACAGAAAAACACACTTCTGCCTCCTTCCTTCTGCCACTTTGAGCACTTCAGGGAAATGTAATTGCCCCGCCCCCCTGGCAGAAGCCGCCTGTCCTCATGCGTTATTCATGCAGTCTAACGTGATGCATGGGGTTTTTAAATGAGAGGTCATTGAGCGTTCCGGCTCCGTGGGGATTACCTGCCTCTGCAGACATGCATGACACGCCACGCTCTGCGTTTTCCTCTGCAGCTGGCCGCAGGACTCCCTGAGTTTAGTTGTGTCCTTCAGGGTGAACTGCATGATGATACTTTCACCTGAAACATCATGGTGGTGGCTTCAGGTCAGTATACACCACACATAAGAATGAAACACCAAATGTTTGGAGCCACTTTTGTGTTTTCACCAACAAGGCAAACGAATGTTTCATCATGTCTGACAGACTTTAGTGTTCGATGCTCACAGAACGTTATTCAGGGTCCAGAACCTCCCAAGAAGTGCCGTGAAAATGTGTTTCCAACTCCACTTAATGATGCGAAGTGCGAGATGTCCTTTATCAGAACGTCAATTTCTAATAAAGGACATCGCGAAGGACATTTTCCACTTATACTTACAAATGGACATAAATATTAAATTAAATATTAGTACTATTAGTACTTGTTTTCCACAGAAACATTTAGTATGAGGTGGCACGCGTTGTCACGGTAACCTGCGGCTAGCGTGTGAGAACTAACCAGCAGAGGAAAATGGCTTTATTTCAGACTGTCAAAATGAATCCTTATTTGCAGTAAAGACTCCTGGATTTTGTCTGTTAAATTCCGTTTTATTTTATTTTATAGTCAAAGGCTCATCTTCTGTTTCCACTCTGGATCTTTTCTGCCAAAATAAACTTTCCAAATGCGTTGGCTTTGGTTAACTTTGCTACCTTGGGGGTTTCGCTTCATGAAAAGGAACGGATGGATTTTCCACACATGACCAAGCGACTTGACAAGAATGAGTCAGATGTGGTGGAGAATCCAGTAGTTTTTGCCTCAGAATCAGATTAGAAAATAAAAAAGGTTAAATCTAGGTTGTGTGTGGGTTTTTTTTTTCCCAGTACCAACTGTCCTGGTGGTTGAGTACGGAGCTAGAATGGGGACTTTGGTTTTGTACTTGTAGGTTATGTTCTGTTACATGCACACATTTTAAAGACACAAGTTCCGAGTTCCAGGCTACAGGTACAAAACAGAACCAGCAAAACAGTTTTTACCATATTTGGCATGCCTGGGAGAACCAATGAGTGGCGGACTTTGACCAACCAATCATGTTTCTAGAGTCTCCATCCAATCATGGCGAGAGGACGGCAGGGCTCCAAAGTTACAAGTATAAACCAAACATTACAAGTACGACAGTAGTTGGCAACAGTTATTTAGAATATTGAGGCTTTGTGGCGGAACTCATTTTTTAGGTGTTAATTATTCCTTTTTAATGGGATCCCTGCAGCCAATCAGAATTGAGTATTCGCCCTGACCATGACTTATTCTAAAGAGCATCACTTTGGAATGAGATTCTTCACAGCATTACGTTGGCCTTCACGTTAAACGTTTTCCCAAACCACACGGATCAGATTTTAGTTTGAAAAATTAAGTGAACTTAAAGGTGAGTTTTAGGGAAACAAGTTTTGGTGTAAACTACAGAGCCACAGCCCTTCGGTCAAAACACTTCCTGTCTTTTTTATCACGTCTTCACACAAACAGTTCGGTCGTGTGTGTCAGCTGGCAGTGAAAAGAAACTTCCCCAGCAGGAAAACACATCCAACCAAAACACTCCGGCTCTCAGCTCGCTGACAGAGCAGCAGGTTTTTCCCCGCTGAGCCTCAATAAATTATTCAAACAGATCAAGTTTGAATCTTGATCCTTGAAAGCTCCTGAAGTTTATCCAATACCGAGTGTTTTCCAGGATTCTCAGAAGCTGTTGCCAGGCCCAGAATGCTAAAGTTTCCCAACTCAACTTGTTGATTTCTGCATCGTATCCATGCGTTCACCGAGTTACCTCATCGCGATTTCTGGATTGGACTTCATTTTTAGATCAAATCAGTCTGACTGCTGTCATGTTCAGTCTGAGACACGTGTCTCTCAAAGGATCGTTGTCGGCGCTCCGTTCTTCATCCCTGCATGGAGGAACAGTTCCGTTTCTCCGCCTTGCAGGAGCAGCCAGCGTGCAGAGTGATATCAGGCCCTCCTGAGGCTCGTCCATCATGATTTACCTGGTGGAGCTCTCCATAACTCAGCAGGTCCTCGTGCACCATGAGAGCACAATTAGGTCTCCTGACAGCTGCATATTTCTTTGCAGGAGTAAAGTGGCTCCAACCTTTTAGATTAATCTCAGAGATGTTTGGACCGATGCAACAAAAGGACGACGTCCTGCTGCACTTGGTGCTGCAACAGGAACAAAAACATCCCAGACTGACTCCTGCAGAACAAGATTCCTCCTCGATGGAAGGTTATCCTCTTGACAGCTTTTTAGATTATCTGTAGATAGAATTTCACAAACATGCAAAAGATTCTGAGTTTTTCTCTGCAGAGTTCAGTAAATACTGGCTTGTGTAGTCCAACGTCTTCAACTTTAAGACTGAAACACACAAAAGGAATTACAATTCCTTACAAAATCCTCCATAAGTAACCACAACACGGTGCTAAAAAGCCCCTTTTTAAAAATGTAATACAAGACCACTAAAGCAACATGTGTGACAAATTTGGGCTCTGTAGTCTTAGAAGTTTTAGACCAAATCCAAATGTATCCCCTACACCACTGGCTCCTAGCTTTTTAAAGTTCTAAAACCGATGTTGTGCATTTTCAGAGCGCTGGCAGTTACGCACTAACTTGGATGGCCAGTGATTATTCATGACATCACCGAGTGGTAGTAACGTCTGAATTTGGAGACACTATTTTTCCGTAACTCTCAGCTTGGAGGGCCAAATGTAGGGAAAGGGAGAAGTAGTAGGGTTAGGGAATGAATTTGGATTCTGCCTTAGTGATAATAGGAACGGCGTCTTGTGCGGCGCCACCTATTGCCCAGTTGATATCAGACTTGTTGAGCTTGTTCATCACTTTTTAAGGAAGTATTGTTTAAAATTCGACAAGGTTGGGTTGATCTATTGAGGGGGTGAAGTACTGCAGAGTTGGTGACCACACCCCTCTAATTTGCATTATGTAATAGTTGGGCGGTACTATTACATTTGTGGAGGTCTAAACAGACGCAACACCAAAAATAGTAAAGATTGATTAAAGGATGTTGAAATGGAAGCTAAAATAATGTATCATAAACAATCCCAAATGGAGGAAAATCTGGTATGACGGAAGTGGGCGGTCACACTAGAGACCCGGCGGAGCAACCGGCATCCGCAACTATGTAAACAGCTGAAGCTCCTCAGACCAAAACCCTTGAACATTCACAGAAGGGTGATGAGATCTACTGTGACACACGTGATCTGAAAAAGCTCACGACTCAGATACCACGCTGTCCGCAGACTGGTTGGAGGATGGTGTCTAAAGATGGATGCTGTCTCAACTGCTCTGACCTTTTCTCTTGCTTCTCCGTCTGAATGCATCAGACAGAGATCCTCACAGGTCTCTGATGACTCCACAGCTGAAGCTCTGAGCTTTAGCCGGTCTAAATTCCCTGTGTGGGTGGGGAGCTGTTGACCTCGACAGACATTGTCAAGAGTTGGAAGGAATACGTTTAGGATTTCCTTTAGGCTGACGCACCTTCCTTTGAGCGATCAGAGGTAGAGAGTCCAGCAGTGGGCCAGTCTATCAGACCGGCTGAAGTCACTGAGGTTGTCAAAAGGCTCCTGGGTAGAACCTCTCCAGAGTGGGTGAGGTTGACTCAGAGTACCTCAGCCTTCTGGACGTTTTGAGGCTGTCTTGGATGATGAACCTTTATTCGTACGGTATTCACGGACAGGGCCTTTGGACTAGTAGACAGGGGTGGTGGTCCTTCTTTTCAAGAGTGGGGATCCAAGGGTGCGCCGCAACCACAGTGAGATCACAGTACTCAGCTTCCAAGGGAAACTCTTCTCCAGGACACTTGAGAGGAGACTTTGTCTGATAGTCAGAGCGCTTTGGGGTCCAGGATGTTTCCAACCAGTCCACATGTGCTTTGTGGATTTGGATAAAGAGTTTGATCTTGTTCTCTATGTTTTCTGTCACTGTGGGAGGTGGTCTGATAACAAGGGCTTCAGGGCCCTTACTAAAGGCGGTCCGGTCTGGAGTGAGAGTTTGTTTTGGTTTGTGGTTTATAAAATACCAGCAGTAAGTTGAACCCACTCTCAGTAAATGTTGGACTCTGACAGAGATGTCCTTTGTCACCAATTCTGCTCATTATTTTTATGAACAGAATTTCAAAGTCGTGCCAGAGAAACCAGGCGATCGCTTCAAGGACAGCAGTAGTTATGACAAACAGAGAGACGAAGGAATGAAGACAAAATAATTCAAGGTCAAAGGCGTACGGACAAAAGAAGGGAAAAAAGAATCTCTGCCATTCATTAGTTTGGATGAATTAAGCAAATTGCTAAAGGTGGCCCCTACATGGACGGGAGGAAACGTCCCTCTTAATATGATTGCCAGAGGCAGCCATAACTGAAGGTTGAGGTTAGATGATGTAAAAGCGGGTCTGCCCGGATTATATGAGGGCATTTACAATGTGACGATGCCAGACGGACATCAGGAGAGGAACAGGTTCACCTTGTTGGAGACGAGCCAACAGCAGACAACACCAAACTGCTGCTTTCTCAGCGTCTCAAACCTTCACAGTATTGATGTGAACACTGAGTTTACATCATAGAAATAAATGTTACATTCAAGCTTTTTTTTTTAGCTCTTTAACATCTGAAGTTTTTACATTTTAACATTTTTCTGCATGAGCAGCACTGGACAGTAAATATGATTTTTAAAACATGCAAACCTAAATGACCTTCAGTTGTTCAGGTCAAGTGACAGAATTTTAATACAAAATTAATTTAAAAAAATGTAATAAAACATCCAAAAACATCCAAACTATTTTAACTTCGTAAGACCCGAGCTCTTGTTTGATGTGCCAATTTTATTTCTCTTTGACTATGGTCATTTAATCCAAGATGTGATGTCCACGCATGACATCACGCCGGGTCTAAAGTGTGAATGATCAGTTTATTGGTGTTGGAGGTGAGAAAAACTAAAACAGTTCTGAAATTTTTTTTAAAATCCAGATTCTTTTAACATGAAGAACTGAATCCAAATTCATATCTGAGCTGTATTTAATGTCTACAGTTAATCACCAATAAATGTACATTTTGTAGGTGTAATTGGTAGAGCAGTAGGTAGGGATGCCATGAAACGATGTTTAACATTGTTACTGAGCTAATCAAAAGCTAAATGTTGTATAAAAAAGAGCAAAACATGCTGATGAATTCATCCATAACCACACTCTGTTTTTCTACTGGTGAGTACATCGAATTTGTTGGACGACGCAAAACTAGACCATAGATTGAAAATATGTTCTGGTTTTAACCAAGTAAAGTCTCGTCTCCCTAGGTTTAAAGGCAGAAAAATACAGGATTTGAAGTTTCCACTGTTTATTTTTATGAACTTAAGCTGTAATATCTCATCAATTTCCTAAACCCACTAAATCCCTCCAGGGTTGCTGGAGCCTATCCCAGCTACTGAAGGATGAAAGCAGGGTTCATCTTGGACAGTTCTCCAGTCCATGACAGGACCACACAGAGACACACTCACACCTAAGGGACATTTTAGAGACACTAATGAACCTGTAGCCTGTTTTTAGACCGTAGGAGGAGAGAAAACCCACAAGAACAAGGAGAACGCACAAACTTCCCACAGAAAGAACCCAACTGGGATCTCTGAGTGAGAATGCTAACCCCAGCTGCACCATGCAGTCGTACTATATCATCATGGAGTAAAGAGATGTTGGAGCTCCTTTGGTGTGACCTGAATGTCCTCTGAGCTGGTTTCTGGTTAGAACCTGCTCTGTGTGATCAGTGTTTCACAGATTTGAATGAAAACAAAAAAGCTGTTCAATGACTTTCATCAAAGTTAACGCTTGTGACGACAGTCAAAGAAAAATGTGTCCTTAATTATTTACGCATGTCAGCACATTCCTCAAAGTCTGTGCTCTGATGGATTCAATCAACACTTTTGTCAGCTTCCATCTCATCCGGATCCGAACCAGTGATTTGGAACAAACAGGAGGAGAACGTCTCTCACTCTGCTGGTCCTGAAGGACAAAACGCTGCAGCTCTTTGGAATAAAATCCTAGGTTTAGTGTAGGAACAATTAGCATTTTACTTTTCCATATTTGTCTCACTTCCGTGAACATTAAACCCGTGTCAATGTTACACAACCATAACAGGCGTAAAGACCCAAAAGTGTTTTAAACGACAGACAGGATGCAGTTGCGGTTTGAGTCCACTTCCCTTCATGAGCATCTCAGCTCATTCATGAGTCGGTCGTTACTTTCTGCCTCATCCCAAACAACTTCCTGTCTTTACACCTACAGGCGAGGGCAGAACTCCTGCATGGAGTTTCAAGGCAGCAAAAAAACATGATGACACAAAGCAGTTGTGTGTGTTGTCCTGCAATCCTCTTTAAAGATCCACTCCAATTAAGATAGTGCTGTTGGTGTTTTTAACATACTCTTGTAGCATTTTTCTGATGAAGGACATAGACAAATAATGCCGTTTGAAGAAGATCGAATATGTGACGTAGAAAATATGCTGGACGGGGCCACAAGCTCCCTGCTCTATTAGGGGTGTTGGAAAAGATCAATACGATGATATGTCACGACAGTTCATTTGGTGATACTTGTATCGATTAACAATCTTAATTTAATTATTTCTGAGCGTTCTTCAGCATCTGACTCTTGTTTTCCACTTAAACCTCCAAATGCTAGTTGGCAGCACAGCCAAGAACAACAGGAAGACCTCAGCTAGAGGCAGGTTTTTTTGTTGTTATCAGACACGCACAACTTCGTTTTTACTTGGGGTTGGTACCGACACAGAACTCTGAGCTATGTTGCTGCCAGGATCATGTAAAAACACGGATTGCGGTGCTTTTTAGCGGCTCAGATCAGAACGAGTGAAGCAGTGGATCTGCACAGCAGCTAATGCACGGAGCCCAAATGCTGTCGGCAAAGCGGGCCAAAGTTCTGCAGAACCTCCCAGCAATGGATTCTAGTTCTGATGGATCAGAGTGATGTGTCCATGTGTGAGAAAGTGGAGCTGCAGCTGCAGAGCAGACTGTCATGGAAACAAAGCATGTTAGCCACATTAAAGCTCTTCATCCTGTCGTGCTGCCTCATCATCATCACTTTATTGTTTCTGGAAATAATTGTTTCCCCCCTTTATTTTTGAAGCACCGTTCAGGTTCATGAACAGTTTGAAAGTACTGGAGAAGATACATTAATTTTGAAAATGAACAACACTTTATTTCCCCAATCGTGCTTTTAGAACCTTTTAGAACCTAGCAACTAATAAATCAGATACAGTTGCAGTGTTTAACATTGTAATCATTAAATAAACAGAATTTTTACCATTTTATTACAATAAAATATTCAGGTACAGTGTTTTCAAAGTCATACTCAAAAATAAAGTGTTCTGGTACAATATCGGGGTACGTATCGTATAGCCAGACTCTTGCACAGCCCTACGTTCTGATGCATCCACTTACAGACAAAAAAGTCTTGTTTATTTATACTAAATAAACGGACTCCTTGGGTCTGGAAACATGAGCGGGTGAACATCAGCAGATTTTGCCCTGAGAATCTTAAGCCTTGGGGGGGGTATTGGGCTGGATGAGGTCCGAGATACACGAAGGGGGCTTGACAGCTATTAATAAAGTATAGATTAAACATGACTGACACTTATTCTGAAATGAGTTTGGGGATGAAAAATTGAAGCCAGTTTTGCCAAAAAGTAGTTAATTATATTTCAATCATAATTTTATTTTGTGAGGACAATTACTTTCTTAAAAGTAACAGACAGTTTGGACAGCTTTGTACTTTTTTCTAATAAATGATTTTTATCTCAGTCATCTTTGTGCACTTGTTTGAAACAGTTTTTAAATAGAAAACGTGTTTCTCCACTAAGAGCCTGATATTGCAGCAGTCCCTCCTTTTATTCTGAAAGAGACATCATATCCATACTCAGCAGCTCTGCCTTTGTGTGTGTGTGTGTGTGTGTGTGTGTATTCGAGTGCCACTTTCACTCAGCCTTGAGATTCCCCGGGAGCCTGCAGGCATCAGAATCAGGGTCACGTTTCAGCGGACACTTCGGACAAAACGGTCCTGAGGAGGAGAGGGAAAGACAGTGTGTAGCTCCGAGTGTGTCTCTGCGTGTCCTGAAGGGCTTCAATGATATCAGACAGATGAATCCAAAGTTAAAGGTTGCTTCTGCTTGTCCGTCTTCAGACTAATTAAGGCTTTTCTAGTCATAGATTCCTGGTTTAAATAAAATATATATTAGGCTGTTAAATAGTTATTTTGAAAATTTCCTTTTTTTCCCGTCTGAATTTGCTCACATTAAGATAAAAATTTTACTGAAGTCAAACGTTTGCAGTGGATTTTTTAGAGCATAACACCGGAATCTTCTCGGCATCGTTCCCATATGATCTGCTGGGACCAGATCCGGGTTAAGGGTCTGGAATGGAAACCGGTTTCAGAGCTGAATCTTCCAAACAGTTAGTTTTACATTTAAGTCAGTTTTTGGTTTTTTTTGGGACCACATGCAGATATATTGTAATTATTCAGAGGTCTTTACCTGCAGAGAGACGTTTCTTTACAGTTATGTAAAGCAGAAATATATGAGTCTAATTCAACGGCCTGTGGGAGGGGCAGATTCACAGGCTGCAGCTGATTGTTCAGAAAAGTACTAACAACATGAGCCCCACATCAGAGACTTCCTCATTGCTCCTTTCTTTTTTTTAAATGTGAGCATAGAGGTGCATATTTGAAATACTATTTCTAAATGAGATTTAAATAGCAACAAATTACTCGGCGTTAAAAAAAGCCCTCCAGAGGGAGACGGGACTCAGGTGTTTGCAGTGAAACACAAACACTGGTTGAACGTGGATCAGTGGAGGGAAACGACATCAGGGATTCAATTCAGGTTTAAGCGTGAACCCAAAGGTCAGGAATCCCAGTCAAGCTGTGAGCCTCAGGGTCCTCTCCTCTGTGACCAGGATGATGATGATGATGATGATGGTGATGTTTTATCACAGACATATACTTTAAAAGGAAAGATGGGACAAAAATAACAGAAACATTCCAACAAATAGAAGTGCCCCAGACCAGTTTCATTACTACACACAGTACACACTATCTATTGTTGTGTTGTTCTGTCTCTAATGAGTACACATTCAATCTCAGATACACAAAAACACACAATTAACTACACATATGTAGGCAAATACGCATACATACACACTTATTTGGTTCCATTTAAATCTGAATTTCCAACACACTCAAATGCATCCCAACACAAACTGAATTTATATTCACAAATATTTACAATTATCAGTTTATTTATAATTTTGTTACAATTATTTTGTTAAAATAATATTTAAAAAATGGTGCAGTAATGCAGAGATTTCAGATCATCTTTGACAGCCAAAAAACAATTTAAAGCTTTTATTTTAGATTCATTAAAGTAAAATCTGTTCTATTCATTACTTATGTGTTCATTTTTAATGACAGAATAGAATTTCTTGACAATGATGGAAAAGTTTAAGTAAAACTTTGCTGAGTTATGACATCAACATGACAGGATGGAGTCAGTTTGTTAATCATGAAAGTCCAGAGGCTTGTCTAGAAATTTATAAATGAAACAAATGTGCTTCCTTTATCTTCTATGTGTTTTTAGATTTAAATAGAGAAAATAATTTAATTTGTTGAAAAAATGAAGAAGAAAAACTACTTCCTGTCCTGACCTTTATTTTGACACTTTGACTTCCTGCTTTTACCCGCTGGATCGGCGATCTCATCAGGATCAAAGCTCCGCTGTTTCCGGGTGGGTTCATTTTTCCTTTTATTTCACTCTGATGACGTTTGAGTTTCTGTTTAGCCAAGTTTTCAATTTAGTGAATTAGGTTTAGAGGGAACTTTCTGCCTCTTTCCCGCCGCTCTCCTGTGAAGGCAGGACAGTGTCAGTCCTTCAAAGTAAAACAGGAAGTAGTAAAGTAGTGAGTGGTTCCGTGTAATTTGCTCTAGGAGCTTTTATGTTTATTCAAACGCTGTACTGGAAACACAACAAGAAATTGTAATCACTAAAGCCTCAAATCTCAAGTCAAAATACTTTTTTTTTTTTTTTTTTTTTTTACTAGAGACAACTGCTACTTTAGCATGCTACTTAATGCTAACACGGTTGTAGTCATGTATGGAAGCATTTGTGTCGCATAATTTTAAAATAAAAGTCAAAACCAAAAATGCTTTTTCATTTTCAGAATGAAGCTGCATTTTTGACTCAAAATGAAAATGAAAACTTTTTCATTTTCTTTCATTTCTACTTAAAAACCGCTCATTCTGTCACTTAATTAAAATGATAATGAAAATGGTATTTCACATTTCATTTTCAAAAAGTTCTCCAGTAAATGTGTAGCAAAATTCATTTAGAAATATCTAATTTGACTATTCAAATGGATGAACAGAAATACTTTTCCATTTTCAAAATGTTACTGCATCAAATGACTCAACATTAAAATGAAAAACCAATACTTCAGAATACTTTTCCATTTTCTACTTCAAAACTGCTCATTCTGTGTCATAATTAAAATGAAAATGCAAAGAGGGGATTGCATTTTCATTTTCACATCCACCCACAAGCCGGATCGCTGAAGGCGTAAATGGTGCCACGTAGTCCTGAGGAGCTGTGTACCATCATCAGGAGTTCACAACCGTCACAAAGCCCCTTCCTCTGCCGCTAACACAAAGCTGCTCCTAGCATGTCTGTTAGCATCCGGACAGACGGAGGAAGCAGTGACGTCAGCGCCCCCCCTCCCCTCTGCAAATGCTGAGTGGAATTGAATAATGCGACACTGTTCGCATGGTGGATGTGAAAATGCAATCCCCTCCTTGTGTTTTCATTTTAATTATGACACAGAATGAGCGGTTTTTAAGGAGGAAATGGAAAAGCATTTTGATGGATGGATTTTTCATTTTCATTTTTAAATCAATAATGCAGCTTCATTCTGAAAATGAAAAAGCATTTCTGGTTTTGACTTTTATTTTAAATTATGCGACACAAATGCTTCCACAGTCATGGCGGCTGCAGCATGAAGTCCAAGTCCATGCGTGCCATACATCCTGGATTAAATCTATCAAACTCTGAATTGGTGAACTGATAAATGAATACCATGTAGTCCTTCGGTGTGGGCGGTTGAAGTGACGCCCAGTGTGTGTTCCACGCCACAAATACGATATTTTTCAGAATAACACTTTTTCGTCAGCTCCTGAATCACAATGGCTGTGTCCGGATTCCCACCCTACAGTCCTACCTATTGACTATAAAACCACGCAGCGCCGTACCTAGGGTTGTGGCGATGTCCCGATGGTTGACTGCAAACATCCTCAACTGCCAATTTAAGGGACATCGCCCAACCCTAGCCGTTGTGGGTACCGGATGTTCTCGGGGTCCTTCGGGGTCCTTCGAACATTGATGACGTCACCCTACGGTACCATCAGTTAGACAAACTACTTAGCGAGCGATTTTACGTTTAGCGATTTTACTACTTAGCGACGTCACCCTACGGGTATTTTGTGCCCCCCTAGTGAGTGTGTGACTTGTAGTGTGTTCATCCTCTGCTGGAGTTTGTATTTTTGTCTTTGAAAAGTTCAATAAAAAAAAAATAAAATAAAAAATAAGACGTCACCCTACGGTAACACCAGTTGGACAAACTACTTTTACTAGCGATTTTACGTTTCCTTTTGTAAAGTTTTTCCCACTCATAACTAATAATGGCATTTTTTTGTTTTAAAGGGAGAGCCATTGGCAATATAACTTATTTTTCCAATTTGAGCAAATGCATTACTGTATAAAAACAATATTTATTTATGGTGTGCAGTCTGGTTTAATTCTCCCAAATGTCAGTTTCCCTTTTTTAATCTCAGAAAAAAAACATTGTCATTTGATAACTATAATCAAAAGGAGCAGTCTACAGTCCTAAGCATTAATTGACTTCCACACTATATTTCCCGTTTAAAACTTGTTATTATCGAGCTCACAAATAACGGAAAGTTATAAATTGACCAATCACTATCGTAGACGTCATTGTGGCAATTTACAGCCAATCAAATAGTGTGACGTCATCATTGACCCCGAAGGACCCCGAAGGACCCCGAGACGATCCGGCACCCACACCGTACCAAAGGTGCCCTGGTTCTTAAAAGCAATTTGGACGCCATGCTCCAAGTGAAACTCTACTCCATATCAGTGTTTTATGACGACTCTTAATGAATTCACTGAGTTCTGAAGATGGAAACGCTGATGGTTATTAAAAAATATACACTTAAATATTTTTTTTTGTTGCAGCGATGCACACTGGTTTTTCGCAGAGACTTCTGGGAAATGTCTAGGGCAGTGTTTTTCAACCTTTTCTGAGCCACGGCACACTTTAACCTTAAAAAAAATCCCGCGGCACACCAGCATCCAAAAACTAAACAAAAAAAGGAGAATCTCATAGTCTGTATTGATCTACAGTCCCTCCACAATCTCACATGCATTTTTGAGATGATTGTTGCAGAAAAAGCTGGAAACTGCAGCTGTTTTTTTTCTAAAAGATGCAATAAAAGTTAAGTTAGAAGATTTAAAAACAGTTTGATGTGTGTTCGTTGGTTTCGAGACGTTTAACAACAGATCTCCTTGTGCGCTGTCACTCTCACAACCCAATGCATCATGGGAGATGTAGTGCATAAAACGGCCGGAGATCGCTTCTCTGAGCTTCATGGTTTTGTTCACTTGTTCCACGGTCTGATACCAGATTCTGTGGAAAGCTACACCGCTAAAGACGAGCTTTAGCTGGTATTTTTGTTAGAACTGAGCGACTTTACGAGCTAAATCGGGACAAGGAAGTGAAGACTTTAACCACTTCTGATTGGTCAGACTGATGACATGTGATTAAGCCTTCAAGAATGATTGGTGGAGACAATTAAAGGGGCGGGACTTTTACAAAATACAGCCGGAGCTGCAGCTGAATCGCGGTACGTCATTCTTATCAAAATGTCTTTAATAAAATAAAATAAACGCAAAGAAAAAGTATTTTATGATCTTTTATATTCCTAACTCCTCAGTGTTTTATCAAGTCCTGTTTGGATGAACACAGAGCTGAAATCCTGGAGATGGTAAATGTTGTTAGATCAGTTAATGAGGGCAATTCCCCACGGCACACTTGACCATCTCCCACGGCACACTGGTTGAAAAACACTGGTCTAGGGCACTGGATTATGGAATTGTGGATTCAGACAGAACTAGAAAATGGAGAACGCGCTATAGAGTGAGTATGGAAGGAATTCAGACACAACCTATGTCTTGAATTAAGATAATCTCAAACGCAATTTAATCTTAAATTTCTTCATATATGTCCCCCATCATCATAAAAATGTCACAAGAACATATTGAAAACTCCAAAAACATCCATTTCATTGGAGAGGTCTTTGATACATAAAAAGAACATTTGCAATAAAGATAAAATTAATCTTTGTCCAGATTAAATAAGTTAAATCAGGTTGATTTGATCAAATGTTTGTTTTGATTTTCTTTTCATTTTTTTTTAGAAACGTTTTTTTGAGTCTTTAATTATCCAGAAATCTGGAGAATATATGAAAGAAAGAGCCTCAAATATTATAAATAAGGAAAGAGAAGAGAATTGAAACCAGTTGAGCTTCTGGTGGAAAAGTAGGAAACCACTGAAGACGACCTGAACACACAACACGACGAAATCATGACAAAAAGGACTAACTGAAAGAAAAAGCCTCAAATGATCAGATAAACACAACAATAGGAATTCTGATGGATGTTTGAGTTTATTTAGGAGTTCCTCCAGATTATCAAAAAATATAATCCAGCCCCTAAACTGCCAGATTAAATAATATATTTATTATCAATGAAATGTTTGATTGTAAATGTGTGTTTTTTGTGAAAGTTGTGTTTTTTATTTTATTTGTGCGTCAAAAATATATCAATATAAATATGATTCTATGGAGACGCTTACAGGTGGAGACTTTCTTTTTTTTTTGTCGTGGGGCGGGGGGGGGGGGGGTCACGTTAAATGGATCATAGATGGAACTCTCGTGTTTTCTCCAAAGGTCCCGCCGTGACCTGTCCACGAATGCCGCGTGTCTCTTTAAGCGCGGGGTTCCGCGGGGCTGTACGGTCAGCCTTAACTCAGGCTGTAAGTTCACTGATTTTCCCTGGGGGGTCTCTGCGGGGGGCAGAGATCACGTTCACCACAGCGCCGACAGCCGCCGCCGCCAATCAGCTGCCAGCCTGCGCACCGCGCGGGCCAATGGGAGCGTCCTGTGGGCGTGTCCGTGCGCTGCAATGTGCGTATTTTGGAGTTTGGTAAATGACTGCAGCAGGAACACGGAGCCCCGCGCGCTGCCTCTGCCCCTGCTCTCGTGGGTGATTGTCTGCGCGCGCTCGCCTCGTGCCATGGAAGCGGATCCACGCCGCCCCTGATCTTTCCGCGGGGACTTGCCTCAGTTGTGTTGGGCGCGTGGCGGCGGCGGATGCGGAGCGCAGGAGCGGTCGCCGGCGCGTCTCCAAGTTGACCGCCACCAGACAATGGGAGCAGTTGAGCCGCGCTGCCGCAGCTCCGACTACAACAACTGCTCACCCCTGGGAGACGAGTGCGACAGGAAGAAGGAGACGCAGCAGCAGGAGGTGCAGGGGAAGAGGAAGAGGAGGCAGAGCTTCCTCTGCGAGCAGCAGCAGCAGCGCCGGGACTCCCGGAACAGCCGCTACGCACGGATCCAGAGCGCCGCGCGGCTGCCCCGGGGACGCATGTGAGCGCAAACCCGCCGCTGTGAGGGAGAGCGGTCCCGCGCGCGAGGACCTGGGGGATTTAAACTGCTGTTCTGTGCGTCTTCTGGAGGCGAAAGCCCGCGCGGACATGTCCCACGTCCTGCTGTGGAATGTACACTCTGGACTTTAGAGGGATCGTGTTCTAGTGTGCGTAAACGGCAGCCCGGTGGGAAGCTCTCCGGTGACTCCCGAACCCCCCCCCCCCCCCCCTCCCCACTCACCCAACCTGAAAACAACAGCCGGACTCCCCCGGCTCTGTCCAGGGTCCTGAACGCAGTCTCTGCTTGGATGTAGCGGATGTGCCCCCCTCTCCTGTGTGACAGCGGACCCACGCGTGATGTCTGGGAAGAGTGAAGGCACGAGCAAGCGGCCGCGCGGCGCCGGCGGACGCGGGATCTGAACCGCGCAGAGAAGCGGGACGTTTCGGGAAGCGTTCGTCCTCCTTTTCCACCTCTGAGGATTTTTTTTTTTTTACTTTTTTTAAAGGGGGGGATTTATCCCCAGAAGAACACTACCTTCACCCCCCCCATCCTCCAAAGAAACCATGAGGGCAGCAAAAATGCGCCGCCTGAACGTGCTGGGGATCTATTTGTGGCAAACTGTAGTATTTTTCAGGTAAGCAGATTCTCCTGCTGTTCCAGGATCCACAACATTTACGCGCATATTCTGTTCCGCTTAGAGGAAACATCCTCTCTTCCACTGAAGTCCAGACAAAACTTTGGGGTTTTTGGAGAAAATGGAAACATTTGGCAAACCAATGCGACACCTAGTGGCTGTTTCAGTCCTCTGACGTCAAAAAGTAGCGTCAAATTCCACAATCGTTCTTATTTATATAAAATAAGCTCATTTATACAGTTAGGCTTTAATGAAGGGTCGTGGCGTCCAAATAGCTAACATTTGACGGGGAATAATACGTTCACTCAGCTTTGTTTTAACCCCTTAACATTGGAGCCGTCACCGGCGACAGCAAAAAAACACGATCTTTGAACTACCGTAACTCTTCGAGCAGTTATGCAATCAACGTAATCGGTAAAGTGTCGGTAAATCTGCGCAAAAGGTTTTTTTTCCAGCATTAGAATCTGCTGTCAGATAAAAAAAAAAGGAAAAAAAAAAAGAATCTGCTGTCAGGTTTTGAACAAGCTGGACCCGAATGCAGTCTGGAAACAGATTTATTGAGAAGGGGATAGACTTCAAAAGAGGAAACTGGCAGATGACCTCGAAAGCGAGACGAGACAGCTTAGTTCTGGAGACAGACTTGGCTTGGAGTGGTTAGGCTTGGCGTGGGTTTGAGCTTCTTAGCTTGGTCCGGCCAGGTTTGGCTTGATGTAGCACAGCTTAACTTGACTGGACCTAGCTTGGTTTGGAGCTGCTTGGCTCAGCTGGGCTTGGTCTTGAGCTGCTTGGCTTGGCTTGGCTTTTGCTAGCCGGGATCAGTGGTCTTCTTCCATAGAGGAGAACAGACGAACCGACGATGGCCGGAGGGAGTGAGGGACTTATAAAGGCCGACTAATCAGATGTGGAACAGCTGCGGGAACCAGCGGCAGGTGTGCGGGGGCGGCCTCGACACCTGACATCTGCTGATTACGCGGGTTGTGTTTCAAAAAACTAGCAAACATGATTGGAACTATCTAAAGCTCCAGTGTTGACGGGCTAAAGCACATTTAAAAAAAGTCATAATTTAAACTTCGTTCAGCAGAAGTTAGCCGCCTACACAGCTAGCATGCTAAGTCTAAAAGGTACTCTCTAAAGTGAATCATTAAGTAAAACAAGTTCGAAACCCATTAACTGTAAACCACTTGCTGATTTAAAAATTGATGATCCAAAACAATATAAAACATTTCATAGTGGAAGAATCTAATTGTAGAAAGTTGTGTGTGTACATATTTTGCTGCAAAGCATGCTAACACCACGTAGCATGCTAGTGCTAGTAGCCTAATGCAACATGAAAAAAATGTAAACAGAATTACAGTCCTTTATAGAATCAGGAAGACTTAAAACATTTATCTGGAAAAATCTGACAAAGTTTTATTTATTTTTTTATTTTATACCGTTTTTTAGCCTTTAGCATGTGAACGAGGACACAAATGTTCAAAAGAACTGGCAGTATTTGGAATACGGCCTTCTGCAATGAAAATTGCGGAAATATTATTTGCAGTTTTTTCCTATTTTATTAGTCTGTGTAATATCAAAAAGTTTAAAGT
Organism: Oryzias curvinotus; assembly: GCA_023969325.1. Classification (NCBI taxonomy): domain Eukaryota; kingdom Metazoa; phylum Chordata; class Actinopteri; order Beloniformes; family Adrianichthyidae; genus Oryzias; species Oryzias curvinotus. The sequence goes on along the minus strand of CM043715.1, from coordinate 32,081,206 downwards.
TCATTCTTTTGTAGTATAAGTATTACAGATTATTATTCACTTTTCCCACAATTCTGATTTCAACAACAAAAACAAAAATTCAGAAAAAAACACTTTTATCAATTTGCTAATAAGCAACAACAAAGAAAAGCCTTTCTGTTGCCTGATTGTAGTCCTAGTGTAATGTAATAAAACAATAAATAATGAATCCTTCTTAAATGTAGCACAACACGTGTTTGGCCCTTCCAGCCTAAACATCCTGGTCTACAGAAGGGATCCAACCATTCACTGTCCCTTACAGTGGTGTAAAATACGGTTCCGTTTTCAGCTGAAAAGCTAGATTTACGTAGGTAACCTCCTTTACCAAAGGCCTTGCTTGACATGATGTTCTGATTAAACATTGATGATTTTTTTTAAACCTTTCAGACTCTTGTTTTTTTTTTTTCTATGATCAAAGTTCATTTGCTTACAGACTGTTGTTTTTTTTTTCAAAATCCTGTTTTCTGATGCTCTTCATCCTGGAAGATCTTGACCAGCACACGGTGTTCTACAGTCTGGTCTCATGGTGACATGACTTTTGGGTTTTCCTAGAACATTGTGGTCAGTAGTCGGGTTTCAAACACGCGGATTTCATCCTCTGGAATCTGGTTTGGACTCCAGCACGTCCATAAGATGAGCGTGATGCTCATGAAGCATTAGGGACCCTCGTTGCTGCGTCAGCCCACTTATTCCTGAGAATTAGTGCACTCTTTGTCTGTAGAGGTGGTTTTTTAATTGCATAAAGTGGTTTTAAAATTTATGTTCCACTGAGAGAAAAAGGGGATTTATGGCGATTCCTCTTGTGGTAACCGTTACTTTTCAAAAAAAAAATTTCTTGTACAGCTGTTTGCATCCAGATAAACACATTGAAGAATGCCTTTGAGACCAATTTCAGAATGCTGCTAATAAAAGAAAAGAAAGAAATGATGGAGAATGTGAAGAAGCTTGGATCGATTGGCCTCTCCACCCTGCAGACTAATCAAATCAGGCGGCGATCGGCCAACTCCTCAAGACAGGGTGTAAATCTGTTTTAACGAGACCTGATGGTTTCTGCCAGAAGCAACCGAACCGAGCTCCGGTCTCATCCACAACCGCCTTCCAGGGGTTGACATAGCCCAGAAATTTGCACTGGCCCACAGGACCAGTAGTTTTTGAAAGTTACTGGCCCTGCCTGAAAGTTACTGGCCCGACACCGCGCACAGCGGGACCCGCCGTTCCGCAGGTGCTTGCAACTTTAGGGGGGTCCGGGGGCATGCCCCCCCCGGAAAATGTTAATATGGTGCAATTTGGTGCATTCTGGTGACATCTAGCACTTATTTATACACTTTTCAATGACTGAAAATAGAGCATATCAAACTTAAATCTGCTCTAGTCTGTTTTAGATTTTGTGAAGAGAGCACTGCAGTGTAGCAGGTAACACTAGTTCAGAAGTTTTCATGCTGCTTCTAATCACTGCTATTTCACATTTGTTCCTAATCAATAGTTAAGAAGTTTTATTTACTTTTCTGCTCTGACTGCCTTGGCGTTCTGCTTTTTGTTACCGTTTTAATTTTAATTACCTTTTAATTACTTTAGTTACCTAATTAAATTAAATAATTGAAAAATTAAATAAAAATAAATTACTGAGATTAGGCCTGCACAATATACCGCAAATTTATCGTTATCGCAAAATCCAGCTCTGCAATATGCATATCGCAAAAGACGGCAAATATCGCAATAAATCATAAACCTTAAATGTGTTATAACAATCTAATGGCAGCTTGAACCATTTAACGAATCAAATAAATCCCTTAATGCATTTGACCAATCGGATGGACGTCTTCACATTGTTGACCAATCTGATGGAGCCCTGTTATGTTAGATGTTTGTCACCTATGTCAATGAGGGTCATTTGGAGTATAATTTTTAAACTGTTGCAATGAAATGGGAATGGTTATTTGGTTATTTTGCTGTTTGTTTATATCTATCTATATACCCAGGCTGTGTCCCACCAAAGTGGGGTAGCCGTTTGTTTATATACCGCAAATTATATCGTTATTGCAATTTTAATCTCTGATATTGCATATCGCGCGTTTTCCTCATATCGTGCAGGTCTAACTGAGATCATTCAGCTAACTAAAAATACTTACTGCTTACAGTGTTGTAAAGAAAAACAAAATTAAGTAGTTTGACATTATACTGCATTAGAGTCTGCGATTCAGGTATTTGGAGTTGCCTTTGATTCTTTACATTCATCTTAAAGCATAGTGCATACAGTTTCATCTTCAATGCATTCATTAAATATCTTGCTGTCCATACTATTAATTCCACCCATTACTTCATCCAACATATTCCTATCTATTTCTGCCATGTCTTCCACATCTCTGACATGCTTCAGTCTCTCTTCAGTGACGGTGTCGGATTTATAATCAAATGTAATAATAACCCACTGGCTTGTGCCTTCATTGTAGCTGTTTAACATAGCGTAGCTGTTTTGTATTGAATTGTTACATTCAATAAAGTTTGAAAAAAAAAAAAGTATTGAGCGCGTGCCGCGTTGTGCTCGGCAGTGAAAGCCCCGCGCGCAGGCGGGCGAGAAGGAGAAGTGATCAAAGGTTTCCCATAGAAACCCTTGAAGTCTGAACACAGGACTAGCAGAAAAAGTAAATTATGAAGACGAGGTAAATCTACACGTTTTCGCAAAATATACTTTATTGAAAAAGGTGAAAAATATATTAACCGTTAGATATTTTAGTGGCCCGAGCGGACAAGTGAAAAATAAAGTCTTGTGGTCCGCACTGCTCGAGAAACAGGACCGGGCCAGCGGACAAATGGCTATGTCGAGCCCTGCCTTCAAACCAAAGCCGTGGCGACATCAGCATGAAAACTGCTTAGAAGATGTTACCACACCAGTGCCGGTTCTGGATCCAGACGTCTGGGAACAGCACATCCTGAAACAGAAATGACACATTCCTCCTTAAATGGACCGATACCTGGTGACCAGGACGGACTGGGAATCGTTTTCCTGAAGCGGCTGGTTAAACATCGACCGCTCAGGAATGCTGTTTGACCTGAAGATGTGTGATGAGGGCCTTCCAGAGGGACCCTCCATCCTCCAACCTCACCTGTCTTGACCGCGGAGGTGGAGCTTCACAAGTTCTTCATCGTTGGTTTTCAAACAGGGGCAGGTCTTCATGTTGGGCAGTTTTACTCTGCTTTGTGTCCAAACTGTGGCTGATTGATTGAAGGAAAATGTTGTGGCTTCCCGTTCATACACGACGAAGGTCGCACATGTCCAACAACTCAATGAAAACAAAAAGGCGAGATTTTCCAGATTTGTAGGATTAAAGAGGGACTGGAAATGAAAGAACTCTTCGCTTTAGATCGGTTTTATTAAATCTGTGGCTGCAGTTTGAAAAAGGTCGTATTTGTGACGTAATTAAGGTGCTGGTCAGGTCACAAACTATGGTTGTGTCTGAATTCTTTCCCTACTCACTATAAAGGGCGTTGGCTATTCTGTAGGGCTGTTCGGATCTACAGTTCCAAAAGTGCCCTAAAAATTTCCCAGAAGTCTCTGCGAAAAACTAGTGTCCATTGAGGCTCACTAGATCGGCGAATATAGACCACAATGCACTGCGTTTGAACAATTTTTGCCAAAAGAATGTATTTAAATGCATTTTTGTCCTAAAACATCAACATTTTTAGCCTTAGAAGACAGTGGACTCATAACTAATCATCGCAAAATGCTCATATCAGTTAGAAAACCACTAAAAACGGCATATTAATAATTATAAGAACACTGGAAACAGATCAGAAGAGGATCGGAGCGTGTCTTTCATTTCCTGCTTATTTTGTTGCTACGGAAAAGCAGTTTTTTTTTTCTGTAACAAATGTAGTGAAGTGTTGTGTATCAGTGAAAAACTGAGATGAAAAACCGCTTTTCTCCACGTCAGAATCAGCTGATTGGCATTGATCATGTGAACCGTTGAAGAGTTACGGTGTGTCAAAGAGCGTTTGTTATTAAGGCGTCGCCAGTGACGCCTCAGGCATTAAAAGGGTTAAATGAATTGAATCATGAGGTTGTGAATCGGAACTGAGTACTCCATTTACTATAATAATAGTAAACTGTGGTAGAATTTGTGTTTTTGGTTGTTTTGTTGGTGTTAAAAGGTTTTTTCCTCGACTTATTTCCTAATCAGACGTTATAAGGAAGGAATTTTGTCCGACTCTTTTGTTCTGAAGGCTGAAGAGATCTTTGGTGCTTCTGTTATTTTTAGCATGTGACGTTTATGAGGATTTTTGTTGGAATTATTTCTCCTTGAAAGGATCAGTTTGACATGAACAAAGAGCAGGTCTGGAGATCCATGAATGAAAGCCTATTTTATGGAGTTCATGGATGAGAAGCTGTCGATGAATATTTTTGGGTTTGTAACTCGCGTCATTAGCTCTAAACTAAAACTAAGGGACAGAAAATAGCAAACAGAGAAGAATGATCTGTCTGATGACCTTACCGTCTGCACGGTACCACGACTCAGCATGTCGTCCTTCAGAGGTCAGAGGTCGGGTTCGTACTTTTTATTCTCCATTTTATTCAGCTGTATGCATAAGTAGGATGCTTTTACTTCCATAAGCTGAAGTGGAAAAACCTCTCATGGCAACAGTATCTGATGGTTGGACTGTGGGATTCTCTGGGCCGAAGTGAAGCTTCTGATGCAGGCGGCGTCGAGCAGCTGCTAGTGCCTCCAACGCAGCTCGCCTTAACTGAAGGATGCCGTTTTCCTGAAGGCCCACTTTCCCCTAAAGCCGTGCTTCCATTAAGGCCATCGCTCCACAGGAACCCGACCAGTTTGTCCCGTCTGCAGCAGATGAGCGCGTCTGCAGATTCTTTCTCTTTCTGCACCAGTAAAAAAAAATCTATTTTTTCCTTTTGCTTAGCAACCAGCGGTAATGCCCGTCACACCCACAATGTTAACACGATTACAGCACAAACCACGAGTGTGTTCACCTTTTTTGTGACTCTTAAGCAAAACACTCAGGAAAACAGTGTTTTTATAACGGGGGGGGACAAAGTCTCAGACTGGTAGTCTGTCTGGGCGGTAAAAGTACAGAATAACTGGCTAAACGCCTGACGTGGGTCAAAAATCTGGACTCTATGGGGAAATTGAACAATTGGCCCGCTCCATTAAATGTACATTCGCTTGGTTGCTATGGCAACACCTCCCGATGGGTTGAGTCATTTAAAATCTTAAAAAAAATAAATAAATATGAGTTTTAGTTCAAATTCTTTACAGTGTTTGGACTACATCTAATGATTGACCTAAAACAATCAGATTCTGTTTTAATGCTAACAAACTGAATATTAGTGAATGTGACACAAAAGAAAAATCTTTACGTGAAATGACCAGGATTAAAATGCCTAAATTGTGTAGTTTTGCTTCCCTTCGAAGCCGCAAATTGTAAATAAAATATTATGGTGGTTTAATTAGAAATTTACGGAGCCCCTAAAGGGCCAATTAGTAAAACAAAACTGGTATTCATCAGTTACTAACGGTGAATACCAGTTAGATTTTTTTTTTTTTTTACTTCAAATTTTAATTCTTTTTTCTTCAACGTCCCTTTAGGGGCTCCATAGAAAATAAGCCTCTTAATGAATTAAAATGACACTGAAAGGCAATTATAAGCAGAGAAATGAGCCTGTAATCTGGTCATTTGTTTAGGTCCTGCTCTGCATTTGCGACCTGCAGCTCATTTTGTGCGTTGTTTGTGTGCGAGGCCTCCGAGGGGTTTCATTTCAGCGGCGGTTTCCTCCCTGTGAGAAGGCAGCGCGGCGGCAGGACTTGTGCATTCAGAGGACGCCGCTCGGTTAATGAACGGGAGGCGGGACACTGCTGCCTCAGCTCGGCAGGCCCGGACTCCGCAGTTCCCGGTGAAATTGATATGTCTTCCCCTCCTGTCCTGACCCAGACCTCCTGCTCCTCATTCCACATTCAGCCTCATTACTAAACATTGATTAGCCTGCCAGCGGCGGGCCGGTCCTGATGAATACACATTTAATGCTTATGCGTTCCTCCGTTTTCGCTTCGCCAGTCTGAGCGAACGCGCTGCTGACAGAAGACGGACAGTTTGGATTTTTGATGCACAAACCTGAGAGTTCAGACAGGAAGGAAGCAGAATCTGCTGGAAGAACCAGGAAAACAGAAAGTGACCCTTAAAAAACCAAATGTTTTCTACAAACCAATGTTAATTTGGCTTTCAGAGACGTAGACGAGTTGGAGTTGATGTCATTTTAAGTCATTTTTCCTTTTTCAGTCTTTTTAGTGGAGTTTCTCTTCATGTCTTCATTAGACTGCTGTTATGTTTTCATTAGACGGATGAGATTAGATTACATCTGTGACATTAGGTCTGTATTCATGCAGAGAATAAACTTAATCTGTCAGAAATTTTGGGATGTGACCTTAATGTTTGTCTAATGAAATCAACTCAGTCGCCTATACGTATATAACTATACAGATGCCATGTTGGAGCCAGGCATCGTCAGTACACAGAGATCAGTCCGAGTCAGTCATTGTTTCTATGGTAACCATTCACTCCAATCTGAACTTTTTGGATGGTCAGACCCCTACCACACTAAAGGGGCTGTCAAAAGTTTAGAACGTATGACCAGCAGACTCCACCTACTTTTATCTGATTGGTCAGTTAATAACTTGAACAACTTGAACTACAGAAAAAATATCATCTTAAAAAAGTGACGATTATCAAGAAGATGTTAACAAAAGGTATCAGAACGATTCTTCTGACCAATAGAATGACAGAGTAACAGCAGGCTCTGTAGAAGTCTGTGGCTCTGCTCTGCGTCGATGGCAGGTGGAAACATAAATGTCAAAGTGGACTTCTGGATCCGCTCTTCAAGCTTCCTGTCTCATTCAGAAAAGTTTTTTTCTTTGTGTTTTTGGTTGCACTAAATCACAGAAACTAAGCCAAATATTCATTAAGAAGATTTGCTGTGCAGATCTTTAATATCTCCTGTGATGGACGGTTCAGGGTGAACGCCGCCTTGGCCCAACAGGAGCTGGGACAGGCTCCAGCATCCCTGTGACCCTGAGAGGCATGAAGCAGCTTTGGAAGACGGATGGATGTTTGGAACATCTTTAAATAAGACTTAAGGAGTTCTCAGGATTTGGACGGGCTCTTCGGTCCGCTGCAGATTTCAGCTTCTCTTACGGTTCAGGTGGAAGTTTGGTTTGCACCAAACAAAGTGAACACTCTGCCTGGAAGTGAGGGTCCTTATCTTCTTGAAGAACCATTTACAGTAGATGTGGTTCAGCAGCTGTGAGACTGTACACAAACTAGCAAGTGGGAAAATGACAGACGGAGAGGAAGTAACATAAGAAAGCGGGGCTTTTAATTTGAAAAAAAAAAAACAAACAAACAAAAACAGCAGCTGTCTTTTTACTTGGTGACTTTTCTTTGTGGTTTGCTCCTCTCTCTAAAGTGCAGTGTGAAATATTGTCCTTCCTGAGCCGAAGATCCTGGGTTAAGAGGGGAAAAACACAAACTTTGATCAGATTTAGGGGAGCAAAAACATCCGTTTTCACAGCTGTTGATCTGTGTTTTTCTTTTACGGCTGAGAGTCTAAATCTAGTGGAACCAGAACATTCTGTCAGTCCAGTTAAGTTCTGAGGAAAACTGTCAAACTCAAAAATCCCACTGAGGCTTTCTGTTCCTTTTGGAACCAAATCCATCCATCCATCCATCCATCCATCCATCCATCCATCCATCCATCCATCCATCCATCCATCCACCCATCCATCCATCCATCCATCCATCATCCATCCATCCATCCGTCCATCCATCCATCCATCCATCCATCCATCCATCCATCCATCCATCCGTCCATCCGTCCTATGAAGCTTTGCTGACATCAGCAGAACTCCCAGATCATCAGGGTTCAACTCTACATTTTCTACTATCCTTTGAGCCACACAGGCCCCTAACTACAAGCAGCACAGGCTGAAGTCTAAACCAGCAGCAGAGACTGTAACCCAGTCTATGACGGCGTCACTCACACATGAAAAAAGAGGCTGACAAACATCAACTGTTTCTAGATCCTTGAAACGGCAGCATTTTGCCTTTTAAAACCCACGATTTCGGCTAAAATGGGCAGAATCCTGATGAAAAGATCACTAGGAACGCTGTGAAAATAGACCAGTGGGACTTTACGGCCTAAAACTGCAGGTCTGAAGCTAACGCAGGGATTTAGGTTGAAACCGGAACCCAACTGCAGAGACGCTGCTCGCCCAGCAGAAGAATCTGCTCTCATTTCAGTCCATATGTGAGGCAGAACCAGAGGAACTGAGTCCAAGTGCAGCCACTGAATGTGACACTGTGGTCAGGCCCGAGGCGCACGGTCTGCTTCTGTTGACCGCTCAGGCAGGGATGATGAATCGGGTGGGGGGGTCGGCGCGGCGCCGCAGTTACAGAATGCCAATGTGCAGAGCGTGACCGGCAGGGACTGCCAATCAGTCAGTCAGGATGATTGTCAGGCCTTTGAAGAGCCATTGGCATCTCTGCCTTATTGCTTTTCTGCCATGCGGGAGGGAGTGGATGATGGAACAGCCATGTGAGGAGGAGGCGTGGCCTAAAGCTGGGGGGATGTGGCTCGCTTCTGTGGAGGGAAAGAGCAGCGTTTATTTAAAAAGCAAAAGCAGCTCATTTGCATGAGTGTGTCGCAGTGAAACTGCAGAACGTTCTGCTTTTCTAGAAATCAGCTTTTCCCTCCCAGGAAACAAAGCCTTCATCCCCTCCTGCGATCGGCCTCTTTGCTCGTTCCTCGGCCTCCTCGCCACGATAACGCAGATTGATTGCCTCCCTGCTTTCTGGGTGCTCGCACAGATCGTTCCTCCGCGCTCCAGCGGGCAGCAGCCCTCAGTATGCAAACCGCTCATCTTCACCTTGAACAGAATGTGCCGGCTGACCTTTTTCTCCATGGATTTCTGTATTCAACAATTAAAAAAAAAAATCTCTCAAGTGGAAGCAGCAAAAAATGTAAACAGGGGAGGATCTGAACCCTCCCCTTGACTCACTGTAGTGTAACTGCAACACCACCAGGTGACCGCTGCAACGGCGTGAGTTCACGGCGGACGGGCGACCTTGAGGTTGGCCTTGGAGAAGCGTGCGGCTCCGTCAGGTCAGCAGAGTAAATCAGACGTGACTCCACCCACTCAGGAAGTCAATGGTTTCCATTTAGAGAAGGTCCTCGGCCGCCTTTGGAAAATGATTTCCCCCTCTGACGCTGGCTTTGAGCAAATGAAAGACCTCACGCTGAAGCAGAAGCTGAATCGACGTCTTCCAGAGACGAAGAGGCTGTCCGTGTTGAAGAAAAGGCCTCTAATTGTTGCATGTCACCAGTATGACCCCCCAGTGGGATAGAGAAGGTCGACGACAAGTTCAGTCTGATATTTAAAAAAAAGCAGGTGTTTTTGGTGAAGGACAGTTTTTAAAAAGGAAAAGCATTTGAGCTTCTGGTCAGAATGAAGAACGAGCAGAACTTCTAATCAAAGCTCAGAATTCACATCTGAATGTGAAAACTGTGAGTTTCTAGACTAATTCTCGCTGTTGGCATTTCTGGTGGATGGAGCGTCACCATCCACCTCACCTTAACTGCATCCAACAGTAGCTGTGGTTACATGGACAAAAGTAATCTGAATAAACGCCTGATCAGAGTAAAACACGCCGTTCTAAATACTCTGACCTGATCAGACTAAGGCGGTTATGCCGATTGTTGATCTGATCGTGGTGCATAGAAACACTTTATTCTGATCGCGGGTCACTACGGCTCTGGTTTAGGTCATGCATAGACGCTGTGGCGCTCCAGAGAAAGCTTTGGAGCACCAGAGGAGCACCATGCTCCAGGTTTCATCTGTTTCTGCAGCAGGTCAGATCCAGCGTCAGACTGAAGGTCAAGGCTGGATTCAGCAGAAACTCCTGCCAGCAGGAACCGTCGTTCCAGGATTTTCTCTGACGTTCAAACTTCTCTGTTCATGAAGAAGCACAGCTGAATGGGCGTCACAGACTCGGAATATTCCGGCGTTTTCACACGATCCCGCCTGACTGCATTATTTACAACGCGGTTGCAGTGGCTGTGCGGGTGCAGCATTCATCACTTACAGAGCCCATCATAACTAATCATAACATATGGCGCCCATATTTCTCCGCTGTGATCAATGTCCCGAGTCCTCAAATGAAAAACAATCGACTTCTCTGCTCAAGTCGCTACAACTTCAGCGATTATGAACTTCTGGGCAGCTTCATCTGCAGAACCTGATGCGGGATAATACAGTATTGATCAGCAGGTGGTGACAGTTCGCTCCATAAATAACTAATTATTTTATCCAGGAGTCCTCGGGGCTTTGAGCTCAGTTGAGGATGAAATATTGTTTGAATTTATTGTATTTAGAGTTGAATTTGTTGATTTAAGTGGAGGTGATCTCAAATCTGAGCTAAAAACATGAAGCTTCAGTGTGGAACTTATTGTGTACTTATGATTGCTTTTCACACAAATGTATTACTGAAAACTTAAACATAAAATACAGAAATACTCCAAAATGTCAATAAAATTAAATTACAGATGAAGGTGATGACAGGTGAAAGATGAAAGGTGTTTGATATGGTCTGTTAGTAATTATTGATAAACATGGGGGGGGGGGATTACAAAAAGAATCCACTTATGTTCGTAAGACCAACAGAAAACTACACTGATATAATCAAAGGTAATCACTGACAATAAAATTTGGACCATCATTATTTTTGTACATTAACATACGTAGAAGTGTTCAGTTTGTTGAAATCATCCATCTTTGCTGATGATATACATGTATTTTGTTGTGATAAAAAACTGGAGAAGTTTTATAAATTCAGCTGAAATAAACAGAGGATTTAATGCAGTCTGGACATTTTCGTAAAACAAAGTTAACCACATTAAAAAATAAATCAAGCAACTAAAGAGGAAGTATTTATATTATATAAATTCAGTTTAAAATGTATTGTTGTAATAATGGAAAATACTGAAGTAATGATAAAACAATATATATACAGTTTTCTTTTTATTAAAGATTTTTGTTATCATTCTTTGTTGATTTTTTTCTAATATAAATAATCTGACTATTTTACTAATTAACGACATGTGAGTTTATCAAAGTCAAAATGTTGGTTTTAAAATGATCAGATGTGTGTTCCAAAAAGAGATTAAACGCTAAACTTCACCACAAAAGGATTTATTTATAAAACAATTGCTTTGATCTGAAGACATGAAAAAATAAATGACATCATTGAGATGAATATTTATCCTACAATCGTGTTTCTCATAATCAGTCTGAGTTACTGCTTGGTGGAGTTTGTATGTGTCGTTGTGAATGTTTGGGTTTTCTCTCCAGTTTCCTCTGTGATGGACTGAAGAACTGTCCTGAATAAATCCCCTCCCCCCCCCCCCCCCCCCCCCCCTCAGGAGTGGGGATAGGCTCCAGCAACCCCACGACCCCGACTGGGACAACCGCGGGTTTAGAAAATGAATAAAAAATGTTGATTTTGTGTATTAAAGGTTGGCTGTTTGCTTCAAGGGGAGTCAAGTTGCTCAAATGTAGTAATTATAGAACATTATTCAGTTAAAAAACATTTGCTAATAAATTATGAATCTTTGATAAAACAGCTTTTGGTTGATTTCAATAATGCATGATGGCTGCAGGAGCTGCAACTCTTTAGGACTCGAACCACTAAATCCTTCCTGCATTTGAATTCCAGGCTCTTCGGTCGGAAAACAAGTGAATTAAAAAAGAAAAACTCTTACCTCTCAGATGTTCTCGCTTCACTTACCTGTTTCAGGTGAACAGAAGCTGCGGTGGGGGAAGGGCGTCTTGAGGCCGTAGCTGCCCCCTGGGTCAGGACTTGAACTTAGCCCTGGAGAGCAGTAGGCCCCACCCTTTTTAACGCCACGGACCGATATGACGTCACACAATGATACCGCGGACCGCTCTTTAAGAAATGGCGGATGATCATTGTAGCAACACTACAATGGAGGAACAGAGACGTGATAAGTCGAACTTTGAGCTTTTATTTTGACATGCATAACATAGTATATGGCACAGGTGTCATCATCCTCCCCCCTTCCCACACTCATGGTGCAAAAAAGAAGTACTGTCTATTAATTGTAGCTTTCTTTTTTTGGAAGTGGAAGGCTCCTCTTCTGTCTCCTATGTGGACCTTTTCCCTCGGCAAAGAAACTTTCCAAAGACGTTTGTTTTTTACTCATTTTGCTAGCTCCTTGGCTTTATTTTAGCGGTATCCTATCACGTGACAGAGGAGAGCGCCTTGGCCTGCGTCAAGAGTGACAGATGGATGGAACAGAGAATTGGGCAATTTTTCTAAATAATACATCTGTCAGATTCAGAAATAAATGAAACGGAAGTCATGTAAGTGATTTATTCTTTCTGTGCGGCCCGGTACCAAATGACCCACGGACTGGTAGCGGGGGTTAGAGACCGCTGCTGTAGAGAAAATAGGAGTTGGAAAATGAAAAAGTTAAAGACCCACTCCAGGGAAAATAGTGTTTTTGGTGTTTTTAAGGACACTTCTGTGGAAAATTAAGCATAAAACTGCATTTGAGAGTATTTATTCATGCTAATAACTGTGAATCAGGAGCAGATGAAAAAATACAGTTTCAAACAAATCTTATTTGTGACATAGAAAACACTCGGGGCGGGGCTATAAGCTCCCTGATATGCTCCATTCTGATCAGACAAATAGATCCATGAACGTCTTTGTTTTCCTCGTTTGATGAACTCCTGTCGCTCTGCAGAAACTATGTCCTAGAAAACGGCACAGGTTTTTGGATTTTATCTAAAAGCGGCATCATCTAAATTAAAAGACCACTGGGAACACTTTGAAAAAACAGATCAAACAATGATGCAAGTGGGGCTTTTCTAAAAGGAGATTTTTTCTTTGTCTGATCCCAGTCGCCCTGTGTCAGACTGGCGACCTGTCCATGGTGTGCTCCGCCGTTTAGCAGGTGAATGAGTGAATTAATCCACACTATAATGTGCAGCAAAAAATGCAACAAAAGTGATGAAACCTGAGATCCGCCCGAGATCATTCAGGAACTGAAGTGAACCGACGATTCCTTGAGGAGAACTGGCCCTAACATTCATTCTTTCCTTCTGTCTGTTCTTTGTTCTTCTGGTTTTTCAAAACAATAAACCAAAGACTTCGAGAACTCTGAGTTTTACTGGGTTTTCATCAGAAAAATTACTTAGAAGTCTACATTTAGCATTTTTTTTTCGTGTAAACCTTAATAGTTGGGTAAGAATCCTCTTAATGTGAAGAAACGTAAAGTCAGGAAGGAAGAAATTCTCTCTTACATCACATTAGCCTCTTCCTGCTGTTTCATCAATGCTCTTTGAAAGTTTCTTCCAGGGTTTTGTCAGGACTGATCCTAAACAGAACCAAACTCTTTGACTTGAGGACAAACATGATCATTTTCTAGTTGAAATGTGCTTGAAGTGGATTCCGCTTCGGATTTTAGCTGCTCCAACAGTTTGAAAGTCACGGACGGACATGGTTTTGTCTCTTCAAACGTCCACATTCCAACAAATGATGACGGATTCTGACAGAATAGGGAATTGCTGGGATGCTGCCTCCTGTACCGGGTTTAGCTCCGTTTTTGGGATCTTTGTGTTTGCCCCGTGGTCGTTAGGCGTCTGAGACGTTGGTGCTGAGCCACATTTCTTATCTGCCATCTTCAGGAAGGCTTTTGCTTTCCTGAGTGTTACTAAACACCAGATGAGATCAATTAGAGATTTGGGTCTTCAGAGGCTTTATGAGCATAATGAGGAACACTTAGGGCTAATGATCGGAGCCCTGCCTTTGCCTCTCGCTGCCTCCCCCACATCAGGTCCGGGACGACTCAGCTGTTTTCCTCGCCCGTGCTGCCTCAGCATTGGCCACGGGTCTCCACAGCCAGCATTGATCTGAAATAATGAAAGCAAATCCAAACTTTGATCACGGAAACCCAGAGAGCGGCGGCGTGCTCGGGCGGATTATCAACAGGAACAGGCGGAACGGCTTTGGAGCGGCTGCTGGTGAACGCGTGCCAGTTTTGTTGCTTCGTCATTTTCCCCGTTTCAGCTGCTGAAGTGTTTGCATCTCATGCTGAGGAGCACTCATCGTGTTATTGGTGTCATGCAAAGCAAGAGTCGACACAGAATCCTGCAGAAATACACATTTCTTCTTCTCTGTTGACTGGGCCGTTTGGTGTGTGACTCACTTTGACCTTGTACAGGCGCTGCAGATGCCTTACCCGAATACAAGACGTGTTGTAATGGGAGCAATGCTGATGCGATGCTGCTACACCCTCAGTTGGATAAATGTCTTTTTATCAGAAGTTTTTTCTTTTTTGTCATCCCACACTTGAAAATTGTAGGACATTGAAATAAAATTCACGTTTACTTCTTTCAAATGGTGTGTGGGATCAGTGCATTTTCAGTGATTTTCTTTATAAAAATATGTGTGTTCTTTTCAACAGACAGATTCTGAGCATCGGATGTGTTTGATGTATATTGTATATTGCTTTATGACAAGATACAGTGATCGGAATCAAATGTGGAGGTGAGCATGGTAGACCAATGTTTCTGAGTACATTGATGAACTTCATCCTCACTGCAGACAACTTCAGCAAAGTGGCAGAGCTTGTTGCGACACAGGTGCACTCCGCATGCAGAATGAACGGAGTAACACTCCGATGAGCAGACAATGAAGAATGTGGAGTTTCCTGTGAAGGCATATGGTGATCAAACCCTCAACCTCCCAGTTGGACCACCTGGACCTCTTGGAGCCTCGAATTTTATTGGAAACAGGTCCAAATGTGAGCCACAGCTGGAGAAAAAGATCCTTTCAGTTGAGAAATCAAAGCAAAAGAGCATTTCAGCAAAACCCCTCTTGTGTTGAGTTATCCACGCCTCACGCTCTGCACCTGGTGTGAGTTCAACAGCCTCACACATCTCATCCACAGCCAGAGCTCTCCTCCTCTGCTGGGAGGGAAGGACTTTGGGAACGGATCCATTCATGGAGGCAGAAAATGCATTTGTGCTGTAGACAGGGAAGCGGAGCTGGGGCTTTAAGAGGTACCAATTAGACATACTTCGAGTTCATGCAAATGGGAGGCACCTGGCAGATGTTTGGTACCTCAGAATATGTATTTGAAGAGTGGCAGTGAAAACTCATGCTCCTCTCTGGAGCTTTACCTCTTGGTTTCATTTGTGGACTTGGAGCAGCTGCGTTTGCTGCTTCTTGTTTGAGGTTTCTCTGGTCCGTCTCAGCGTCCTCCTAGGATTTTTATTTATCTTCTCTTAGTTTTGTGACCTAAAAACTGAGGTTATGAAGTTTTTAGGCCTGTATTTTGAAAACCTAGTTTAACTGTTGAGGGTTAGCAGTAGCATAAAGTAGCATTTGAATGCTTACTCTGTTAGGCATGCTTTATGTTTGAACCTCTCTTGGTCCTTCTCACTGTCTCCTACTGGGGTTTTTGTTGATCCTTGATCATTTGTGGCCCTGAAGTGCAAATCACATCAAAACGTCACTCGACGAAAATACTAAAAAATACTTAGAGTAAATGAGTTTCAGTAAAATGAGTTGAATTTGCATTACATTCAAAAAGTATTTTTTCATTTAGCTCGAGTTTCCACATGATGAAGAGGAGGCTGAGATGTGACAAAGGCCTGCCCGTCAGCAGTCTGAACCTCCTCCTCCCTGAGATTCGGCCTGAAGTGTCGTCTCTCACCTCACTTTGGGCCGGCCTGCTTCGCGTTGAGGATGCGCGGCATAATCTCAGTCTGTGATTAACCAGATTGAGGCGTCGTCATCCTGCCTGCATTTGTTCCACGCTAATTTCAGAGGCGCTTCACGCCGCTTTGTGCCGTCTCCGCGGTGCAGAGCGCCAAACAACAGGAAGCGGCTTTTTGTCGGAGTGTGATCCTATCACACGTGTCATTGTTGTTAAGAGGATTATGCTGGATTTGTCACATTGCAGCCGAAATGATGGTGGCTGAGATAATCTGTGATCCGCCTAATTTTGTCGTTGCCGTAGAAGTGAAGATGACACGCCTGCCGTCCCGTATTGATCGGATCTGATGGTCTGGCAGGAGCCTGAGGTTCTCCTCCGGTTCTCTGGGGAGGTTCTTCAAACAGGCAATTATCTCAGCGGGAGAATCGCTGATGGAAATCTGCTTGATTTCATCTCAGCTGGGGCTCTGATGTCAGCTAATTGTTTAACTAGAACAATTATACACCACTGGAAAGTAATAAATGCTGTTTACTTAGAAACAGAAAAAAAGGTACCTACCTGACGTACCTATTGGATATATTGATATTTTTTATATTATACTTTGTTAGTATTTGTTTTTGCACAGTAAATGGTGTCGGCTTCAGTTTCATTGTCCAAGTGGACAGTGACAAAAAGGTCTATCTATCTATCTATCTATCTATCTATCTATCTATCTATCTATCTATCTATCTATCTATCTAGTCGTTCTGAACTGCAGAAATCATGGATGTAAAGTTTTTCATCTTTTTATTTTATTTTATAGCAGTGTTGTCAGTTGAAGCCTGAGAACCAGCTGTGTCTACTGTGGTTGCTTTATTGAATTCTATCTTACTTTTTATTCTTTCACGTTTTATTGGTGAAGTTTTGCTTTAATTTCCCGGCCTGGTTCTGGTGGTGATCTCCACGGGTTTGTGTGACTCAGCTGCTTCTTTGATGACCTCAGTGTTGGCGTCTGTCTATATATATATATATATATATATACTTTTTTTTTTTCAAATTAAAGGGGAATTATTAAAAAAAAAGTGCAGCAGCAACTGAAACTGTGAATCCAGAAGAGCCTTTCTCCGACTCTTGTCGCTGTGCTGACCCAGTCCTGGTCTCATGTTTGATGAACAGTTCCACATTGAGCCGTGCGTCTCCGTCTGCCTTTTGATAAAGCTTTAAGTTGTGACACGTTTTGCGCAGTGGCATTTAGCAAACTGCGAGGTTGTCAAGAATGAGGTGTGTGACTAAAGGTCAAAACTGCTGACTTTTAAAGGCCACAAATGATTCAGATTCTTGATAGGAGTCGTTGGGGTTCGTGCAAAGCGTCTTTCTGCTTGTTGATGTTTTAAATTTGAAAAAGGGAAGTCAGAAAAGTTATTAATATGTTCAGATAATGTCACGTTGGTTTGGAAAACCTTATTGATCCGTGAGTTTTTCATTTGTCTTTAGAATTTTTGGGGTTTTTCTTTTTGTAATATTGCTTTTTTAATTTTTTTGTACATTATTAAACATAATTACAAGCTTTACACCCAATTTGTATATGTAAAAGAAAAGCTGAAAAAAAGAACAATAACAAGAAGAACAAATACAGATCAACCTGTACTAGTCTGGAAATTAAAGTGAAGCCATCCTTTGATACATCTTTCCCAATACAAATGTTTTTTTAATAGAAGAAGGTTTACAGAGTATTCATACTTAGTCTTAGTCATTCACAGCTCCGTTCTTCAACCTTTTCCTGAAAAAAAAAAGTGTTTTCACTCTAAGTCTCTTTTTAATTTAATCCATGCTTCTGCTGAAGCAGTTTGATCATTTTAAACTTTCAAACTATAAGTCCCATTCATCAAAAGCCATTCATTATTCAGGACTCTGTAAAACTTTTCCTTCTGATCACCAACATCATCCGTCACCGCGCGTCCTCTGTAATTATCTGCGTTATGATTTATGACGGTGTCAACATCATCGGCATCACTGTCATCATTTGGCGGCAGAGACGAGGAGAGAGCGCTTATCCTTCAGCCGAGGAGGCATCATTCACTCAACTTAGAACTTCATCACCTACAGGAGCTTCATGCACATCGTCATGACTTTGTTTTCTTTCCAAGAGACAATACAACAAAAGAAGAAGAAACGTGGTTTTTGTATTTCAAGCACAAATGGGGACGTCCCTCAAAAAGCAGAAAAGAACATTTGATTGTGATTCAGTGGTTTCTGAAGGATCCTGGGATTCCCAGTATCGACTTTAACTCCAGAACTTTGACTTGAATATTCGGCGGGTTTATCTGTTTCCCGCCTCTGTCTCTGTTGTGACCTGTAGCGTTTACTTTGTTGTTTGGAGGCTGATTAGATCAGTTTGCTGCCTGGGCATACAGCTTTGTGTGCATGCATGTATGAAAACGTGTGTTGACAGAAGCTTCTGTGGGTTTTTGGTCATCCAGATCTGTGCACCCGCTCCGCTGTGTTTGTTTTCACATGGAAAGGCGCAGGAACTCAGATGAGATTTTTTATTGCTTTATTATTTTTGTCTCTGTAATTCCCATTTTCACCCGGACGACTGCGATTCTGATCAGCAGCTTCCTGACACAGTGACGGCGTTGACTCCAAAGCGTGTTTATGAAATGTAAATGGGTCTATTTATCATGCCGTACGACACGATTCACCAACTTCATGCTTTGCAGTTTTACATTTAGGAACTGAATATTTCAGCGCAATCAACCTTATCGAGTGTCATTTTAATTGATATGAGATTAATGCAGCTGCATTCCCTGCACTCATCAGGAGATACAGCTAATGGATCCAATATCCATTCCTTCATTTAACTTTCATCAAACTTTGCGCGTTCCTGGAAAACGGTTTTCTACCCGTTTAAAGAACAATATCACGTTCCCAGACTTTAAATTGGACCTTTGCGTCCCGACTTTCACCTTTAACACTTGGGTGTGTGGTTCAACGATCCAATTTGATTAACAAGTTAAGAATAGCTATTCACAGATCGAACTATAATTCCTACTTTTTAACAGATTTTAGAATGGTTTCTATATGTATGACTTTTCACCGGATGTACAAAAATTACAATTGTAATCACCATCATTTATACCTTTTATATAACAGGAGATCAGAATCAACCAAACATAACAGATACAAACACTAGAATTGAAAAATAAAGACGTTTAAACTAATGTCACACGCAAAGCTTTTCTGTCCACTTCCTGGTTCACTTCAGCATTGAACAAAACATAAACATGACTGTTGTTTTGGATCATTTAACAGCAAATCCTGAAAATCTTCTCCATAGTTTTTCCATTCTAAAGGTTTTGCTGACGACAATTCCAGTAGTTCGAAAAACCCCAAAAACTTTAAATAAACATTTTATAGACGTGTTACATTACAACTTCTCCACCGTGCTAACAGATAGTCATGTGACGTCACACAATGCAGTTTTTGTATTAGTTTTAATTTCATATTCAGTATATTTTTTATTCATATTGTCCACAGTATTTCAAAATAGGTTTTTCAGAACACATTCAGTAAACTGAACTTCAGTCTTATTTTTATTTACAAAAAACAAGATAGTTTAATCGTGAAAATAAGCTAAGCCACCGAGCCCATTTAGTTTGTTTAGTTTATACACCTAAAATCCAACATTATTCTTCCATTTTAGAGGGATAATTACATTAATTGAAGTTTAATTTTCTTCTACTCTTCTTTACTATATTCATAAAGATTGCAACTCAGCGATCTGTCCCAAAAACAGGCAGACGTCTGGATCCAAATGCAGCAGGTTTATGAGCTCAGCTAAAAGTCCACAAAGCTAAATCCGGGTCAGGCAGACAGGAGTCTAGAACAGGCATGAGAGCATCAGAGGAGGGTCGGGGCCGGCAAACAGAGTCAGGAAACAGAAGATCGGGTCTAAATACAACGCTCAGTAAGGAAGGCAGGGTGACACAAACCTCGCTCTGAGTGAGGCTCAGTGCAGAGCTTGAGTAAACTGGGATTGATTTGGTGAATGACAGTCAGGTGTGCAGCTCTCAGAAACTGCACGTTGGGGTTGCTGGGAGATGTAGTGCGTCCAGAACTCTGGAGATAGTTCCTGCTGCGGACCAGAGGGGGAGACAGAGCTCTGACTCCTGACGCGATCACAGACATCACAAATATTTGTACTTGAATTTTTCGAGTACTGATTGCAATACATATCTTTTTTCATATTAAAGATTATCTTTAGGTCTGATAGGAAATATGTCTGTCGGAAAAAAAGTCACCCCACCTGAAACTTCATTAACTGAATGTTCATGGGTTCTGCTTTGGCTCAAAGCTAGGAACAGCAGCTGGATGATTGTAATAATGGTTTGTTCGACGGAGGGAAAAGGTGGCAGCACATTAATCTGGGTTTAATGGCAGAGCCGTTTCTTTGAGATTACTTACAGGAGGAAAGCAGCGAAGAAGCTCATCAGTGACGTCCCAAAATAATAGCATTCATAATAGAGGCCATTCATTCACAACTGAAACCTTCTGAGTCACCCAGAGGATCCTGGAGGACGTTAAAGAAGCCAAGCTGTGGTTTCTCATGGACAGAACTTTGATCAAAGTGAGAGTTTACACTCTTGCATATCAAAAAACGCACCTCTAACATTGTAGAAATGCAATAAAAACATTAGAATTAACATATTTTTCTGAGTTATAAGTCATGGTTTTTTGGCATAGCTTGGCTGGGGGTGCGACTTATATGTGGTTATTATATATTCATTACTTCCTCAGTAACAGCCACTAGAGGGCGCTGTAGGTATGTGTGTCATTATTTGCTAGACAGCAACACAAAAGGAAGAAGCGCCAATCATTCTTGGGCGATGTCGGAATTCAACCCCTAACTACTAAAAACTATACAGTGCGGCACTATGAAGTGCCCTGAGTTCTGAAAGTAAATTGGATACCATGCTCACTACTTTAAAAAAAAAAAAAAATTTAAACGGCGGATATTCACAAAGTTCATATCTAATTGATATGAGCGTTTTGTGACGATTATTTATGAATCCACTGTCTTCTGGAGATAAAAACGTTGATGGTTTATTAAAAAAATACATTTAAATACATTTTTTGGCAAAAATTATTCCGACACAATGCATTGTGGGCTATATTCGCCGATCTAGTGAGTGTCAATGCAAACTGGTTTTTGGCAGAGACTTGGAATTGTAGATTGGGACAGAACTACAGAATAGTGAACGCACTACATGGTGAGCAGTAAAAGAATTTGGACACAACCAATTCCAAAAACAATTTTTCCCCAGGGAGGCGTTCAGGAGGCATCCGGACTAGATGCCGAGTCACCTAACTATTCTTTTCATGTTTCAAGTTTAGAGTTCTGATTTGATCCCACAATAAATGTTGGTTTTATTTTGCAGAGCTGTAAGCTGCAGCGTCTGCGTTGAGACTGAATGTTGACTTCCTGAAGCATCTCCTTTCTTTATAGTTTTACACTCATCACTGCTCTTCTCTTGTTTTTCAGCTTGGCGGCATCGAAAGAAGCTGCGGCGAGGAAGGCCACGACTCCGATGCCGCCGTCTGAGTTTCTGGACAAACTCATGGGAAAAGTTTCAGGTTACGATGCCAGAATTCGACCGAATTTTAAAGGTAGGATTTGCCACCAAGACTCAGTCGGATAAGGCGGGAATGTAGCCAAAGCTGGAAAAAAAAAAAAGTTTGATTTCTGCATTTTATTGAGAATTGAAGTCCATTTCTAGCAAAGCTCACCTTCAGAAAAAGGTTTGTATTTCTTGAATTGAAAGCTTGATCAGATGTAATGTGCTGTGCTCTCTGCTGAAACTCCCTGATGTCTTTGGTTGTTCTCAATCTCTTGATCTCTTTTACTTCTGCAGTGATGAATAAAGGTAATTCAGAACATTGCTGTAACCCTTTAAAGACAGATGTAGGGTGTCAGACCCCCAAACTTTTCTTTACATCTCCCTATAACTGCACCTGTCCGAACCTTTAAACAGCATCCCTGTTGTGATAAGTTAGGATGGCTAGCTGTCATGCTAGCTGGCTACATTCCTTGGTATCCACACAATATCCTGAGTGCTTGTTTTGGTGGTCAAGGTAATGTGCCCCCCTCCTGCTGCCAACCATGATGCATTAACAGGAGTTAGTGACTTTTCCCTGAATGTTAGCCCCCATAAAGACACATGTCAGAGGTTTCTGTTTTCAAGCGTCTCATTTCAAGAGCACGA
Organism: Oryzias curvinotus; assembly: GCA_023969325.1. Lineage (NCBI taxonomy): Eukaryota > Metazoa > Chordata > Actinopteri > Beloniformes > Adrianichthyidae > Oryzias > Oryzias curvinotus. The sequence continues at coordinate 32,059,138 of CM043715.1, read as the reverse complement.
CATACAAGTCAACTCAGGTAAAATCTTATTCTGACACGCAAAAGCCAAAAACAAAGACAAACACTGGGCAAAAAGCTGAAGACGGTTCAGACGAAACACAAAGAAACAGAACTGAAAATGGTTTCATCTCACAGTCTTTCTTACAGGATGTGAACTGGTGCATTGGATTCTTGCTGCATGTTAAAAACATCAGGTGGCCCACTGGATGAAAACTATTTTCTGTACTGGTGTTTGTGTGTTACTCCACCTTCTTTCGACCCACCGAGTATGAAGCCGCTGCTCAGTCTGTGACTCGCTGTCCCGCTCATGGCTGCAGATTGACTTCAGGTCCTTTTAAAGGTTCACTCACTAGCTGCGTTTCCATTGACAATACAATTGCACAAATTGGACTTGCGATACTAAGTTCACCAAATGGCAACACGACAATCAAAAAAAAAACTAGTTTTAGCACTTGGAGAAAGGGATTTTGGAGGAGTGTCAAGTTAATGTGTTTTCCACTGCAGTGGAAGAACTTTTTGTAAATTAAATGAGTCATGTGACCATCAGCCGGATGGCGATGCGATTCTTAGGAACTGGAGGCCTTGGGCGCTGCATAGCAGGCGCCACCAGAGGTCCCACAGCGTCACACAGCTCAGCAAAAGTCTGGCGTGTCATGTGGAATTGTTGGATCCACAGTTCCTCTGGAAAGCCATCGTTTCCCAAAATGGCTTCATCCGTAGCCCCTCCCACGTGGCCGCTCCACGGCCTGAAGAAGACGCCAACGTCTCCTTTGATGGATGATGACGAGCGCTCGCTGAATTTTGAAAGTATCTCAACATTTCTAGAATTTCAACAAAGTTTGGTGAACCGGTGTGGTGGAGACGCAGCTAATGAGGACCAGATTTAGAAAAATGCCGGATTTTCAATCGTTTGGAGAAGGTGGTTTGACTCTAAACTTTAGCGGTGACGTTTTACACATTTGTGAAAGAGTTTCCAGTGTTTGTCATCAGAGCTTTAACATGCGAACTGATCGATAAAAACGTCCTACTATTCAGATTTGAATGGTTCTGAGACTCCAAAGTCCGTTAAACACAGCACACAGAGGGTGAACTAAAGACGTTCTGGTCACGAAAAGGTTATCAGAAGTAAGCAGTGAAACAATGTTTTCTTCATCGTTTTGGTTAACGCAGTACCCGCTTTAACCTAACGCTAACGACCTAAGCTCTTGGAACTACCGTATCCATTTGACCATGTATGCAGTTGAGCCATTCTTTTTATTTGACTGTAGTAAAGTGTTGCACATAAGTGCAGAGCTGCTTATCTAGGCTGCAGAATCAGTTGGCATGACGTCAAGCACGGAAACGGTTGAAGATCAACGGTAGTTCGGACACTGGCGCTACAGATCCGGTGTTCTCGGTTTCTTCCATCGACTATTTTGATCTTATCTGGGATATTTATGCTTTGAACTTTTATGTCAAAGTTAAACCAATAGAAAATGTGTGAGCGTTTCCTACTTCAGCATCATTTGACCCTGAGGCAATTTCCTTTTGGACTTCCCCCGTGAGGCGGTACAGAACCACAAAGATGCTGCACATATCAGTACGTCCCAGGAGGAGTTAGAGGAGGGGATTGGGGGCGGGGGGGTCCGGACGTTCTGGCCTGAACTGCTGGAACTTCAAGTGTTTGGGGTTTTCTTTTACTCTGTTTCAGCTGTAATATTTCCTGTTAGCACACTTAGCATTGCATTTATCATAATAGATCCAAAGGTGTTAAGCTAAATTTAATAAAAACAGTTCATTGAAGCCTCTTTTAAAATAATATTTATGTTCTAGTGTTATATCTAATGTGGAATGTAGACAGATCGATGAACGTTTTTTGGGTTGTATCTCATTTCAGGGGAAAGTTTTTGCTTATCACATAATAGCTCAGCTACTACAGTATTTACCAGTCATTTCATATTCATCAGTAGTTCATGTTTTTAGCGTTTGCAGAACTTTGTTCTCCACCAAAGATTATTTTCAGCCATTTTTAAAGGGTTTTGTATTTCACTTCATATATTCATCATTTAAATCATATCTGTTTTGTTGATTTTCATTTAGATTTTTAGGATGTTTTCAGTTTTTTGGCAGTAAACTAAAAACAAAAGACTCGTTTCAACATTAATTTGAGCATTTTCAGTAATTTTTCACAGGTTATTTTTTTTTCACTTTTGTTTTCTTTTTTTCCCCCATTTTTTCTGCACTTCTGAAACTGTCAAATGTTTTTAGGCTTTTAACGTCTGAAAAAAGCCGTAGATCTTCAAATCCTGGTAAATTACAGCCTCTACTGGTTTTGAGTGGACTCCTGTGGGACTCGCCTCCTGGTCCTCCTCCTTTTTGAGGCTGATGTTGCAGGAGTCCCACAGGAGAACATTTCCTCTGGCTTAATTTGCCTAATCTACGATGCACTTTAGACCAGAGTGGAAATGCTTAATACTTTAAGACAGACGTAATCTTTAAGCTGCAGGAAGAAAAGCTCGTAGCAGAACCTGGAGAGGCGACTCTTTATGTTACTGAGGTTCCATCATGTCAGGATGGGAAGATGAAGGAGACTCCTCATCTTCACAGATGATTAAAGAAGAGGACGTTTTAATGTTTTACAGACCTACAATCCTATTTCATGTCTGGAAATGCTCCACGGAAGCTTTTCCAGACAAGAGTCCTGAAGGAAAAATGGAGGATGGGAGGGTTTTCATGCAGATTTTTTAGGATCAAAGCTGATTTGGGCTCAAAACGAGTCTGTTGTTTTTCTGAGTTCATTTTATAAATGATTGTGTCGTCTGAATTTAATTCTAGTTTGGTTTGAAACAATCCAATAGATGCACTTGAGGCAGTGGCGGACTTAGCAGTTTGGGGGCCCCGGGCGAATAATTACATGGGGCCCTCTGTACTCATTTTATTTTTAAATCTTTACCTATGAATAACTTTCCTACTGGTCTACTTTTAGACAACACCAATGTCAAGAATCTAAAGAATAAGAATGAAAATGTAAAAAACTGAATTCACATTTAAATGTTAAGGATGTATTTTACATTAAAACCATTATGTTTATTAGATGCACTAATTTGTTAATCCCTCAATTCCTAGAAGGAACAAAGAATGATTTTCTGTCTCTAATTTGTCGGGTTTTACTAAAGAAGCAGAAGAAACAGAATTTTTTTATTCTGTTCCTGTTTTTCCTTTTTATTTCTCTTCCAGCACTGTCTCCAACACAGTGTCCTCCTTTCTCTTTGCATTTTCCTCTTTTCACAGCCTCTCAGATCACTCGGCTTCATTTCACCATTTCTTTAAAAAACAGCTTTGAATCATCATCTAATCTCTGCCAGTGTTGCCAGATAAAGTCACGGTTTTCCAGCCGTAAGTCATCTAAAGACAACCAGGCCAACAAAAAAACACACAACATATGAATTAGTGATTAATTATCAGTAATTAATCATCAATTATTTATTACTTCCTGATTTGATTAAAGTCCAACTTGAAATAATGGATTCCTACAAACTTTACTAACAATCACTGATGTTTTACTCAAATGTTAACAACAATAAAAAAGGAAAGTGGATAAAAACACAAATAATTAAACAATATAGGAGTGGTAGTTCTACCCATCAAGAACAAAAGTGGAAAATATTCTTTTATTTTTACCTTTCATGAATTTATGTGAGATCAAATTAAGAAAATGTATTAAAGTATTAAACAAAACATTAAGAACTAAATCCAGTATCACCTCAGAATACTCCAAAAAGTACTGTAAAAAGTAACATTTATATGTATTTGTAAATCAAATGATCTTTTATGTTATATTAATACAAAAATCTTAGTTGTTTTTCTGCCTCATTCTGTCTTTTCAGCGCAGTTTCATGTCAGATCTGAAATGAAAAACATGAAATGTCATATAGAAAGGGAGGACATGGAATCAAAATGTCTGGAATGTAAAATAATATTAATAAACTTTACATTATTAGCATACGCTGAGAAAACTACAGGAACAATCAACCCGACGTCACTCAGGATTGCGTAATCTCAGAACTCGCAGCCTCATACTGATGTTAAACAGGAAATAAGATCAAATAAGTGATTTTGAGGATGTAAAGGGTTAGAATGATTAGAATCAAACTCATAAATGGCTTTTCAGGCACACAGGTTAGTGTGAACACACATTTATTTTCTTATCAGTAGGCTTTACATGGCAGCATGTGAGGAAGACGACGGGTGAAGCACTGCCTGTCACCTTCCTCTCCCCAGCGTGCACACATCTGCTTGAAACGTGTTTCAGCTCCAGAACCGATCCAAACCCGCCCAAATGATGTCCATCTTCTGCCCGCAGAGTCAGAATAAAAACCGCCCTTTTGAGCTGGAAACCGCCCGATCTGGCAGTGCTGCCTCTGCTCACTAACTCTGGAGTCTCTTGGACTCTTGGACCACTTGCTGTTGACTGGAATATACCATTGCTGCAGAAGGACGGGGGAGGACCAGAAACATTGACATGATCAGTATTGTGCCAGTTCAGTGATTTGGGGTACTTTTTTCACTCTTACATTAAATAATGAAGGATGTAAAATTTATTTTAGACATTTTTATAAGTGTTCAGCTTGGGGCCTCTAGACTGTAGAGGGCCCCAGGCATTGCCTACCTTTGCCTCCAACCCTGAGACTTTGAGCTGGCACTGTTATGACTTTTAAGCTCAGAAGTTCTTACATCTCTGTTTTTGACCTTTTAGTCAATTTACCTTTTCTTTAAAAGTCATTTAATACCATCTTGGTCGTTGACTAAAGTCTGTATCTATACTTAGGCGAGTACCTGTTTGTAGAACTGTTTTTTAATCTATGTTTAAAGTGGATGATTTGGGATTAGGGCATGTTTTCATGACGAATGAGCGTTCCTTTTATATAATCTGTTTAGCTAATTGCGTAAGGCTCTATTGTTAGCAGACAGGCAGGATGCGAGTTTCCAGACTCTTTCATGGCTGTCAGGTCGACGGAGAAGCAAAGCGTGAGCGCTCCGACTTGCTTATTCATGCAGTTTGCATTCATGTCTGCGTCTGTCCCGTTCCTGCTAACTACACCCAAGCATCATCTTTCTCATGAAATAAACAGTTTGACATTTCTGCTCCTGAACCAACTCCTAGGAAAGTGGAATAAAAAATTAGACGAGGGATTTAGTCAGGAGGCGAACCGAACCGCAGTCATGCGAGAGTCCTCCAATCTGTTCCTGACAGTCCAGACGCTCTGAACTCTGCTGGGTCTCGTTTAGAAATTTTTAACAGACCTTACTTGTTTTAAAGTGTATTTCTAATTTAGAGCTGCAAAGGTGTTATTATTCTAACTAGTTAGGGAGTCTGCTCGGCAAGGGTATTGTCTTCATCCTGAAACTCTAGATCCATCTGAAGCTTTCCAGCGGATCTTTTCTGCCCCTAGTTTCTTATGCCATTAGCCAAAGAGGATTTATTTTTATGAAAATGCTTGATGCCCAACCCCAGGTCATGATGGTACCGCCACAGGCTGCAGGAACTAGATAAGAGCATCGCTTTCTCTGCAGCTTCCTCCTGTTTCATCTGATGGTGGTTTTAGAACCCAGGACCAGTTAGAGATGCACAATTCAGACAAATATTCACGCCGGTGTGTGAACATTTCAGATTCTCTTGCGGTCTCCATTCAGACAATAGTTTCGTACCAACGTCTGACATCTTCACAACGCGGTTGTGGTGCTGACTTCTACAAAAACAGCTAAGTGTCCATAAATCTCCAGAGACGTCGGCGTGAGGACCTCCAGCAGGTTTTCTGTCTTCTCCAGCTCCAAATCCAGCAGGTGCTCTGAGGAAGCTGCTCTTTGTGGAGGCTGTCGTTGTTGGTTTCAGAATCGAATCTTGATGTCTTCCTTAAGCAATGATGAAAACCCTTTCTGGTGAGGGAAATGCTGGTCCACACTATCATACACCCCCCACCGTACCACGGCAGTCTTCTCCATCATCTTCACACTTTGATCCTACAATCCATCCTTCCGGTTAGCTGCTTTCAAAAAGTTCCCCAATCATGAAGCCGAGAACTGCAATCCTTAAAAACAGCAACCGCACCAAAACCCCCGCTGTTCCTCCTAGCATGGGGGAGACGTCTCTTCTGAGGGTGTAATCTCTGTCTCTGGCATTTCCTGTCCTCTTGACCAGTTTGGAGTAGGTACCATGACCAGCTCCAAATATGGATGAACGTGAACCTGTTTTTGTCTGGGTTTTTCCAGATCTGTCAAAAGTGACTTGGTGTTTTGTGAAGCAGAGATCAACCCAACGCTGTGGTGGGACTGATGCTCAGAGTCACGGAAGAACCGCAAGTCGTGGACAAACTTTTCATGGATGCAGCTCTGCTGCTCTGTTCAAAGAGATGGGGCGATACTTCCCAACTTCATAGTGTTTATTTCCTAAAAGTATTTTTATTAACTGACTAACTACAACATTGTAACATAAATTTAATAGACAATCACAAATGTATTTTGAATTAGGAGTAAATACTTTCAAAAATGGATTTGTTCTTTTCAATGTTGATTCCAAAACCAGTTTGACTTGTTATAAAAAAATAGTTTTCCCTGTCGTTGTGAATTCCTACACTAAAAGCAGAAAAACAGTTCATTTCATTAAAAATGCAAGAAATAGATTGATTTAATATAACTTCATTTGGCATCCTTTAAGTGAAGATCGATTTGAACAGATTATTCATCCTTTTTAAGGGTAATAGCTCATTACAGAAAATTAGAATGGAGGCCTTCTAAAAGTAAAAATGCTGGAAAACAAACATCAGAATTATATCAGGAATATGACAAATATGACAAATGTCTTATGATTCCGTGTTATTTTCTGGTTAAATGAGCTTCGCCTTGCAGCAGCCGTGGACGGGTTTGTGTGAGCAGAACTTCAGAAGAAAGACAAGAGTTTCTCCCAAGGCAGCAGAAATCTGGTAGGAAATGACAGCGAATCACGACTGGAATCTCCATCGTCTGAGCTCAAGCTTCCCATTGATACAGCGGGTTCTTCCATCGAGTAAATGAGAGGAAACGCTCCTGACACTTTCAGGACAGGACATTCATAATCTATGACTTCCTCTCCTCCATTTTGTCTGTCGACTCTCTCCTTCCAGCCCACTTTTCCGCTTCCATTCTTTCTTCAGGGACTCATTCATGCTTTCTACATTTCTGATATTGGCGTCCAGCTTCGGTCATTTCCTGCATCACGGTGGTTTATAGGAGTGTATGCGCTTGTCTATAAGCTCCGCCTTTCTCTGAGATTACATTTCCTTCAGAGCGAGCAGGAGTCAAGGTCATTGGACCAAGCTCCTTCTGCATTCTCGCTTAGCCGTCGTTGATTTGTGAAACAAATTGGACGACTTTGACCCGTTGAAGCGTCGCTGCGGTCAGGGGCCGGCGTCACAGGACAACCTCCTCCCGCTCGTTATGAATGCCCAAGTGTCGAATGGAGTGTCGAACCGATAAATGAGGGTATGAGAGGAGGGAGATAGCGAGGGGGGAGTGTTGATGGAAAAGCGCCTCTGCTGGTGTCTGCGCCGGCGTGATACCCTTTGTGTTTGTGCACACTTGATGAATGGCGCCGACTACAGCTGCGACTCCCCTCATCTTCTCCGCCATAACCTTGTCCTTCCTCATCACTCAAGCCCAACAGCAGCAAGGGCGACCGGGCCTGCGGAACAGAAGCCCCTAACCCCTCCTGAATCTGCACCTGAAAATACCCAAACCCACGAGTTTGGTGGGAAAATTTCACTTGTTTTTTTTTGCTCTTGAAGCCTTTTTCTGATCAACATGATAAGGTAATTCTGTCCGCTCCTGCTGCTCAAACATTTGCTGCTGCATCGAGTTTCACCATCTAACTTCCGTTTTCCTGCATCTCTATCTCTGCTCAGCGGGGTTGGGGGTGTCGAGGTGGGGCGCTGGTTATTAGCTGTCAGAGCCTCACGTTCGTTTGCTCTTATCAGCACTTGTTTAATGGCTACTTAATTGGATTAATGGTCTTAAGGTAATGAGTTTGGGATAGAAGAACGGCGGCATGGGGAGAGAGAAATGGATGGAGGAGAGACAGTAGAGGGGAAAATATGTAAGAGGTGGGGCTTTGCAAACTGGTCAGTGTTGGAGGCATTGACTATATGAGAACTGGACTGAGAGGCCCCTCCCCCTGGCATTCCAAACAGGAAGTATCCACTGGTTCCAAGAAGCCAAAATCCCGTAGACTTCTATAGATAAATAAACAGCTGTTACTCTGTCATCCTATTGGTCAGAAGAACCGTTCTGGATCTGAAACCTTTTTGAACATGTTCTTGATAGTTTTTCAACAAAACATTTTTCTGGAATCTTTTTGACTCAATAAAAGTTGGTGGAGCCTGCTGGCCCCCACATTCAATGTTCAAAACATTAAACAGATTTCGCGTGGCCCACTTTCAGCAAGTTCACTCCTGATTGGAGAGTGGTTGCCAGAGAAACAATGACTCTGACTGACTCAGACCAATCACTGCTTACTGATGACCTCTAGCTCCGACAAGGCGTTGTCCATATTCCAAAAAAATGGCGACTTGACTTGATTTGGTTGGGGCCAGGAGTTAACCATTTTCTACGGATGATGTCACTCTAGCTCAGTCCAGTTCTCAGAAACAGTCAGTGGCTGTAGGGGTCTAGATGAAGCACTCTGAGTGAGGACAGCAGCAGTCTTCAGAGGAGTTCAGGTCACCTTTGGTTTGCTAAGACTGTGGAGAACATTCAAACTCGAAGAAACTTCAAAGATCATGAAACCGAGTCAGAAGTGGGACGGTTAACGAACCCCTCAAAACCTTCTGTTTGTCTATTCAGATGTGAACCTGCTGCCTTCTGGGTTTTCTTGAGTTCACCGAACTGAGGGAGAACATTCTCCTTCAGGATTTTTCGTCTTGACTGCTTGTTCCGCCAATGCCCCCACCATCATTCTACCATCACCTTGTCTCGCTGTTCTTTATTTTTTCTCTGAAGGTTTTTTAGTTTGAGTCCAGATGTTTGGGGACTCTAACCCTCCAGATGCGTCCTCCTCTGTGTCATCAGATGATTTGTCTTGAAGAAACTAAACTGGCTCTTTCAGTAGATCTTTTCTTGTCCATGACAGAAAGTTTAGGGACATTCATGCTGCTGGGTAGAGACCCTCACGAGTGAAGACAAAGAAACCAAGCCTGATTCCGCTTTTGGATGAGGAAGGGCAGAAGTCGAATGTAAAGCAGCCAAATGTTTGATAGAAGCCAAAATGACAAGCTCATTAACCAGAGTTCAGAAGGAGCTGATCAGGAGAACTGCCAAACGAGCCGAAAAAAATGAATGAAGGCTATAAATACCCTCCATCATGTCTCCTTCCTGCTCTAAAGATAGCAGAAACTTGGGATCTCTTTTAGCTTGAGGCGGTGCGAAGCTAATGTGGGCTGTGTGAGAGGAGTTGATGGCTACATTAATCTGTCTTCCTCCCTCTGCACTCCACTGGTCCATGGCTAATAAGTTTAAAAGGAGGGGAATACGGCTCTGTAAAAAGCGATCCAGTCCTCCTGCGACTCCCATCACACCTCTAATTACCAGCTTGGGGAGGAAAAGAAAAGGTCCAAGCCCGCCGTGTCATTGTTCGAGGCCTCACTGAGAGGCTGAAGATGTTTACAGCCGAGACGCAAACGCGTGACGCCATGGCTTCAGGCTCGACATGGCAGACGCCTTGCATTTGTGGCTGAGAACAACTTTTTCTCGGGTTGTTACCCGAGCAAAAACTCGTGAACTGAGTCCTAATTATCAGCTGTTCTGAGATGGAGAACCCTGAAAGAGCAGCAGTGAAAACCAGGATGGCTGCAGCTAAGGGCTTAGTGAGAAATCGCACCGGGAGGGAGGGAAAAATTGCCTTTCGTGGGTACAAGAAGATTATAGACTTTAAGTCACCTGTCTACAACAGTTCATGGGCACGACGAGTACTTTCCATCCATCTGAGAAGCCATTTCCTTTTTCTTTTCAGTCTGACAATGACAGATTACAATATTGCTGCCGGTCCTCCGCACGCTGTAGTCGCCATCCTTCATGAAGGCAGTTGTCAAGTACAGCGGGCCGGGTTCACCAGAGTCTGATGCAGCTTGGAGGCAAAAGAAGTCAGATCTGAATCCGGATCTGCTGCTCCAGAGAAAAATCCTGCCGTTTGGAACTTGGTTGATGTGTTGCCGCCTTCATGATGAGGGACTCACCGGCCCTTTCAGACCTAATCTGGACTATGTTTGATGGTTTTAAGGTCTGCTACACCTTGATTGGAGTTTAGCCACAGTGTTCTAGGTTTATTCAGTTTTTAGCCCACAGAAAAAACTTGGACCACTTTGGAGAACCTTGGACCACTCATAGTCTAACGGTCAAATTGGTATTATCTGGATTTGGATTGGCTGATGTGCCTTCACATGGTGCTGCATCATTAGGCCTTACAGATTATGAAGGACTTTCATCAAGCATCTTGAAACATTTATGAGGGTTTAGAGTTTATTTCCGTCAGCTCATGTTTCCTCTAAGAACTCATCTCTAAAAGAGTCACCAAGTTGGGGCAGATGTTTCCAACTAGCTCAATAAATTCACAGTGTCTGTATTGTTAACTGACTTCTTAGGTTCTTCTGTTATCAGACACGGTTGTGTTTTCACATACCTGACATGTTTCGTTGGACGTCGAAACATGTCAGGTATGTGAAAACACAACCAAACACACAACCTTGTCTGGTATCAGGTGAACCTAAGAAGTCCAATGTCTCCAACTGTTCTCATTTAAGGTTCTTAGTTACAAAACGCGGCTGATTAGAAAATGAAAATTACAATCTTAACCTCAGGAGGGATTCTTTAACGTTTGACGAACTATCAGGTGAAGCATACAGAAATGCTGACACAAATTACGCTGCTGCTTTTATTTAATTCAAATTTATGTTTAAATGTGCACAATTGGGACTAGAGAAGTGCATGGTTTCGGTTTTAAATGAGAAAAGGGGACTATGGATGCAAATTAGCATCATTGCTAGAATCCAGCATGTTTATGCCTATCATTGTTTGATAGATGTTCATTAAATACAGGTAAATAAAGTTTAAAACAATGTGAGTAAAATGGATCTGTTTCTTTTGCATTTGTTTATTTTGGTGTTACAAAAGAATCGGATGAGCACTTTAAGGACTCGGCAGATACTTAAATCAGAACAAGATCGGTGCTAAAGTGAGATAATCCTGTTTCAGCGGTTTTGAAGGTGTTTCAGGAACTTCTGTGAACAGGTAAAGACGTTCTAGAAACTATCAGAAATGAGTGCAGATGCTTTATAGGCTGTTGCTGGCGTGTGAAGGACAGCTTCAGTCCTGATGCTTCAGCCGCACCGTCAGCGGAGTTGGACGGTTCTCTGCTGATGAGCAGAAACCTACAGACGAGTCGGCCTCGGATCCCAGCAGACCCGGAGTGGCAGTCGCAGGAAGGGAGGAGCAGCTTTTGTCTTTTCTTATGTTCTGGCCCGAACTTTACAGACAAATCCAATAAACCGTGAATCTACTCTGACACGTCCGGCAGAGTGGAGGATTGACTTTCCTGAAGGGATCGGGAGGAAAAAGGCCTTGTCACTGCGGGGCAATGAATCGCTGGTGCTCCTGCTTTCTTGGCAGCTTCTCTCTGCGGACTCTCTTTATGCGTCTGACAGAAATGAAATGAGAGCTTGAAGATTTACATCTTTGGTTTTTTTTTTTTTGGGGGGGGGGGGGGGATCTTGGCGTCAGTCTTGAGTTTGTTGTTGCCGTTGTCAAACATGTAAGTCACTCATCAAACCTGTAGTCTTGAGGAAACTGCCATACCTGAAAGCCAAAAAGAGGCCAAAATTCACCTGAAGCCAGTTTGACATGTAGTCTTTGCATCTTCTCCTCTTCCTCGTGCTCCTCTTCCTCTCTCTGGCCTTCTGCATCCCCCCCTGTAGTGCATTTTGCTAGTATCTGAAGCTCCTTCTGATTTAGCTGCATTGCAACTCCTCTTCATCTCAGTGCATCGCCTCTCCTCTCCTGCCCGCTGCAATATGGCAGTAGTTTGCGTCTCTGCAGACGTGTGCATCCCCTCTTTCCTGCTAATGCCTTCACAGTATGTTGCCCCCCCCGTCCTTCCCTGCCCCTCCCGAGCTGCCCCTTCTGCCACACACTCGCAGAGTGTTGGCAGCAGTGTGACACCGTAGCTAACCGAGCCTTGCTGTCTTGTTTTGTACTTGATAGACAAAGCGGTTGTTTTCCTTAAGGAGGAGAAACAACCCAGACATGGAAACGTGTTGTTAGTATTTGCTGTGTTTAATTCTGATCTTTTTTTTATTAGACCCCAAAGGCTCCAAAAATGAAGCTACTCACAAGAAAGGTACTTTCTTTTTTTTTTCTCTTTTGATTTCTGACTCTTCTTTTCTTCCCTGCTCATCGTTTTGTGTTTAACTCTGAATTCTGAAGGCATATACGTCTCTACATGTGTGTGCTCTGACTGAACTTATCCAGAAAGACGTTCAGTCACTTCCACAGACAGACTGAGTTCCCACTACAGCAATGTGAGATTTTCCTTCTCTGCAGTCAGTCGGGATTTAGTTACATTTCAGGACAACTTCTGAGTCACAATGAAATTCTGTGCTGTAGCTTTTGTTTATATCGTCAAATATTAAATGAGGTGAACACGAATGAAGTCAAAAACTCGTTAAAAGGTTTTTAGACATTTTTGGAAGCTTCACTTTAAAAGCAGTTTGGCCTTCAAGACCCATTCCGATGATAATTGTGTTCTAACATGTTCTTGTGGCCTTTTTCTGATCATGGAGGACATATAGAAAGAACGTTAAGATCATTACTGCATTTCTAAGTATTTATTTATTCATATTGTTGTTGATCTGCTCCATTCTGATGATGAGCAGACAAACAGATCCATGATCGTCTTTGTTTTCCTAGTCTGAGCTGGAATCTGGATCAGAACTGGACGGCTGGATGGATCTGATGCTGTTCGGTGCTTTTGTTGCACCGATAATGTTAGGTTGGGGCTGTGAGCTATTGGGAAACAGAGGGATGATGGGAAGTGAGGACAAGCTTCCTCCGTACCATCAGTCCCGCCCACAACTCAACAAGTGAATTCCTAATGAACTCCTGGCGCTCTGCAGAAACTATGTCCTAGAAAGCAACACAGGTTTTTGGATTTTGGCTAAAAAGGACATATTCATAATAAAAGACCACTGGTAACGCTTTGAGCGTAGGTCAACTGCAGTGGGTCTTTAAAAACTGTACTAAATACATTAAAACACCATCAGCCAATGAGACACTTCGACAGATTATCAGCCAATGAAAAGCCTCAGGTCCGATGAAGAAGGAAGCGAAGCACTTATGATGTTTGAGGCTTCAAAAATTCCATAAACTTCAATAATGTGTAAAAATGGCAACTGAATTGACTTCATTTAGTTGGAGCAGGAAATAAACCATTTTCTATAGGTGATGTCACAATCACCCACTCCAGTTCTCTCAATGGTTTGGACCAGCCATGTCCAAAGTCCGGCCAAAATACCAGGCCAAATACAGCCCAGTTTCAAATATCCAGCAGGCTCCTTTTATAAAGTCAATAATATACACCCAGCAGTGTACGTTGTAAGGCGTTATACATAAACCTGTGGCAACATTGTCATGTGACCCTTCTGTGACACTTTTTTAGCTCATTTCTAAAATGTCAATTGTAAATAAAAAGGAAAAGTTGACAGTGAGGACCCCTGCTTCCACAACAAGTGGACATTGGCTTATTATTTGTGAAATGGAGACTATGACTGTTTTCAAAAAGTTCAGTGTCAAATGGCAGAGGAGACCCGCTAACTACAACAAGCAAAACAGAACAAGCAAATATATATATTTATAATGAAAAGACCACTGGGAACGCTTTGAAAATAGATCAGAAGATGAGTGAGTGGGACTTTAACGTGAATTTCATTCAATTAAGAGACAAAACGTCTTTGGTTTGGCAGCTCAAACATGCTTTTTTTCGGCATGATGAAGACAGCCGTGATGTAATTGGTCAGATTAGATTCTCAGGAAAGCATATTAAACATCAACATTTAAGGTGGTTTGCTCCAGTTGGCTCCCAAACTTCTGAATCTTCACAGTCTGATAGGCTGAAGCCTGAAAGGTTGACTTTCCTTTAATTGGTGCTCCAGGCATCAGCGCCATCATGAAACACCGTCCACTGGATCCAAATGATCCAGTGGATCTCCAGTGTTTGTCTTTGAAGCAAACTTTACCTTCAACCATCCTAGAAAACCCCAAAATCCGGTGCAATGTTTGAATGGTCATAAAATATTAAAATTTTAAAAATGAATCATGAGACCAGATCTTCAGGACAGACCATAGGAAAATACACAAATGTTCCATGTAGGCTTGAGAAGTTCTACTGTGTTCCTCACTTGACTGTAGGACAACCATAAAATCAAACACGCACTCTCTGATATGGAAGTAATTCCTCATAATCTATCATTTATAACAGAAGTTATAAGTCTATTCTAAAAATAACCCGCAATGGATCAAATCCAGAACGTAAACATTTTGTTTTTTTAGTTATGTTAGACGTTTTAAGGCTGTAACTCTTCACTACACATTTTCTACACTTTTCGCAGACAAACGTGAACATTTTCTCTCTCAAAGTTCAAAACCTTTGTAGAAAAATAAGATTACAGAATGAAAACAAAGATTTGATTGCAATCGAAGGTTTGTGGAAATATGGCAAACTGAACATATTCTGTACAGGAAACACGGCATGGAGAAGTTAGATTGACAAGGGCCGGCAGCCAATCAGGACACAGAACACAGTGCGCTGTAAAACAAACAAAAAAAGCATCCTTAGCTGCACGAAAAAAAATTTGCAAAACTACAGTGAACCATGTTCTAGTGAAGGAAGATTGCATCACAGTTTTAATTCAGGAGGATAAAGAGTGCATGAAGAGTAATGACACACATGTGATGGCGAAAGGTTTTAGGACTAACGGCATGAACTCGTGCTGCTATTGCTCAGGCAATAGAAGTGATCAAAAGTACAGTTTGATGATGTTAACCCAAGCTTCAAACTAGCCTGATTTGTTTCGTATCGTGTAACAATCATGAGTTAATTAGTTAAATTTAGTCATTCAAGCTTATTTTTTAATGAAATAATCTTATAATAGGTAAATACACTTGTTTTTAACCACTCCTGACATGACACTAAATTAGGAGGCCTTATGTGTTTTATGAATCCTCCAAAATGTCAGATGACTAATGATGATTAAATGTATTGGAGCCTTTCTTTTTAAAAATGGCTGCTGATTTTATTGCTCAGCCTCTTAAGATACTTTGTAATCTGTCAATTGAAAATCAAGAAATTCCTTCAACTTTTGTTACTCCTCACTTAAAAGGAGGTGACCCAGCAGTTTTATCCAACTACAGGCCAATCTCCAATTTGTGTGTCTTGTCAAAAACTTAAAGAGTTTTGTACTCAGAAGAGCTTCTCTCAACGTTGAAGTCAGGCTTTAGGAAAAAGCACAGTACCATTACTGCTGCTACAAAAGTGATAAATGACATTCATGTTGCTCTTGACGAAAAGCAGTACTGTGCTGCGCTCTTTATTGATCTGTCAAAAGCATTTGACACTGTGGACCACATTGTGTTAAAACAAAGGCTTATCAGTTTTGGCCTTTCAGATCATGTAGTCTCCTGGCTCACAAATTACTTGAGTAACAGAACCCAATGTGTTAGACATGACGGTTTGTGCTCTGCATTCTAACTTGTACACAAGGGGGTGCCACAGGGTTCTGTATTAGGACCCCTCCTATTTGTCATGTATATCAATAATATAGGTTAAAATGTGTCTGATGCAAATATGCATTTTTATGTCGATGACACAATTATTTATTGCTTTGACCCATCCCCTGCCACTGCTGTTACATCTCTGCTAAAAGCTTTTGACACAGTACAGCGCACATTTTTCCAGCTAAATTTAATGGTTAATGCAGACAAAACCAAATGAATGTTGTTTTCAAACTCCAGAAAAACACCACAGGTTTTCCCTACAATCTCCACTTCTGGAAGGAAATGAAATTGAGGTGGTACGTGTGTACAACTATCTGGAAATCTTGATTGATGATGCACTGTCATTCAAGCCCCACATTGAGAATCTCGTTAGGAAACTGAAATTGATACTGGGTTATTTATTCCAAAACAAGTTTTTTATTTATTTGGGAGTAAAAAGTCCCTTGTTACAGCAACTTTTTTATCCATTTTAGATTATGGAGACCTTTTATATATGAATGTTACAGCTCAATGTTTGAGTAAGCCAGTCTTTTGAACGGCTCTTTGGAATGAACAGATCCAAACGATTCGGCTCCCTAAAAAGAGCCAGAAATCCCATCACTAGCAGTTCCAAAGGCTCAGTGGAAAACAGTAAAGTGCAAAACAGTGCATTGGTTTAGCCTCCCTTCTCTTTAGCTGAAGATGCTAACCGCTGTAGCACTGCAGGCGTTTTTACACAGTGTCTCCTGTCAGTCGTCACTAATATGTATGTGGCCCTAATTCATATGCACAGAGAGAGAGGAGGAAGGCCTTGCATTTGGTCCGGTCACATGGTCCGTCCTGTGATTACTGCTGCAGGACGCTCCAGACATTTACAGCTGGTGATGGAGCGAGCAGCAGGGGTGGTGCTGGGTAATCTGTCTGTGCAGAGAAACAGCCGCAGCACAATCCAACCAGCATCTTTCAATCAGATTATGTGTTTTTTTATGGTACCAGCAGTGGAAAAGAGCTGATTGAGATGTTGCTGTCAGAAGTCAAAGCTCAAATTCATCCGCCTCCGCCACAAAAATGATCCTTTTGTGCCTCATTTAAAACCAGTGAATAAAGTTATCAAGAGGGCTATGTTGCTTTGCAGACTAAAGACCTCAATTACCTCCTGTGCTTTTTCCGTGGCAGGAGACGGTGTTTCATATTAGCAGACAGCAGCCCGTCTGCCTGCAGGCTGCAGCCGTGCATAACTTACCCCACGTTCGGAAAGGGAGGACAAAGCTGCAGAGCTAATAAATGACAGACTGACTCATTTCAATATGCAAACAGAGAGCAGGCAACTTTAAGACGTGGACAAAACAAGAGCCAGTCAATCCGCTGCAGGTTTTAGATGACGGCATTTCAGCTACAGTTAATCTGCTAAATGAGCCTAGCATGATGCTAGACGCCGTTTAGATGAAACCTAATTAAAAACTGCACAAGTCCGACTGATCAAACAGATGTTCTTATCCCGGCAAGTGGAGAATTGATTTCTGAAGCTTGGACATTTGGCTGTGATGTAAGCATTGACTGTAGATGAGAACTGGACTCAGTGACCCCAAACAGGAAGTACCTGCTGGTTCCAAGAAGCCAAGATCCCCTAGACTTCCATAGAGACATAAACAGCTGTTACTCAGTCATTCTATTGGTCAGAAGAACCGTTCATCATCTGATACCTTTTTGAACGGGTTCTTGATAATCACCATTTTTTTCATGATATTCAAGGTAATCAAGTTATAAACTACGATGGCTGAGAAGTGCAAAACATGTCTACATTTAAGATACAACAACAACAAATCCCAGTACAAATGAACAAATACGGAAACACAACAACAAAAGCAGATTCACGGCTTCTAACAGAAATATAAAACCAATCGTGTTTGATTTTTTTATTTTTATGTTTTCTTAGTGGAATATAACCAAAACTCTAAAGCATTTTTCAAAGTATACTACATAAATGACAAAATGTTAGCAGGGAAATTTTGTGTCACTGGGGTAGAGGTTCCCTTTCTCGACAGCAAAATGAGAAAAATGAAGCGAGCAGCTGCAAAAAGAACCCATTATTCTAAACACAGAACGTACCAAAAAAACATGGTGCGTTTTATTGCATATCTGAAAATACTTTGACTGTTTCTATTTATATCATAATGAAAATAATAGTTTAAAAAACAAACATGGTTGTAACATTCTTCTGTTGAGGTTTCTCGCTCGTTGCTGTTTTTTGTGCATTGTTCCTATGATGTTGTCTCATATTTGTTCATAGTACTGGAGTTTTTGGATCTTAAATGTAAGCGTTCTGACTCTCGACCCCAAACGGATCAATCGAATGCCTCAATAAAAGGTGGAGACTGCTGGCACATCATGACGTTGACAGATCCAGTAGCCTTCTTAGTTAGGGTGTGGCCTTCCAAAGCAGGTTGAACAGGTGTTCCAAAAGCCGTCCACCATCACAAACACCAATGGTGCACTAAGGAGGAATCCCCTGTTGTTAGCATGCTAATCACTGCTCGCAGCATTATTTCACATTGCACAATGATCGTCTTTACCGAATCAGTCGTTCAAACTCACATTAATGTAAATTCTATTGTTTTTATTGAAAATGTTCAAAACTAGCTTGCTTGGTTGGTGATAAGAGGTTATACAGAACTTATTTTCAATAAAAAACAAAAAGGGTTATACCAATCTGGTTTTAAGTTCTATAACCTCTTTTTGTGATAGTAAAACCTGTCCAACACTAAAGGCCTTGAGCTCTAATCTGTTTGCTCAGTTGTTGGACAGAACAAGTTGAAAAAAAAAAAGTATTTATTTCCATCAATATTGCTATTTAGTACATTAAAATCATGTGTTTTAGGTCACTGTTGCAAGAAATGACATCACTTTATTCAGCCTCTGAAATATTCAGGAGAGCTGTCTGCAAACATCCAAACGTCTAAACTGTCCTGTTTTTATCAGGTTCGATTTAATTTGCTGTAATGTCCAGTTTTCTACTCATCGTCTATTGTTAGTGCAGATATTTTTACTTCCAAATAATTAGTGCACTTCTGTTTTCCTGTGGGATATTTTTCTCAGAAATGTGAGGTTTTTTTGTGATGAAAAAGGTTCACCTAAGGAAAGATTTAAGGAGAAAATTAGCTTCAATTTAAAAAAAGAGGGGAAGCTGTAATAGGAGATTTGTGGAAGTGATGATAAGGACGGACTGACAGAGCTGAAAGAGAATGAAAGAAAGAAAGAAAATCCAATTAGTTTGTTCAAAAAAGAAATAACATCTGACGTTATTATTGAATAATGTTCTATCAGAAGTTACTAAATTGAAGAACAGGAAATGGAAAAACGGGTAATCACAGTTTTTACAAATGATGTGAAGCTGAGCAGATTAGGCTCCGCCCCCTTCCGCTCACCTTCTCACATGCATGCTGGTCCAGAGGACATCTGTGGGCTCTCCTTCCTTCACCGTGTCCCTGCGGATTTCTGCTGGTTGCAGAGCGGCGGTGCCGAGGACAGCAGTTGAAAATCCCAGCGCGCCTCCTGACACTTTACGTGACGACGGCCACAGCAGATTGCTGCTATTTTACTTTTTATTGAGGGCAGAAAAACGGCCTCCACGTGAATTTATGCTTATCCAAGTCGCCTGTCTGACTGAGAACACCTTTATAATGTGATTGCGCAGCGCTGCAGAAAGCTAACGCTGCAAAAACAGTTGTGTGTTTGAGCACATGCTGTTGTTTCAGAGGCCAAAGCCTGCGCTTCTGCACCCACTGTCTGCACAGCAAACGCAGCAAATCCGTCCTCTGCTCTGGGGATTAATCCCCTCTTTATGGCAGCTTGAACCCTCACCAGTCCTCTTATCAAATACTACTTCATAGAAACAAAGGCTCAATTATTCTAATATTATTAGGTTGTTTTTATTCCATGAAAAAGCATTACTTTTGCTGAGGAAGCAGCTTTTTGTCCAGAGTGTTGGGATCGGAAGAGATGATGCATCTCCAGGTTCTGCTTCATCATTTCTTTAAAGGTACACCTTTATTTGATGAAAGTGGCAGGAACAAATCAGATGATCCCTAATGCATGAACATTTTAGGTCCTTATAATAAATCATCAACGGAAATCCCCCAAAATTAAACAAATTTACGTTTAAAACAAACAAAAAGCAGAAAATCTTCTACAATACTAAATGAATTCATGTAATTATGCTAAATAAACATTTCTACTAAAAAGAAGTGAAAACACTCTAAAGTGTTACACAAAAGAATCCCTTTGTTAGTTTAAATTACAATCAAGCTCTAAGATTTTACTTTGCTGAGTTTCAATACAGAGAATTTTGGCCTGAAAAACAGGCTGTTTGAATTATACTGACCAAAAATATAAACACAACACTTTTGTTTTTGCTCCCATTTTTTATGGTATGAACTCAAAGATGTGAAACATTTTCCACAGACACAAAATAAGCAGTTCTCTGAAATATTGTTCACAAATCTGTGTAAATCTGTGATAGTGAGTGGACATTCAATTCCCTAGTAACAGCTCTGGTGGACATTCCTGCTATCAGCATGCCAATTGCACGCTCCCCCAAAACTTGCGACATCTGTGGCATTGTGCTGCGTGATACAACTGAAGATTTCAGAGTGGCCTTTTCTTGTGGCCAGTCTAAGGCACACCTGTGCAATAATCATGCTGTCTAATCAGCATCTTGATATGGCACACCTGTGAGGTGAGATGGATTGTCTTGGCAAAGGAGAAGTGCTCACTATCACAGATTTAGACAGATTTGTGAACAATATTTCAGAGAACTGGTTATTTTGTGTTTGTGGAAAATGTTTCACATCTTTGAGTTCATACCATAAAAAATGGGAGCAATAACAAAAATGTTGCCTTTATATTTTTGGTCAGTGTATGAAGAAACTGTTTTCATGCTGCAATAAAGTTCAGCTAAAAGAAGAAGAGGAGAGGAATTTATGAGTTATGAGAGGTGCATGAACTCGGCAGCCATCTGCAGATGCCAGAATACATTTCTATGATTTGTTATTTCAAGGTTTTCAATTAAAAAAACAGTAATAAAGTAAAAGTCTTTGTTTTTTCCTGAATAAAAGCCGAGAGCGGCTGCGGCGCCGCTCATCCCTTCCTCAGCTGTAACGGTTAGCCGTTTCGTTTTTGGTAAACTATGATTATAAATATGAAGGCACTACAGGAAAATCCTTCAGATAACGAATCCTTCAAGGCACATTTACAGAGATTTGAATTCGGAAGATGCATTTTTGTGGTGACATTCCTCAAAGGTCAGAGATCGGGTATGCAACCATTCTGTTTGTCTCGTTGTGACCAACATAAGGATCACTTCCTTAAAAATGAAAGTGAAGGATTTTTAACATCTCCATAGACTCGTGTGCTTGTTTCTCTGTTGCCAAGGCAACATCATTAAGGTTAGTCTGATCATTCTTTAAAGGCTTGAACTGTTGTGATTCAGGCTCACATTTGGATCTATGTGGCAGAACGTTAATGATGGTACAGGCATCCCTGGAACGCTGAAGCTTTGGTCCTCAGTCTGCAGAGACGCTGCTGGGTTTTACCATTGACTGTATGTGGGAGCTGGACTGAGTGACTCCTCCCTCCTGGCGTTCCAAACAGGAAGTAGCTCCAAGAAGCCAAAATCCCACAGACTTCTGCAGAGAAATAACCAGCTGTCACTCATTCTATATGTCAGAAGAACCGTTCATCATCTGATACCTTTTTTTTAACACTCTCTTGATAATCCTCCTTTTTTAATGATTTTTTTTTCTGTAGAGTTATAAAATAACCAACTTGATTTAAACCAATACAAGTGGGTGGGGCCTGCTAGCTGCCACTTCCAGCGTTCAAAACATGATTGACAGATTTGGTGTAGCCGGCTTTCAAGTGGTAGGGGTGTGGCCTTCCAACAAGCTCACATAGAATTTAAATATATTTTCTCTTTTAAAGACAGTTTGATCTTTAAAAGGTGGAAAAAATGTAGGAGAATGTTACCAAAGATCAAACAAACGGTTCAAACAATTTAGCGAGCAGAAGAATGAAAGACTCGAGCTTAAACATCAGAATATATTGAAACGGTTGATAAACAAACAGACAAACGGGTTAAACTCCAGAACCCTCTCCAGGGTTTGGTATAAAAGCCCAGTCCTGACACTAAACCTCTGAGGGCGTCGTTGAACAGATACGTGCACGGTTACACGTGCACAAACGTGAAGGATGCAGGAGAGACACACAAAGCCTCTCACTCTCACACTCTGCCTCATCATTGCTTTTGTTAATCCTGTGACACTAAGCCGCGCTCACCTCATGTCTGTCAGGGTGTCGCGCCGCCGCCGCCGCCGTTCCATCATTGATTTCTGCCGCGCTGTAGTCGGGGCAGCTGCCAGCCTGTCGGGTCCAGCCGCCCGTCAGACTCCGGAAATCCTTTATGCATCCGTGGAACAGGAGGCGAACACAAACATGTTCTGTTCCAGAAAACATGTGAGGAACCTGAAGTATAGAGAAGTGCTTCTAGTGAAGAGCAGGAAAGGACGGCGGTTATGGGAGGAGCTGATATCAAACTGTGTAACAGAAATGCTTTTTCTTTTATTGCAGTGTTCCAATAAATGCTCATTATCTACATATAATGACACCCCCCCCCCATCCACCCACCTGTCTGGTAAATGATGAATATATTTCATTAGCAACTTTCTACCTTACTTGAAGGCCCAAAGCGCTTTACAGCCACATGCCCGTTTACCCATAATTACACAATCACACACTGATGCGGCTCCGCTGACTGTCGCTAGCCTGTAACCACCAGGAGCAACGTGGGGTTCAGTGTCTTCAACACATGGCGGGTAATCCTCCAATCAGAGGTCGACCACTCTACACCTGCACCACGGCTGCCCATTACTTAGGTTCTACCTTTAGAGTTCCAGTTGAGTTGACCCAAGAAGATCTAATCGGGTCATACTGTGGTTTGTGACATTCACCTCGACAACTCTAGCAGGTTGGTAGCTTTGGTCATTGTCTCACAACCACGTCAATCACATTTACATTTTACATTTTTCTATTTTAGCACATTTGACATTTAACACCTTTACTTGTGCTACAAAGAGACGTTGTAACATGGGAGTCAATGGGGAGATGATTGAACCAGCCTCCAGTGTTCAACCTTTGATTTTTTCCAATTTGCCTCCTTGAGCCGCAGTCACTTGCACTCGTATGATGGTTGACCCATACAGACACTGTGGGTTTTTTGGGTTGTCTGGTCCAAGAAGGGTCGTAGAGAGGAGCGGCTGTATCTTAAGGGGAGCACAGGTGTGTCTATCAGTTCTCCTGAGGCTTTGACGGCCACCTTTAGGGCACATCGTGAAAATGGAACGTTGGTAAGGTTATCGTGATGTATACGCACGGTTTATGAAAGTTGCACGCACATATGAAGTATGGCTAATGCTGTCGTACGGTGTCCTTACGTCATAGTGTAGTCGTTAGCGAGGTGTGAGTTCTGGCTCCTTAATGTGCAAATGATGCAAGCATGGGGTGTGCACTTTGTGGGGGGGTTAATAAAATCAAGAATCTGTAAGACACACCTGCGTCTCACCTACTTCCCCCTTACATGTTGCATATTGAACACAGTACGACCCATCGCCTGCAGCATGCCCATAGACGAACATGTGCACAAACGTTTTCTATTATTCGCTAGCGGTCTGTGACCTTGATGTGGGTCACCTCCATGCCCCTTACAGGTTTGACGTATTTTTTTGCCC
The DNA here is from genome assembly GCA_023969325.1 of Oryzias curvinotus. Taxonomy (NCBI): domain Eukaryota; kingdom Metazoa; phylum Chordata; class Actinopteri; order Beloniformes; family Adrianichthyidae; genus Oryzias; species Oryzias curvinotus. The sequence goes on along the minus strand of CM043715.1, from coordinate 32,035,551 downwards.
GGATCTACCCGTAAGGACAGTTGGGACTGATGCCTTCGTCAGGAAAACGCAGCCTGCTGCCCAGAAACTGTTTTTTTAACAAAATGAAATCTTCTGAAACATGTTTGTTTTTTTGCCGCCTCAGTGGGAAAATACCTGTGGTTACATGTTTTGGGTAAATTACATCTCATGATGGTCATCCTTTCCTCATTCTGTTCCATCCATTTATTTCGGATCTGCTGCATGAACTGCTGCAGCTCTGCACGGCTGTGTACACGAGAGTTGGGGGGGGGGGGTCACATGCGAGTCCATGCGAGTCCAAACGCAGAGAGCGCCATACCGCTGAGAGCCACGGACGCCACTTTTCAGTAAACAGGCGCAGGCAGACGCTCACACACAGCGCCGCCTCAGGTGTTTCTGACCAAGCTGCCACCCCCCCCCCCAATGCGTCGCATTTTATGATGAAACCTGAGCACCCCCCATGGCTGAAAGAGACTGAAGATCGTTTTCCAAACGCTCCTTCACTGTGGAGGAAAATGAAGTTTTCCTCAAGTTCACGTCGCCGTGGACGCCGTGATGGACGGCTGAGTGCGATGGCAGACGAACGCCGCATTCCTCATCCCTTCACTCCAATTAAAATACGACAGGAAGTGCTTCTCCCTGTTTATGAGCTTGCTTTAAGGAAAAATTGAGTTTCTGTTTCTGTTGAAAAATGAAAGAGACGTGGCAACAAAAGAAAGGCGGAGAGGAAAGCTGAGAAAAGCAGAGCAGTAAAAAAAAAAAAGTCTTGTTTAAATTGTGTTGTATTACTGAGCCAGGAGACAGACAGCACTTTACCCAGAGCGGCTCCTGGGTTTGATGTTGAGCTCCTTCTTTGTTGTCATGTCTGGATGTAATGGAGGATGAAATTGGATCAAACTGCAGCAGAAAAACTCAGTTATTCTAGTTTTTCAGCTGACCCAATCATTGTATTGAATTTTTACCAAAACTCTATTTGGAAAAACCATTGGAGGAATAAATGTTTAATCTCTTTTTTATGGAAGAGTCAAGTATTAGTTCAATTCAATTTGTTAAAAACAAAAAATAGACCTTTTGTCTAAAAACAAAGCAAAATCGTATTTTTTCTTGATTGCTCTTTAATATTTTTTATCAAACAAGTATTTGATATTATGAAAGCCTAAATAAAAAATTCTCAAATATAGCAGCAAGTCCCAAACTCCAACTCCACCCAATCAGCTAAAATTCAGCAGATCAGCTGATCTGGTTCTCTCTGACTACCAACATCAGCAGGAAAGCTGAGACATATTTTTCACATCAACACCTGAATGGAACCATCAAACTTTCAATTTGGGCTCAATTTGTAGCATTTTTGATTTGTTTTCTAAAAAATTCAGCCTAGAAATAAGCTTAAAGATAAACCTTACCTTAATCTAACAGGTAGCTGGGTGGGGGTTCATCCTCCCTGCGACCCCAGATGGTACTAAGTAAGTTAAGAAGATGGAAGGATGATGGATGAACGGATTGATGGATAGTTGCTCAATTTTTCATTCAAGTACCCCAAAAAACTAGGAATTTAAACTAAAGATCATCATCCAACATCACCATTTACCAGAGTGGGACAATTTGACAACAACATTTTTAATAGATAGTTGTAAGGTGGAGCCATTCAAGAAAACGTACGGCTGCTGAAAACCTACAGAGTGATTCAACTCAGCTTTAACTACACAAATAAGAATAACTAGAAGGATCATGCTATTTTGCTGAATGAAGATGAAGCTTAAAGGGTAATAATTGACAAAAAATAAATAAATAAATAAAGAAATGATCAAAGTTGACGATAAATCAAGTGAAAACAGCACAATAACAAAATAGGTATGTTTATAAAAAATGTCAGAGCCGGGTATCGAACCAGTGAGCTTCTGCACCAAGAATTCCCCATTTATTTCAATGGAGGCAGAAATCCTGGGAATCCTGGAATATCTTGAAAAGTTCAAGGATTTGAAGGAACAAAAGTCACAGCTGGAAAAAACTGAAAGAGCTGAACATTAGATTAGTTGAATGGATGAAATAGATGAAACATTGTAGGAGGAGTTAAGCAGCAAAACAATGGAGGAAGAGACTAGAATAAAGAAAGAGAAACAGGAAGACGATGGTTGAAGGCTTCATAGTATTCAACCAATAATAATAATAATGGATTGAGTTTATCTGTGCTTTTCCAGACGCTCAAAGCGCTTACACTGACCATTGATATTAGGTGTAAGAGAAAAAAATACCCATATTTGAAACAAATTGAACGTGTTTTTTGTTCTTCAAATTTACTGTTGTAATAAGAATTTCTTCCCAATGTGAGATCAATGAGGAATTATCTGATATTTGGACCATTTTAGAGGAACTTAAAGTGACCGGATCCCTTTGATCTTTGACCATCAACATATCAAAGCAGCAAGTTTTAGCTGTAAAGATTGAACTTTAACCCTTTCCACTCAAGACCAAAAGACAAAGATCAGTCAGATTCAGGACTTTGGTCAAACTTCTGCAGAAAATGAGGAACTTCCAGGCGTGTCTTGTTTGCCAGCTCCAGTCCACTTGCTGTAGCAGCTCTGATGTCTTTGCATGTAGGAACAAAATGATCTTCTTCCCAAATGTCTGGAAATAATGGAGAAGGAAAAGCAGCCGTACAGTTTTTCACTTTTCTCTCTTTTCTTTCGTCTTTTCAATCTCCCGGCTTGTAAAATGAGCCTGGTTTCTCCGCCGCTGTGTGCTAGGAATATATATTAGCTCAATAAAACGTAAAACTGCTTTCCCCAGACCGTATAGCCTTCAGACAGTATCTTATAAATATTCAATGTCTCACAGCCATTGTAGAATTTTTTGCTGAAGGCAGCTCAATTGCAAAAGACCAAGACTCCGTGTGATTCTGACCATTATTCATCTCATTTGTGCCCTCCAACTTTTGTTTAGCTCAATGCTATTTGTGACTGAAAATATATGCCCCCCCCCTCCTCGATGCAACAGAGGTGTCACTTATAGGATAAGAAAGAGTCACCCAAAGCATTAAACTCCAGATGTTTGTTTTATTGGCCTCTTGAGTCCCTTTAATGACAACACCACAACAAGCGCGCTCAGAAAGAGGCGGGCGGATCTTCACGGCTTCATTAGTTCCACTCGCTGGTCCAGGTTTGCATGGGGGGGGGGAGGTGTATTGAAATGAAGACGTCCAAATTGACCATTTAATTGGTCCCTGAAAAGAATTGCTGATGATGATTGGGGGGTGGGGGAGTGGATGAGCCCTTGGGGAGCAGTCTGCCGGCAACCATGAAGAAGTTTAGGATTGTTGGTGGGAGGAGCTGATGCTATGAAATGTGCAACTAAAAAACGGGGCCCACAGGTGCTGCAGCCTGACTGTTCGAAATGAGGAGACTAAACAGTCACAGAGTAGTTTGTGTGAATGTCCTACGGGCACTAGCTTATCATGTGCACACCCCGTGTGTGCAGCATTCATGGTACGTTCCATAAGGGGCCGGTACTCAAACCTTACTGACGACAGGAGAGCGGCGTGAGCGTGGCGTAGGACAGCATCACCTGTACGTGTAACTTCTATTATCCTTACGAACACTTCACAATACACCTACCACAAATGACGACAATGGTACATTCCATTTTCACCACGAGCCTCAAGGGAATGCCAACACACACCTGCGCTCCCTTTTAGACTCCGCCGCACCTGTACCAGTGCTGTGGCTAAGACTGAAAACACCCACTCCACTCTGCCAATGAAAAGTCTTTGGGTCACACTCAAATCAACACAGAAGTGTGAAAGATGAGAATTTCTGTCAAATCTGCCATTTTTATCCGCTTCAGAATCCGTCAGAATTATGTTAATTGTGTATCCGGTTGAAGAGTTGAGGTGTTTGAAAGAAAGCCAACATGGAGCTAAATCTGTGATGTAGAAGAGTTAACAAAACACACTAGGTTTTCGGGGTTTCTGCGTTGTGCCGGGCGCCACCTTCTGGGTGACATCAAAGCTAAGGCGCCTTTTTATGTTCCCTAAATATCAGCAAAGTCGTGCTAGGAAACAGCAGAAGCCCAACAACCATCTTCATCTTCATGTCGTTTTTGAAAAGTTCCTGGTCTGAATGTGAATGTCCAAGGCTAAGAAGGCATTCATGCGGGGTGGGGGGGCAGAGGCTGCAGATAAAATTCGGGGGTCAGTCACATGAACTATTCATTAGGGTGGTGTCCCTCGGGGGGGGGGTTCCTCGCCTGCTGGTCTGGGTAACCCTGAGATCTGAGGTCGCACCTCATCTGGGCCTGGGGGTGTCCGTGTTCCTGTGGTGTTGGCTCTGGTTTCACCTCTGGCGTTTTGGACCTCAGTACCTTCTCTAACATCCTGGTTGGTCCGTGTTCGTCTCTCCTGGCGAGGAGCCCTGCCTCTCCTCCATGGTGGGGGTACTGGCAGGTGGTAGGACCCTCGCCCGGGCCTGGTGAGACTCTCTGGTTGGTGGGGCTTCATGCTGGACCCCAAACATAGTTGGGGGCCTTTCTGTAGCTGGACTGGGGCTTGTGGTCTCTGTGATCCTGTGCCTCCACTGGTTTTTGGGGATGCTCTAGTCCTTCTGACTTTGGTCTTCGTTGCTGATGTCGAGTTCTCCCTCAGTCTGCCTCAGCTCGGGTGTTTGGTGACTTGGTGTGCCCCCCGCCTCTTTTTATTGCCCTCAGTTCTACAGAAACTCACCTGAGCACAGGTACCTTTGGGCAAACAGGACATTTGTATGCAAAACTGAAGTCATCCAGCTGGTTTCCATGGAGACAAATGGAAAAAACCTCTCAGCACCAAATCTGTCATTTTATGATCATTTATTTCTAAATCAACCAGATTCAAACTGTAGCTTTTTTGTTACATAAAATGTATATTTATTTAGTGACTTTTGTAGGGCAACTGCTTAAAAAAAATTTTTTTTTAAATCAAAGAAACCATTGTTAATATGCGGTTAAATGCAGTGTGGATTTCTTCCTGTTTATTGATGCGATTCTGTTCTCTCGAGCTCCAGGAATCCTGGTGTGGCTGCAAAAAGTGCTGCAGTGGCACAGATCAGACATTCAGAGACGCTGCAGGGCAGGGCAGGGTTGTGGGTTTGCCTCCAGACCCATGAAATGGTCCAGCCTATGAGCAAATGCAAAAATACCACCTTAAGTTTGAGCATCAGCTTAGGAGAAAAGGCTTCACCGCCTTGCTTGATGTAGGAGCGCTGCAAATGACTGATTACAGTTTTAACACATTTAATATTGAACTAACAAAATCTAGTTTTAGTTTGAAAAGTATCTGATTTCCTGTCGTTTAGGATAATTCTGTCTGTTATGTCAGTAAATTCCAGGTCAGTGTTGTTGAGTGTTTCATCAACATTCTCCTCAACGTAAAAGTAGTTTCTGCTTTGACAAAGCGCTTTCCCGCCGCACTGCAGAGCCACCGCCGTACCGGTCAAGCGCCCCCTGCTGTTTGGAGGCACCTGCTGTAACACGCTAACATATGGACATGCAGAAACCTGCCGTGTTAAAGCTGCCTCCATCCAAAACGCCTTCCAGTGCAGGGAGAGTCTTCAGGACCTGATCACCATTCTGGAGGCTCCGCCATTTCTCTGCATTTTGTGATGACGAAGCACGACAATGATCTGCTAACACTAATCTACTGACGTGTGGGGAAAGTATGAAAATGTTGTAACACAACAATATAACACAAGGAAGTTAAATATGACCAAAGAAAAACCTGCTTTTAAACAAAACATGCTCAATAATGCAGATGGTGTAAAAGCTGCAACTTCTGCATTTTAAATCGGAGAAATACTTTGTTCAATGGAAAATGAGAACTTCTGCTTTTCTAAGAGAAATACGCTAAAATAGCAGCTTAAATGCGTAGACTGTGGTTCAGATTGGTCTCATCTTTCAGGCTACATCTGTCTCCCACAGCAGCAGGAACACGGGGGGGTTTTCAGCAGCACTTCTTCCCAGTTTCAGGTTGTGTTCCGACGCCGCCGATCATCTCGTGTTTTGACGGGACAGCTGAGTGTTGGGGCGAAACGCCTCCATCAGGATCAGACCGAATGAAATGTTAAATCGACCGTGAAGGAAAACGTCGTGTGATACAGAATCAGTGGGGGTGGGAAAAAAACCCGCACCTCTATAAATCATTAACAAGCAGCCAATTAGCGGCTGTTTGCTGGAAGATCTCTCCTGCTGCTGCCGGGTCGGATTCATGCATCTTGATGTTTTTTTACAAACAAGGACACAACGCATGCAGGAAATCCAACAAGTTAACCAAGGATTTATGAAGATAACACTAACCGCTAGTTCATGAGTAGGATTTTCCCTCCAGTTTGTGAGACGAGCTCTTGTTATGTCCTTTCACTTTAAACTGTTGGTAGGAGTGGGGGGGTTACATCGGTGATTAGATGCATCGATTACAGTCCTTAAACAGCGTTTTGGGACTTCCTAATAATAAATATTTGTGTGTCTCGAGGCTAAGCGGAACTTAACCGTTCGTCGATGGGCTCAGATGTCCGTTGAGGGTTTCAGCCTGACGGGTCGTTACGTGAATTCGGTTTTTAGGTGTTCAAAATTGTTGATGCGTATTTTATGTGGTTTATACACAATTATTACCAAAATCATGCGCACTTATGCGTGATTTTTGCAAGATGCATACGCAAATGTTTCTGTCTAACTGACTTGAACCCATTCAATTTTATTTTTCTCTAGCTCGATATCACATGTTGCTTCATTCCGGTAATTGTGTCATAAACATAAAATCATAAAGTCATGCAGTTCAACAGGTAAATTCTAAACTAAGCAGACTAAACTGTATAATGATGGATAACTTTTACATCACGCAGATGGCGTGTGAATTGCACATAAACAGCACAGTAATCTGGCAGGGTTCATGGCGTGGTGTCTGCGGAAGGCGGGTCATGACTGAATTCAACGCAACGTGGGTTTGCGTGTTGGTTGTGTGGTTTATTCGTTCTCCTTCTGTGGTTTTAACGCGGTTCATTCGTGAACATTCTGTGAACATTTCACATAAAGAACCACAACTTTTCCCACTTTCTACACGTATAACCGATTGTCATCCGTGCAATATGTGCAAAATGTACGCAGCGGTGGTGAGACACGACCTTTGGTTGTGTCTCACCACAGTTAAGTATTGAAACAAGCAAATATCATATTGCACACATCCACAGTGTAATCAAAAATAAATCATTTCATAATCGAAATGTTGCTTCAATGTTGAGGTAACTAAAGATTCCAGGCACTAGTTTGAAGACACCAAGATTCCCCCCCCCCCAAAGAAAAAGAGTTCCTTTGACTTCAGCGATCCTTTATGGTGATGGTGAAGGAGCAGTGATGGAGTCATCGTTCACGGTGTCTCGGTGTGAGGATAACTCGGGAACCCCCTCCAGAAAGGAGCTGCATGATCACCGGTTTCCAGGGAGAATCCTCTTGGTTTTCATTTCATCCTTCACACACACACACACACACACACACACACACACACACACACACACACAGTCTGTGCAGAGACTCGCGTTTGTGCGATCCTGCATTATTGCTGTTGTCACTCGTTTTAAGTGAAGGTGGAGTTCAGCTGAAGTGGGGGAGGGTTGACCTGACGGTTTCTAACCGACGGGCCGTCCGTCCCGCTGTGCGTACACGCCTGCGCGTCAGAAAAGCAACAACATGGAGCGTAAAAAACCAGTGCTGCAGATCTCTGCTCCATCATTAGCTGCAGACGGCGCAATAATTGAATAGAAAACTAACCGCACCTCATTTGGAAAGAGGCGGCCATTGAAAGCGGGGAATCTTCCATCCGTTGACTCTCCGTACAGCAGAGTGTAACTGTGCGTGACGTAATTATTCATATCAGCTGCAATAGGTGCAAAAGCAATGAGGCGTGCAGATTGGATGAACGCATGCAGAACTGTGGTGTAGTTTACCAAAACTGCAGGACGTGTGTGTGTGTGTGTGTGTGTCTGAGCCCTGGCCTTCCATCAGTGATTGTGTGTCCATCCATGTGAGTGCGTTTGTTTGCTTACTGGCACAAACACAGCTTGTTAGCTGACTGTTTTGTGTTCTCTCTGCTCGGTTTGGGTTTTTTTTTTTTGTTTCACTTTATTTACTGTGTTTGAGGCAGACGAAGGAGATGCGCAGAAATGCAGCTTAGAAATTATTTAACTCTTCAAAGTCAATAATGGAAATCGTGTGTTGATAGGAAACCATGCAGGTGCGTCTTCAATGAGACGATCCTCTTCTGCTGGATGGGAGTGCTGGCCCGTGCTTCACCCCGGGTTAAACACTGTTCCCCCAGACAGCCGGCGTCCCGTCATCGTATAGCAGCCTTAAACCAACGTGGCAGCTCTGCCGAGCTCTGGATTCATCCAAACACAGAAGTGGTGTGCACGTACGTCCCAATGCAACTGCAGTGGAAGGCTTCTACTGAAACCACTCGCATGCAAAGTCAAAGTTAGTTTCCGGCCTTTGAGAGTCGAGAGGCTTTTTCTCTCGTCTGGAAGCTTAACTGACATGAAACGGTTTAGTGTGCAGATCCAAGAGGACACTTGGGACGCTAAAACAGATCCAGTTTAAGGCTCTACATGAGACTTAATCCTCGACTGAACCAGTTCGTCTATAAAATGAAGACGTGCAGAGATGCCGCTGAAGACACGCCCCCTCTGTAAACGATGCTCCTGAAGTTCCTGTGAAGATATTCTCGACTGAAATGGGAGTTGCGGTCCTTCGCTGGCTGAGTATTAGCAGGCTAACATCTCTGTTTGGGGTTTGATGAAGGGCAAATTTACAGAAGTATGATGAGTTTTCCTTCATTCAAATCCTTGTGAACCAGGAGCAGACGAAAACTCAAACTCAAACTTTATTTGTTTATATAGCGCCTTTCATTTCGGTTAAGAACACAAAGCGCTTAACATAAAAGCAGATAAAACAGTCACAAAATGAAAAACAAAGGACAATCACACAAAGATGGACCTGCACAATAAATCTATCGTTATCACGATATCCAGCTGTGCAATACATATAAATGGTAAACCTTAAATTGCCTTCATGTTGTTAACCAATCAGATGGAGCTCTTTTATGTTAGATGCTCACCTCCTATGTAGACGAGTGTCATTTGGAGTATAATTCAAGTTAACTCCTATTTCAAGTGAAATGGAAATTATGTTTTTGGTTGTTTTGCTATTTTTTTACGTATCGCAAGTTATATTGTCATCGCAATATTGATCAGTAATATCTCCTATCAGGAGTTTTCCTCATATCGTGCAGCTGTAGTCTAAACGTTGACTATTCTGACATGAACTCACTCAGATCTTCCTCAGAAATTCTCCAGGAATCATTTACTTGTGGAAAAAGGCGAAAATGGCGTCCAACTGTACACACGTCGACTCCAGCCTATACAACTCGTTGCTAAGAACCAGCTAATGTTGTCCTGACATGCAGTGGATTAAACTTTCCCTCAGACATCAGCATGTTGAGGTGAAACGCATCTGTCCTGCTGCATTCCCGTCCTGAACTCCAAACGTTCCCATCTATGGATGCCCCGGATCTCCTCATCCGCCTGCCTCCCAAACGTCTCCTAATGAGCTCTGAAAGGTGTCCGATTATGGTCACAGAATTGGGGTTCTGCTGGAGCGGGGCCGGACCAGCTTCTTCTGAAGGTTTAATTAAGAAATCCTGGTTTCATTCAAGCTTCAGGGCAGTTTCTTATGTAATCTGGGGTCTGTCTGTGCAAACGAGTGAGAATTTGGCCCAAACAGGAGAAAAGCTGCGTCGGTCCGTGACTCACTTCCCGGCTGTCCTCCATGACAGTTAATGAGCTGCTGCCTCTTCCTCCTCTCTATCCTCTGCTCTGCTTCCTCGCCTTTATTGGAAAGCTATAACGGCGAGTCTTTCTCCCTCCGTCTTTCACTGGATTGTTGTAAAATCAAGACCCGATATTTGGTCAGCTCCTTCCTCTCCTCCTCCCTTTGTTTCCCTCTTTCTTCTCCGTTACGCTCTGGGAGGGATGTCAAGAAAAGACAAATTATGACATCCCTCGCTCGCCTCCCCCAGCAGCGAATCGCTGAAGACGACTTGAAAGGAGGATTTTGAACAAAGCTGGGACGCAGGAGGAGAATGTCAGAGAACCTGAGACGGGCCTCTGAAAGGACGGCCGGTGATAACGTAATACCCGCCGGTTTACGGAGAAAGCCTTTGATGCACTCAGTGGGTTAGTGGAGCTTTCATATATCAGACGGAGGCAGTCAGGTGGTCCAGCAGGTGAGCAGAATCTACCAGGAGGCCATTTATCTTCAAGGGGCTGTTCTTTACTCAGCTGTTAGAGTTCTGGTTTCACATAAAGGTTTTATTTGCTGCTGAGCAACAAAGTCAATTTAGATCAAACTGATGATAATAGATTTTTAGTTTTCAAGCGAGTCTGCTGCAGCTGAATGCAGCATGAAGTACGTTAGCTCTGTTGGCTAACGCTCATGGACGCTCACGGTGGATCGTTTTTCCTCCTTCCACCGCTGCTTTTCATCACAGCTGGACTTTTCATTGAAATGATCTCGGTTCATGTTTGCAGCAGGGTTGAAACTGCAGCTTAAACCTTGTTTTAGAGCCTTTTAGCGACTGGGACGCGGCCCACATTTAATTATTAAATCTTCTCAAACAGCAGCGGGTCTTGCTATATAGTCCAAGGACTCCCCAGTGGACCTCACACATCCTATAGCCACTCCCACTTGCACCAGCTCCTCCCATCTACGATAATCCTCACATGCAATAGTCCCTCCCACCTGTTGTAGCCTCTTCTGCAGGTGGGGATGTAATAGTCCATTCCATTGTGGTAGCCCCTCCCACATAAAGTAATCCCTCCCACCTGCAGCCTTTTCTCAAATCTCTTAAGCATGATTGTCCTAATAGTTTTAGTTTTTCTAGATTTTATATTTCAACAAACCTCCTTTTATGATCTTATAATAAAAACTCTCCGCTGTCGTCACATGGCGAGCGTCAGACGACAGATGGCGCTCCGAGAATGTTTGGTTTTTAGGGAAACCTGAGGAGGGATCAACAAATATGAGGCTGTCGTCAGCATATATAGTGTATAATCTATTTATCCTTAAATGATATGACAGCTGTGACCACAGAAGAGACCTGGACACAGCGGTATCTGACCCCCACCCACCCACCCCCACCCCATTCTGTGATACTGCCTCCGTATGTCCAGTTGTGAGTAATCTATTGTTGGTTTCTAATTGGATGCTGTACGCGTCACCTGGGGAACAGACGCCTCTGGATAACTTTAATGATTTCCGCTCTTCATCGTTCGGCCCGACGCAGCGCATTAACCACAGCTTTGTGTGTCTGTGTGTGTTTGTGTGTGTGCTCTCACATGATCTTCCTCCCCAGCGGCGTCCAGTCCTTCTTATGCTGTGACAGGGAGAGTAATTGGCCATCAAAGTAATCCAGAGGTCCGCCTTCATTCTCGCCGCTGGCGAGTGGAATCCCAGCGTGTGCTGTGGGTTTGTGTGTGTTTGTGTGTGTGTGTTTGTGCTGTGTGTGTGTGTGTGTGTTTGTGTGTTTGTGTTTATAAGGTAAAGCTTGACCTGAACTTACATAAAATCACATCTGATTTGGATTGTAAGGAAGCCTGTAGACGAGTCAGTCCTAAAGTCACTTTTCACAAATGTTGTAAACATTTTAGCGGAATTTCTCTCAATTGTGAATCAAATTGAATGTAAAAAATATGACAGTTTCAGCAAAGCAGTCAGGAATATGTCACACTTTAAAGTTTCTTTTGTTATATTTAATTTTCTTCAAGTTATCATGAACTTTGATTTTACAGTTTTATTTAATCAACGAAACAGTTTACATGTTTACATTAAATATTGAGTTTTTTCTATATAAAATAATTATTTTTGTTTTTACTCTCAAACTGCCTCTTTAGCGTTAAATGTATATTAAACCAAAAAACAAACAATTCCATCAATAGTAAACTCTGTTTAAAGTATTTGTAAGTATTTTTGATTGAATTGTCACTTAATATGTACATTTAATGTTGCAGAAATACACAACTTATTAGGAAAATGCATACAATTAATGAGAAATGAATAAACACTTGAAAACTAATAGACCCAAAGAAGGAAATGTCATTGAAACTTTTGCACTTATCTCTGAGGTCAGTATTTAAAGAATCAATGGCTCATAGTACATTTTTGCAAAACCATCCCAAATCATGGCCTCTCCTCCGCCGTGCTTTCTGGTTTGTGTCCCAAAGTTCTACATTCATTTGAGGAGCAGCTGCTGTAGAAAACGACAAGTTGATACATTGATTTTGTGAGATGAGTTCTAACAGCAAAGTCCAGATGTTTTGTGAATCCAGAGGAACAACATTCCCACCCCAAAGGTTTGACTTTCAGCAGAAACACTTTTCTCAAATTCTGCTCCGGCTCTTCTGGGTTTGAAGAACCGACTGAGAAGAAGCTTCATCTGATTCTGCCGTAGTTCCTGTTTGTGCGGAGCGGGTCATGAGTGCATCAATGGAGAGATTGATTGCTTTAGAAACAAAGCAACGTTATTTCTGTATTTCAACAAAGATCTCTTGTAACAGTGAGCCGTCTTTTGGTGTGAATTAGACAGACTGCAGCTGTTTAGCGTGCGTTTGGCACCCCCAAAAAAAAGGAAAAACGGAACCGCTCCCGCCCATCCTCTGACCATCATGTAGGAAGAAGCTCCACTGCCTTCACCCAGCAGACATCACTGTAGTGAACCGAACCAGAGTTCATCTGCAAGAGAACTGAGACCCTCAGGAGAGCAGAACAGAGATCAGGGGAACTTTCACACCTGCAGAACCATGAGAGGAAATCAGACCAGGACCAAAGCTGAACCGAATGTAACCGAGTCATGAGTCCACGTTGTCCTCTGAACAGCTCCAGCAGTTCCTGTTTGGAGGTTCCTCAAACGTGTAAAAGAGGTCTTCATTGAGAGGTTTAGATGTTTCTGTGAATAAACCCAGACCTGTTCAGCTTCAGGGCTGGTGAAGCGGTCTGTGACCTGCTGGGGGCGGGTCCACATGTCCTCCCCGTTCCTGCATTTTTTCTCCTGCCTCACCCAGAACGTTGGTTCTCCGGTTTCACCTCTGCTCTCTGCTCTCTGTCGTTTCTGCAGGTCCACCTGTAAACGTCACCTGCAACATTTTTATCAACAGTTTTGGATCCATCGCTGAAACCACCATGGTGAGTAGGTCATGTGTTCTCCAGCCCGGGCCCCGCGTACCCCCACGTCATCAAACAAAGCTGTCACCGGGGGGGCGGGGGGGGGGGGGGGGGGGTTATGAAGTATACAAACAATAACAGCGCAGACATTTCCAAAGTTTTATCTTTATTTCATGAAAAAGGCAATCCCTGACCTGTCACTGTGTAGAAAGGTCAAACCAGCAACCTACACTGATGTTTTACAGGATACAAGTTAAAATAGACATTAAACAGGATTTAGTATCTTTCATATTGTAGTTTTAACTTTGTCCTTAAATACTTTTATTTGACGACACTCCAACATGCAGATTATTAATGAACCTATAGATGTTTGATGATTCTGCTGTTCAGAGACACTTTTGAGATTTCACACTAAATGACTTTGATTTGGGGGAAAAACTAACCAATCTGTGGAGAAACTAGTCTAACTGTGTTTGGACAAACCTTCAACACCTTTATGTCTGAGGAAAATTCACAACAACCCATACAAATGTCAATAAACGCACAAAATAATCAAACAGTAAGAAATATTTAATAAAGATGGACATCAATAGAAACATTAATGTTGCATTAAAGTCCCTCCATGAAAATGTTTAGAAAATAAAAACGTTCTCTGTTGTTTTAATTGTAATTCTGAAGTTTTTGACCAAAATCCCAAAACCTAATGTCTTAAAAATCCATGTTCCATGTTTGTCTGAAGCCTCGATTTCCAAAATCTTCGCCTTTGGTGCTGAGCTGAATAGCTCCGCCCCCTAACCCCCCTTTCTGATAATGATGGCTTTGTCTTGCATGAGTAAAGAGTTTGACCCAAGGGGGGAAGGGGGGGGCTCATACAACACGGACTGTCAGTCTCTATTCTCTAAAGAGAAACAGTGAAAAGTGACATAGGTTTGGTTCCAAATCCACACTTTTAAAGGTTTATTTTAAATACGTGTGGCCAACAACCAAATCCAGCCGTGGACGCACTTACAATATATATGCGGCCACTGTAGGCACTGTCCCCTCAAGTCTTCTGCCTCACCGCCCGTACCTAACACCAGGCTGAGCTGGTGTTAGGTACGGGGTTAGGGTTAGGGTTAGGGTTAGGGTTAGGGTTGGGGTCAGGCTGAGCTGGTGTTAGGTATAGGGTTAGGGTTAGGGTTAGGGTTAGGGTCAGGCTGAGCTGGTGTTAGGTATAGGGTTAGGGTTAGGGTCAGGCTGAGCTGGTGTTCACGCTGGACGGGGCGGATCAGGGAGCTTCTTTGGCCGTTGTGACATCACCACAGCTCATTTAATCAAACCGTAACTGATTGACAGCGATTTAAAAGGAGAAATACTCAGAAATGAAAAAAATGAAACATTTTCTTATTACATTTGTTCTCTTTTATAACAAAAACGCCACAAGCACATGTCAAAAACTCAAAAAACATGATTGTCCTCAGAGGGGGACTTTAAACCACATGAAATTATCTTTTTTTTTAATCTGATTATAATTCTGAAATTATCTGAAGCCTCTTCAACACTTCAACACTTCAACACACACCTCCCCCCTCTACCTGAGCTGAATCCCGTCAGGATGTCATGCCAGGCGTGGAATGAGAACCCGTAACTTCTCCTCCCGTTATTGTTGTTGATGTCAGAGCAAGCAGATGAAGACGAGGAAGAGGACGATTGCGGTCCTTCATGCGTGCTTTAGTGTCTGGGTTTAGTACAGGCTGGAATGAGCGTGGCGTTGTGTAAGTACGGCGCTCTCTATGCTAATGGTTGTGTAGCGCCGTGTCGGAGGCAGATGATGCCTCCAGCCTTCCTCCTGAGGTGGAGGTGATGGATGCAGAGCTGCGTCAGAGGCAACACCGCTTTTCCTGCAACCAGTAGTCGCTGCCCCTCAATATTAGAGGACATGCTGGATCTAAAGGATGTCATCAAACCGACGTTGGTTTGCCGCCTAATGCTAGTTTGTCGCAACCGACCTCTAAAACATAAACAGTCTGTTTTCAGGAACGTTCTGCAACACGAAGAACGTTCACAGAACCGTCAGGCATCAGTTGGGTTCCATCTGCTTAGTGTCTCAATCATGTTCAGCTTGTTACTTCATTCCTGCATTTCATTGCATTTGCTTTTTAAATTCTTCATTTTTATTTAGGGTTTGTGGCTTTTCTTGATCGTTTTTTCATTATGAGGTGGATAATTCAGCTTTTGTAACACTTTCAAATGAAGGATTCATTTTTTTAGAAAAGGTTTACTGATGCATATTGCTATTTTGCTTTATTAAACCCGCCCCTGCCCTGGCTACTACTACTACCTATATGGCTACTCCTTAAATAAAAAAACACTTTCGGACACCACGGCTCCAAATACCCCTACAATTGGAGAAAAAGCCGGAGGGGTGAAAATCTTCAAATTTGACCCTTCCCAACCAAATAGGTCCTGTGACCATCCCATAATAATTTCAAAATGGACTTTGGACATCGAGTTTTGTTTTTGTTTGTGGATTTTTTTTGGCCACATTCATGTCTATTTTTTCAGCTTTTTCATTGTTTTGTTAAAAACATAGAACTTTCCAAAAAAATAGTTTGTTTGTTTTTTGGCAAATAGACGCCTTTGGAAAAACATAATTCAGTTTCTTGAAAGTATTTATTCATTTATTCTTTTTCTTTCTCTTTTGTTCTCAAATCACAGCCTAATCTCGGTGAGGTCAGATATCTGGTTTAGTCCTGGAGTCAGTAAATGCATCACAGCTCACTTATACTTTTCTACAGTCATTCAAATCATCTTTGTGAACTGAATATTTATTTGTGTTTACCGTAAACGTACTTGAACATTAATTAAGAGATGAATAGAAGGCTCCATGTGGGCTTTGGCCTCCTGTGGGAGTGAGAGCGTTCATGTCGGCTGAAAACATAATTACCTTTGTTTGGAGGAAGTCCAAACAAAGCCGGTTCTGGCCAGCTCCTGCCCTTTCCCAGCTCATATCAAACTGCAGGCGTGTTGGTGACTGATGACGGCGGCATGAACTCCCCCGTTCCGTCTCCGCGTCAGCACACACTCCTCGTCTCTGCAGCATTTCAGCCCATTTGTCACAATCTAAAGCAGAAGAAAAAGGCGTCGCGTTCCCAGAAGGTCGAGCTCATTTGTCTCGTGTGAGATGTTTAGTGTAATAAACAGTGATAAACCGAGGACGGGGCTCGCTCAGGCTACGCTTCCACACGCCTCTGAGCCTGGCTGCTGCTGCTGCTGCTGCTGCTGCAAATGCCACCTGCTGGGGCTGCCGGCGCTCACGCCACACCCTGCAAAGCCTAATGATGGCTGCAACCCAGCTGAAGCAGCCGGGCTCCATATTCTCAGAATAATTGACAATTAGGGAGATATGGGAGCGAGGTAAATGCCAACCCCACGCTGAAAATGCTGCTTCTGCTGGAAAACCTAAACCACAACGGATGGCAGACGGCGCTTTTTAGCAGAGGAAGACGGCAAACCCGGATTTATGAGCTTAAAGTGGGGAAACACCGTCTGTAGCATCAAGAACCGCCTAAACCTGGTTAACACCTGCACACACTTTTCATTTCACCACAAAAGGGCCTAATCAGTCAGATGTATTTAAGATTCATTTGAAAGACATTTAGGGGGCAATCAGCTGATACCCACGGGGCACAAACACATTGATTAGAAATCGGAATCATGGCTATTTCCATCTTTACAGCTATACATCTGCATTATACATTCAACTGGCAATCATTCAGAAAGCTCTGTTGCACAGCTTTGTTTACATTTCTAGCAGACGACCTTCTCTCAGTTAATCGGTCCCATCATGCTTTGCACATTGTAATCCACCATTTTTCTCAAGTAGGCCATGGTTGATTATATACGATAATTAAATAACATGAAGAATTGTTTAGAAAGTGCATTAATAGTGGTTTTGTTTGCTTTAGAGTCCGTTTTTCAAACTTTTAGGAGAGTATTTGTTAAGACGCAAACAAGATCCACAATCCAAAGGACAATGGCATCCAAAAATAGGTTTAAGACATTTGTAGACATTGTAGATGTCCAGTAGACATCTGTAAAAATTGTGTTCTACATCCTGTCTTATCGTAGATTTCTTTGCACTTTTCTTAGCGATTTATCTTCCTTTGAACTGCGTCTTTGCCCAAATTCCTGTTGGAGATGCTTTTATCCATGACGTCACACTGAATGGTGGAAGTTAAGAAAGTTCTTGGACTTCCGTACAAAGTTTGACAAGTTTATAATTTTGAAAGCAAAGAAATAAAAGGTCTGTCAGATGTCCCGTACAGGTGAGACTTAGCCTGTTGTAGCTTCTGAGTAGATGTGCCAATGGTAAAAGTATTTCCAAAAAGCATCAAACCTGCAAATATACGATAAAACTTAAACGTCTTTACCAACAAAGCTGCAGTTTTTCATCAGTTCAACCACCAACGGACGAAACTCCAACCTGATAAATATGTAAAAGCTGCAGAGTTAAGGAGCCATCTAATGTTTTTTATGCATCTGAAAACATAAATTAAGTGGACAATCATAAGAGAGGATTTTTATTTCAAATGATTTTTGCTGGAAGCAGAGTATAGGAAAGTATAGGAACCAACACAGAGCTCTGCGGGACACCGTGACCCACTTTGTGTATTTGGGCTTGTTTTTCACCTAAACTTTTGAAATGTTGTAAATGAGGTTCATTTTGTGTAAAGCTTTGAACATTGAGTCCAAAAGACAATCAGACATGTTTTCCAGATGACTTTGGTCCTAGTCTGATGTGATTCCTCCAACTTCTCTAGATTAGAAAAGCCAACACTTATGTTTGGCTCCATCGAAGCAAAGATTTCTTCCTTAGTTGCAGATGCTAAAATGTTGCTTTGGTTCAGTTTCCCGCCCTGAAGCTGCCTCGTCTCCCGTCTTCCTGCAGGACTACAGAGTGAACATCTTCCTGAGGCAGCAGTGGAACGACCCCCGCCTGGCCTACAGCGAGTATCCCGACGACTCGCTGGATCTGGACCCGTCCATGTTGGACTCCATCTGGAAGCCGGATCTGTTCTTTGCCAACGAGAAGGGGGCCAACTTCCATGAGGTCACCACGGACAACAAGCTGCTGCGCATCTCCAAAAATGGCAACGTGCTGTACAGCATACGGTAAGCAGGTCCAGAGCCCAGATCGGCTGAGTGTTTCACCGATCTCAGTGGAATGGAGATTTTTTGAAGAGGGGATGATGAATGAAGTTTCATCAGTCATCATCGGTCTGGGCCTGGAAAACATCTAGGAAGTTCTGTCGTCTTTGAGTTGAGGCCCCTTTTCCGTTTCCATGGCAACCAGTGGGCTGGGAGCTCTGGAATAAACACGGATGTGAGGTAGTCTGGATTGACAGTAATCCCAGAGAAAGAACGACTTGGATTGCTATCAATATCACTTGAGGGTCTGTAGATCAGGATTGAAGAGGTGCGTGAAATCTTCCTGAACAGAAGTCGGCGCCTTCAATCAACACATCTGACTGAAGGTGGCGCTGTTTGTTTGATGCCATTTTTTCATTACTTCAGATGGGGAGTAGGTGTTTTTTTTTGTCTTGAACCTGAATTAGAATCAGGTCTGACTTCAGTCTCAGAGGTCAGAGGTCATATCCATGATGCTCTTTCTTCAAAGTCCCAGTGAGACGTACACACGTGTTTTTGTAAATAAAGAAGCATTTCAGCTGCTCCATTACTCTGTTACCATGACAACAGTCCAGAAGAAGCAGCTGCTGATTTGATTTTTGTTGACATAACTAGAGAATTGCGCTAAAACTGACATGTTAAAGCTGTCAGAATAATTAATCGAAGCCGCGAGCAGCATCGTATGGCCCACAGGTGCTACCCACCCAGACCCCGCTGCCCTCGTTTGAGCTGCCCCCACTGGCTGAGCCACGAACAGATCTATGAAACTTTTTGAAGAATTTGGCAAAAGTCCATTTTTTACATTTCTGTGGCAACAGAGTTTTTTTTTTGGTACAAAGCCCTTTGAGACGCCTGTCTCAATACAAATAAAATTGAATTGAATGAAATTAACCGCGCCCTTATTCTTAACATGGTCATATCGTATGTTATATCATTTCATCATGTATTAAAATTTTAAAATATTCTGGTAAAAATGAGCGAGCAACACTTTTGTGAGCTCGCCATGCTAGCAGCGTTAAAAATCGAAACCCGACATTAGCTTCCTGATGATACTCTAACAGTTAGGAGGCCATGGATGGAAATCCCAAGGAGTTTACATTTATAGAAGGTACTAAAGGGGATTTTCTTTGGGGGGGGGTATTCAAAATGGCGACCTCTTCCCAAGATCACAGGTCAAAAAGACGTCAGGCTTGGTGTGTGAAATTTGATGAAGATCGCTCCAGCAAAAGTTTTTCTTTTCCATTTTAAAAAGAGAAATGATCACATTTTACCACAAAATGACCACCAAGGCCTTAGGTCCTGTGGGCATCCCATAATATTTTCAAAACTTCCTTTGGATTTCCCTGACACACCTGTGTTTTGGTTTCACTCGTGGATTTTTCTTTAGTGGGGGGGTTGAACCCCATAAGAGATTTTGACCCCATTCATGTTTTGATGGTTTTTCCTGCTTTGATGTCATTGTTTGGGGATGGGGGGGGGGGTGTTCCACTATGTCCAAAATGAATTTTTATCAGGTAGTAGGCGTGTCCAAATAAGCATGAGTATGGGGGGCAAAATCTTTGCTCCAAGGCGCAGTAAGAAAGAAACAGAATCTGGTCTGGTGCAGCGGTTAGCGCTCCTGCCTCACAGCAAGAAGGCCCCCGGTTCAAGTCCCGGCTGGGGGACCTGAACCAGAACATCAATGGGGGGCCTTTCTGTGTGGAGTTTGCATGTTCTCCCCGTGTATGTGTGGGTTCTCTCCGGGGTTTCCGGCTTCCTCCCACCGTCCAAACACATGCTTCATAGGTTAATTGGTCACTCTAAATGGTCTCTAGTTTTGAGTGTGAGATTGAATGGGTGTGTGATTGAGGCCCTGCGACAGACTGGCGACATGTCCAGGGTGTCCCCTCCCTTCGCCCGTAAGTGGCCAGGATAGGCTCCAGCAGCCCCGTGACCCCAAAAGGGACAAAACGGAAGAAGATGAATGAATGAATGAATGAAAATGAGGAATCTGGTCCTTCAGTTTCGGTGGGACTGACTTATACAGAAAAACGGCTCTATTCATAGTTCTTTGGTGATCTGAAGTGTTTAGCATGAATTTAAGCTTTTCAAGCTGCTATTGTTGTCGTTGTTCTTTTGCTTTGTGGGACTCAAAGTCCCTGCAGGAAGCTCAGAACGCCAATAATTCCCAGAAAAGTGGCAGGAAATTGGTTTTTGTCCCGAGTGTGGAGGTTGCTCTGAAACGTTGTCGTCCATCTGTGACAGGCTTATTTCCTGCACTCCACTTCTCTTATTGCCTCACAGTTCAAGGTTTTCCTCTGATTTCCTGTGGACGTCCGGAGCACGCTCCTCCCCCTCCTCGCCGCGGCGTGATAGCCCACTCTACCCTGTTAGTATTCCAGCGGCGACTCGGATCCGTTATCGTTCTCTGTGTCCAGCAGGAGGAGCTGAGACGTTCCTGCTGCTCTCATCTTTTACCCTGACAGCATCAGGATGAACCTGCTGTGGATCAGTTGGATCTCAGAGGCTCAGATATTAAACCGTCCAGGAGAAAAGGGGAGGGGGGGTAAATGCTGTTTACTGTGTTTGTGTATCGGCAGTAAATTCTCCTGGAGGAGGAAACGTTTTCGGACCGGGCCGTTCCTTGCTGACGGGGGGAAATGTTAGAATGGCGGATCTTCTGCAGATCATGTGGAGATAAAAAAGTGTAAATCTGGACGTTTTATTGACAAAACGCCCCCCCCCCCCTCCAATCAGCTGCAGGTTAGCCTGCATTTTCCACGCTAGAAAGCATGAAATGATTTTCCACCTTAAAAGCCCCCCTTCCCCCCACTTGCTGAAGCTGCCTCCGCCCACTGATGGTTGCTGCTGCTTCTGACCATGGACCGTATGTGAGACCCGGACTGAGAGTGACGTCATCCACAGAAAATGGTTTCTTCTGGCTGCAACCAAATGAAGCCAATCCGGGCGCTGTTTGTATTTTTTAGCAATATAGATTCCGCCGTGTTAGATCCTGATGGCGTCTTTAGGCAGCAATCTGGGTTTCTATGGCAACCACTCTCACCGATCAGGAGTAAGCTTGTTGGGAGGCCACACCCCCACTACTTGAAAGCCGGATAAACTAAATTTGTCAAACGTTTGAATGATGGACATGGGGGCTGGAAGGCTCCACCTACTTTTATCTGATTGGTCCGTTTCTATCTTAAATAACCTGAACGACAGAAAAAATATCCTAAAAAAATGAGGATTATCAAGAAGATATTAAGAAAAAGGTGTGAGAGCCAAAAATGTTTCTTCTGAACAATAGAGCGGCTGAGTAACAGCTGCTTATTTCCCCATGGAAGAACTAATAGAAAACGTACATAGATGTAGATAAACAAATAGATGTAGTACACGTGTTCGTAGAAAACTTCGACACAAAGGAATAAAAATGCTACAAACATGATAAAAGTTGTCTAAATCTCACAAATCTGTCAGGGACTTTGGTTTCTGAACTTCTTGACGTTTAGGAGTCTGGAAGCCGGTCCAGACGCAGTACACCGCATGAGCTTCAACAGACCGGATGTGGGAGGGTCCCTCTGGGGTGGGAGGGGTCTTCAAGTCAAATCAGCTTCATCATGGGTCTGCTGAAGGCTGTGAAGACCAGCTTCTGAGGGCCTCAGCTGCCCGCTCTTCATCCTCAGACCCCTCGTGTGGTGAAGATAAAAGATCTCACCACACGACCCGCTCTTAGGGCTCCGACAGAGAGGCTTATGGCGTGACGTCTGCTCTGCCACGATCGTGCACCAACACCGCATGTTTCCGTGAAATGACTAACGGGAGAGACTGACGCAAATGTTGGGTTTCCTGCCGGTTTGCAGAATCACGCTGATCCTGGCCTGCCCCATGGATCTGAAGAACTTCCCCATGGATGTGCAGACCTGCATCATGCAGCTGGAGAGCTGTGAGTAAGCACACGAAAAGCAAACACACCTGCTCGTGGTCACCTGCTGAACTGATGCTTTTGTTGGGAAAGCAGCATCGAACAGGAAGTTAAGCAGAAACTGTATAGAGGGAACTTCCTGATCAATAACTTTGTTTGTGATGCTGTCAGGACAAAATAACAGTGATTCATATTTTTGTTTAAATAAATGAATCAGAACCGATTCGTTTTTGCTAAATTAAATGAGGAAATGGCGCAGAAACGATCAGAAGTTGTTGTAAACGTTGTACTCGGTGTGATTTCATTTTCCTCCACAAGCAAAGAAACACTGAGAGCAGAGAGTGAGAAGATTTATGATGTTTTTACGGCTTTTTAACCCCAACAACAACGGAGAGCAGCAACCTGTAAACCATCTGCACCTGAAAGGACTTCGCTCTGCTGCAGTCGCTCTAACCTGCTGCTCCCCCCTGCAGTCGGCTACACCATGAACGACCTCATCTTCGAGTGGGACGAGAAGGGCGCCGTGCAGGTGGCCGACGGCCTGACACTGCCTCAGTTCATCCTGAAGGAGGAGAAGGACCTGCGCTACTGCACCAAGCACTACAACACAGGTGAGGCCTGAGGGGGAGGAGTCAGCGATGGGGAGGGGGGACGGGGCTCGGCAGAGACACTTTTTTAGTTTGGAGTGCTTCTCCATGTATTTAAGCTTCATCCTGATCTCCTGATTGGCGGCTTGGACCTCGCCGGCAGGAAAACGTAAATCTCCTGAGTCGCCTGCATGAGGTTCTGAGCATCTTCCATCAATCACTGGATCTTCTCCTCCATCTTCACAGCTCAGTGTTAGAATCTTCCCTCCTTCACAGAGAAGTCTGTCACATCTCATCCCTTCATTCCTCCGTTCCCTGAAAAGATCATTTTCCCTTCGGATTTATTCAGTTAAAATATATGGGAGGTGCCCCCTGGTGGAGAACCCGGGAAAGACCGAGACCTGCTGGGGAGACTGCGTCTCTCAGCTGGGAGGTGTCCGGGGGGAGAGAAGTCCCGACCGCCCCGACCCGCCACCGTAAGGGCGGTAGAGGATGTATGGATGCATATTTAGAATATTTAAAAGACAGCGGAGAAGATCTTCAGCTTCTGCTCCGCCTGGATGTTCAGGTTCTCCACATTTGATCCCAGTTCTGAGGTTCATGATGAATCTAAAGTGCGCTGCGGTTTGACTGAAGAAACGTCTGGATAAAAGCTGTGTGAGGAACATCTGCTGACTTTCACAGCTGAGTGTGAAGGAATAAGACAAAGCAGCAGCCAATCAGAACACAGGAAACGAGTCCGGCTTCACTGAAGTGAAGAATCAACGATGACAAAAACACAAAGGCTGTGTCTGAACTCCTACCCTAACTACTGAAAAACTAGATAGTGCAGCACTACGTCCAGATTGCTTTTATTTATTTTTTTTTTTAAATGGGATATGATTTCACAAAGTTCAAATCTAATTAGTATGACCATTTTGCGACGATTATTAAGCAGTGATGAAAGTCTTCCTGGAATTCCCAGGAAATACCGGTTTTTGAGCAAACTGAATCGTACCTTCCGGGAAATAAAGACCTGATCTCTACAGACAAATCGCTTTACGAATGAAAAAATCGTCTGAAATCGGCGAATTTTAGCTTTATTTTCTATATTTCTCCGCAGATCGCTTTCTCTCTCGTCTTCCCGGCCTAATTGACCAATGACGGGACGTTTTAGTTGCTTTCAGGATGCTGTCGACGACTCTGATTGGCTCTGTCTGTACCACGTGGTCAGCGTGACGCCAGGATCCCCTAGAGACCAAAACTGGCGGACCCACGCTAAACTTTCACAAACACATCTGAAGAGTTTGCGATCAAATTAGTGTTAAAATAATGGCGGGCATCGTCATTATTGAGCGTGGTCACGACCTCAGTTGTGAGAAGACGATAAAAAACAAATTGAAGTGGTCTTGGCTGGAAGAAGAAGATTTTTAAGGTAGTGTAGGTCCAATACATTTTGTGTAAAATAATCTCAAAACCAAATGTTGAAATTATTTCAGTTTTCTTATTTTAAATACATTTCTCTATCTAATGTATTTGTATTTCCTAATGACCATGATTTAGTTCAGTATTACTGACATTAATTATAAGTATTTGGTGGTTTGGACCCAGACTACCTTAAAAAAGAATGTTTACAATGTTTAATTTAGTTTGTATGTTTGTTTTGATATTTCCCAGATTATTAAGTATTGATGTTAAAGAATTGATGTATTATGTTATAGAACGATAGTTTAAAGCAGATCCCATATTTTGATGTAATTATAGTTTGAGAAAACAGTGCAAGTGGATGTTTTCCATCTGTCATTTCTAAAGCAGAAATCATGTACAAATGAGGTACTTTCATAGAATATCATAGTTGCTGGTCTTCTTTTTGCCATTTGGGGCTTTGATGTTACTATATTTTAGCAATTGTATGTTTTGCAGCTTTTAGGAAAAGCTTAGATTGTAGGATTGTCTTACTTTTAGCAATTATCCAAATTATTTTTTAGGACCATCAAGTCCTTAATGGAGAGTCAAACTAGGGGTTTAAATGACAAATCATAACCTAATTAGTCTTAGTTTCTTGATTAAGAAGTGAATAACTAGCTGCCAGAATGCACCAGAATGCATCAAAAGTCGTAAACTTATGCGGCTAATGTGTTGTTGCGTGGCTTCGGTAAAAAGGTCGTAGGAGAGGACAGCATGAGCACCAGGTATCGCTCCGTGCCATATCGCTCAAAGAAAAGTTTAGGGATTTTTTCCTTGCCAGACTTTCATCACTGTTAAGATAAAAAGTTGATGGTTTATTTAAAAACTACATTTAAATACATTTGTTCGCAATGCATTGTGGTCTATATTCACCGATCTAGTGAGCATGGATGCACACTGGCTTTTGGCAGAGACTTTTGGGAAATTTCCAGGGCTCTGGATTTTGGATTTGTAGATTCGGACAGAACTAGAAAACGTGGAGAGCAAGAAAGGAACTCAGACACAACCCAAAAGTCTCCAGATGAAAACGGGGTAATGGAATCTAAAAGTGTGTGTGTCTTTGTGCGTCTTTGTGTGTGTGGGATGTGGAGTCGTGTCAAGGCTTTCCGTCTGAAGGCGGGTCGTTCATCTCCAGAGAGGTGACAGCAGGTGTCAGCTTCTTCCTGACTGATGCCTCTGAATGAGAACTAATCTGCTGCTCACACACTAAAAAACACACAAAGACACACACACCTGTAAATCTCTTCAGTCACATGAGCTGATTATGCTCAGCACACCTGTTTCCTCACAGTCGTTTTCACCTCTGTTGGATTTCTGGTTCATCGTCTTCTGATCTATTTTGTGTTTGTAGACAGAATCCAAAACCTGTGTGGATTTCTAGGACATAGATTCTGCAGAGCAGCATTAGGAATTCCCTTCTGAGTTGTTGGTGTGGACTAAGCCCACCCACACTTCCCATCATCCATGTGTTTCCAGGGGTCCCCAAATCCAGGCCTCGAGGGCCGGTGTCCTACATGTTTTCCAACCAACCAACCATTGAAGCTGCTTCTTGGCTAAACACACCTGATCCAGGTAATCAGCAGCAAATAAGGCAGGGATTCTGGAAAACCAGCAGGACACCGGCCCTCGAGGCCTGGATTTGGGGACCCCTGGTTTACACTCTCTCCTGCTGTACATCAGCATGGGGCGGAGCAAGGAAATTGTGGCCCCTCCCAGCGTATTTTCTATGTCACAAATACAATCTTTTTTAATCTGCTGCTAAATCACAACATTTTGAGTAAAAGAAATATTAAGAAATACTTCACATTGCAAGAAACACCAATGTCATGGGGGTTTCTTCATAAATGTTGTCCATTACCAGAAAAATGCAACAAGAAAACATTAAAAGCAGCATAAAGAGCATTTTTATGGGAGTGGGTTTTATGAAACTTTCAGCAGAAGCTCTTCAGCTCCGATGCTCCGTTCTTCCTGAAGATTCTTGCTGCATCATCTTACTCTGACCTTCATCAGCTGTTTAAGTCACACGTTAAATTCAGAAAAGCTGCATATCTGGTGAATTGTTGTGACAAAGCTCAGAGTTGATCTTCTGACCAGGTCTCTGTGTGGATCAAATGTTGTGTGTCTGTGTGGATCACATGTTGTGTGTCTGTGTGGATCACATGTTGTGTGTCTGTGTGGATCACATGTTGTGTCTCTGTGTGGATCACATGTTGTGTCTCTGTGTGGATCACACGTTGTGTGGATCACATGTTGTGTAGACCACATATGTGTCTGTGTGGATCACATGTTGTGTGTCTGTGTGGATCACATGTGTCTCTGTGTGGATCACATGTTGCGTATCTGCGTGGATCACATGTGTCTGTGTGGATCACATGTTGTGTGGATCACATGTTGTGTGTCTGTGTGGATCACATGTTGTGTGTCTGTGTGGATCACATGTTGTGTGTCTGTGTAGATCACATGCTGTGTCTCTGTGTGGATCACATGTTGTGTAGATCACATGTTGTGTGTCTGTGTGGATCACATGTTGTGTGTCTGTGTGGATCACATGTTGTGTGTCTGTGTGGATCACATGTTGTGTGGATCACATGTTGTGTAGACCACATGTTGTGTGTCTGTGTGGATCACATGTTGTGTCTCTGTGTGGATCACACGTTATGTGGATCACATGTTGTGTAGACCACATGTTGTGTGTCTGTGTGGATCACATGTTGTGTCTGTGTGGATCACATGTTGTGTGTCTGTGTGTATCACATGTTATGTGTCTGCGTGAATCACATGTTGCGTATCTGCGTGGATCACGTGTGTCTGTGTGGATCACATGTTGTGTGGATCACATGTTGTGTGTCTGTGTGGATCACATGTTGTGTGTCTGTGTGGATCACATGTTGCGTATCTGCGTGGATCACATGTGTGTCTGTGTGTATCACATGTTGTGTGTCTGTGTGTATCACATGTTGTGTGTCTGTGTGGATCACATGTTATGTGTCTGTGTGGATCACATGTTGCGTATCTGCGTGGATCACGTGTGTCTGTGTGGATCACATGTTGTGTGGATCACATGTTGTGTAGATCACATGTTGTGTCTCTGTGTGGATCACATGTTGTGTAGATCACATGCTGTGTCTCTGTGTGGATCACATGTTGTGTAGATCACATGTTGTGTGTCTGTGTGGATCACATGTTGTGTGTCTGTGTGGATCACATGTTGTGTGTCTGTGTGGATCACATGTTGTGTGGATCACATGTTGTGTAGACCACATGTTGTGTGTCTGTGTGGATCACATGTTGTGTCTCTGTGTGGATCACACGTTATGTGGATCACATGTTGTGTAGACCACATGTTGTGTGTCTGTGTGGATCACATGTTGTGTCTGTGTGGATCACATGTTGTGTGTCTGTGTGTATCACATGTTATGTGTCTGCGTGAATCACATGTTGCGTATCTGCGTGGATCACGTGTGTCTGTGTGGATCACATGTTGTGTGGATCACATGTTGTGTGTCTGTGTGGATCACATGTTGTGTGTCTGTGTGGATCACATGTTGCGTATCTGCGTGGATCACATGTGTGTCTGTGTGGATCACATGTTGTGTGTCTGTGTGTATCACATGTTGTGTGTCTGTGTGGATCACATGTTATGTGTCTGTGTGGATCACATGTTGCGTATCTGCGTGGATCACGTGTGTCTGTGTGGATCACATGTTGTGTGGATCACATGTTGTGTAGATCACATGTTGTGTCTCTGTGTGGATCACATGTTGCGTATCTGCGTGGATCACATGTGTGTCTGTGTGGATCACATGTTGTGTGTCTGTGTGTATCACATGTTGTGTGTCTGTGTGGATCACATGTTGTGTGTCTGTGTGGATCACATGTTATGTGTCTGTGTGGATCACATGTTGCGTATCTGCGTGGATCACGTGTGTCTGTGTAGATCACATGTTGTGTGTCTGTGTGGGTCACATGTTGCGTATCTGCGTGGATCACATGTGTGTCTGTGTGGATCACATGTTGTGTGTCTGTGTGGATCACATGTTGTGTGTCTGTGTGGATCACATGTTGTGTAGATCACATGTTGTGTGTCTGTGTGGATCACATGTTGTGTGGATCACATGTTGTGTGTCTGTGTGGATCACATGTTGCGTATCTGCGTGGATCACATGTGTGTCTGTGTGGATCACATGTTGTGTGTCTGTGTGGATCACATGTTGTGTGTCTGTGTGGATCACATGTTGTGTGGATCACATGTTGTGTAGATCACATGCTGTGTCTCTGTGTGGATCACATGTTGTGTGTCTGTGTGGATCACATGTTGTGTGTCTGTGTGGATCACATGTTGCGTATCTGCGTGGATCACATGTGTGTCTGTGTGGATCACATGTTGCATATCTGCGTGGATCACATGTGTGTCTGTGTGGGTCACGTGTTGTGTGTCTGTGTGGATCACATGTTGCGTGTCTGTGTGGATCACATGTTGTGTGTCTGTGTGGATCATATGTTGTGTGTCTGTGTGGATCACATGTTGTGTGTCTACGTGGATCACATGTTGCGTGTCTGTGTGGACCACATGTTGCGTGTCTGTGTGGATCACATGTTGCGTGTCTGTGTGGATCACATGTTGCGTGTCTGTGTGGATCACATGTTGTGTGTCTGTGTGGATCACATGTTGTGTGTCTGTGTGGATCACATGTTGCGTATCTGCGTGGATCACATGTGTGTCTGTGTGGATCACATGTTGTGTGTCTGTGTGTATCACATGTTGTGTGTCTGTGTGGATCACATGTTATGTGTCTGTGTGGATCACATGTTGCGTATCTGCGTGGATCACGTGTGTCTGTGTGGATCACATGTTGTGTGGATCACATGTTGTGTAGATCACATGTTGTGTCTCTGTGTGGATCACATGTTGCGTATCTGCGTGGATCACATGTGTGTCTGTGTGGATCACATGTTGTGTGTCTGTGTGTATCACATGTTGTGTGTCTGTGTGGATCACACGTTATGTGTCTGTGTGGATCACATGTTGCGTATCTGCGTGGATCACGTGTGTCTGTGTAGATCACATGTTGTGTGTCTGTGTGGATCACATGTTGCGTATCTGCGTGGATCACATGTGTGTCTGTGTGGATCACATGTTGTGTGTCTGTGTGGATCACATGTTGTGTGTCTGTGTGGATCACATGTTGTGTAGATCACATGTTGTGTGTCTGTGTGGATCACATGTTGTGTGGATCACATGTTGTGTGTCTGTGTGGATCACATGTTGCGTATCTGCGTGGATCACATGTGTGTCTGTGTGGATCACATGTTGTGTGTCTGTGTGGATCACATGTTGTGTGTCTGTGTGGATCACATGTTGTGTGGATCACATGTTGTGTAGATCACATGCTGTGTCTCTGTGTGGATCACATGTTGTGTGTCTTTGTGGATCACATGTTGTGTGTCTGTGTGGATCACATGTTGCGTATCTGCGTGGATCACATGTGTGTCTGTGTGGATCACATGTTGCATATCTGCGTGGATCACATGTGTGTCTGTGTGGATCACGTCGTGTGTGTCTGTGTGGATCACATGTTGTGTGTCTGTGTGGATCATATGTTGTGTGTCTGTGTGGATCACATGTTGTGTGTCTGCGTGGATCACATGTTGCGTGTCTGTGTGGATCACATGTTGCGTGTCTGTGTGGATCACATGTTGCGTGTCTGTGTGGATCACATGTTGCGTGTCTGTGTGGATCACATGTTGTGTGTCTGTGTGGATCATATGTTGTGTGTCTGTGTGGATCACATGTTGTGTGTCTGTGTGGATCACATGTTGCGTGTCTGTGTGGATCACATGTTGTGTGTCTGTGTGGATCACATGTTGCGTGTCTGTGTGGATCACATGTTGTGTGTCTGTGTGGATCATATGTTGTGTGTCTGTGTGGATCACATGTTGTGTGTCTGCGTGGATCACATGTTGCGTGTCTGTGTGGATCACATGTTGCGTGTCTGTGTGGATCACATGTTGTGTGTCTGCGTGGATCACATGTTGCGTGTCTGTGTGGATCACATGTTGCGTGTCTGTGTGGATCACATGTTGCGTGTCTGTGTGGATCACATGTTGCGTGTCTGTGTGGATCACATGTTGTGTGTCTGTGTGGATCATATGTTGTTTGTCTGTGTGGATCACATGTTGTGTGTCTGCGTGGATCACATGTTGCGTGTCTGTGTGGATCACATGTTGCGTGTCTGTGTGGATCACATGTTGCGTGTCTGTGTGGATCACATGGGAATTCATCCTGTGATAGAATTGTGTTGTTTTGTCGTCTGGTGTGTTTGCAGGAGGACACAATAGGAAATAAAATACACAAACTGAAACTGAAATACTAAAAGCACAGAAACAATAAAAATAAAGTGGAGGTTGGAGGATCTCTGCCTTTTTCCCTGCTGAAGGAGGAGGAGAGGAGGAGGAGGAGGCAGCAGGTAGAACGTTCATCAGGAGTTTTGCTGACTCGATCGTCCTGCAGACGCAGGAACAAAGATGGGAAAACGCTGGAAAGGAGGCCACGGCGCCGTGTGTCTCTCCTCTGCTCTCCTATGTTCTCCTACTCTCCTCCGTTTCTCCTGGGCCTCCCTCACATCCATTCTTCAAGGACAATTTACTCCCTCGTCCTCCTCTCCTTCCCTCCATCTCTCCCTCCTTCCTTTTTGCTTCTTTATTCTCATCTCATCTTGGGCCATTACTCTCCGGCCGTGCCGCTCCCTGTGGCTTCGCATTGGCGCACGTGACCACATGCGTGTGTGCTGGCGTGCGCGCTCCGGCGTGCGCTCAGCTCCCCGCCTCCCAATCAAGCATTAAGAGGGAATTAAGGTGTCGTTTCGCTCGGATTTATTAGCTGCAGTCTATTGTGACTCCAAGAAAGAGAGGGCTTTTCCCTCCTTTGCTCCCACTCTTTTTATTTCTTTTCCTACCCCCACGGCCCCCCCACACAGTAAAAAGCCTGTTTGAAATACTAATTACAGTTTCTGCTGCATTGCAGGGAGTCTTTGTTCGTCAGATCACATGTTTGGCTTTTATGTTGATTAGAAAATGATCAACAAACAGCTGAAGGACCAGAAAGTTCCACTCAGAACATCTCTAGAACGCAGTCCAGACCCCCAACCGCCACCACCACATGTCCTGCTCATCCCACTTTACCTGCATTTGACCCTAAAAGCACAAGGGGGGGGGGCACCGTTAATCTGCTAAAGACTGGAGCTTTAACTATACTCTGATCCAGAAAACGGCTGCTGAGCAAACTAAAGTGCAGTTTTGTGACAGAAAACATATATATTTATCTTTAGGAGACACATTTTTTAAACATTTGTTTCATTTAATAACAAAACAAAATGAAGTTATGACAATAATAATAAATAAAAAAGAGCAGAAAGAAGAAAACTTACATTCTCTGATGTCTCATGACATCAGCAAAAGCAAATCAAAGTCCATCAAACCAAGAAAAAGAAAATGGTCTTTCCATAAATATAAAGTTCAGTCTGCATTTTAAATAAACATAAATACGTACGCATTTATCTACAAACACTTGGGCCACCTCGCCTTGTTTCCATGGAAACTCGGCTGCGTCTTCTTGACTGTCGGAGTTTGTTTTCCAACTTCCTTCACGTGTGAACACGGACTCACTCATCTTGAATTCTCTGCAGCTGCTCCATCCCGTGTTCCTCTGACAGCTGCAGTTTAAACTGTGCTTCACATGCGTGTCTCTGCGTTTTTAGGGTTTCCAAAACAATGTTGCTAAAAACCCTCACACCTGCACCTTTGTCTTCTTTCACGTTCTCACTTCCCTCCTTACCGTTCTCGTGCTGTCCTCTCCTACGTCCTTTTGACCGAAGCCACGCAACAACACATTAGCCGCGTAAGTTTACGACTTTTAAGTGCGCCCTATGGTCGTGAAAGTACGGCCGTATTTGCTGAGCATCTCCCTCTTAATAAGACTTTTCAAGGCGGCAGTTGATTTAGTGCTTTGAGTTTCTATGTGCCGATTATTTCATGTTAGGTCCGTATACTGACATCTTTCCAACGCCTTTGTTCTTACCTTTCTGAATATTTCATGTCCTTGTAGGTGAAAAGGACTTTGTCTTGTATTGGATTTAACCTGTAAATGGACTTGTAACCATGTCTTGAGCCAGAAATCAGGTCACTAAATGTTAGCATTTAGAAATGACTGCATAGCGGTCTGGATGGGGCTCTGTATTTACTTCCTGTAACGATTCTTTTTGCCTTTTCTATGTTAAGATTGGGGTTAAGTATTGCTGTACATTATTGCAGGTGTGGAGCAATCAGAGAGTCGTACAGTAAATGTGACGCTTTATGGTTAAGGGACTGAAATACCAATTCCTTTGGCTTTTATGGTCTAAACAAACCATGAGATTCAAAGCCGTCACCATTTCTTAGCAACATAAAACACATAAATAAACATGTAGGTTATGTTTAAGCAGTGTGTTAAATACAATTAAAAAATGTAAATGGAACATAAAAGAATATGAGAATAAAAGGCATTTCTTCAGTGAGGAGGACACATGCTCTAAAAAAAAACCCAGTAAAGTAAAAATACTTTTGTCTTCAATCCAATATAACAGAACAAGAAATGTTTCCTTTTTTAAAGTCAATTGAAAGTTTTTGGGTGGAAAATGTTTGAGTCTTAGACGATGGAAAAGCTGTTATCTGACATCAGCTAGTGTCCGGACTGTGAGGAGACGTTCTCCTCGTCTCAGATCCACTTCAGAGCTTCAGACGCTCTGATCCGCTCGTGTTTGCAGCGTCGACTGCAGGAACTCACGCCCGCAATCGTTGCAATCTTCTTATCAGGTAGAAATATGGACGGCGCTTAAAAGCTCTGAAGTGGATCCCAGCTATAACTCAAGTCTGCAGTCCTCCACTCCTCCTCCTCCTCCTCCTCCTCCTTCTCCTCCTCCTGACATTTTCCACAGTCTCTCCTCCAGTTTTTAAGGGTTAAGTCAAACTGATGGACTGCCCTCCGCCGCTCCTATTTGATTAAATGGACGGTCGGCCATCTTGTTTTCTGTCCTGCAGTTTATTAGACGACCCAGTGAGTTCATTACATTATAGAGTTGGGGGGGTGGGGTGGGGGGGTCTCCTGCTTCAGCTCTGCAACATCTTTATGTCATCAAGCAGCTCGCCGTTGTGCGTCAGTCGCTGTGATTCAAACACCGCTTGCTGTTTTCTTTTAAGTCTTTCTGCCCACAATAGAATTCACACTTCAGTTGTAAATCTAAACGGAACATTTGTTAACAACGACGTCTCACTCTGATCACCTTCTGATTTCATTCAAAGCCTTCCCGGTGGTCTTTTGACTACGACGACGCTGTTTTCAGCCAAAATCCCCAAACCTGCGTGGTTTTCTGGGACCTAGTTTCTGCAGAGCGCCGGGAGTTCATCAGGAATTCACCTCTGAGTTGTGGGCGGGTCTGTTGATGTGGAGTAAGCCCGCCCACACTTCCTGTCATCCACTTCTGTTTGAACACATCTGTTTGCACCGCTAGCTTACAGCCTGCAACCAAAACAGCAGCAGCATCAGATCCATCCAGTTCTGATCCAGATTCCAGCTCAGAGCAGGAAAACAAAGACGATCATGGATCTGTTGGTCTGCATCAGAAAGGGGCGGAGCAGGGAGCTTGTGGCCCCGCCCAGAGTATTTTTTCTACATCACAAATTCGATCTTTTTGAAACAGCATTTTTTCGTCAGCTCCTGATTCACAACGATTCCAAACAAGAAATACTCAGAAATGCGATTTTACGCTTATTTTCTTTATAAATGTCCTCAGAAAGATGCTAGAACACGTTAAAAACACCAAAAACACCATTTTCTTTGGAGTGGGTCTTTAACATTTATCGTCTTCTTACCTGCCGTCCAACCAAGAGGAACTTTGTGAATTGAAGTTTAAAGTTGGGTCAAATTACATGTGAAGGTTCTCATTCATCCAGGGGACGATGTCTTTGAGTCAACTGGACTTAAACTTCTTCCTTGAAACATTTCACCGCTCATTCAAGTGGCTTCATTCATCTCTGAGGACTCAAATTCTCAACTTTTCCATACAAAAAAAAAAATATCCCAAAACGAGCGGACAAAACAAAAGGTGGAAGGAAGTTTAAAAGCTCTGCAGAGCATTGTTCTTGGGTTCTCCGGGGTTCTGATGAGCGTTGATCCATCAGAACCCAATGGTTTGATTCTTTCCAGCTGAGCTGAGAATCTGGTCCAGTGGTGGAACCATCAGTCATGATCTCATCATTCAAAACGTGGACTTTTTATAGTGAATACTTTTGCACGTCCCTTTTTCAATGCTCGGTTTTTAACAGACAGTTGTTGGTTCTGTTTGTTAAATTGGATAAATCTCCATGAACCTCTGAGGGTCTTGAATCAAACAGCTGCAGCCGCTGCATGAACAGGAAAAAGTGGGAAGATCTGCTGTTTGGCGGCCCTGCTGCTGAGGTTTAACTCTCAGAAAGGGGAGGAGCCTAACCAAACAGTCCTTTTTTTTTTTAATTTCCTTCTGAACTGTGACGTCCAGCCGTTTGGTTTTTCTCTGACAGAGATCCTTCTGGCAGTGATTTGATGGAACGCTGCATTTCGCCGTCATCAACTTTGAGTTTTTTTCCCCCCTGAAGAGCACTGCATGATGGGATTAGTTCCAGACTTGTGTTCTGCAGACTGGAGAACCTCTCAGCCTAATCCCACAGAAACAATGATGCCAGCACTTAAGCGCTCAGCTGATGTGAGGCTCTGAGAGTCTGCCGATCGGAGCGGGAGCGCTCACTCAAATAACCCAGCATTTTGTGATATATGCACCAAATGTGATGGAAACCCTGTTTCAGGAGAGCACGTTTGCCACAAGATTAAAAAAAAAGATATGTAGGAACCCCCCAAGTCATAAGGCTGCATTTTGTGCATAAACAGTCCATTTTGTTCAGACTGGAGCAAATAGAAATCAAATTTCTTTGTAACTAACGTACATTTATGCCAGTGGCGTGCGGTGAGGTGGGTGGCAGGTGAGGCACCGACTCCTCTGGACTCAGATTTTAAAAAAACGGAACATTTCCGCTTTCATCCAACTGCAGGAAATAAAATATAAAATACAAGAACGTGTTTGTCCTACGGAGAATATCTGTGTTATAGACATGGATAGAACACTCTTCTAGTGTATACATTATTCATATATACTGTATACACATTAAAGTACACAGATGTGTTCGACACACAAGTCATTTGGACCCTCAGTAACTATTTCTGGTATTTTTCCAACTTCAGATTCTGGAGCTTTAATCAGTTATCAAATGTTGTCTGTGAAAATGATCATAAAATAGTTCTTTAGGCCTAAAATCTATTTAGTTTTCAAATGCTTACATTATTTCCACTTACTCCCATGTTCTTTAAAACAAAAATTGAAAACCATGTTTGGCTTTTTACATTTTGAGTCCGATCCTTCTCCACAGAAGGATCCTTCCTTGTCTGTGATCTGTTGGAAAAGTCCTCCTTATTTCCCTTATTTACGTTTATTTGAACAGTGTGTCTCTGTAGTCGTGATGCTGAAATCCCGCTGAATGTGGAGTGAGGAGGAGTCCGTCTAACAGAATCCCCTCCCCCCTCAGGTAAATTCACCTGCATCGAGGCGCGCTTCCACCTGGAGCGACAGATGGGCTACTACCTGATCCAGATGTACATCCCCTCGCTGCTCATCGTCATCCTGTCCTGGGTCTCCTTCTGGATCAACATGGACGCCGCGCCGGCCCGGGTGGGTCTGGGCATCACCACCGTGCTGACCATGACCACGCAGAGCTCCGGCTCCAGAGCCTCGCTGCCCAAGGTGCGGACGTGAAATCAGGAAAATGCAGAAAACAGGAGGAATGACGGCAGAGCAGAAGGAGAATGCAGTTCAGTGACGGGAGGCGTTAGGTGGACGGATGAGGAGAAAACATCAGCAGAGGGACTGGAATACAAAATAAAAGTTTGATTTTCAAATTAAAAAAAGGTTTTCCTGTAGAAGATTTACAGGTCAAAAAAAGGAAAAGGTTGGGGTTTGCGTGAGCTCGGGGGATTGTGTAATATGTCCAGGGATAATCCACACACACACACACACACACACACACTCATCTGTGCGTTTGTTGACATTAGGTGCTTCGTGCGCTCTAAAAATTGAACAAGTGAACCGTGGTTCCTCTGCAGCTCAGCTGTCACAGTAATGATCACACAGCACAGCTGAGCTTAGGTGGGCGTAGCGCTCGCACACAAACCCGTGCACACGTGTGAGCGCGAGCAGCCCCGCAGACACACACCAACACGTATGGCTCTCCGCTCCCGCCGCATCACGCCAGCGAGGCGGAGATGAGGCGAGGACGCAGGAGGAGGAGGAGGAGGAGGAGGAAGGTGCATCCAGGAATATCAGGAGGAAGATGACGGCTTTCTGCTCGGGTCGCTCCTTCCTCCTGACCAATGAACGACCATCAACCTAATACAACTCAATAATTGTGACCCGACTGAAAGAAAAAACATCAGCAGCAGAACATCAACCATTTAAATGTGTTTATGGTCTTTGAGAGGAAGACCTGAAGCTCCAGAAGAAAGGAGCAAAAACACAGAAATGTTTTCCTCTTCTCTGAAATAGTTTCAGTGAAAACTGTCATTTAGTTGAAGAAAATAAAACATTCAGCATCATTAGCTAAGAAGCTGCAGGACTGCAGTAGAGAAGAGGAATGTTTGGATGTTCATATATTTGAAATACGATCAATAGATGCCAAAAAAAACGTCACTGAAAACATCCTGAGATCTAAACTCAAACTATTATTATACTCAGGCTGCAAAAGTAACCAGTCTTCCAGGTAATAAAGGACACAGAAAAGAAGAGAAACAGCGAAAAAAATATTTCCATGTGAGCTTTAATAATTACTGATGTCAAAGTGTAAAAAGCTGAATCCTGTTGGAGAAAAGCAGCTCAGATACTAAAAGAAGAGTTTAAATAATAAAAAACTGTCAAACAAATAAACAAACATTTACTGGTTTCTGTTAAATCAACCTAAACTTTACAAAAGTCGAACACTTCAGTCAATTGTTTAACAGTGCTTTACAAAATAAAAGCATTTTTCAGTTTAAAAAGCACAAGAAAAGGCTCTGAAAAATGCTAAAGATGTGTTTTTAGGGCCTCATTCTGAGTTTCACGTTGAGGCTCTAAGTTCTGAGTTATATGTGACAATAAACCAGACATCCGTTTAAAAATGGAGCGTCAGAAGGATGGAAAAGAAAACCCCAAGGAGAAACTCAGAAAGCTTCTGTGCTTAGAAGCTCCCTGATTCCAGGAAAATCAAGGCTGCGGTGAAAACAGAGCTTTAATACAGTTTCAGTCCAGAGCGGAGGAGTACTTTCCGTGACCGGCGGGTCGTTGGGGGCCCCCATGGAGCCTCACCGGCGTTTGAGGATAAATGTTTTCACAGCAAGTGTGAGGAAGCCTGACAAACACAGAGTGTTGGCAGAGAGGATTGAAGGTCACAGTTTAATTGCAGTTTAAACAGCTGATGGTTGGCTTTTCTCTGCGTGTCGCAAAGATGGCATCTGGTTCTCTGGTCCGTTTGGAGATGGAAAAATCTTCTGGACCTAAGACACAGAAACGTGGAAGACAAATTCCACCTCGCTGCATGGAGCACTAGTGTCATGTATGAATATTTAGAAGAAAAGACTGCAGAAAACATCACACATTATTCGATCTGTCAGACGTTTCCTGCAATTAATGTAACAAAATAATAGTTAGCATTTATTTAGCATCCTTTCCTATTTTTAAACCTTTTGAAGCCATAACTTATTAACAGACATTCATTTTGTTTTGTTTTCTACATTAATATAGTTTAGTATTTCATCTAATATTTTCAGTTGTCTTAGCATCTTCATTGCCTTTAATGATCGACTCTGTAGCTACTCAAGACGTATCCAAACATTTGTAGTAAAAACTCAGGATCAAATAGTTTTTCTCCTGACTGTAACTTTTAAAGTTTTAATTAAGAAGATCAGACCAACCCCTCCCTGACCCTGACCCCCGTTTTCCCGCCGCAGGTGTCCTACGTGAAGGCCATCGACATCTGGATGGCCGTCTGCCTGCTCTTTGTCTTCTCTGCCTTGCTGGAGTACGCCGCCGTCAACTTCATCGCCCGCCAACACAAGGAGCTGCTGCGCTTCAGACGGAGGCGACGACACATGAAGGTGAGCGTCTTCGCGGTCCTGGTCGGGTTTTGTCCCTGTGGTCCAAAGGATCCTGTAGAGCGGTTCCTGTAGACCTAATAATAATACTAATTGATACATTATTTATCCCACAATGGGGAAATTCTTCTCCACATTTTGATCCATCCCCTGGGGGGAGCGGTGAGCTGCAGACTAGCCGCGCTTGGGGGGCGACAGCTGGCTGGGAAGAGGGGAATCGATCCACCAACCCTTTGGTTGGCAACCTGCTCTACCGCCTGAGCTAAACTGCCGCCCTGTAGACCGTTGCCTGTAGACCGTTGCCTGTAGAGCGGTTCCCGTAGACCTATGCCTGTAGAATGTTGCCTGTAGACCTATGCCTGTAGACCGTTGCCTGTAGACCTATGCCTGTAGAGCGGTTCCCGTAGACCTATGCCTGTAGACCGTTGCCTGTAGACCGTTGCCTGTAGAGCGGTTCCCGTAGACCTATGCCTGTAGACCGTTGCCTGTAGACCGTTGCCTGTAGAGCGGTTCCTCGGACTCTCAGAGCCTCACATCAGCTGAGCGCTTAAGTGCTGGCATCATCGTTTCTGTAGGATTAGGTTCCCGTAGACCGTTGCCTAGACCTGCTTCCGGTCTCTTGGTGTTGGTGACGGTAAAGTTCTTGTTCTTTTGGTTTGATCTGTGCCTGAATCCACAGAACAAACGCTGTGCTGGAACTGCTTCTTTCTCTGGCTTCCTGTGTTTCACCTCACTGCTGGACTGAAGGCTGATCCCTGAAACCAAAACAGGATTCAGACCCAAAAGAAAAAGAGCCAAAAGTTGTCTCGGTTTTCTTCAGACCTGCAGATGCTTGCAGGAGGACCTTTCTGCCTCCGTCCTGAAAATCCTCAGAACATCTCTGAGACGAGCTGCTCCTCACCGTTGAAATACTAAAACCTGAAATGAAAAATTGAGTGCTACTCAGCTGAAGTGTCGTGTTTGCCCTGAAACTGAACTCCTCACCGTAAACGCTCTCATAATAAATCAGAAGACAGTTGCTTTGCTGGAAACCAGAAATCTCTGAAGGATTTGAAACATGTTAACAACAGATGTTTCTTAGTTCTGCTGGTAAAGTC
The DNA here is from genome assembly GCA_023969325.1 of Oryzias curvinotus. Taxonomy (NCBI): domain Eukaryota; kingdom Metazoa; phylum Chordata; class Actinopteri; order Beloniformes; family Adrianichthyidae; genus Oryzias; species Oryzias curvinotus. The sequence goes on along the minus strand of CM043715.1, from coordinate 31,995,882 downwards.
ACTGTAGCATCATGGAGGAGAAATGAAGAGAACCAACAACTGAAAAGGTTAAATATTATTTTACTTCAAAGGTAAAAATTCACATTTATGTGACAGATTTTTAAGAATGCTTTCTGAAGGACTGTTTATCCAATGGGACACAGTTTAAAATAATATCCATGTTTATAGATTAAATAGAAAAATGGAAAACAGACCCAAAACTGTGGCGTTTGCCTCCTCCGGTGCTGAAACTCACGAACGCCAGTTCCTTCTCTCTGAGGAAGTTTCCTCAACAGTTTCAGTTTCCAGCAGAAACGTCCTGAAACTGAATCAGAAACGTTCTGATTGGTTCAAAACAAAACTTCCTGCTTATTTATCCAGGTTCTGAGGCCAGACCATCACACTCCCACCACCATGCCTAACTCTGCGTTTGCACAGAACACGATTCGTGTGACATTGAATTTGCGTTGGCCGCCCCTCCTCCGTCTCTGTGCTCGCTACCTGTCCAAAAATGTGTTCACAGGGTTATCGGCCCGGCCGTGTGTGGGAGGAGCTACCAGTTAAGATTTTAGCCTGATCGCTACACGGAGCGGTATTATTTTCTTGATGAAAATAGGAAAGATGTCATAAAGTTCTGACTGGCTCCCCATCCTTGATCGGGATCGCTCTATCCGGCCTGCAACAGACTGTCTGGGGTGTATCCGCCTTCACCCTATAGTAGCCGGGGCCGGTTCCGAAAACCCTGTTCCCCCTGAAAGGGATACAGCGGATCGACCCACCATATCAGAAGTGTTTTTTTACCCAGATTCCTGTGTCCTGATAGGTTGACGCGTCGTGGTTACCTCACCAAAGTTCAAATATTTGAAATCTGGCCAGGCCTTTACGCCGTGGCCGTCGCTCAAATGGCACCGCAGGACCTCAGATCGCATCTGTGCCGCCTCTGCTGCCAATTAGAGTCCAGATGTGTGAGTCGTTCTCCTTGGAACATTTCGGTGCAGGGACCAAATTTAATGGTTCCATCAGAAACAAGTTGAGATCCCCTGAGGCTACAAAGCAGCCCACACCATCACACTCCCACTACCATGCCTGACTCAGAAAGTGCTAGTGTTAGTCCAGATGTTGTGGATTCCCTTTTTCCGTGAAGTTCCTCTTGGGTGTCATCAGAACATCCGTCCAGAGGTTTGGTGGATCATCCAGATGTTCCTCACCAGTGTCCTTCTCCTTGAACTCTCCACGTTTGTCCCAAAGTCTCTTTCTGGCCGTTGGATTATGACCTCTGACCTGAACTGAGACCAGTGACGTCTGACCTTCGTCCTCCTTGGGTGTTTGGACTCTTTTCGGTCACTTGTTCTTGCAAAGGTTCTAGTCTGACGTCTAATGGAGAGATGTTCTTCAATCTGAATTGTATTTGCTTGAATGAGATCAAAATAACGAAGCATCAAAACACTTTACCGGTTAATTCTCCATCTCTGAACCTCAAAGGACTCAAACGCTTTTTGAGGTTTTTTTCTTCTCGTCCTGTAATCCTCTCCTGAAAATAGACCCTCAGACTTTTTCATGCAGATCTTCATCCCGTCTGAACTTTCACAGATTCAAATCCAGAGACACGTTTAGAGAACAAACACAAGAATTTGTGATTCTTTTCAAAAACTACAACCCTGAGAGAAAGTTTTCAACTGTAGTAAATATAAAAATCTGGTTCTTTTAGGATTCCTTAAAGCTGCATTAGGTTCATTTAGTGTCTGTTGGTTTTATTTTGATAGTCCAGATCAGTCGTTTGTGCTGCTGCTGCTGTCTTTAAAGCGTTTAACTTCCGCTGTGTTTGTGTGCTCGGATCGATCGGCACCAGGCGGCCAGATTGAATAAGGGGTAAAGCTATTTGAAGTGTGGGGAACGTCCTGGCACCCGGGAAAACATCCCAGCCTACCGGGAGCGTGTCTACTTGCAAGGAATGTCCCAGCCTGTGTGGAACATCCCACCCTACAAGGGGAACGTCCTGGCTTGTGGGAATGTCCCAGCCTGCGGGGAACATCCCACCCCACAAGGAGAACATCCCGGCTCTGCGGGGAACATCCCACCTTACAGGGGGAACGTCCTGGCTTGTGGGGACGTCTAGCAGAGACAGTCCCGCCTTACAGTGAAAGTCCTGGCCTGCGGGGAATGTTCGGTCCCGCATGGCCTGCAGAAAAACACAGAACTTCAAAGAGGTTGGCTGCAGGAAAAAGAATCCATATGTGCAGGCAGGAAGGGGGCACATGGGGGGCAGATTCATCTTTGTGTCTATTGGACATGCTCGAGTGCGTTCCTGCCATGCATGTGGCCGTTGAAGGGCACGTGCTGGCACCGAGCGTCTCCTAAGCCGCTTGATTCCCTCTGACAAGTCGGGATGTGGAGCGGAGTCGCATGCTGCTGCATTCCTGAGGACCGTGGAGGTCGTCCTCCTGCGGAGAAACCGAACCGCAGACTCTGAGGCACTTCTGCTTCCTGAAGGTCCAGCAGTTTTCCATCTCTGAGTCCGACAAACGAGTGGAAACTCCAACGTTTCCCCGTTTGATGTCGGACAGTTTGAAAAAAAAAAACTCCATTTATTTAAAAGAGATTTTAATATCATGTTTATTGATCTCCTATTTGTACCTTTTAGACAATAAACAAAGAGCTTGAATCCCATGAAATTGAACCCTCAACTCCCTGCGGAGGCAGAGCTTTTCCAATTATTTATTCCTGTTCTTTAGTGGGAAAAAGGCATTTTTGTGAGCAAATGTTTTCCACTTCCTCTGCTGAAAATCCCCGTAAACGTGAGTAAGTGGAGGTGGGAGGTGGGGGGCAGTAATATAATAAAAATAAATCTATTAATCCCTAATCCCACTGTTGTCATCCACGATCCCCTGAGCCCTGACTGCAGGTGGAGGGGTGGATTAGCGGTCTGCCTGCTGCAGCACTTTCAGGGAGTCAAACCTCAACACCCCCACCCCACCCCCCCAGCTCACTGTTTTTTTGTGTTCTGCTGCTGCCTCCTAACCCCCCCCCCCACCCTCCCCCCATAATTTTTTGCCTTCAGACACTAAAACCTCAGAAGTTCATAAACAAATAAAGGAAAAGAAAAGATTTTGACGTTTTCATTTCCTTCTGCACGAACAGAGACGTGGCAAATGCTTTTCCTCAGCAGCTCAGCCACCTCTCTGCACAGACTGAGGCATGAAGAAGTGTCATCGTCTGAATAATTCCTACCACTTCATCAGGCATCAGGACTGTAGATAGACACCCCCCCCAGAAATCAGCCCCAGTGAAAGGATGTGGCAGTGCCGTTGTTGTTGTTGTTGTTGCCGTTTCCAATGCTGCTGCTGCTGCTGTTGTTGTTGTTGTTGTTGTTGTTGTTGAATACCCCCAGCATCACTGCTGGGGGGTATTCCTGTGCAGTCTCTGTGCAGGTTATGTTAGTTACCATGATAAGTTTGAGGCTAGGAAGTGGATAACCTCAGCTTTTGGTTCCAGAAATGGACGTATGTTTCAGGGTGTGTCAAGTTACCATGGCAACTCATGCTCTGAACATAACCTGGTCTGGAGCAGGTTTAGTTGAAGGTTAGTTTGTTTTCAGAGAGGTGCAGCAGCATGGCGTGTCCATTTGAAGATGATGTAGTGGATGAAGAAGCTCAGATAATACTTTTTCCACTGTGAGAGGCTGATAAGACCATATATGGATGTTGGAAAAATAAACTTTTTTACTTTGAACTAACTTCATTATTTGCTTCAGTTAAGATAAATCATTTTTAGTTTTAAGTCAGCTTAAAAATAAAACGTAGTTATCAGACATTTATTTTACTTTCATTCAAATTAATTCAATTAAGTAGGTGTAACTTTGGTGCTGCTGTTAGATCGACACCGCAAGGGATTGTGGGATACCATTCCCTTTGCCTGTCTGGATGGATTTGGGTTTAAGTGTGGGTTTTTGACTAAATATGTGTAGTTGTTTAGCTGTTTTACTGTGTTTCGTCGAGTTATTTTATCCTGTTATGTTTAATTCTTTCTGCACCGTGAGTGAGAGGAAGACGATGATGAGGTTATTTGGCACCACTAGTGCAGCAGTATGGAGTAAGAACGGAAATAACAGTTAGAGTCATGATATTTAAATGTATGGTATATATTGTAAATCCACACTGTATCATTTATTTTAATTTTCTAAAAATGAGAAAATTTGCAGCCTCTAACTTAGACATATGAGAGTTTAAGAAGTACAATAAATTAAGATGGAAAAACATAAAATAGAATTAGAGTAATATGACATTTAGTTAGATAAATATGTAAATTTGAGTTGCAAGTTATAAGTTATATATATATATATATATATATATATATATATATATATATATATATATATATATATATATATATATGGGTCACAATGAACATGGAAATTAGATCAGAAACTCGTGCGTTTACTTTGTTCTTTTTCTCCAAGCAGAAACTCTGTCTTTTGCTGATGATGCAGTCATGTTACTTTTTTGATGGTCATATAATCTTCATACGCCGTCATTAAAATCTCAGACTCCGTCTCACTGAAGTATGCCACTCTCTCTGTTTTTTCTCCACGCGTTTCCATGGTATGTACATGACGTGCACGTGCATTAGCCCAGGGTTACCAAGTCAAGCGTAATTACGCTAACTCATATCTGGTCTTTTGGAACCAACATATCCAGAGTAAGCAAGTTCAGCCGGATTTCAGCCAGAGTTCAGGGTTAAAGTCAGGGGAATTTAAACTTCCTGGAATACCCCCCTGGAGACAGAAACACCGAAACTTGAAGAAGACAAACATTTTGGGGCAGAAAATCTCAAACGGCTTCTTCAGGTCCAAGTATCATAAAATATCTTCAGGAGGAGATCTAATGTGATCCTGAACGTTAATCCTGCCCGCTCCGCTGCAGAATATCTTTACGATGGCGATGGCGAGGGCCCTGAGCTTCACATGTTCTTTGTCTCTGGTGGCGTGAAGCCTCGGTGGGGTTTCCAGCTGGCCGCCGGCCTGCAGCAGAGCAGCTGTCTGAGGCTAACGAGATGTTCCCACGTGGTCCGAGCCGTTTCCTACACGCTCCAGAAAGGAGGAGAGTCCAGCTGTTTCTGGTTTCTGTGATGTAACCACGACCTCTGACCTCCAGACCGCTCCTGGCAGCTGGAAACCTGCAGGATGAGCTTCCGGCATTCCTGCTGCTGGAGACGATCCCTGCCGCTCCACTCCGTTCTGTTCGTGCTTCAGATAAAAAAGAGAAGAGATAAAAAAGGAGTTTGAATCCCAAACCTACAGGTCATAATGTGTGGGAGTTCACTGACAGGTTCATCATCATCATCATCATCATCATCATCATCATCAAACGTCATTTAAGAAGAAAAAGAAAACCGTTTCCTGAGCAAAGATTGGCTGCTGCAGCATCCAGCTGAAAAAAAACAAAAAAAAACTGCTCCAGAAATGTATGAAAAAGTACTTCTATTGTATTATTCACCTGCCCTAATGTGAGCCAATATTAAAAGTGTCTGATTAAATGTCAAAAACACAGCAAATGAAAGAAAGTTATGCTAGATTGTTAAGAAAGGAACGACTAACTACAGCTGAAAACGTTATAAAAGTTTAAGAAATGCTAACGATAAATAGTAAAAATGCTCAAACTGTGAAAATAAATGCTAAAAAAAAAGAAGAAATTGTAAAAAAAGCGGATGGTGGTTCAAGGGTTCATCAACATTAGAGGAAACAACACTACAGCAGTACAAGTTTAGGATAAAAACAAATATTTCTATAAATGCAAAAATAATAGGGAATATATTTGGATTTACCGCTTAATTCTTCTGGATTTGTCTCTGTCTATATATGATCAAACTGAGTAAAGACCCTTCAGGGGTTCTCTGTTGACCTTCAGGAGGAGGAGTCTGGTTTTCCTGCCCGTTCTCTGTGTTTCTGTGATCCGTTTGGATCCTCAGGCTGAGTGGAGAACGGGTGGGGGTTCTGAACCCACCTGACGGCTCTACTGACTCCCGGTTCTGCTGAGAACGTCTCTGTGCAGAACGGACTGAATCCAGGAGGAGTCCTGCCTCCAAACGGCTGCAGCTGACGGGGCGGTTGCACTGCAGGTCCCCCCCCCCGCCCCTGCTGATTTCTGTTTTCTGCCCCGATGCTTTATTGATCCATCACTGATAGTCCAGGGAGGGGGAGGGGGGGCAGAAAGAGGCGATCGGACCGACGCTACCTGCTTCACAAGGCCGTCTAATGAGAAGGAGGGGCAGACCGCAGCCCTCTGAGGCTCTTCTGCCTTTACATGCAGAGACAGCGCCCCCTGCTGGGGGTGAAGGGTACTGATCCAATTTGACCTCCTCCCTCTGATCTCTGGGAAAAGAGGCAGAGTTTAGAGGACGTGGTCAAAAGGACCCCAGAGGAGTGAAACGGACTCTCCTCACATCAATTGACCATAATCAAGATTTTTTGGGAGGTGGGGGTGGGGAGAGACGATGGTTTGAATCCTGGATCCCAGAGGTTGAAGGAGTCAAAA